>OX344765.1:49089385-50289385 GCA_947034895.1 Rhytidiadelphus loreus
TGATTCTTGACCGCGGCATGCGCAGGGGTTCCAAGAATGTGAAGAGGAAGACGTCGACTTGGAGGCACCTGCCCAGGCAGATGTGGACGCCACTCCCATTCCGGATTGTGAGGGCATTGGTCGGGACGCATGGTCTGGCAAAGCACTGCTCGCGAGGCACGCCGACGGCACCGATTTCGCGGAAGTCATCATCATCAATGCCAATCCGAACGCATGCATTGATGGTAACAGCAGGCTGGGCGTGGATGACGTCGGCATTGTTGTGCTCGAGGTCCTCAATGGGGACCACAGCGTCAGCGACATGTGCTTGCGATGGCCTATGCGACGCGTCTTTTATCACGGTGAACACGGGTATGTCAGTGTTTATGATCACGCTCGCAAACGACGGGCTATTGAGGAAGAACTGCAAGGAAACCGGAAGAGAACGGCGGACGACAATATCGCTATGACAGGAGAACTCGAGCTGCCGCAACATTGAACAAAAGGACCAAGATGCTATCACATGAGTCCATCGCCGAGGTCTACGCGCAATTTTGTTGCGACAAGGAATGCACTCACAAATTCTCTCCTTCCACCATTCGCGCGCTGCGGACAGAAATGCACATGCAGTCATTTCAAATCAGGAGCACCCGAAATTTGGACGCACACAGGGCGCTGCACGAAGCATGGGGAAGCGGAAGGAGGAAAATGGTCACCGTAGAAGGCATAGACATCTGTCCGCATGCCTGGAGGGTTGTGCACAACATTACTCGCCGCACGTTCGAGAGGTACAAAGCCAAGGCCAAGGTCGGCGTCAGAGGCGCTCCGCACGGAAACCACCACCATACAAAGGCTAGGGATGCAACTGTACAAGCCATCGAGACTTTGCGCTCATTATTGGAGGCAAGGGCCGACCACATGCCCCATTTGTCTCACACCTTGCGCACAGGCGAGAAAGTGGGCGTCAAAGTGCTCCCCGCCAGAACCGAATGGGGGCAATTGTTGGTCACCGTGAACGAGGTAAGCTTCCCACGTACCTACAGCATCACTTGAGATTCAGAGAATGAGGCACTGGCTCCACTGCGCATTACTCATGACAATGATCCAAAGTCCTTGTCCATTGTGATCATTCATCCAACAACCATGTGCTTGGCACTGTTTGCAGGCCAACTCTGGACTCGGGTTGTCCGCCCTTTCGCAATCTTGTTTCAGTAAGATCCGGACAAAACATTTTTCCGAGTACGTCATCAAGGGAAGAGGAGATTCCTTTGCAAGATGTAGCATTTGCGACACCTTGAAGCAATTACGTGCTTCTTTTGCACCTGGGTGCGAGGACTACGAACGAATCCAGAAGCGTTTCGAGAAGCACTTGTTTCTGCAAGAGGCCTGTCGGCATGCCTACTACCGGAGTAGATGGTTGTCCAAATTGCAACCCATGCAATTGTTATCCATCATGCACGACAAGATGGACCATTCGAAAACAGCGTGTCCCGCATTGGCGAGAAAAACGAAGGCACTCGATGGACTCATGAAGTTGCCCATGAAAGTGACGGGAATCTTTGCACACAAGCACGGGGATGGCAAATACGCACATTACAATTTGGACGTGTTTCGGAGCGACAGCAACTTCACCGTGGGATCCATCGCCAAGCTGTTGCGAGATTTGGAAGCCCCTCCCATCAAGTCTTCTCGATCTTTGTTTGTTGGAGGCGGCAGCACAGAGTTGTATCGAGCATTGCTGTCGGGTAGCGAGATTTGTGTGGCTTCTTTGGGAGAGGTTCCTCCACAACCCATCGAAGCCCAACCATTGCCCCCGGTGCTCCACGTTCAAATGGACAACTCGTGGAGGGAAAACAAGAACCGGTACGTCTTTTGTTTTTGGTCGCTCTTGGTGGCAAGGCGAATCGTGAAAGAGGTGATCGTATCCTTCATGATCGTGGGACACACGCACGACGACATGGATGCATCGTTCGGGCGTTGGAGCATGCAACTCCGCGAAAAGGACCATCCTACTTTACCGTTGTTGATGCAGTCGTACATGGAAATGGAACAAGGCCCCTTCATTCCCCACCTGGTCGAAGAAGTTCCGGATTTCAAGGCTTACGTGAAACCTTACATCGGGATGCAGAAGCAACAACTGGTGGGCCACTCGCACGGCCGGCAATACAAGTTCTTCATGGACGACAACGGTTGGCCGATCATGCAATACAAACTAGCGTGTACAGACATTCCTTGGTTGCCGGAAGCAGGCTTGAGGTTATGGAAGGAAGATGCTGAGCACAAGCCTCTGCTTCCGCAAGGCGATCCCCTCTGCGTGTCTCCCAAGAAAATGACGAGCGAAGCCGAGATCGTGCGCGGACTGAACGGATACATCCAACACTGGACGGACGTATGCAGAGACGGGACGGCGGAGTACAAGGCACGCATGTCCTATTTGGTCGCGTATTGGAGCGGCGTGAGAAATGCGCTGCGTGACGGAGCGGAAGAAGACCCTCGCGACTCTGATGAGTTGCAGCAGGGGTTTTGGCCTCAGACTCGACAACCTGGGGATTTCATGACGGACTTCATGCAAGACGGCCGGACGCGGGAGGAGCACGAGGCGGAAGACCCTTACATCGGCACTCTGGAGGGGAGGCCCCCGCCAGCGTACAACGTGACCACTGATCTGCGCGAAGGCTTCTACGTGTTTGTGAGGCCGGGCTTGGATTGTGAGGATCCGGTGTGGCTTGGTAGGGCCGTGGAGAATCCTCAATTCGATCCCGCGGGAGTCCACTTCCGTGAAGTTTTGGTGCAATGGTACATCCCGTGCGGCACCTCGAAGGACACCGCGCGGTTGTACGCCGGGTGGGACACGAAGTCCAGTTTCAAATGGAAGATTGACCGTAGGGCGAGCCAGGCGGACTACGTATCCACGGACAGTATTATGGCCTCGTGGAAACCGAAGAAGAATGACGGGAAGAGCTTCATTGCGCCGCGTCAACAAGTGCAATTTGCGGTGGACAATTTGCGTCGCATTGCAGAGGAAGAGGTACACTAACTTTTGAAGAATAATTATGATGGGCTTTGCTGGAGAGGGATGTTGGAAGCTGTATCTTCGATGCGCGCTCAGCTACCATGCGTTTTGGCCGAGTGACGGCGTTTGGCATATAATGTAGCCAACGGTGAGCGGTCAATGGCAATCCATGTAGTTTTGGACTGGTGCTTGAGATTGCATTGTTGAGGTCCTTGGTAGACTCTAGGAAGCGTGGCGTGCATGCTGGCCGATTTTTGTACCGACCATTTTCTTCGAGGAGAAATAATATTAAATGATGCGTTTCGTTTTGGGGGGGGCTCGTCCATTTGAAGGAGTCCTATTTTGAGTTCTCTTTGTGCAATATTTGTTGATCCCGCGTTCATGAATGATCACGCCGAATTGTCCATCGTGGGTTCTTGACCCCTACCCCTGATGCCCCCCCCCTTCCATTTGAGGCGACGACAGAAAGCCTGCGGTTCCAAAGATTCCAGGAATATTCCACCATCTCCCCGTTCGTTTTGCCCGCCTTTTGCGAACTAGATTTGTGCCCATTGTCTGTCCTTCCTCTCCTAGTACGCAGAAATGCATCTTCTCGTGCCGTGGGGTCACTTTGTCGGATCCTACCATCACATCCAACTGGCTACGTAGCACACATCCTAAACCACCTTTCCGGACCTTCATGTACAAATGGCATTCGGAATACCGCCATTTTAACGAAATTCCCCATATAAGTTCAAAGGCCGTGCGGTAGCAATGTCAGCAAGAGGCCGCGGAGGAGGGAGAACTGGGAAACAGGAGAGAGAAAATGAGGTGCTCGAGGATGAGAGACAATGCACATACTAGCGGGAGAATATGAGCGGGAAATACAACGGCATTTGAATTTTTCATGATTTTCAGGACGTAGGGGAGAAGTACCGCCTCGGATTAGGGGGCCGTTGACATTCTCATCGCCCAAATAATGACATCGATGAATAACAACGAAGGAGCTTTGCAATAATAGAAATGGGATCTAACGTAACCGATCTTTTCTAGATTTAAATAGGAGGATTCATAGTTTGTGGAATTTTTGGCAGTCACCCTTTCTCGGAAAATGTGGAAATATTCTTTGAAAGCACAGCGGAATTTTGGATTTGGCAAATTTGGCAAATTTGGCAATTCTTACACCAGCCGCCAAACAACCTTTTTTTTTAAATAGTTTATTCTAATGTGTGATTTAGATGAATGTATAGGGCTATAAACAGAAATGTACCTAATGTAAGCTTTCAATAGGGAATGAAGTTAGGGCTTTTAGGATTTAGGGTTTAGGGTTTAGGACTTAGGACTTCAGAGTTTATTGGTTTAGGAGCAACAAGAAAATCTTCACGAAATGTAAATTACATGTTCACGAATTCAAATTATATTGACAATTCATATTGTGATTTTGCAACTTAAACCCTAAATGCACATTTATTTTTGAAATTCCAATAATAAAAATGTCAAGGATGTTTCTTATTTAAAATTTATTGGGTTTAGGATATTTTTTACATACAAGCGGATGATTAAACATAATATTTTTTGTTTCAAATATTATTTATGTCAACTAATAAATGATCTCCAATTTTGTTGGCTTGTAAATGACCGTACATGTTCAAAATTACCCAAAATATTGCACAATCTCTAATATAATGTCATAAAAAATATACACAACTTTGAGCTTCTTTTTCCAAAGCAATGAATAATGTATTATTGTGAATTTTATAACATTCAATTCTATAAAATGTAGTATTTGTTATATTTTAATTTCCATAATATTGTAACACATTCTAAGGGATTTGCATTGATAGAGGAGCACATTAAATATTTGCTATTCTTCTTGTAAAGCACCTTGGAAACCAAAGAAGAAATGAAGCCATTGATGTTGTACTATATAGAATTAAAATCACATAAGCTTAAAATCTTAATGAGGATAACTACAGAAGAACAACAAAATAATGTACTAGTTAAATCATGATAAAATTTGAAAGAATAATGATTCTTCAACATAGTTTATTATTTTGTTCAATTGTTTTTTAAATTAGAATGATTTGGGAAAAAAACCTAAAATTTGCACAACACTGTAAAGAAGTACAATAAAAAAGAAGCCAAAACCTTTTATGAAGATGAAGGAAATAAAAAAAAATGTTTAAAATATTTCAAAAAGAAAGTAGGATAAATTAACCATACAAAGTAGGACCTCTATTTTTACAAGCGTGATAATTAATAATAGAGTAAAAAAATTCAAAGACCTTTGTTCTAAGAAATCATGATTTCCACCTTCATGGCTTCCCAAGCCATGATTTGAAGCATAATTGGCTTCAACTGAGACTACTTTGTTAGTACATTGAAATGAATGATGGACTTTGCATTCATTTGCTACCAATCATTAGTAATAATTCCATCATGGTTTAGAGACTTGAACCACTTCAATGTCTCATAAATAATCATCATTAGAGGTTCACTTCCTACAAATGAATGTATTAGAATGTATCTTATACATTGACTTCCTAAAGTGTATAAAAATACTTTACTCTACAAGTTTTAGAAAATCTCTTGTGTTCTTAAACCACATAATTACTCAAAAAGTGCTAGTTGTGTATGAATGAAAGGCCTATCTTCTAACTACTATGAACAATTTTGAGTGCTATACTTTTATAATTTTGTGATGATAATTTTTCAATAAATAAAATATTGTATCAAACTAATTCTTAAACTATTTAACATAGAATTAAGAAAAAAAACAAGCCAAGCGTACTTTGTACTTTAACCCCTAAAGGACCAAACTGCGTTTTTTGATAACATAGCGATTTTGGGCAGCTCACTACGAATGGAATTTTTATTCTTTTTCTCTCAAATTTTCACACAAGAAGTGCCCGAGGAATATCTTTAAGGCCCAACAATTTTCATGACTTTTGACTAAATGGTTCAAAAGTTATTGCATGATATGTCATTTTCAATGCTCGGCGGGCAGCCCGGGCAGCAAAAAAAACTTCCTGAAAAATCACTTTAAAAAATAAATAAAAAATTTAAACTGGTTCTTTAGGTTTATCTAAGAGTGGGAAGCTTTGAATCATTCCATTTGGATTAATGAGTCAAAAGTTATGAGGATTTTTAGTTTTCGGGTAGGTATGGAGTCCATGAAAACCATACCTACTCATGAACTAAAAAACCTCATAACTTTTGACTCATTAATCCAAATGGAATGATTCAAAGCTTCCCACTCTTAGATAAACCTAAAGAACCAATTTAAATTTTTTATTTTATTTTTAAATGATTTTTCAGGAAGTTTTTTGAGCTGCCCAAGCTGCCCGCCGAGCAATGAAAATCACAAATCATGTAATAACTTTTTAACAGTGTAGTCAAAAGTTTTGAAAATTGTTATACCCTAAAGCTACTACTTGGTCACATGTTTTGTGAAATTTTCAAGAAAAAATATTAAGAACTCCACTCATAGTGAGCTGCCCAAAATCGCTATGTTGCCAAAAAACGCAGTTTTTTCCTTTAGGGGTTAAAAACTAAACTCAATGCACTACAATAATGGAATTCTAAAGAAGACAGTGAAGTGAGAAAAAATGTAGAAGTTTCATTTTTTCTCTCATTCTACACTAAACTTTATTCCATGAATTCAGAAATAATAGTTCTTTAAATTAGAAAACTTGAATACTTAATTTTAATGTTTTGTTGTGAAGTACTAGACAAATGGCATTAAATTAATTAAGAGAATAATCATAAATTCAAGTTTAAAATATTTTATAATTCTACATTTTATTTTTTGTCTCATTTAATGGTTATTTCATACCTATTATAATGTTAAATCTTTAAAAAATGGTGTTTAGACCTTCAGGGGTTAGAATCATTTGTAATGTAAAAGTTCTTTATAATTTTTTAATAAAACAATGGAAAAAAAATTTATTACTTGATTATTCTTTTATTCATGACAATACTTTAGAAGTTTATTTAAATTTACTAAACTTTGTATTTCATATAAAATTTATATAAAGTCTAAAATTTATAAAAGTCTTAAGGAGATGAATTATGGGATTAGAAGATATCACATTCACTTTGGACAATGGCTTGATACATATGTTCAACATCTATTATTTTCATCATGTGGATTTTTAGCCTTCCTTAAAACCTTAACCCTAAACAACGCCAAGTTTTTTTCCTGGTCAATGAATAACAAACAATTTTGCCATATAGGACACAAATGTAACTATTCATCCTCTAGGGTGAAAAAGAAAGGTCATCTACAATATTTTGTTTTTCAATTAGTATTTTCCCATTTTTATAA
Organism: Rhytidiadelphus loreus; assembly: GCA_947034895.1. Taxonomy (NCBI): domain Eukaryota; kingdom Viridiplantae; phylum Streptophyta; class Bryopsida; order Hypnales; family Hylocomiaceae; genus Rhytidiadelphus; species Rhytidiadelphus loreus. The sequence goes on from OX344765.1 coordinate 49,096,684, forward strand.
GCCAACAATTCACATGGTGATAAAACAAATAATTTTCACAACAAACAGCCTGGCATTCAAAAGTTAATTTTTTTTTAACAACATTTAGAATGCCCAAATGTCACAAGGTATATTTTGTGGTAGAATTTTCAATTCTTCAAAATCAAATGCCATTTCTTTGAAAAATAGGGAACTGTACAAACTTAATTGGATGACATTCCCTTACATTCTTTAGCCCATGAACAATGCCAAAGGCCATTTTCTAGTCAATGAATGACAAGGAATCACTCCGTGTAGAACAAAAATGCAACTATTCATCCTCTAGAATTTGTGTGGAAAGAAAAGATCATCTACAGTAGTTTGTCTTCCACTGAGTACATTTTCATTTTTTTAACCCAACAATTTACACGGTGACAAAATAGATGATTTCCTCGGTGACCCGCCCATTGTTTGAGGTTGCAAAACACATACGTGTATACGATCTGAAGCTTTGAAGAATTAGGTTTTGTGGAGACAGGTCCGGTGACGTACATTCAACAAAGTATATTCTTGAGAGTTTGCAGGCTTGGGAAAGTAGGTTTGGGGAGGCCGGAAGCTAGGGAAAATAGGTTTGAAGGGGCCGTAGGTTGGTGAAGTAGGTTCGTTATGGCCCAAAGCTGGGGAAGGGAAAGTAGGTTCGGGGGAGGCTTGGTGTTCGGTTCGGCTAGTCCTCCCTCCCCACCAGTTTGCACGCGGGTGTTGGAGCTTGGCGCGCGGGTTGTTCTGGAACAGTTTGCGCGCGTTTGTTTGGAGCTTGGCGCGTGGGTGTTTTGGAGTTCTCTCTGTTGGTTTAGGGTGGAGCTTGCTGCGCGTGTTGGTTTAGGGTGGAGCTTTGTGTTCGGGTTTTGGGTGGAGCTTGTTGCGCGGGTTTGCTTCAGTGCAGGCGGCGGTTTTCTCAAGTGGCGCGGCGCGGATTCCTTCCAGCTTCCAGCTTCAGTGCAGGCACGGTGTTTTCAAGTGGCGCGGCGTGGATTCCTTCCAGCTTGAAGCTTGAGTTTTCAGTGGTTGCGCGGATTCCTTCGAGCTTGAAGGTTCGGTGCAGGCGCGGTATTCTGAAGTGGCGCGGCGCGGATTCCTTGGAGTGAGAATTCCTTCAGTGCAGGCGCGGTTTCCTTCGATTGAGAATTCCTTCAGTGCGTGGATTCCTTCGGTGCAGGCGCGGGTTTTAGGGTTCAGGGTTCAGTTGACAATTTCTGGTAAGAAGCATTCCATGCTTGTTTTGTTGCTTGTTTTGTTTTCTAGTGCAAGGTTCTAGAATTTAGGGTGTGCATTTTTTGTTTTTGTTCTTTGCATCTTTAGTTTGTTGTTACTGTTGTTCTTGTTCTTGAATTCTTCACCTAGTTGCATAGTATGCAACTATGAGTGGCCTAGATTTTAGAGTTAGAGTGTGCAGTTTTTTTTCATTTCTACTTTGATTAGGGTTTGTAATGTGTGCAGGACCTACTGGATTTGGAAGTGTAAGTGTTGTGAAATTTTGTGACACTCTCAAATCTGGTGCAGGAAGTGTGAAACTAGAATCATTTGAAGGTGAGCAAGTCTTTAGTATTTTGTTGTTTCTACATTGTTGTATCTGTTGGTTTCTATGTTTGATTTCAATTCTGTTTATCTGATTGTGTTAGTTGAATGTGAGATTACTTGGTGTGGTATAGTATTTGCCACTGTCTGTATTCAGAGTGTGCCCAAATGATTAATATTACAATTAGGATTTTCGTCAATATTCTCACGAGTTATTAATGAGTGAGCAGCAAAAACTATCCTCGGGTCGAAGATAATAATTATCGGGACAACGTAAAACTCTAGTCTACAAAGGTGAAGAACACTGAAAAGTAATGGAACTTCACTAACAATTATCCTCGGCTCGAGGATAAAACCAATAGAGGTAAATAACAAAAACATTATCCTCGGACCGAGGATACACAAACGAACAAAACACAAATATAATATAAAAGAATAAAAATATGATACAGTTATCCTCGGTCCGAGGATAACAACAAACAAACATAACACCAATATATCACAATTATATTTAAATAAGAAACAATTATCCTCGGACCGAGGATAATGCAATAACAGAAATGACACTATCATAATTAAGACAGTGTGAAATAAACAATCAAATGATAAAAACGGAAGAGAACTAAAAAAACGCCCACGAAATCGTAGAGAATTATCTTCGACCCGAAGATACTCAATCCTAGTTATCAATTTCATATATATTATAGGTGATAATGTCGGTTGAGCTATTAAAAATAAAATACAAAACAATTATCCTCGGCTCGAAGATAAATAAACCAAATAAAACACAAAATTATATAATGAAATAAAAGCACTCAAAGCTATCTTCGGGACGAAGATAAAAAACCCGAAGAACCAAGAAAATAATATAACGAAATGTGAATAACACTTCCTCTTCTCGACGATATTTAACCGTAGTTCTGACATACAAAAACAAACAGTAAATTCATCACTACTTTGTTATGATGATTAGCATGGCATGACCATTAATGAGTGGAAATACATTAGTCTGAACATCTTTCCTCTGTTATCTTCGAGGCGAAGATAAAAATCAAATTACGACTCTGATGTTCATGGTTTCCTTTGTACATAATCGGACCAACATGGCTGCAGACTCGGACTACGACTACTCAGACACACTCCCGTTTCTGGAGCCGTTTAGCAAGTGGGTGGATGAAGAGCCCTTCATAACGGAGATGCCAGAGCTCTACGGCAAGCTCTGGCAATTCAAAGCCGTTGTCAACTCTTGGACATTCGGTGTCAACCAGTCCAAGGACTACATCTACCTCCGTCACCGAGTAAAAGACAGCGGGATGTACGTCCACTACAAGAGAAAGGGGTGTTTTAAGTAGTGTCCTAGACATCACGTCTTTTAAGTAATGTCTTTTAAGTAAGGTTTTAAGTAAAATTTTACTAAAAAGACTGTCTTTTTAGTAAAATTTTACTTAAAACCTTACTTAAAAGACATTACTTAAAAGACGTGATGTCTAGGACACTACTTAAAACACCCCTTTCTCTTGTAGTGGTCAATTGGAACCTGAGTGAGAAGGTCGCACTCGTGGAGAACCACCAAGATAAATACATTGTCATCACCCTACAAGGGCATGACAACGTGGGAAGGGAAACCAAACATACCCATTCCATTGTCTGCCATGAAGATGACAATGTGGGAGTTTTCGACTTCGACAACCTCATCGCCGACTTGCACTCGGCAAACCTCGATACCGTGGCCGAAGACTTTATTCCAAGGTACCACCCTTGGCAAAGAAGGAACGCTAGGACCACGTCGAGGAAAATAGCGTACATGTTCCATAAGCTCATAGAGCACGCAAAGGAACATGTCCACAAAGGACCTGCTCGAGCGAGTCATGGTCAACAAAGGCAGGAAATTGCCGCTGAGACCAAATCAACGTCTGGAGTGCGTGGCCGCACAGGGAGTAGAGGAAGTGGGAGAGGAACAGCCCGCGCTCAGGCCCAGAAGAGGAAGAACCCGGATACCAGTACCGGCGAGCCGAGAGACAAACGTAGGAAATCTGTGACGGAGACTCGTCCAGCAACCGCTGGCAGTTCAGGCTCTATTCTCACAAATGTGAATCCACGGAAGCCATCAGATAAGAAAGCAATCGAAAAACATGAAGTGGTTGGAGCATATCAATCAGATTTTTGGAAGGAAAATGGCAAGTGCTTCATTTTTCATCCCCAGATCTTCACCGTAGACATCAAACAATGCTTCCTGGCGAAGGAGAGATATATTATCCGGAAGCTAGAAATGAGAATGGTGTTTGAGATGAAAGACACCCTCGTTCATCTCGGCTCAGAGCAGCAAAGGCAAAAACTTTGCTTGACACCTGTAGATGCCAATAAGAAACTTCTGAAGGAGCGTCCGAAGGATTGGGATTCTATCAAGAACGGAGGCTTCTACATCATCAATGGCCAGCACAGTGTCACAGCAGCCAAAATGCTACAACAAGGAGGATGCTGTGAGACTCGGAAGATCGAGTTGCAGACGTGGGAGGCTATAATCGTCTGGACTAGAGACCCGAAACAGCTCACAGCTATTTCAAAATGGTGCAATGCCTCCAATCACCTCGTTCACAGTCAGCCAACGTGGGGGAACCAAATTTCTGCGTGTAGGCAGGTTTGGAAGGAGCTCAAGCGGCCTACCAACATCGAGAATGAGGGATTGGTGAGGTGAAACAAAGCCGTCTACAACCTTGCAGCATACAAGGTAGGTCCTATTATCTTCGAGGCGAAGATAAAAGCTAGAGGTTCATGATCTAGCTAGATGTCTTAATGTTTTGCCTCTACAGGTTTTGTAATATGGATTTGTATGTTTTGTGATGTATGTCACAATTATCCTCGGGTCGAGGATAATGGTCAGCAATATTGTACACATAGAGCAGGGAGCTTACTTCATTGAATGTTCGTCTCCACAGGATTTTGTAGACGCTGTCATGATCCGGTATGGCAGCATCAACCCGGACAAGGAAGGAGCACAGGTGAAGCTCGCATCGGATGTCAAGAATGAAATCCGAATTATTACCTTGGCCGATGAGACTTACCAGATGTGGGAGGAGTTCCTCCAAAAACACATGGAAGGATCACTAATTGATCCTGTGACGCGCAAACCATTCAAAAGCGCGAAGACATTCAACGAGAAGAATTTCTCATTGAAGAGGGAATTTTTCAAGCACATGGGTCACTTCACGGACATTGATCTAAAGGATTACGTCCTCCATCTGCTTGGGAGAACAGAAGGTCGCACACGGGACTACCCAAAGGTCTCAGTGGGCGCTTCAAAGATCTTGTGCGAGGACAATTATAAAGCCGAGCACTGGGTAGAGAGGAGGAAGCGAAAGAAAGTCATCATGGAGGAATTCATGGCTCTCGATAAGTCCTTGAAATTCAAGGACAGACATGGGGAAGTCATTGACGTTGCTTGGAAGCAATGGAAGCGCGACAACATGTTTTCCTCGGCAACGTGGGATTTCCTCCTAACCCCCCCCCCAACCAGTTCTTCGTTAAGCGCCTCACCAACGAGGCGAAGAAGAAGACTGCAATAGACTACAAAGACAATCCAAAATTGTCGATGGTCTATAACATGTTCAAGACCTTCTTGAAGATGAAGAAGTGGGTGGAGCCAGTGGGAGGAGATGTGTTCATTCGGGGTCACCAATGCTATCCCCAAGCTCTTGTGACCACCCACGTGTGGCCCTATGTCATGAGAGACCTTGGTGTTGCTGTCATAGATTTTCGAGTCCTCCCTAGACCAAATCCAGGATCCGGTGACAGTCCACCGTGCTTGCCATTGCTGAATTTCTTGACAGATCACCTGAAGCCGATCATGACTACTCCGGATGTGTGGTTATGGATTATGGGAAATTCATACGACATGGACGCGGCTAAGAAATTTGCGGCGTCGAAGATGACGGGGTACGAAGTGAAGGTGTCCAACTACCTACCAAGTAAGGCGGAGAGGATGGACAACTCGACCAACCGTGCGTTGGCGCCCCCGGTGAAGCTCCTATTTGTATTGAAGAAATTGGATGACGGGGAGCCAAGATATAAAGATGTAGTTAAGAAGGTCTACGCCACCGATGACATTCCTTACTACACGGACTTTCAGAAAAACACCGAGGCGAAATATAGAGTCCATGCCAGTGAGCTCAGGATGAAATTCTATATTGACATTCTCCAGAGTTTTGCCGTGACTGGAGAAAACGTCATCGGCATTTACACAGGCTCAAAGTTTATGATTGCTGCCAAGGTGAGACTCCAAGTTTCGCTTGTCTTTATCTTCGGCTCGAAGATAAAAGTGTCTTATTGTTGGTTATCTTCGGCTCGAAGATATGTCTGTTAGTGTTGTATTATGTGCTAGCTTACTCGATGTATATTGTATGTTCGTGTGTTATCCTCGAATCGAGGATAAATTCTCAGAGGTGGATAACGAGTACTAACGACTGGTTGTTTCTTCTACAGATGTATGGTCTCTATTATTATGGCCTTACAGACAGGCATGCATCCCAGAAACTTCGAGAAATAACAAAGTATGGCAGTAAATTAGACATCAATGATTTCTGCCATGAAAACTCGCCATATCTCCCAGGTTATGAGCGTCCTCGTAACCTTCAAACTCCAGATGTTGACTCAGAGTCAACCCCCTCAATTGACGGCAATGCGGGAGCCTCAAGGGCAGATCGGGATTTCCCTGGTGACGAGGGTGCTTCCAACCTCGGCATCAATGAATATGGAACAAATACCAATATTGTTCGAGGAGGGAATGTGGAGCAGGGCCAGGGCCGCGTAGAGGACGAGGGCCCCGAATCCGCATCCAAGGGAATCGAAGACGCGGGAACCGGTACGCGGAAGGAAAAGAAGATTAGAAAGAAGCCCTTGGAAAAGATTATACCGGACATCATAATCAGCGACGTCGAGGACTCCTATTCCGATATGGAGGATTTCAACTATGATTGTCCGGATGATGGTGGCGCGGGTCCGTCACGGGAAACTCATGTTCCTCTCCGACCTGTGAAGCAGGAGCTCAAGGATTTCTGGAGGTAGAGAGAGGAGAGGAAGGCCTTCAAGAGGACAGAGCAGTCAAGAAGAAGGGAAGAGGAGCTGGCGGAGAAGGAGGCATTGAAGAGGGAACTAGAGAAATTGCGTGAAGAGAATGTTTCTCTGAGAACGCGATCGCAAGACCCCTCTGCCTCTCAACCTGATGCGCATGACGCCGGTGGTGCTTTAGAAGCCACAGGTCAGCAGACCGCCGATCCCATCGGTAAGGATTATCCTCGAGGCGAAGATAATCCTCTCCCACCTGCCGAAGACGATATTGCTCCCCCTTCTCCTCCTCCAATGGAACAAGAGCAGGGGATTAATCTTCCAGTTGATAGACCAGATCAACAGATCCAGGAAGAGAGAGCTCCCCCCGCAACTGGGACAGAGGATGCTGATTATCCTCGACGCGAGGATAATTTGAGTGAACCCCTTGCATTGGAGGCGCAAGCGGAGTCGGTCCCGGAGACTCAAGAGGAGAAAGAGGTTGTTCCAGATCCCATCCCCCCTCCGCCTGAGCCGCAAGTACCGGAGGTGGAGATAGAGTTTGAAAATCCCCCGGACGACGACGACGAGACTGTAGACTACGGGGAATATTTGGATGAGGACGCCGGAACCCTGGAGTTCGGTCAGGTACACTCCCCTCCATCGTCAGATCCCTACGATATTTCATGATTGAGTCTGTCAAATGTGATGTGATGGATGTTTGTTTTGGCTTCCATCATGTTCATATTCCCAGTGAGAGACTCTCATGCCAATTCCTTCTGTCTGACAGGAGGGAGTGGACAGTCTCTGATTGTGAAGCGTGGACGAACTGCCACTGTGTGACTACGTTGTAGCATAGTGTAGATACCGCAATGGGCTGTAGTTGGTACTTGTATACAATCGGCTAGAGATCAACAAAACCGTTAGACCGGGTGTATCATAAATTATTTTGAAATAAATATATCTCAAAATTCTCTTCAATGCGTGTAGTGTCTAATGAATTGATTTTGTCCATGTTTGTGCCCAGCGCGGACAACTTAGAAGTGTGCACCGCCCGTTGGCACTCAAACAATCACTTAACGGAGGGGTTCTGCAGTCGCTTAGTGGGGTTCAATGCTTTTCACCGTTTTATGGGTCGCCTGATTCTGCCTTTCAACAGGTAACTACATCTCTTTCGTGTTGTGTTTGATCAGGTAGTAACAGCAGGTCGAAAAAACAGAGTGCCGTGGAGTGTGTCCTTGTTAGTGGTCCAACCGCGACAGAAGTGGTTGAATATCGTGTTCGATTTGAACGGAGTGCTGTGTGAGAGCCAGGGTCAAGGGCCCCATAAGAAGAAAAAACATTACACAGTCCGAGATAATGTATTCTCCCATCGAACCCCAACCCTCATTGGGACGAAGGCCGTCTTCGTTCGTTCCAATGTGCGCGAGTTCTTAGACGAGGTTTCTAAGATTTCGAACCGCGTCGTAGTTTGGAGCTCCATGTTCAAGAAGATGGTGGAGCCCGTTGCAAGTTTCCTCTTCCAGAATTGCAAGGCTCCCTACCACATCCTAGGTCAGGACAACTGCAGGAGGGTAGAAACCTCGGAAGGGAAATTTCTTCATCAAGCTGGGAGTCCGTGGAAGACTCTGCTCTTCAAAGTGCTTGATGAGGAATTGTTCCTGGACCCTCAGGATCCCAACTCCTTCAACAAGGACAATACCATTCTCATTGATGATTCTCCGCAAAAGGGCATCCTCAATGAGAACGGGAATTGCATATACCTTGAGAGTTGGAACCCGTACATGCGTAGAGACAATGTGCTCGTCGGCACTCTCATTCCGTGGCTGAAGAAACTACACGAAGAGTGTCCACTCGGACGACTTCGTGAGTTTGTAGATCGGAACCGCATAGGTGTGGCGCCCTTGGTCGCAGCAGACGATCAAGCGAATTATATATTGGATGGGATGAGGATGTCCGCGAAGGCATTCGAGTCGCGATTCGTGTTGCGGGGGATGAATCTAGTGATTGAATAAGAGAGACGAAGGAAGAAATAGACTTCTCAGTGTCTCAGTCAATCATAGAACTCGATGTACATTATTTTTGTGAATACGGATTGTTATGTACATTTCATTCTTGTGAATTAGTAAAATTTTGAAATTTAATTAAGATTTCTAGCCTCTTCGGGGGGTACTGTTTTGTTCCACAGTTGTTTGTCTTCCATGTTGAGCTATCTTTGGGTCGAGGATAATTGTGGAGGATGTGTGTTGTCTTTGGGTCGAGGATAGTTGTGAAAGATGTGTTTTATCTTTGGGTCGAGGATAATTGTGGAGGATGTATTTTATCTTTGGGTTGAGGATAATTGTAAAAGATGTTTGTTCACTGCCATATCTATAGGTCAGAGGATCCGTTCTACACTTTCTCCAACAGAGGGAACCACTGACGAGGAGCTTGCTGTCTGGATCGGACGTGTCACTTTCAATGAGGTCCGGCTCGATTGGAGGGAGCTTCGTGCCGTCCTCCTATTCTAAGCCTTACCTCCTGGGATCGGCCACCGATGCAACTTCGGCGGCCATCGACTTCTCGAAGGGGAATGTGGAGGAAGGCGTGGTAGATAGCCCACCTAGTCGGGGTCCTGTGAGGACACCGATTTGCTCACCGTCACCGATGAAGAGGGCCAGCTCCACCCCAAGTCGATTGCGTTCACAGTCGCCGACTTTGCGAACCCCAAACACACCGCACAGAAAATTGTATGCGGATGACGAAGAACGGGGTATGGATCCTCGTCTCGAGGATGAAGTGTTGTTGCCGATGACAATCCCACATCAGGCTGTCCAGAGCGTGGAGTTGAATGTGGATCCCAAGGTTGGGGATCGGATCAATGAGGTACCGTTGGGTGCATGCAGTGCACAACAGGTTCCACACCTCGTAGAGATTCCTATCTCGTTCCCCTCCAAATCCGTAGGCGGAGTATCTTTGCCTTCGGCTGTACCTATTTCCCGCCGAACGACTCTTCGAGACATACGGCGGACAAATTACACTCGATCAACAACAATTGCCGATCCGTACATAAGCACTGTGAATAGATCGAAACCACGCCCGCCTCCTCGAGGTTCTAGGTCTCTTTCCAATACGGAAATTCCGCGACGTGAACGAAAGCGAAAGAGAGAGGCCAAGGATTTAATGATGATGGGGATGTTCAGTACTTTCAGTAAAGATAGTGGATCGCCCAAGCCTTCTCGACGCGAGGATATTTTCAGAGGATTGGCCAAGTTGAAAACCTTGGAGGCAGCCAAGGAGGCAACAAATAGCAGTTCTTAATCCAAGAACGATGGTTTGCCCAGTGATCGTTGTTCACAGTGGTCTTCTTTTTGTGGAAGGATCATTACTATTAATAGAATAGTCATTCATATACAAAAACCAATTTTTAGTAAGGGTGAGTGCTCTCTGTGCACATAGCCTCTACATTTTTACACAAGACATTCAATCATTAGAATTAACAAGATTAGATATACCGGGATTTCATTTCCTAGGAGGTGAAGTATATAGAGAAGTGAGAGAAGTTGATTCAAGTAAATTCATGTTCTTCAATGTAAAGGGACCCGCTTTTATAAATATTACATCTTATTACACAACTCATGTGGAATTGCATTTTGCATGTTCACGTTTCTTAATTGTTTTGGTGTAGGATTGCTCTATGCCTTCTAACGATTTGCCTATTTTTATCTTCGCCTTCAACAATTTATCTTTGAATGGAGGAGCCTTAAGTTCTCAAAATGACCATATTGTCTCAATTTAATGAATATGGCCTTCAAGGATGGGAATAAAACGCTCACATGAACTAGGAGCTATAGAAAGTTTAAACAAAGGTTTGCACCTCTTTTTCCTGCCCTTGCTTATCTCTCCTCTTTTATTATCTATCTCTAAGCTTCTTGATATTAATAGTGTATAGACGATAAGTTTGTGAAAAGAATGAAAAAACAATTGGAACTTTGAGTGGTTGATGTAAGTTTTTGGGTGTTTAGGAAGCTTGCTCTTTGATGAAATTTTTCATACTAATAGCTTAGTTAATTCATCTTGACTACCATATTGTCAACAATAAATGGAGAAACTTCCAACCTCTCACCTAAGCTTAGTTGCCCAAATTTTAAGAGAATCTACAATTGGATCATTGCTACAAAGATTTGCTATTAGGTTCAAAATAGCACCAGGCCTTTACTACAAAAATGCTTTATATACACTCTCTAATACCATTAAACATCCTAAATAATAATAAACCTATCCTCAAACTCATTTTTTTCCAAATCACTATCTTACAATTCCTACAATACCTAAAAAACTGTCATACCTAACTTGGATCCACCATGAATGATGGAAAATAGTTTTATGAAAACTTGAAACTTTGCCACAATGTAGATCAATTATCCAAATATTCATAAACCAATTTTCATCTCAATATAAGATATTGTCCAACTTTGGTGAACATTTTTTCACTACTGACCTTCTAACCCTTTTTAAGATACCCTAGAAATTGCCATACCTAACTTCAATCTACTATAAATGACAGAAAATAGATCCAAATAACTTGAAACTTTGCCACAATGTAGATCAACTATTCAACTATTTACACAATTTTTTAAATTTCATTCTACAATACCATTCAATTTGGGTGGACATTTTCCTACTACTCACTTTCTAATCCTTCACTACTTCCACACCCCAATTGTATTTTATGCATAACTCATAGATCCCAAGTTCATTGAAGCTAAAATTTTGATACAAGATATTAGATAAGATAAGAAAGATACCCTTCAAGTTTTATTACCATAACATAAAACCTCAAGAAGAATGAAGCTCCTCAATACACCCTCCTTGAATGCCTTAGAATCCAAACACGTCAACTTCAAAGTCTCATAACTTTTTCTCTATAATAGATTTAGATCCAAAACAATATATCAACTATTCAAAAATTCAAATTCAAAAATTCAAATCCAAAAACTTAAATTCATTCAACACTTTTCCAAAATGCAATACAAAACTTCCTCTCATCAATGCTTTCTTCAATATAAACCCTCAACAAACACAATTGTGCACCCCTCAAGTGCATTTTTTACCTCAAAATCTACTAAAAAACAAGAAAGGGACACAAGGTTAGCCCTTACCTCCAACAGTGCTAGTATGTAAGTCCAAGAATATGAGCTTGTGAGCATTGAGCCTAAAATGTACCTATAATATAGATACCACACATTATAGATGGTGTATATATCATAAACACCTATAATATGAATATTTGTAACATATACACCCTACAATCATAAATGGTTTCTATAATATATTGTGAACCACCATATTGATTCACTTTTTAGATTGTAGAAAATGTAAACAATTTGCATAAATTCACAAGTCCAGAAGTGTATATTAGTACTCTAGATTAAGTCACAACCATCAATTAGGGAGTTTTTTGCTAAATAGCAATGGGAACTTTGGGAGGTTAGGGCAAGAAGCTAGAAAATGCAATAAGGAAAAAATTAGGGGAAATTTTAAGAAAAAACTAGGGATTTAGGACTAAAAAGATGTTAGACAAGATTTGGTACAGTAACCAAATTAGGCTAACGATAAAATCATGACAAAATGAAAATAAAAAATGCAAAAAACAAAATGAAAACAAAACACTACAGGTAGAAAATGAAACTAAAATCAAATTGCAAACCAGAAAAGTATAAAACACTTTAGGTGGAGGGTAGAATTGGCAATTTAATGCCAAATACTTAATTGAAGTTTTCAAAGTAAGATTAGCTCTTTTAAATTTAAATTTTTGAGAAATTCGACTCCATATAAAATGAAATTCAAAATGTTTGCCCCACAACTCTAAAAGTCACTTTCATAGTTGTATGTGAAGTTGAGGAAGCAAGATATTTATATAAATTGGATGGTACGAGGTACTAAAGCAATCCATGTGGGATATATTAATGGTTAGGATTAATAGGAGCTCAATCTTCAAATTATCCCATATCCTTTGAGGGTTCATAAGGAACAATGGATTTCATTATAAAAACGACCTCTTCACCGAACATTCTTATTATGTGTCAATATAGAATTTTCTTTAATTTGTCATCAAAACCTTACTTGATGGTATATGGTCTTTAAACGTGTTGGCTTATATTTGAATTTTTTTTAACAACAACTTGCTCATTTGATTTTTTTTTAATTTGGGAAAAAAAAAATTCATTTTATTTATTTTTTGTCACTTTTAAAAATAATTATTTTCTGCAGATCTTGTCCTCCACCTATTGTATAAAAAGAATTAAAAACAAAAAACAAAACAAACAAACTAGGAGTAGGAAATAAAACTAAAACTAAATTGAAAATAATAATAATAATAAATAATAATAAACACAAAAGAAGTTAATTAAACTAAAACTATAACTAAAACACTAGTGTAGTGCTACAAACATTAAAATAGGGATTTTACAGTAACTTAGGGTGGTTAACACTAAACTAGCAAATTTACAATAATTTAGTGCAATATTCACTAACTTGATGTGTTTTACACAAATTTAGCAAATTCATAGTAAATTAAGGTAGGATGAAAATAGTTAGGCAAAATTAGTCTGTTAGTGAATTTGGTATATGCAAAATTGGGGTTTCAAGCCTCTTCTCTCTGTCAACTCTTGCAACCTTCCATGTGTGTGTATGTGATTTGAGAGTGATTGAAAAATGCAATGAAAAAATAAAAAATAAATGTATTAGCAAAACAAAGGAAGATGAGACAGGGTAGGAATTAAACCATTTGTTGAATACGTTGTCTTGCAAGATGAGGGAAGAAGTAAAGGACTATGATTTGGGGTGATTTGGGGGAAGGATTGGAGCTATTTTTTTAGGATTTGGAGGTTTGATGGGGGAAAACAGAAGAGATTAGGGTTTTTTTTAGTGAGATTGGATTCCCAACTTTGACGAGCGATTTCAAGAGCATGAAAAATTGGATGGAGCTGAATTTTAGAAGGGTGGTGCGCCTTAAAGTTAGCTTTCCGAAAAGATATGGCTTGCTCAATTTGAAGCAAGGACAAGGTCAAGACAATTGAATTTGTGCGAGGAGTTTTGTTGCCACTGCAATTGAGACTGCCAACTTTGACGAGTGATTTTCGAAGATTGGAAAGGCGGATGAAGTTGAATTTTGGAGAAATGATGCGCCTCAAAGTTAGCTTTCCAAAAAGATATAGTTTGACCAATTTGGAGGAAGTACGAGGATGGAATAGCCAAATTAGTGTAGAAAAGTCTGTTGCGATGATGATGATGACTAGTTTTTGGTCTTTCCCCTTAATTCCTTGTTTGTTGCCATTTTTTATTTTAAAATATGAATTATAAGATGTAGTAGGCTTGTAATTTAATTTGTGTGAATTTTTATTGTTTGAAGAAAAAATGTATGCTTTGGGCATGAATGGTGTTTAGATAAGATGCATGATTAGGGAGCATAAATTTGTAGCGTTTACGAGCAAGTGTGGAAGCATTGCGCAAATGGGATTTGGGCCCGGTTTAGGTCATTTTGGACCTTTAAATATATATTTGAGTTAGATTTTTGCCTTGAAAATTATCCCAATTCACTTGAATGTCTAATTAGATCCTCGAGGGAAGGTAGGCCTCATTTTCAATGACACCTCTTTGCTATAGTTGTTGCATCATAAGTGTAGTACATTGTTTTTTCTGTTTTTGGCTCTTGTTTTCTTTAGCACACCTTTACCATTCTCCTTCTTTTTACATTGTGATTGCAATAGTCTTGGTCAAAGTTGCACCTTGATTTTGTTTGCCACAACATGATTGAATTGTTTTTCTCTTCCTTTGATATGGCTTGCATTTAGCTTCTATTACCATAGTAGTAGTGCACTAATCTTGTTTGGAATCCTACAACTATATTGATAAAAGCTTGTAAATCACTTGGTTTACCTTGAAAATCGCACCTTCTTGTATTGCAATACATTCCTAACTTTAATTTTGTACATATAGATGAACCTTAAATAAGAGACACTTGTACTATTGTTACCTTTTCAATTTTGGAGTATGGTACTATCAATACTGTGATTAGATTAGAGTACTTTTTTTGGTTGAGTTTTAAAATGTGGACCATCCATTTTCTCTTTGATTTTATATGGATTAGGCAAGTGTGTCCGTTCTATTTATTCACACAAACAAATGAATTGAAATTCAATTTTCATCCTTCCTCTTTTCTAAGATGTATTTAGTAGATGACAATGAATACTTTGCAAAAACTTATAACTGCATCTTAATAATATTTTAGCAAATTTCTACAAAGTGGTGTGTCTAAGTTGAATTTCTTCTTAAACTTGGGCTACTATTTACGTTATTTTTTGTAGCCATTGTTGTGAACTTTCCTAGGAAGACACGTGTCAAAGAAAAGTCAAATTTTCAATCATTCATAAATCACCAAAGCCCTCAAATTGCAAGACCTCTTGAAAGCAAGAATCTAAGGCATTTGCAATGCTATTTTTTAAAACCCTTCCACGAGAAAGGGTGAAAGGGTCATGAGATGAAGCTATAACTATTTCAAATTGTAACTATAAAAAAGTACTCAAAAGTACTAATCCCCCACCCCCTAATGTCTATTGTGATAGACCTTCGAGGGTACTATTTGTCTATTTCATGTTATTATGTTAATGAAGAATACAAAAAACTTATTGTAGAATGATATTCTTTTTGTGCAACCTTGGTAAAATTTCATGGCAATCTGAATAGAATTCCAAAAGTTATGTACCTAAACCCACTTGCCACGCAACATGTGATAGGAAATAGTTCAAGTGTTTCTTGCAATCACCTTGAAGTTGAGACTTGAGAAGTACAATTGAAAACTTGGGGTAGTAATCGTAAAATATCAAGGACCAAAAGTGTTGAAGAAATATGCACTTAGAAATTTGGAAATTGCAATGGATTTGTAGATTATGAGGTTTAACCTCAAGAAATTAAGAGGTTACTTGACCAAGCAAGCCTTGACATCCTAGAACAAGTGCTTAGTATTGACAGTAAGAGCATGCAAAAAATCCAAAACAACTTTACATTGTACATAACATTTACTCGTCTCCTAGGTAGTCTTTAGAGAGGTTGCCCTTTCCCCCAAAGAATGATGTGCAATATTCAACATCATTTCATCCCTCCAATGAAATAATGTGGAATATTTTATATCTGATCAATAGCTATGGGGGATATGTGGTATTAAGGAAGGAACCCGTGTATATAGTATTTGGATAGCAGCTTCAATATTATGGTGCCAAATATCCAATTAAATTATAAAATAAGCTTTGGTGCTTTAAAATCTAAAGAAAACAAATTATACAACAACTATCTCACTTGACTTCAAAAGCCACTTATTTTTTGTGTATAGAGATGAGAAGACAAGCTCTTTATATATGTGGGGTGGTAGGAAGTAAAACAACTGAATTGGAATGAGTAAATTAGGATAATAGGAACTCAACCACTCATAGTTAAGTCAAAAATATAAATTGTGTTCAAAGTATAATTTTAGACCTCATTTAGGCATAGTAGAATAAATTTTTTCAAAAAACTTTGAACTAAAATACTGTTTTCAAATTAAGCTAAATTCATCTTCAAAAAGCCTCTGTGAGATTTCGAGCCTCAAATAAAAAGAACTACAGACCAATTTCAAAGAAGGGTTAGAAGGGACATTTTTTTGACCTTTTCAAACATCCTCTTTGAATTGGTCCATAACTTCTTTTGGAGGCTCAAATCCCAAACAGGTTTTTGGATATGAAAGATATCTTGATTTCACAACTTTTCTAAGTTCAAAGTTTTTTGAATTTTTTTATTGTACTATGCCAAAATGAGGTTTGAAAATCTACTTTGAAAACAAATATTATGTTATGACAATGAGTGGTCAAGCTCTCATCTTCAAATTATCCCATATCCTTTGAGGATTCATGATGAACAATGGATTTCATTATAAAAACGACCTCTCCACCCATCACACCCACCAAATGTCGTTAAAGCAATTCCTTCATTACGCCATCTACATTAATGGTAGATGGTCGTTAAATGTAGATGGTTGTTAAATGTAGATGGTCAAATGGACATTTGACTCAATGGATTATTTGAATTTTTGGCAAACCCTCTTCACATTTATTCAGTTTGTAGAATTCCGTTGTTTGATCCCCAAACATTTGGCAAAGCATAAATGTTTGGCCAACATACTTACTTTAATTCTCCATGATACAATGTGGATGAACTTCGTGAATGAGGATTCAAGAGAGAAGAAGGCAGCCTCTGTCTATGAAAGTTATGTAAGCTTCAGTTACTCTCCAGTCTTCTCATCGTTGTTTCCTTGGATTTGCTAAACACGAATTTGCATAACAGCCGACTATCATGTGCGATGACCTACCCATGTAGGAATGAAGGGAGAATCATCTTAGAGTTAGCTGAGAACCCGCTCACATTGCCCCACTGGAAGCCAGTGTGAGATCAAAAGAATGAGGAAGATGATGGAATCTCAGACTATTATTTTGTCCCTACTCCGATCCAGTATTATTTTGCCACCACTCTCTTCAGGCACGATATCCCAGGAACCAAACAAGTTACATGCATGCTCATAAAAAATTCGAGGAAAAAATGAATTCAATAATCGCACTACAGGTGGTTTGTGCTCTTTCCACAGCGGGCAAGGATTTCAAAAAGCTACGAAGGTACATTCAGTCAGTACCCTTATTAGATTGCAACAACTTCTATGTACAGTACAGTAAGATATTTGGGACACCAAAATCAAATTGGGACCCAAAAAACTTCATTGAATCTTGGTACTGAAACATTCCAACTTGGGGCATTTTCATGATTTGCATGCACAAAAGCACTTGATTTCTTCACCAATTGTTGGCAAACTCAATCAGCAACTTTCACAATAAAAGAAAAAAAGAAAATGATGGATGGGAAAACTTCGTCAGCAACTGAAGATTACTGACAGTAGTGACGGAAGGAAGGAAGGAGGCAAGGTTCTCGACTTCCCTTGCTGTTGTCATCCCACGATTGAAGTGGATGCTGAACGACCAAAGCGTTTTAGGGGATAAGGTTACTGAAGACAGACTGATTTTGCTTTCAGGTGCAACCAACAGAACACATTCCTCGAAAGAAGTATATGATGTCGCAGCATAATATAATGCTCGTTTCAACTTCATGGAAGATAAGCTTAGCTTGCCTTGTTGGAATGCATCATATGGAAGACACTGCGCAAAAATAAGAATGACGCTTAAGTTAGTTGTGGATTGCAGAAATGTGAAAAGGACCAGAACATCGAGATCTCACAAGGAAGGAGTATTGATTAGTTTTTATATAGTTTTAGCTTATGACAAAACAGTGAGTACCATGGCTTTTCTTTTCTTTCATAATTTAAGAAGTGCCAAAGTGGTGATATAAAATGTTATAGTGGTGCTCCAAATTTCAGCATTCATCCACATATTGGATAGAAAATATCACATTAGCACATATCATATGTCTATAATTTGGTTTTGATCCACAATCTAGCAATTTCATCCAAAAAATTTGGCATGTTTTTGACATTTTTAAGCTAGATTATTTTTTCTGGTGCAGACAACACCAAAAAGCCAAAATAAAAAGAAGCCCTAGTAAGTACGCGCCTTTAGTTCTTAAGGGTAGGAGGTTCTAAAATCACACAAACTCTAAATTTATCCACCTCCTAAAATGTACACTATTTTTACATGTTGCTTTTTCATAGCCTTCAGCAATGTACAAATAATGTACAATACATTTTAGGAAGTGCTCAATTTTAGAGCCCTAAGCCATTTCAACTTCAAATTTTCATAACTAATTCCACAAAGCTCCAAAATTATGAAACAACTTGGGTTAGATGCTGTCTTTCAAGAAAAATTTACTAAAAAATATTTCAAGAAGCTTCACCTCCCAAAATTTTAGTTTCAACTCTTAGGTGGGCAATTTATGAACCTCCTACCTTACATTGACTCAAAAAAATTGGAGATCAAAATGTTTTTACACAAAAGGATTCCTATACTAAGTTTTTTCACATGGAAAACATCAAAACTTCACAAATAAATTATATGAAGGACAAATTTTAGCTTGATAGTTGCGATTTTGAATTGAAGATCACTGCCATTGCCTAGGGTGTTTTGGTTGTAAGAGTAAAATAATTACTTGAACTTTTTGAAAACTATTTATCATTACTAAATACATACCTCATGAAGAAATTTGGAAATTTCCTTTTTCCCTTTTTCTTAATATTTACCAGTTTATTTTTACTTTTTGCTATTACAATTCGTATAAAAATGATAGTTTTTCAAAAACAAAAGAGATTTTCATATTTGCTTTAATAAAAATATAAGAAAGTCAAATATAGTTTAACCCTAAATGCCCAAGCCTTTTCAAGTGTGTTTTGACTATCCTCTCAAACTTAAGGATAGACGGATTGTTAACAATTATCGTGCGGTTTATCGTTGTTTCATGGGTTTGTACCATAATCGCATTGACTTAGTGTATTTTTACGCATTGAATCAATGCAAAAACAATGAATATCAATAGCATATGGTTTATGTACTTTAATTATATGATTCCAAAATTAACATTTCTACAAAAATAGCTCGAGCAATTTGATAAACAAACATAATACCGCATTCTTGAATAATTATTGTACACTTTAACTTAATATGAAGTAAAAATGAAGTTAGGTTAGATAGGTGTTTGAGTAGGTTGTTGGGTAGCTAGCTTGTTGATATTCTTCAAGTGAAATCTTAAAGAAGGTCTGATAAATCAAAATCTAATAGGTAGTAAAATTTCATTGAATTGTAGCAAATAAATTAAAATTATAAAGATTTCTTGTTTGGAGATCAATATAGGTCATAGGACATTAGATATTCAATGATTTTAATTAATCATTTTAAGATTCTTGTTTGCTATACCATACCTCAGTGTAGGGATTTTATCATTGCACTCTCATTGGTTAGACAAATGCTATAAAGACTTTTAGAATATTGATACCTATATTATCTCTTAGCAAAAATAAAATATGACATTAATTTTTGATAAATTTTCACTATTAGGTTTCCTCATTTATAGGTTCCTTGCATTTCTTTATATTAAATTTCAAAAGTCTAATAATGTTGTAACGATGATATCAAAAAACTTTTGATCTCTACTTCTTATGACTGTGTTTCATAAGAGAGGGCCCCCAAACTACTATATTCAATTTGAATCTTTAGAATTTAGCAACATCTTAGCTTTTGATTGATTGCACTAAAAAATGGTCATTTCGAAGTATTTTTGGTGAATGATGTCATAGAATTTTAGAAGTTGAAAGTGTCAAGAAGATACCACTTTATCCATCAATTTCATAGAACAAGATGGTAAAACATTAAAAAATAATAGACTCAGCTAGTATATATAATTTATTGCTTAAGTGACCATTTCAAAGCTAATGATATTTGAAACAATTCCAAAATTGTCAATAGGACAAGACTCACCATACACATTGCTTCATTTCTATATCTTTTTGATATACAAACAAGTTTTTTGAAATTTGCATATGTTTCTATATATCTTTGTACAATTATATCACTAGTAGAAGGATGGTCTTTGGGAACTAATGAATGTATGAGAGTGTGGAGAATGTATGTCTTTGGCATTTAAAAAAAGTAGATGCTTGTTGAAGTGTAAATATTGAAAACAGGGCATGGTTTTAGTAAAAAGCTACCAATTCAACTTAGACCTCTTATAATTTTTGCATATTATAACCAAATATTGTTCTTTAATATCACCTAACTTTAATTGCAATTTATTTTTTCTGTAATTAAAAAATGAAAACTTCCCAACACTCAATAATGCTCTTCATAAAAATTTACTCAATTTAAGGTGATACTACCTTAATATGAACTTTGGAACACTTAAACTATTGTATAATATCTTGTATAATATACATTGATGGTGAAAATTTCAGATTTTTAAAGGATATTCTTTATTTGATATGAAGTTTTCTCACTTTTTAGTCACAAGTAGTTGCAAAATGGGAACATATGGAGTCAAAGACCATTAATGATAATAATATATAATTCTACAATAGATTTGTCTTTTTTGGTTTAAATCTTGCAATTTTATAATTGTTTTATTTGCACCCAATAATGTACAATAGGGTACAAATCAAAATGGCGTTTTTGCATTCAAAGGAAAGAACTTTCACTGCTGCCAACTTTGGCATCCTCCCGAGGGTTGAAAATTTGTTCTTTGACCATGAAAAACTGTTCAATTGGATGAAATTTTCATGTACCGGTAATTTCTAACTTTTTGTCCCATTTTGAGTGCATAATGATATTAGTAGTCGCCCTGCTCCAATTACCCTCCGAAATCGGTTGCCAAAACACTGGTCAGGTTCCAAGAGGAAGAAGGGAAGTAGCGTAAGAACAAACAAAACGAAAGACAAGAGCAGTCAGATTGTGCTCTCAAGAGAAATTGAGCTGAGTGTCTTACAGTGATCATTTTAGACATGTCCGTGCAACAGATACGGATGGTGAGGAAATGTTCTTTTCCAAACGATAGAAATATACATCAATCATTCCGTTACCGCTGGTCGAAGCCAGGCATTCACTCTTGCATCTCGACTTCACAATCTAAGTTACAAGATATAAATTTGCAACCCACGATTGTGCTGCCAAATGTAAACATTAAACAAACCTTAATCCATTTGGAAATTCGAGGACCTTATGTCAGCGAGGAATAAATTCCATCAGCTGGAAATAATTTGGTGATATGCACACTCTAACTTTCACATTTGCCAAATTGACACAGACTAAAGGCGCTGGAGTTTTCACGTACAAATTGAGCAGTCGTTCGAGTTGGTGTGGAAAGAGTGCCAAAGTGCCAACCACCTCTTCCACTGCATTGCAGCCTGTGCAAAAACAATTCAGACAGTCGTTTGGTGATGGAAAAAGGAACTGAGAGCCCCAATTCCAGTTACCTACAACATAAGTTGCAATCAACATACACACAGCTTGGAAATAGTACAACGCGGCTTATTTTGACGTGACTAGCCTGGTGACAGCCTGGAATTGGGCCAATGCATCAAATTCTCAGAAGCCCAGGATGTGGCGTTGGTTCTTGTCAGACAATCTGACGGCTCTGACAAAATAATTGCCTAGCATGAATTATCTTACCAAGTTGAGAGGGAAGCTTGTTCTTTCCTTTCAGTCCAGGCTTCCTTTGAGCAGGTGAACATATCATATCTGCCTCGTCACAATGTGCCTCAATGATCAGTCAGTGGGTCGTAGGAAGCTCAAGACAAAAGGCATGCCGATACAAAATTGCGAACTCATCCTGTGAGTGAAGATGCGGAAGTTTGGATTCTCGCATATTCAATCTGGCTATTTAATATTTATATTGCTATATTGAGCTGCAAGTCTGCAACATAGTCTTATATTGATTGACGTACGTTCCTTCAATCCCAGCTGCATTGAGTACAGAACAACTATAATTCAGGCTGCAATGGATTGATGATTGAGCTCCGAATGACTTTTGAGCCCAATGAGCAGCTCCAAGATTGGTACTGACACAGCCATCCACCTCCATGATCACAATCTGGTGGTTATGAATATCGATTTTCTAATATTTAGGATTTTAAAAATTCACTACTAAATATCAGCCAACTCAACATAAATCACACAAAATTACTTGCGAGTGAGATAAACATACGGGGAATCAACCGGGAATGGAGTCTGGATTCTAAGAAATTCATCTGAGCATTTCCATCTCATTTACCTGCATCTCATATACATGAAGCTGCAGAATGTGGCACAGGTTTCAGTTGACTCAGTACAAAGGCTTTCTGACATCAGTTTTGTTTTTTGTTTTTTTGACACAAATGAAACAGAATTTCATTTCAAGGAGAAAAAAGAACAAGACCGTCAGCCACATTTCTGACATCAGTTTGAAAAATCCTAAATAGGTACTCAACTGCACTTGCTAGTACACTCTGTCAGCAAAAAATACCACGGTACAGCTCATCATGTAAAAGCTTCCTCCCACCGTGTCTGAGAATATCCAAGTGTCAAGGATAGGCCGTGACAGAAGATTCTTAAGCGGCATTTTGGTCTATCGCTGTTAAAGTAAAAAATTAATTTCCACCACCAGCCTCAATAACAGAGCTAGGAAAGAATTCACAGGACGAGAAGTTATAAGAAGCAATCCTGGCTCCAGAACTCTGCACCACCAGCGCTGTTCTGAACTCCACCACTGCCACCAGGTATGCATTGCACACTCTGCCATCCTTGACTTGCTCATGATCGTCCAGCTTGTTCCAAAGTCTATTCCAGACGCAGTCGAGGTCTTTCTGTCTGCATCTTAACATAAATGCTTCAGTCATGAGTAAGTTGTCTTCAAGATTCTCACCTACTAAGTCTGGGATCTTTAAACTTACCGGCTCTCAGCTCTCTGATTGTGGAACTGTTCAAGCTACTGTAGTTCCACAGTCCTGTATGTGTACCTAAATGCTCAAATACTGACGAACCAATGGCATCCATTTTCTAACCCAAGGTACAACGTATTGTACCTTGTAATCAATCTGTTAAATTTATAATACTGAGTTGTTAGTCTCCGACACTGCCAGAGTAGTGTATCGAGATTGAGTCACTAGCTGTAGTGAAGCTTCGAATTCGGGTTAGAAATGTCTTCTCAACAATGATTCCGAAATTTTGAAGAGGTCGACCTTGTATACAATGTCTTTCGCATATTCTGCAGTTGGAATTCATGAAGAGACGGATCTCATGCTCTGTTCTTGATCACCGTCCACACCAGGATGTGCGAACTCTCCAGTAGACACAGTGGCGTCGTTTTCATGTTTTAGAAGCTTGCAATCTGTTTCAACGTAACTTGGTTGTCAGTTAGAGAGATTTAGCCTGAAGAATTGCTACTTCGGTGCTTCTTGCAGAGTGAGATTTCAAAGGGTACAAGAGCTGGTCTACTCCTCCATTGAACAACAGAAGTTCTTGACTGCAGAGAAGCATCGTCCTTGGAAGATGGAGTCCAACAGGGCTGCTCTTCTGCTGCTGCTCCTAGCTGTAACAATTCAGGCCGCCGTGGCTCTACAGCCGTTCACAACAAACTACCTTGCCGAAACTGATACCTTCCACACCAGAGTTCTCAATGCCGGTGAACGCGTGGATCTCATTCTGGACAAAACATCAGGTACAATTGTGAAACATTTGCAAAATAACACTCAATTGCTGAAGCACCTAGATTCATATTAGTGGGTTCAGTCTTGTTGAATGCGATACATCCCGCAGTGAATCATTTCAATGGTGACTGGATATGTCCAAGTAGCAGTTTGGGAACGGGCACTACAGACTGCAACGTTTAACCTTTTTCCATGTTTCTTACTTAGGAAACGGCACTGCATTGAATTGAACCTCTAGTTGTGCATAATCTCTCATTTTGTTGATCCCTAGTTCTCTTTTTTAAATCACTCGCCAGCATAATGAGTATCACTCGGCGATCTCAAAGTTTCTATGCAGCTGAATGTTGTGATTGGTCAGTCACAAGTGCATCTACATTTTCTTCCAATGCCCATTCACAAAGGTCTGAAGCCCACTATTTGTGTTCAGTCAAGCTACAATATTCCGGGTTAAAGTCTGCACCTTTTGCTGTAAGACACTATCAAATCTCTGCAACTGATGAGATCCAATTGCTTCTTGATGCGCAGCTGCTGCATTTGGATCCAAGGGCAACTATCTGTTTGGGAGCATTGGAATGGGGATCAAATTGGTGCCGGGAAACTCTGCAGGCACCGTCACTGCTTACTACGTAAGATACTGACTACTGATTAGCCTTGACATAAGGTAGCAACGTAGCAACACCCAAAAGCAAAATCTGACCCCGAAACGATCCCTACTTAGTCTTGGCTACAATGTAGATATTGATTATGAGGATGAACACCACACCATTTTTGGTACACCTAAGGTCGGACTTGGAAAATTTATAACCTTTTCAATCATGTAGTATGCAAATGTGTAGGAATGTATTTCAATTGCTAACAGGGCATTTAAAATTTAAGCCATTCTGATAATAGGAACAATGCTCAGTCCCTCTTGAGTGTTGTTATTTATGTCCAATTGGACATAAGGTCAAGTTTGAACTTGGATCATAATCGCTTGATATTGATGGAGTGTACCCAACCTGCAGCTGTCGTCAGCAGGTGCACAGCATGATGAGATGGACTTCGAGTTTCTCGGCAACAAGGCAGGCGAACCCTACATTCTGCAGACCAATGTGTTTGCCAAGGGAAAGGGAAGCCGCGAGCAGCGCATCAACCTCTGGTTCGACCCAACTGCCGACTACCACACATATTCTCTGCTCTGGAACAAGAATATGATTGTGTAAGCTCCTCATGCTTCAACTCTGCAACTAAACATCAGTGCAGCACATGTCGTTTGTTTAGATGACAACGTAGTAAAATAACCATAATATAAACTAAGGTAAGAACCTCTATTCACCAAATATATCATAACCTAATGTCATTCAGGTAGCAACCTTAAGTCAATGAAATCTGCCAAATGCAAATATTCTGTTTGTAGACAGCTTATTTTGGTTTAAACCTTTTCCTTCTCAAGGCTTTAATGAGTGAGGAAGATCAGATGGAGCATGGTTTTAGTTGAAACACCACAATGACTTTGAAAATTCATTACTAATTCCATACAACTCCATATATTATGAAACAGCTTGCGTTGGGTAACAACCAAAAATTGCTCTTGGCAACAACCAAAAATTTCGAAAATTTCGAAAACAATTCTCACCAATGTGCAAATAGGCCAGATCCTTATTTTGCCGGTTTTGGGTTTCTTACATTAAGCCCTAAACCAATCGTTCTCTTCAGATTCTATGTGGACACGACCCCCATTCGCGTCTTCAAGAACAGTGAAGACCTTGGAGTGCCATTCCCCAACAGCCAAGGAGTGGGCATCTACGCAAGTCTGTGGGACGGGAGCGCTTGGGCCACTGACGGTGGCAAAGTTGGCCTGGATTGGAACGCAGCTCCCTTCGTTGCATCTTTCCAAGGTCAGTCACCAGGCGTGCTCCTCTGTTAAAATTTTTGTAAGTACTAGTGCCGACCCAGACTTGACATGCTAGTCTTATGGAATTAACGATTGCTGAGTGCAAAATGTTCTTGAACAGGTTTTGGTATCGACTCTTGCGAAGTACAAGGTGACGCCGCTGCTTGCAAGTACGGCAACCAGTGGTGGCAAGGAGCCGCCTACCAAGACCTGAATGCAAACCAAATTGGCCAGCTCAAGGATGTGCGCAGTAAGCATGTTGTCTACGACTACTGCACCGACAGGCAGAGGACTGCAAATGCACCTGTGGAATGTGCACGCAACTGGTACGAATAGATCTTCTTTGCCGCCGTCCAAGCGCTCATCTTGAGAGACCGGGTCCAATTTGCAACAACTTAACTGCAAATGAATTTTCATCGGACCGGCAAATCACTGCTTTCTGGAACCAGAGGACTACCCACCCAGCCACCTTCCTTCAGCGGCTCAAAAGGAAGGCCGAACTTCTGTCAAAAGCCCATAACCTCAAGTACCGGTATTGTGTGTGTTAGATTTATCCAGGATGGTTGCTAAGAGTCTCATTCATTGCATTCTTTACTATTAAATTGCCTTCATTCTTTTGCACCTAAGTGCAGAGTGATTAAGCATGGCCTGTAACTTTTTCTTGCAAAAGCAAATAAGGCTGGGTATGTTTCCTAAGCTGCAATCGACTCCACTTTTCATGTACTCAACGTACCATGTACAATTCTGACAAGCAATAAAACAGAGTGTCTGTTTGGAAGTCAAGATTACATCTACTTGTGTGCACTGTCGTGAGCGTTTGACTCCACAAGTAGGAGATACTTGCGACACTTGAGTCAAGGAAAAAGAGAGCAACTTCCATGCGAGTTAAAATCACGATGACTTGCAACGACTGAGGTTCGATGGCCAATAAAGACAATTCAAAAGGTAACGCATAAGCGACAGCGAACTGAGAAAACACTGCATTGCCTGTTCCATTATCAATGATTTAGGGGATCACAGCGGAGAATTGATAGCGAAATGATGTAACCCTAACCCTAAATTTCGAGGTAAAAGCTGAAGTCGAATCACGAACAAACGTACGGTAGTTTCCAATGGCGATCGTTGGAGAAATAAGAAAGGGCAGGCATAATTACGAAGAACAGCATTGGCGAACCTTCTCGCTTTTCAACTCAGCGCCAGCTTGAACAGATTTCCAACGATTATCAATTCCGTTTGAAAGGTTTCAGCTGAAGAACACAGGATGTTGAAAAAGAATAGACAAAAACTGAAAACCTAAATAGCGAAAAAAAAAAAAAACACTCGACTCAAAGATATACGACTGCTCTTCGTAAAAATGAGGCCAGGAAACCAAGAAGTAGACGAAGCAGACTCATCAAAAGCTGAAAAATGAAGCAAAAAAGGTTTTCAAACAGCGCCACATTCTGACAATCACAAAAGTAGAGCAAGACAAGTTTTCAGAGTGCAGAATCAGGAGCGTTGCGGCATTCAACCGCTCCCACATTTCATTCACGTCATAACAAAAATAGGAATATGATGTGCCCAAACGCAAAAGCGGCTACAACATCCTTGATTCCGCAACTCAAAACACACGCAAGTAGCGAGTGCTCTTGCCGCAACGTGTGGCCCCAAACTACATCCTGGACGCCCAACCCTAATCTCAACCGCCTACAGACCCAGCTTGGTTCTGCGCCAGTGCCTCCGCTTGGCGTTGTAGCGGATGGTGTTGTCCGTCCGCATGCGGATCCAGTGCGGAATAGGGCGGTTCTGCTTCATCTTCTTGCCCAGTTTCTTCTTGATCAGGAAAGTCTTCTGGGACGGCATGGCGACCCACGTACACACGGCGCTGGAGCTCGGCTTGATGACGGCGAGCGAGGGCAGGAATTGAAAGAAGGAAAGGTGACAGCCCCTTCGGGTATTTCAGTCGCAGAGGCAAGGCCGTTCCTAACCCTAATTTCCTAGTATATATACTGGAACGGTGAGCTTGCTGACATCTGTATAGAGGAACTTCTAACGGGGGTGTAGCTCAAATGGAAGAGCGCTCGCTTTGCATGCGAGAGGTACCGGGATCGATACCCGGCGTCTCCAATCGAAATCCACTGTTTTGTTTGGACGGAGTAAAGACTAGAAATGTCCAAGAATTTTTTTCCCCATTCCTATTTCTATTAGACTATATTTTCTAAATAAAAATTTTAAACACTTCTCATATTCAAATTTTGAAAATAAAAAAAATGCAACAAGTTTACATTGTGTCTTGTTGGTCCTTCAAGGGGTTAATATTCAATAAGGTTGAGGCCTTCAAAAGAATCTTGGTTGCCTTAAATTCTCAATCCCTCCACTTTGACGCTTTATTTCTTCACATTTATAAATTATTTAAATCTGTAAAATAATAGTTCCCTTTATCAAAAACTCATATCCAAAAGTTTACATTGATCAAATATTCCATCCATTCACAACCACAAAACTTCTCATTGTCATGCCTTATTTCTTCACATTTATAAATGATTTAAATCTAAGCTTTGTTGTAAAATAATAGTTCACTTTATCAAAAACTCATATCCAAAAGTTTACATTGATCAAATATTCCATCCATTCACAACCACAAAACTTCTCATTGTCAAAATTGCCTTCTTTCATAGAGTAACAATGAGCTTCCAATAACTTCTACTAAATGCATCTCACACCCCTCAACACACAGGCATGCCTCCTACTAAGAGAGACACAAATGCCAACCTTCCATGACCTAAGCTTTTGCTAGACTCTAACACTATACACTTTAACCTAAACTACCAACTAACCCGATTAACAACTATCAAACTAACATGACTAACAAAATCACACACTCATATACCCATACACATATCAAATACAAGTATAGGAGGGAGCTCTTACTGCAACCCTCTTCTTCAAACATGGAGCTCTAAATAGATAGTAAGTGTTTGTAAAATGGATTGCCAACAATGTGAGAGCATGATTAAGATTTGTCACTAGATGGAATAAGAGAAAGGGAAGGTCCATTTCAAAGCCAGGGTATGTCCATTTAATTTTTCTAAATGATAATTGATTGCTTAATTGTCTTCTTACAAATGTTAAAAGAATTTAGGTCCGATTTAAGTTTAGTAATGGTCACATTTAGGGACCTTGGCGTATTGATTTTTGAATGCCATAGTGTTTGTTTTGGGTCAAGCCATATCTTTTTTTAGACTGTGCGTGTGTGGGTTTTGCAAGGCCTATGATAAAAAAATAGGTGCATACCACATAATTCTTTGGAAACTCATAAGTAATTAATAAATGCTCCAAAAATATGAAACCACTTGTTTTTTTATTCCACATCAATTTTCTCAAAGTGAAAAATAAAGGAAAATATTTTGGGGCATCTGAAAACCATCAAAAAGGCCCAACAACCTTTAAAGTGATGGTTTAGATGCACACTACTTTAGATGACTACTTTAAGCTAGTAAATGGCTCATCATACAACAAGGGTATGATGAATTTTGATGTTCAATACATAAAATAATTCAATGTACGTAAGTCACATTATTTATTTATATTTTCCAACATTTTCTACACCAAGATTATGCCAATGCTACTATGGCATTGACCAAGGCATTCTAAAGCAATGTTGTAGAGCAAGTTTTGATGCAATTATAAATGAGGCACCACCATATAATGTACCTAACACAATTTAAGTATTTTGTTTAATTCCTACAATGGCCCTTCTCAACTTTTCTATGGCCTCTCAAATCGATATGAATTATTGGAATTTGCAAAAAAATTTCATGTTTTTTGATATTTTTTCAAACAATTATGAGCCTTATGAGCCTTTCAACATATAAAACAACACACTACAAAAGTGGCCCCAACAAATTCTTCATTAAAATATAAACCTCATTCAAAAGAATTTGAGACTTAAAAGGATTGTCTCTTTATTATTATTCTTCAATTTTGTTCACTACATTTGTCATACTTTTACATTTTCTTTTTACCATTTTCAAATACTACAACCATTAGATGTTTTTTCTATGTCGTAGAGGGCTCTGAGTTCCCTGCCTTCGGGAACAGTCGGAATCGGGTTTGTGCATCGAGCTGATGTGGTCGAGAAGCGACCACGTCGGAAAAAATGATTTTTTTTTTTTTTTTTTAAATGAATTTTTTTCTGTTTTTTTTCATTTCAAGAGTTTATTTATTTTATTTTATTTTTTCTCAATTTTTTTTTATCGGGAACGCATGTTCCCAGAAACTGCAGGGGGCGGAACAACGTCGGGAACGACCCCAAAACGGCCCTCCTGACCCCCCATAAAACATCTAATGATTAAATTCTGAAAATTTCATGTGTTTTTGGTTTTTGTCTCCAAAGGTATAAAAATATAAATTAATTAATTAGCCCCCATCTGAAAGACCATCGTGTGAAGTATCTATTGAGAACAATTGAACTATCTAAGCCTCATAAACCTAGATGGTAAATTCCATATTCAATGCCTCCATTACAAGGTAGACTGTATAAAGATCTTACATGTTTATTCCCTTGAGAAATTCTCAAGTTCACATATGACAACAAGGTCACTTTACCCCACCATAGTTGGATGAACCATGGTGGTGAGCATCCAAACATTAAAACATATGACCACCTCACTAGTGTGCGGCAAAGCCAAAGCCACTAAGTCAAGGCCACAAGTGTCCTTTAAAGGCATATGTCATATTTTGAAAGTGCATTTTACTCATGCATTTTAGAACCTTTATCATGGTACATTGTATTCTAGATTTGATGGAAACTTTACTCTTGCAATTTGCATACCAAGTCCCAAATTGGTTTTACATATATCAATTATCAATACTTAAATGCCTATACAATCAATTTTGGTAAAGATACTTAATCTCTTGTAAAGATGGTGCTACCTAAATCACATCCATTGCCTTGGAGAAAAAAATTCAACATTGACAACTCTAAGGTATGAGTACCCAAATTGTCACTTAAAATGAATTCATGATGTAGGTGACAATTCAAGATGCATATACCATAATCCCTAAAGGAGGTTGAAGCCCTTTGCCCCATTGATGTAGATCATCTATTTTTGAATACAAATCTATTTGAAGGTATGATGAACTTGTATAGGTGCAATTTGCATATTAACTCTTAGAATATGTATTATGTACTAAAATATGACAATAAAAACACCATTAGATTGGTATTAGAACAGATTTGCATTAGACAACTTCACATCATAACGAGGTTGAAAAGGGTGGAATTGGGTTGAATAGTCATTATTTTATAACTTCAAAGAGCACCTCCATGCCATGTAGATGCACGGGCCAAGGTTCCTTCATTATTCTACAATTTGAAGGGATGCTTTTGGATACCATTGCAACTATATAGGGAGTCTAAAGAATTACATTAGAATCAAATGAATGAAAATAGTCCCCCCTAGGGACAACAATGTGTATGTTTTTTCTTTGACAACCTACATTTTTTTAAACCAAAAAATGAATTGACCTATATACATGTGGAAAAATCTCTAATTCCTTTTTCGATTGCACCTAAAAATTTGTGAAAATGGTCAATCATAATATGTGCATTGACCAAAGGGACCACACAATGGATATACTTACCTTGTACTCAATGTACACCTCAATTCATACACCTTCCGTCCATGTCACCCCACCAAACCCATCATGCTGTGTCCATAATTGGACTACCCCAGACCTAAGGTAAGCTAGCCCATTTCTGCTAGCTACTTAATTCCATCATCATACTTTTGGCTACAATTCCACCTCCAAAATTCATCCAAATCCATTCAATTTCTAACAAAATCAATTCATTAATGTTGATAAAGAAATAGCATGTCAATACTTTAACCCCTAAATGACGGACCCATCACCAATGATTTCAAGTCTCACTACCCGTCACTTAGTTTGTTGCCATTTTGCAACTAGATATGTATGAAAAAATTTATATTTATTTTTAAGAGATGAAATTACATGTCTTCATTACTTCACAAAAAATTTAGATTTTTTGGTGGAAAATTGTTTTTTATCGAGAATTTTTGAAGATAAAGTGAAGAAAAATCACATCAAATAGAAAATTATTTCAAAAAATCTGAAAATTTCACCATGTGTGTACATTACAATGACAAATATCATAGTGTAAACTCAATTTCCATGTCATTCTATAATTAGAATTCAATAGACATTGAAAATACATACAAAATTCAAATTGCAATCAAATATTTAATACTATAATTTTTTTCAAAATTCATTTTGAAGTAGAAACTAGAATAGATGACCTTCATTTTGTTAGTTGGGCTCACACTCAAAAAACATCATTTTTGTGGAGAAATTTCAGATTTAGAGCAAGGAGCAACAACTTCCCAAACTACACTAAAATAGCATATTTTGTGATCCGTTTTTTTAAAAACTTCTCATTTTTGTGAAAACAAACATTGGCTAGACTACAAACTCAATTGGATACTCTTTATAACTCAACATGAAAGGTCAATAAGGAAAACAGGGAACAAAGAGATTTAAAATGGATGAAAAGCTCATTGAATTGCCATGTGAATGCCATAGAATGGCGTTCGAGGCATTCGAGGGTTAATGGTGAACACTTAAATATTGTTGGATGCATAGATAGGCGGTTATAAATGGATTGTTTATAGGACATTTATAACTCTATGCCATGAGTGCTTTTGTAATTTTAGTGTAGACCACTTAAAAAATTCACAAAAATTACAATTTTAACTCCTAAAGGACAATTGTCCGTTGAGTAGACAATTGAAAATCTCAGTAGGCACGTTTCAGGCTAGTTCCCGTTGCTAGAAACCAACCTATGTGGTCCGAAGAATAAATAAATAAATAAATAAATTTAATGAAGAATAATTTTATTTTTCTTTCTTAAAAAAAGATAATTTTTTAATGCATGTTGACGTGGTTGTCTCTTGACCACGTTAGCCGGTTGCGTAGTAGAGTTCCCGACACATGGGAACACCAAGGAACTCGCAATCCTTAATTGCTGCAGAAAATCATGTAATGTTCCTATGAAGTCAATTTTAGTCGGATGTTCACAAAATTTTGACACAAGGTGTGAACATGTACCCCCTTAGTAGGAATATATATATATATATAAAATTCTAATTGGATGACCAGATTAAAAGTTATGCTACCTTTAACCATTTTTTTTATCACACAACTTTTGCAAAGTTCGTCTTTTACTTTTGAAATTCGGCAAGTATAAAACTTACATGATACAAGATGGAAAATGTCAAAAAAAAATAATCATGTATAGTGTAAAAATCTCACTCTAGGAGTTAAAGGTTGTGGACCTTGTTGGGTAAGGTAAAAAAAAATCTTTTTCTTCTAACTTCAAATATTATAATCTTTCAATTCGTCAGTCAAAGTTTTTGAAATTTTTTCCACAAATTCCATAGTAGTCTAGTACAAATTTGCCCTAGGACAAACACTTTTTTTTCTTTTTTTCCTCATTGCCCTAAAAAGTGGTAGTTTTTCACAATTTCTACCTGAAATGTGCCTTTGTCCTCTAGGGGATAATCAGAAAATTATAATTCCACTTGGGTTTGGTTTGTGAAACAAACACACACACCTCAAAAATATGAGACCCTCTAACTTGGAATTGGCCCCAAGATATCAGATTGCTAATTAGGGTGGTAATAAGAGTGAGAGTATCCATTACCAACAAGGGATGAGTCCCTGACTGGTAGGGTACTGCTATTTTAGGCCATGCAAAATTTCTTTGTGAACCATGTTTGGGAGTCTAGTTTTAATGACATGCACAATATGCGAGACTACAAGGAACAATTGCTGAATGCCATGTATCACAACATTTATTATTTTGAAATTTGTACACATGAGTAAGAAGTAGTCTCCCCTATGAGCAGAATTGCAAGACTCTAGATGTCATGTACTGGTTTGAAACACTTTTTGCCTTCTAAAATTCACAGAAAGTTCAATTTTGCTAATAAAATTCTGAAAATTTTGCAATCCCAATATTTTCTATCTCCCTACATGGGAAAATTTTCCATCACACTCAACTGCTCACCATCTGTTCCACATATGCTTAACCCCTAAATGCCCAAGGCACCACAATATGGTGTTTGCAAAACTTTGAAGTTAAATAAATCCTAGACAATTTGCTATTTTTAGTAGTTTATATTTTTTAAATGTTCTTCTTGAAGTCTAGTTTTGCCTCCAAAATTCCGATCTTGAAAATAAATGACAATGATTTTTCTATAAGAGATTTTGTGCACAGGTACCCTGTGCAATCTTGACTTTCCATAGTGTTAAGAGCTCTTGGAAATGAGCCTCAAATACACTAGATCTCGGAGAAAAAATCACATTCTAAATTCATTTAAAAATTTGTAGAGTGAATTTTGAGAAGTTGTAAATTGATTTGGATTCTTCAAGTTAGGCCCGTTAACCTCATATTTTTTTGGTTGTCAACTTTTTAGATTTGACTTGCAAAAAAGACTTCAATTCTTTTCTGCAATTTTAGCACCCTCATAATCAAACGTTATAATCTTTCACTTCATAAGTGATATTGTTGTGCTTTCTTTTCCTATGCAATCTCTAACAAGTCTAGTTTGAATTTGTACGGTTACAATTTCAGAAAAATTGAAACATCTTATCAAAATGTTGGCATTTTGTTCAATTTAGAGCAGTTTTCAGGAAGCTGAAAACATGCCTTGGTCATTTAGGGGTTAAGTGATCAGGTATGGGTGGTCTGACCCATAATATCATAAAATCCTTTCCATCAACAGAATGCATTTTGAGGGCTCCATCATTTAGGGTTTCCAGCTTTCGCCCGAACAGTTCCCTGCCCAGGCTTATTGCGAGAACCTCTTGCGAGCTCTGCACGACGCGTTTGCTTTTAGGAGCCTTTTAATTTGGAGAGTCGCGATCACGATGTCCGATGCTTGGAACGATACCGTGCTGGTCGAGGCTTTCGATGCGGCTATCATCAAATATCAGCAGGTAGGGCGCAATTTTCGACCACGGTAAGCAATTAAACGCCGCGCTTCGAAGTGTAGATCGGTTGATTTTGATTGACCATTTCTTAAGGCGGCCAACTCTCTACCGATTTTCTGCAACTGATGAAATCAGCTGTAGTAACGAATTTCTTGAATTTCTTGAATTTCTTGTGCGCAGTATTCGCCGGGACTCGTTGATTGTTGCTGGAATCTGCAAAAGTATTAGAAAATTAAACAAACTTATAACTCTCTTGTCACCGCATTGCATTGCCTCTAGTTGTATCCGTTGGCCAATTAAGAGTGCTGGGCTATTGCGTTTTTATCTCTTTTTATTACAAATGTTTGGACTTTTGATTATGCAGAAGAGTGAGGCCCCCGAGAAGCATGTTTAGCCAGTACTGCGCTTTAATGTATAGCTGGGTTGACTTTGATTTTGAGTTTTATTGAGTTTTAAACGCGGTTTTGGCCGTGATTTAGTGCTTCTTGCTGGAATTTGTAAACTTGTTAGAAGCGAATAGAAACTTATTGCATTTTATATAGGCTCTTAATTTTCTGGTTACTGCATTGCTTTGCCTCTAGCTGTATTCAATTCTTGGAATCCCTTGAATATAACTACTTGGCTATTTTGTGTATCTGTATCGTTCTTACAGATGCATGGACTCTCATTTTTGAAGGAGAGTGTGGTCTCTCAAGGTTCAGAGAAGGAAAATGACGAGCTTGTGGACACCCAGCCTACAAATTCTCAAGAGCGGTATGAACGTGACTAAATTCGTGTCATCGTATTTGCTCGTAGGCCCTTTTCTTTCCTTATTTGTTATTAGCAGTGAGGTTTGTCACTAACCACACACTCCTAAGGTAGGGACACCCAATATCGCCGCTTTCGTAGTTCCTGGGCAGATTTTGTTTTTTCCTGTTTGGCAAATGAAAGAGGATTCCAGCGCACGAAGGGATTCATGCGGTCTTTTAATACCTGCAATACTATGCAGGGCCAAAGTTTATTTAGCAGATGTTTTTAAATCGTTTTTTTGACAATAGGCACATACTGATTGAGGGGGTGTACACCTGCTGAACATCTGAGTAAGTGGCAGTCCCTGCTGGTTTGGGGTATCCCTACCTTAGGTGCATGCATTTAGGCTATCAAGAACATGCATTTTAGGTCTCAAGAGATGATCATGGTGCCAGTCTGAATATTTGTTGACACATGGATATTGGTATTGTTGGCAGAGTCCATGACCTTGGCACGGAACCACGCCACCATGTGTAGAATCCGATTCCTACACTGCTCATGCGGGAAATTTTAAAATAGCTTATGTTACCGAATTCTGCAATGTCAATTGGTTGAGATTGGCTCGTGCTCGACCGGCTGGCAACGGTCGTTTCATTCATGATAAGGCTCGAGTACTTTCATTGGAGGTTGTTCCTGGGATATGGCTTTGAGCTTCAAAACGCAGGGTATAAATTCTCCCCTAACTTCTCATGACATTTTCATGTTGAGAAGGCGATTACTTTGTGTGAGGGTATCTAGATGAAGTGAAATCGTCCGCAAGTGGCAACAGTCTTCATTATCTCTTTTGTGCATCAATCTGCTACTAATTGTTATCTTCGAACAATGTATCGATTTAGGTTCCTTTCTGACTTCTAAGATCAGAACACATCAATACACCCTGGTTGGCTACTTCGGGTATATGTTGTCAATGAGCAGTTGTGGACGGCTTCATTTTTGGAGATCATTGTGTCCTCTTTGATAATATTCTTTTTCAAAAACAAATTGGAAATTATTTTCATACCAAAGTGAACTTAAAAGTTACAAATTTCTCCCCAACTGAGTAAATGGTTGAATTTCCCCATTGATTCAAAGGTCATAAAAAGCTTGTGTTATAATTCGTCTTTAGTTTTTCGTGTTTGTGAATGAAAAGATAATCTCAAATATTTTGAATCTGATGAAAAGATAATCTCAAAATATTTTGAACGTGCGATAGAAACCCTTAAGTTGAATGACCATGATATTTGAAAGATTTATAGATGGCCATGGTTTTGTTGACTTCTACTACATTTCAAATTGGAAACACTCATATCTCACTTGATATTAGTCATTTTGCATGATTTAAAGTGGTAGTGAAAGTAAAGAAAAAATAAATTTGGGTCTTCATTTTGCTTAGGAACATTTGAGATCAATACCATTACAAAAGTTGTTTTTCTGAACCAGAGGTTTCGTTGGACGTTTGTAAGGGTTAATAGAAATCTGCGTAGGAAGTCTTCACACAACCGTCGATGATCCCGGAATCAGATATCTCAAGGTTAGAAAATTCTCTGTGGAGCTGGCCAATCCAGCTCATTCCTTCTGTAATGTTCTAGTTTGCCGGATGTTTTTTTGTTGTAAGCGGCGTCCGTCTCATCGTGAGTATGAATAATGATGTGAATGTGTATGGTTACTGTAGATCACTGTAGTGTTTTTGTACTCCTGCTTAGAACCTGGAAGCAGATCAAAGCTTTGCAGTTTAAACGTTGCTTAACTCGGACTAGGTTCGGAAGTTAATTACGAAGCTCACCTGAAAATTGCACTTAGTGTCTACCTGTCAACGCAAATGTAATGTGTCAAACACTATAGTCTTTTTTTAATCAAATAGTGTAATGCGTTAAGGCCTTTTTTTTCATCAAATACCACTCAAAACTGCCCTTTTGAATGCAAACAACAAAAAATTTAAGCATCTGTTTCTTTTGCATATCCAACTATAGGATCTTATAGGAGACTATTATGAGATTGTCTAGAAGAAATTTCAGAAACTTTGACTATACAAGCATACAAGCATGTCACAAGATACAAGTATTAAACCTCTTAAGTTCCTTGACCATGTTTTCACCAAAAACGCTCCAAAACTGTCATTTCTAATACAAGTACCAAATTTTGGAAGAAAAACATTTTTGGACACAAAAAAACCATAGGATCTTGTAGTATAATGATTTGACAACATGTGAAAAAAAATTCAGAAATTTCCACTATGTGGGTTGCAAGATATGAGCTTTTGAATTCATAGAAATCCTTTTTTTGGCCCTCTAAAAAACTAGGCAGTTGTACTTCACAAGCTCACATTTGTATGAAAAAATGTCCAAAATGGTGGTGCTTCTTTGAATTCATCTTCAAGGCAAGTTCGTTACATGCTTGAAAAATTTCAGATCATTTGGAATTGTACAACACATAGGAAAAAAATAGTAAGTAAAAAGAAGTAGATAATGATTTAAAATATTGATATGTTTAGAATTTAGTTATGAAATTGAAAAATGTTAATCCCAATGATTGCAATGATGTAATAAGCAATCTACATTCTATGATATCATTTGTTAAAAGAAATAATGGAAATTTAGTAAAATAAAGGACCCAAAAGTTTATTTTAGAGTTGAGAATCCATAATTGCTTGCAAATTAAAACTCTTCATAACTTTTGACTCATTGATCAAAATAGAATGGTTCAAAGCTTTCCATGTATATATAATTCTAGAAAATCAATTTCAGAATTTTATGTTTAAAAAAAGTGATTTTTTTAATTTGTCCGGACTACACATTTATAAAAGAAAATAACATATTAGGCCTTAACATTTGACTCATATTTTCAAGTGTCATGAATTTTAGTGCACATGAAAGCTATTCCTTGTCCACACCTTCTATTAAAGTTTGGGCTAATAGCATGGAAACACATACCTACCCGAAATTGCTACGTTGCCAAATTCAATAGATTGGTTCTTTAGGGGTTAAATAAGTGAAGAAAAAGAGTTTCTTTGTTCCAAGTTTGACTAGATTATAAGGCTTTGAATTCTCTTAACTTAAATTTTTTTTATACTAAATAAACAAGTTGAGAGTTTGAAAAAAACATTCACCTTCTCCTTCCCTTGATTTTTATTCTTTAAAAAATTATTAAGTTGAAGTGGGTATGAGATAGAAAGAAAAACTAAATTATTAATAGCTCAAGGATGGAATTAACAACACACTAATTCCAATGGTGAAATTGTTCTAGAAAAAAAACCAAATCTTATATAACATTTATTTTCTTAAATTGTTAAAATTTAATTCATAAACAAATCCCATACATTATTTTCTCAAAAATTTGCCAAAATTGCTTGCAAAAGAAGAAGCTTTGTAACTTTCATGTCACTTATCCAAATAGAATGAATCAAATCTTTCCAAATAGATAAAAATATAAATTATAAGAAATTAAAAATTAAAAAATTATTTAAAGTCTTGGTGTATTTTTGTGTTCCCCTCTTGCTTATTTGGGACTTATTGTGGCATAACTTTTGCTCCTAAGCATTGATTGAAATGAAAATTATATTCCCAAAAGCTAATCAATTTTTCTTTCTTGAAAAAAAGGTTTCAAAAACTCTTGCCAAAAATTGAGATCATATGAAGTCCCAAGAGTTCTCTAAGGGGACTCTTGTAACTTTAGGGGTGAAGAGCATTTGGATGATTTCTAGCATGCTTGTAAATGTAACACTTGTGTCTGAACGTTTTCTCCTCCGATCGTTGAAACACTAGGAAAGGTACTTTCCTCTGTCAACGTTCGCATCCTAATTTTCCTTCTTCAGTAACTGCCTGGGTTTGGCTTGGCTGCTCGCTGATAAAAGTAGGAACTATAGCGCTGTGACCCAAAGAGATTTCTTACGATGGCTGTGGGCTTTGATTCCGTGAATGCCTTTTAGAACCATCTTCAAGCTAGATTGTTCATGAACTTGTGCAACTATGCCAGGTTCATCCCAATGTGGCAGCAGCCAATTACAACAGGTTCATGTACTAGTTAATCTTGGCAATCGATTTATCCGTCTGTGTGTTCAAACACATTTCCAAAGTGTTTCAACGATCGGAGGAGAAAGGTACTGTAGTGATCGAACTCACGAGCTCCAACGCGCGCTCGGAAGGCACGTTCGACTTTTGTCACGTATGATTTCCAAGCAACCTCCAGGGATTAAATTAAGTGAGGCAGACAAGCACGCCTTCGTTTCTTTGTCACTTCAAGCTTCTAGATATCCGTTCTGAATGCTGTTTGAAGCGGGAACAATTAGCGGGAAGACCACAGGAACGACTCCTCATTTGCTCATTCAGTTTTCTGCAAAACAATTCACATGTGACTAATCTGAACACTGTCGAACGTTGTTGGCTTTGGATCCATATCAATTACCGGTATGTGGGTCCCCAGCCTGCCTTGTGTGAGTTTTCACCCAATTAGGGGTCTGCCAGGTTCCGCGGTCTGTCAGGAACCTTTTGGCTCAGAAATCGAACTGGGATTGTTTTTTCGCATAACATATTCCTTCAGCTGAACGACCATGAAACCAATGATTTGTGACCAGTATATTATGTACCACGTAACTAGGCGAGCTTGACATCGGAAACTGGGTTACTTAGTTCGGGAAAGTTTCAATTTGGTAGTAGACCAACTCGCTGAAACCGATGCGGCACATGTATGTAATTACTCTGATGAACTCTTTCTACAGCACTGTATAAATCTCGTATCAGCTTGCAGTCAGTAATCATAGAACTGCACACTAGGCACTTTTCATACTGTATTATTGAGACAGACTAATTAATGATAGACTTGATTCACTGGCACTTATATTACAAATTTCAGGAGTTGTTAAATTAGAATATCTGAGTTGGTACCGCGTAGGCACGTAACTTAACTTACATTCCAAGTTGGGAGTCCGGAGTCCGCTCTCAATATGACGTGGAGGGTCAGGTCAGTGCACTACTGCCTCATCAAGCCCCCTCACCCTCTCGTGCGACGTGAGAACATTCTATGGGAACGTGAGAACGTGGACAGCTTCGACTCCTCACTCCTCACTCATATTTCCAATTGATTGATTGCCGCCTGGATTTATTAACTTATGGCAGCTGAGAGCAAAACGTCTGCAGTGGACACTTCAATGAATGTGTGGCACTAAGTTAAGCTTACTTCTCACAGGGACTGTCGTGTACAAACAATTTGGAAGGCAACAGCACCTAACTGCGTCTTGTCTGAATAGGCAATTCAGCATGGTTGCCATTATTATAATCCTGAAAAAGCTTTTGTGAGCATCTTGTTGATAATCAAAAGAGGATTCCAGATTTTGATAGAATCCACTTTTTGGACAAAGTATGAATAAACTATGAATTTTCAAAGTGTTGAAAAGAAGTGTTTCTTAACCACTATAGTCCTTGACTATGTTTTCTCCCAATCCCTCTAAGATTGCCATTTTTAGTTCTCCAGACCTAAATTTAAGAAGGGCTCATTTTTCCACACAAGCAATTAAATGTTACTAAAGTGTACTACTCTACCTATGTAGTATAAAAAATTTAGCATCTTTGATTGAACGGATTGAAAGATCAGAGTGTTCGAAAATTAGATAAACCTTTTTTTCCAAGCATGCTTGGCAAGATCAACCAACTTTGACCACTCCTAGATTAAATTTTGAGAATTTTGAATAAATGGGAATTCATGATATAGTGTAGTTCATGAAGGTAGTTACTTGTATGCCAAGTTTCAAGAGATTAGAGGTGTGTAGCATATACCAAACAAAATTTAAAAAATTTACATGTCCAAAATACAACCAATACACTATGTTTTTTTGAGCAATAATTTCTCCTTTCATTTTTGCACCAAATCTAATTCCAAACAGTGAAAGCAAAGAACAAAGTCTCTCCTTTACATAGTTTTATTTTTTTTAAAGTCAAGATCTCCATCTATAGAAGACTAGATTGTTTTCACTACAAGTAACTAACTATTGAATCCCTTCTGCCTAGAGTAGATAGTTTCACCCTGGGTTTAGGCCTCAAGTCTCATGTTCAAATTGGCCAAGTTAAATAGCTAGAGTTGAGGCCTAACCAACAAGCCCTACTTGCATACCGTGGTACCTAGTGAGATGGAGACTCAAATGGAGATTATATGCCTACTTAGAACCCTAAAAACAATCCATTTAAAAAAAAAATCAAAACACCTAACCAAGGTTTATAAGAAATTTAAAAAAAAATATTACATAACCCCAACCTAAAACAAACAATGTGAAGTAACAATACAAGTGCACAACAAAATTAAATTATGGAAAACAAAATAATAAGTGATGCATACATACTCAAACACTAGTCGGTATCACCCCTTTTTTACTTTTTGAAAAAGTGCCCAAATGGCAATCGTTTAGAATTTGATGAAGCACCATATTTTTACATTCATCCATCTTTTGAACCAAAAATACTTTTCAATCATATTCATACACTTTTTCATCCAAATTCGATGACTTCATCCACATTTTTAATAGAAATGGAAAATTTCTAACAGAAAAAGATTACTTTTATTTAGAAAAAAATAAACATTTGTCTTGAAAT
Organism: Rhytidiadelphus loreus; assembly: GCA_947034895.1. Classification (NCBI taxonomy): domain Eukaryota; kingdom Viridiplantae; phylum Streptophyta; class Bryopsida; order Hypnales; family Hylocomiaceae; genus Rhytidiadelphus; species Rhytidiadelphus loreus. The sequence continues at coordinate 49,138,649 of OX344765.1, forward strand.
GATGCAATTAGGTCCCATGGTGCTCCTCCAAAAGAATGGTCGTTACCGTATCAATCAAAGCTCCCTTTCTTCAAACACATGTACTTGTTGTCACAATATTGGCAAAAAGATTCTAGGTCTAATCACACCATCTTTGCACACAATATAAGCTTTATTCTTTCCGAAATTCTTTCAATGTGGAAGAAAAACAAAAACCATCTCTTTCACACTAGTTAAAGGGTCTTTGTTGCTCTAGTGTAACTCTCTATAAAAAATTTGAACTCAATTCCGTCTGGAATTGCAAATGCATGTCATTGGTTTACATGGAGTTTTTCTATTTCACACTTATCAGAATAAATTGGGAACATATTCACAATGCTAAAATCAAGTAGGAACAAAGATATCCAATGCCTCTACTTGTGAGATTAGTCTTGAGAGCAGTGAAAAGCTCTTAGCTAATTTGCTATGTCAACACCACATATATATTGTGTATCCTCATAATGCATTGGGAACCATTTGAATCCTATATCATGTAACACTATTCCTACGTGGAATTTCCACAAGATGTTGGATTGGTTTGGCATGTTATGAAAGAATTAGCACCAACTGCTTATCCTCTATGATTTATGCATCCTCCACTCTAAAGTACCTTATATACTATGGTTGAAGGCCCTTGTGTTTTATAGAACACTTGGAATACCAATCCGTTTGGAACTCATTGTTCCTATGGCATATATTCTCCAATAAGTCTCTAAAGAGGCCAATGTATGTGAAATAAGTATCCATAATAACTACATGCCCTTTTCCTTCATGGCTATGTAATAAATTCAACACAAGAGCATGTACTAAATTTGATTCTACCCCGTGGACCATGGCATTGCCATCAATGAAATGGATCTTCCTACAATACATTTTGAAGTTAGAAACTTACTTGGAATTTGCCTCCACTAGATACCAAACTTTCATTCCCCATTTTTGTGGAGTTTGGGGGCATATATTGTCAAGATGGACAATATGATTCCTTGGACCTAATCATCATCTCATCAATGGTTGTAAACTTTCCTACACACTATGCCAGCTTGCAACTACTTCTAATTGAATTTAACAACCATCACAATAATTGTTCAACAATGTAAACAAATAGATGTGTCATGATGTCTAAAAATATTGTTTGAAACTCCTTTCTAGTAGACATCTTGCCATGATCACATTCTACATCAACTCATCATTGTATAATTTCTTTGTTGCATAGTCTTTGAAAGTCTCGACTCAATTTTACAAAATCCAAGTATACATTTTTGTCCATGATGTTATGAACAACCACTAGTAGAATCTACATATGAACAAGAATTGGTGAATTAGGTAGAAATAAGTGTTGCACTTATTGCACAATAATGCTCAATGAGCAAGGAACATATTCATGTCTTAGTTTGTAGTGTATATAAACTATAATCATGCTGCACATAATTTCACTAGTACAAATGTCTTTACATGAATGTTGTGAACAACACCAACATGTCCATTGTAACATCTTTTATGGCGATATAATAAGGAAAGTCATGTCCTCCACAACGTCACTTTGCAACTTTAATGTTTCCAAAGACACTAGAAATGAACAATTCAATTGACATTTAATCCACTTGAAGATACATGTCTACTTTATAACACATTTCATATATACCATATACAACAAGGATGGACAAAATTTAGAGAGGATTTTAGAAATTGTCAAAGAAAAAATATCTCTTCCAATCCTTCTCTTAAATTCGTTCATAACTTTTGATTTGACACTCAAAATAAATATTCTACTATGCCTAAATGTGGTTTGAAATTCTACTTGTAACACAATTTTTTGTGTTTTAAATATCCCACATGGTTTGTCTTACCTCCTACCACCCTACTTATATAAAAATCTTGTCTTCTCATTTCTATATATTCACAATAAGTAGCTTAGGAAGCCAAGTGACATAGTTGCCAAATATTGTGTATGGCATATTGTATTGGACTTTATGAAATGCACATATGCCTCACGTAGGACATATGCAAATGTATATATTAATGTCATATTGAATAGTGCATTCAATCATATGAATGTCAAAGGTTACATCATTGTGTTCACCTAAATCATATTGGATGTTTTAAGAGGTTTATAATGATATTTGTATGCATTAGAAGAAATCTGAGTCTTGCAAAGGGCTACTTCTTTTTTTATTTTTGGCAATACAAGTACAAAAAAAAAATTAAAATATTTTTTTAATTTTTAAAATATTTAAAAAGTCACCAATCTGACGTGGCACCAATAGTGCCACATCATATCCGGAAAAAAAATTCCCTAATTGTACCAAAATTGCACACAGAGATGCAAAATTGGCAACCCTTTATAAGGCTCAAATTTTCTCTAATGTTTAAGTTGACGTTGCAAAATCTTTGGATATCTAAGTTGATGTCTCCAAAGATGTCTTAAAAAATGTCTAGATGTTTGAGTTGATGCTAAAACAATTCTATTAAAATTCTCAAATAGTATAAAACTATGCTAACTAGGCATGCCATGTCATCCTCGTTGGATCCCATATCATTTTTCCTGCCCCCATGTCAAGTGTCACATCATCGACAAGATATAAGAAAAAAATCCTACATGGCTTCTTGTGCTCACGTGGTGCTAAGGTGGCATCCACATGGCAAACTTTCAATACCCCATTGATCCATATTTTCATGGATATTTGCTCAAAAACATCAAATGTCTACCAAGATTTTCAATGTTTTTTGCAAGTTAATCTGAATGCAAATTTCTGGACATCTATGTAGATAGTTGCGGACACCCCACACAACACTCCCATGTAGATTCTTGACACAAGCAAAGACATGGGTTTCTTCTAGTGAATACAACTTCTTTTTCCGAGCTCCAGTTTGAATTTATTTTTTAAATTTGAGTATCTACTATAAGCCTTCAAACTTCACAAAAAGTTTTAAAAAATAACGATAAAAAATCAACCCTAAACTCTTATGAATAATGGTTGTACAATTTAGGCAAGAATTTTTATGGGTCAGTTTTAGAAAGGGGTTACAATTACATGTATCTTAAGTTGTAGTTTTTTGTTTCTTCCATTGCTAACCTTAGCATGTCTAAAAGATAGGTCATTATTTAAACATTTATATTTGAAGAGCCTTCCAATTTTGGGTTTGACAGGGCATCTTCAATGGAAGAAGGTAAAAATTTCAACTATGCTACCTTCATGGTCTATATTGCAAGGTAGGTGGCATCATAGTTGTTTTGTTAGCAACCCTACCCTAATGTAAAACTACTTTTCAAAACCAAAAAAAATTTCAAGCCAAGACCCACTATTGTTCATCTCATAAAGGTGTACTATTGGCTAAGAGTCATTGCCTTTATGCACCATTGAGGCTTGGTCAAGGACTCTTGCCTATATAGAACACTAGTATTGATAATCTTGTATTTGCGGACAACTATCAAGTACACAAAGTGCTCAATTTGCACAAATTTTGCTTGAGTTATACAACTTTGCACTATAAAATCTACCCCATTTTGCCACAACTACTTTATAATCTTTATTAAAAATAATTTTCCCTCCTCAATATGCACATTCCAAAGAAATTTGTATAAAATAGAAATTCCAAAGAAAAAAATGAAAAATATGCATTTAAAAATCTTCAAAGTCAATCTAAGATTTAGAACATCAAAGTTAAATATAAAAATGTGAAAATATCCTAAAATATTATTAACATGAAAATACAACCTTTGTAAAAGTGCATATCAATATTAAGAAATTCAAATATTGTACTAGTTGTTATCAATTAGATCTCTAAATTTAATGTTCACCATGCACCATGATAAAGCACTATTTTAGTGTAAATTTCCTCATCTAATCCATGTAGAGATTTTTCATTGATTTTCAATGCAATTATGTAGCTTGGAAAGACATGGTTTGTTAAAAACTTGCTTCTATCCCAAATTCAACGTGCATTTAATGATATGAATTTTCAAAGTTCTTGAAATAGTCCATAGTAGTGCACTATGACCAAATAATTAATACACCATAACATGCAAACCCCCTATCACAGAGTCTATGAAACTCATTTGTATATCAACTTATGGGAAGAGAACCTTGACCCTAGAATAATACCCAAGTCATTAGTGTTTTTAAATTAGTGTGTCTTAGTGCCTTTTGAGTTTCCCTTTAATTGAAACATGTGCTAAAATTGATGGTATTGTGTCGGAAGAATTCATTTTTGTGTATAATTGAACTATGCCATGTTGTAAGATTTGTGACACTCTCAAATTCTCAAGATAGGTATTTTACATTTTTATTTTCAAATTTGACCCCCAAATTTTCAAAGTTGCTTTAGTTTTCTTACAAAAATATACTTCCAAAAAAATTCATTTATTATGCAATTAACCTATAGTTTAAAAGTATTTGTTCTCCTTTAATTTAATTGTAGGATCTTATTTCTAAATCTAAAAATAGACTTAAAATGATCACAATTTGAAAGATGAAATCTCCTAAATGAACTCTAAAACCCAAAGTTACCAATTATATGTAGTCTCCTTACTAAAAACAAGTAAATTTAAAATAGAATCCCCATGGAATGTCATTCTTACTTTTGATTGAAAAATGAATAAGCAAATCATTCAAAATCATGAATATAGTAGAAGAAGAGTAGTAGAAGTAGGTCAATAATAAGGTGGAGTTGAAAACAATATTTTGATCCGTTTATTATACCATACACTACAAGAGAAAGGGGTGTTTTAAGTAGTGTCCTAGACATCATGTCTTTTAAGTAAGTTTTTAAGTAAAATTTTACTAAAAAGATTGTCTTTTTAGTAAAATTTTACTTAAAAGACCTGATGTCTAGGACACTTCTTAAAACACCCCTTTCTCTTGTAGTGATAAAAGTGGCAGCTTTGTAAAAGCATGTTTTTTGGTAAAGTTTTTTTCAATTTAATGACTTGCTCAATCAATGTTTGACATTGTGCATATCTTGTCATCTTGGAGGTTACCATCTTGGAAGTTATCCATATAAGTTATAATTGTATCATTCTACTACCTTCTCATTTAAACCCTAAAGGAACAAACATTCAAATTTTTAAAAACAAATGGACACAAACACATCCCAAACATGCAAAAATTCATTTTTTCATCCATCATTTTTTTAGAAGATTTCTATATTAGTTCTTTAACATTTGTACAATATAGACTAGGACACTAACTAAGAATTTTCAATAATATTTTACAACAATTGTTTGAGAGTCATCATAAAAATTAATCTTTTAAGTTGCATTTTATAATACATCTTCACAATTTTGGAAATTTGGACTACTCCTAGTCCCTTAGGGGATAAGCATCTACATGTAATTAATCATATGTCTCCAAATTTTATGCAATCATTTGCAGATTTTACATCATTTCTCTTGCATACCCACAATGCCACACAATTTTTAAGATTAGCTTTAAGTGTACTTACCTTAATTTCAAATCCCAATGTTTCCCTCCAATATCCTATCCACTAATTTGTCCTAATAGTGCATGGGATCCTAATTTACCAAAGTCACATTGTTTGTAATATATTATTAAAATTAATGTAGCCTCAAATATTATTGAATTGTACTAGTTTTCCAAATCAATGAATGATTTATAATTCATTAATTCATTATTTTTTTTAGTGACACAAATGTTGCACAAATCAGCAAAGTGGATGGAACTGCAGTGTTGTATAGTACAGTCGGGTATCATAAAGTTACGAACTTTTTCAAAAACTTTACAAAACATATCACTGCTGCCAACTTTGACACCCTTCCTGAGGGCTCAAAAATTGTTTTTCTTCCATTAATTTTTTTCGGCAAGAGCATCTATGTGCTATAACATCTGTGAAAAATTTCAAGGCTAAAAGACTTACACAAAAAAAAGATATTTGAATTCTACCAATGTGTGTGTAGATGTGAAAAAACATTCACTGCTACCAACTTTGACACCCTCCCTAGGAGTGAATTTTTTTTCTTTTGTCATGAAATTTTAGTCATGAGATCAACTCTATGATAATAACATTTGGTCCAATTTCAAGGTCAAAAGATTTACACAAAAAAAGATATTAGAAATCTACCAACATGTGTCATTGAAAGGGACAATTTCACTATTGCCAACTTCCATAAACATATTGGTAGATTTCGAATATCTTTTTTTTTGTGAATCCTTTGAACTTGAAATTTGGCGTACATGTTATCAACATAGATTCAATCTCTTTAAAATAAATTCATGGCAAAAACAAAAAAAAATCAATCCTTGGGAGGGTGTCAAAGTTGACAATAGTGAACCTCTCCCTTACAAAAACACATGTTAATACATATCAAATATCTTTTTTGGGGTGAATATTTTGAACTTGAAATTTGGCACACATATTATCAATGTAGAGGTGATCTCATAAAAAAAAATTCATGGCAAAAGAAAAAGTTTTCAATCCTTGAGAAGGTGACAAAGTTGGGAGAACTGAAAGTCTACAACTACACATGTTGGTAGACTTTCAATATCTTCTTTTTGGTGAATCTTTTGGCCTTGAAATCTGGCACAAATGTTGTTAACGTAGGGATGCGCTTGAAGAAAAAAAATTCAAGATTTTTTTTTTTTTTTGAGCCTTCAGGAGGGTGTCAAAGTTGGTAGCAAGTTGGCAGGAATGAAAAGAAATTCATATGTATATGGTACCCGACTGTGCAGTAGTAGAAGCAGTCTTGCAGTGAGAAACCACGTTTTTTTACTTTTGGGTGCTCCTTGTGGGTGCTCCAACACCACTGTTTCTATGTTACATAGCTGGTTTAGTAGTCTATTTAGCCTTGTACTAATTTAAGCTTAAGCTAAGTCTTTCCCTGAATTTCATTTGCTGCCACAAACAAGGATCTGCCTTGTGTACAACATGAGCTTTTGAGATCTTATGTTTGGGCAAATGTGAACATGGTTGCGTTGCGTTGACGTCTGGGTGCACCTCGTGCAAGGTTGCATGTTTGGGGTATTTTATTTTTCAATAGCTGTACATGTACGTACTCTGCATTCTATGCCGGTGAGGAAACAGGTAAGGTATTCCAAATTAAAACACCTAAAACTGCATTCCATCCTGTGCTGTGATTTTAGTTGCCTCTTGCCCTTCTTCTGTCCCAGGTCCTTGTTTCTGTTTCCTTGCTGCCTTTCTCCCCAGGTCACCTTTGGCTGGGGCTTTGTTTCTCCTTCCATGCAATGAAATTTCGTTTCATTTTGTGTCAAAAAATAAAAAATAAAACTGCATTCCATGCCAGGGATGGTATACAGACAAACTCCAGCAAACTGTTCACAATACAGTGCTTTCCATGTAGCTTACACCTCCCCAACATTTGTGTTGCTCGTGCTCTGTGTGAGCTAACACCTAAACCACAATTGATAAGGAAACATAGCAACCTAACTAGCAAAAATGGGTAGCTAGTCAAAAAGGGATTCGCTAGCACAGTGCAATAAACTTAAGTTTAAGTTAGTGTTATCTTATGTTAGCCAGGGTGTGTTGCATGTAAGTGAGAAACTACACATGGATAAAGGTCCATTCGCACCTGGCCTTATGGTGGCGACGTTAAGGAAATAAACGAGCTGTAAATCGTAGGGTGTTCCCACCTGAGTGCTTACATTTCCACCGGACCTACATGGCAACCGAGGTGGCATGGAATTGACAGCGTTACTACAACCATTAATCACTTTTTTATTGTTGGCTAACCACTACAGAAGTACTCTATGACAACTTGAAAATCTTCTGAAAATGAAGATTTCAACACTTGACAACCACTCTTATCAAATGGAGCTCTTGAGAGCCCATTACGTAAGAACAATGGCTGCCCAAGGCAGAAATTAAGGACTGCACTTGGGAAAATAAAAATTAATATAATTTTCCAACAGTTAACACACACATATTTGGAAATCTCTTCCGATGTATGTGTCTGAGGATGTATAGCCAATCTATTTATACAAGTGGGATGATGGGAGGTAAACAACCCATGTGGGATATGTAAATTAGGATTAGTAGAAGTTCAATCGCTCATACCTAGTCAAAGTCAAAAGTAAGATTTTTTGTTCAATGTAGAACTTCAGATGTCATTTTGTCATAATAGAATAATTTTTTTCAAGAAATTTTGAACTAAGAAAATTTGGTAAATCAAGCTAAATTTCATCACCAAAAATTCATTAGAGATTTAGAGATCCCAATCAAAAGTTAGGGACAAAATTCAGAGAGGAATTGGGAGGGACATTTCTTTGACATTTTCTTGAATTTTGTCCCTAAATTTTGATTGGAGGCTCTAAATCTCTAACGGATTTTTGGTGATTGAAATTTAGTTTGATTTACCAACTTTTTTTAGTTCAAAATTTCTTTAAAAAAATAATTCTACTATGACAAAATGAGATCTAAAGTTCTACATTAAACACAATTCTTGCATTTTGACAATGAGTGGTCAAGCCCCATCTTCAAATTGTCCCATGCCCTTTGAAAATTTATGATGAAAAAATGAATTTCATTATAAAAACGACCTCTCTACATGTTATTTAGAGATCATTAGTTGGCAACAAATTGTATTGGTGTCATTTGCATGATTTGAAAATTCTTTACAATTAATCTACCTTGGATTTAGCAATTAATTTTTGAAATCATTCAGATTTTGAAATTTTTATTATTTTTTGGAGAGGGTGACCTCTGGCTATAGTGTGCGGTTGAAGAAATATGAGTCATGTGTGAACTGCACTTAGTTTAAAAACTCTAACAGCAGTCTCGAACTTGAGCTCGATAAATAAAGATTATTTCCTTCTTACAGTATGCGGAAGTTTTATCTTTTAACGCATGATGTTTGCAAATGCCAGGTGGGAATGGACCTTAATCCCAAAGTGAAATTCAATTTCTGGGGTTCAAAAACATCATTGCTTTGAAGCTTTATGGATCTAAATGTCTTCAAGTTATACAAATCTCAACTGTACAATCTTGTAGTGTACATGTTGTAGATGACATGTACAAAATTTGAAGTCATTTTTCCACATAGATTGCAAGGTCATAATGTTTTAGTGTTGAAAATGGATGCTGAAATTTTCCCAAAAACACATTTGGAGGTGAAGTTTGATTTCTAAACCTACTCAAATGAAAAAACTTTACACTACAAAAAGATTCAAAACTAGTATACAACCACATTGGTGGAAAAAAAATTCATTCAATTGAATCATTGTGTCTACAAAACAGCTTTGAAATGTCAAAAATCAGCAAGAAAAATTGCAAAAAACACATCTAAAGCTGAACCCCCTTCTACTAGAATGCTTCTCAGTCACTCATTAATTCTTGGATTAATATGAAATTTTAGCTACAAAAACTAGACTAGTATGCGCAACTTTTCTAAAAAGAATTATTGAAAATGGACTCTGTATGAAGAAGTAACAAGCTGCTAAAGTTCACTACACTCCAAAAATGGCAGGATTTTGAACTTTGAATTGCTCCCAAACATTCAAAACAATTTGGATTGACATGAAAACTTTACCACAATAAGTATACTTCAAGAAAAACAAAATCCAACAAATTTTTATTGAAAATGAGCAATGGATGAAGGAGATACAAGGCCCCAAAGTTGCAGCCTTAAAATGTAGTTTGGTGAACTCAAATTGAAGTTGTGAACTTTGATTGGCTTCCAAAAAATCAATAAATCTTGGATTGATCTCAAAATTTTACCATACAAAGTAGAAGGGAGAACGCAACTTTCCCAATAAGTCTTATTGAATTTGGAACTCTATGAGGACACTTTCTGTCCTCTTTGTCACTTTGGGGTTAAGCTTACTTTGGATCTCCAATCCATGAAATTAGATTTCAGTGTTTCTCATGCATAAGTTATTTGTATTCAACTAGACATTTCATCTTACCATATGTGAAGGTCTGATTTGGCACTCAAGTACTGAAATTGAATTTCCACGTCAGATTCTTAACCCTTAAGTGTTCCGACGTCCATATTCTGAACGATGAACAAAGGGCTTTGAGGCGCTCTTTTGTCCAACTAACTTTTCATTCATCCAATGTAACACTTGAATCTTGAAAAGACAACCTTTCTTAATGATCAATTTCATGAAATTCCGTAAAATGATATTTATGTAGAAAGATATAAGCAAAAATGTGCCAAAATTTTAAAAAAAGGATCGAGGCATTAAAGGGTTAAGGCTCCACGTCACCTCACAACATTCACAAGATGACATGTGGCACTTTTTTACAAAAATGACTTAATTTCTTCCGAATCTGACCTTTGCGTAGGGTACTTCACAAGGAAAAGGGGAAAGATGAAGCCTAAGTTAACTTTACTTATTATCTTCACTGTGAATTGTTTCACAGCTGGCAATGAGGATTCAGGAGTCCACTTGTTCATACAAGAGTGGGAAAATGACCTTCTCCCTCTTCACACGGGAAGGACAGATGCCGAGGACCAGTCATATGGCAATTCTCTGTATGATAAAGATGTCGATTTACACTATTTTAAACTATATATTTTCAAATGTATTTCATTCTTTTTAATAACAAGAAAAATTTGGCAAATTCTACACTTCACTTGGATGGAATTTGCGAAATGCAAGAAGAAGAAAAAAAATTCTATACTCTTGTTGTTGAGGCTTGAAATAAAGAATGTGCCTAATCATCTTCGAAGCCAATCGTATTTGGGATGAAACCTTGATGTTAAATCTCGTCATTTCAAAGTTAACCCCTCGAGGATCCAAGGTATGGTATTGCAAGGATGCAATGACACGATTAAGGAAAACATGGTGTGCAAAGACAATGGAAATGACACACAAAAAGACCCACACAATCAATTTGTAAAACAATTGTGGGTCCACCAATTATCTTTTCCTTGGTTTAACCCTGACTAGAGTCCCAAGAGTCCTCTTGAAAGTTTAGGTAGGTACCTATGATTTCAAATTTTATTAGGATTTTTTGAATTTTCTTTTTAAATTAGAAAAACTAATTAGCTTTCTAAGAATAAATTTATATTTCAATTGGTACCTAGGAGAAAAGGTTATGTCACAATAAGCCCAAATAAGCGAGGGTGGTCAACAACAACAACAAAAAATTTAATTTAAAAACAAACAAATTATTTATTGTCTATATGGAAAGGTTTGATTCATTCCATTCAGTTAAATAACATTAGATGAAATTCAGCCCTCGTTAAGGGTTGTGAGTTCTCTTGCGTTCTCATCATTGCCACGCAACTTACTGATGTGGTCGAGAGACTGCCATGTTAGCAAGCATTAAAATTTTATTTTCTTAATTTAAAAAAAAAAAATTAAAATTAAAATTAAATTTTTTTTTTCCAAACATTGCAGGCTAGTTCCCAATGGTTAGAACTAGCCTGAAATGGCACTCCTAGAGGGCAAAAAAAACATCTATTGTGTGAAAATTATGAAGCTTCTTATTTTGTAGGCAATCTTAGCAAATTCTTGAAAAATTAATATATTATATTGTTTTTTAACTCAATTTTAAAAATTTAAGGAAAAAAAAATTGCACATGGTTTGGTTTGTTTTCATCACCATTGGGATTAGTATATTTCAATTCCATCATAAAGCTATCAACAATTTAGCTTTTCCTTCTATCTTGTACCTGCTTCAATTTCACTAATTTTTTAAGTATGAAAAATACTAGCGAGGGTAAATTTTTTTTTCCAAAATCTGAACTCAATTCTTCAATGTAAATTTTTTTTAATTCACAATCTTTAGTAAAAAAATATTTAATTAAGAAGATCCAAAGTCTTATAATCAAATCAAGTTAGGAACAAAAAAAGTAATTTTATTCACTTTATATGCTTATATCTTATGATTGATAGGATCAAAGTTTTTGAAATTTCTTCCAAACATTTTTATACTAATCTAGTGCAAGTTCCTATATTTGAATATGCAACAAAAACAAATGCTTAAAATTTTGGTTGTTTGCATTGAAAATGGTAATTTGGAATGGTCATTGATAGAAAAAATGACCTTTGGACTTAAAGAGTTAAACTTTGAACAAGAATTTAGAAATGGCTTTCAAACAAAAGTTATAAACCTTAATAATCATTTGGTTTGGTCTACTATCTAAACCTCATTTACCACCTTATTAGTCAATAGTTTATCAATCAATAAATTGTAAACAGAGAATTCACTAAATATGATTATAGATTGAATATAAATGAGTTTTAGGGGAATTTTTTGTGTCAAATTTATTTCTAAATATGATTATAGATTGAACATAAATGAATTTTAGGGGAATTTTTTGTCAAAAGTTTGAAATGTACAATTTGTAATCTAGTATACTCATCAATTACCATTTGCATCATTTATAGTATTCATTTTCAAGGGTCATTCTTTGAGTTTAAAATGTTAGTTTATGAGGTGAAACAAACTTGAAAATTTTGAGCTACACAATAAGGTAAATGAGCCCAACAACCCATAGTGGTCACTTACCAAATGACCCCATTATGATTTTTTCAGTTTTTTTTCAGATTTTGGCTTCGATGAATGCATTAGATGAGATTTCCCACCCGGGAAGGGCCGCGAGTTCCCAAGAAGAAAACTGGACGAAACTGACGAAACTGGACAAAAGTCGACATTCGCAGGGCCTGTTGACCTGGCCAAGCGACTGCCAGGTCGATTTTAAAAATAAATAAAAAATAAAAAATAAATAAAAATTTAACTTTGTTTTCCATTTTAAGAACTTTAAAATTTATTTTTTATTTTTTTATTTTAAAAAAAACAAAAAACAAACTGTCAGCCGCGTTTAACGGGGCCCGGGGGAACGGGGCTGGGAACAGGCTGAAATGGCCCTCCAGCCCCCCCGAATCACATCTAAGGTAAACCAGCCTATGACAAGCAGAATGGCTAGTTTGCCATATTCACATTTTTGAAAAAAATAAAAAAAATTCTCTATGAACATAAACATGAGGAATGCAGAGAGCAAGTGAAATTTTATTTTTTGGACAAAAAATGAATTTTTTATGAATTTTTGAAGTTTGTTGTGCAGTTGGCTTTAAAGAGTCTGTAGAATACCCCAAATCAGCAGAAAAGTGTTTCCATGATGGTCATCTAACCACCTAATGTAGTCAAAACATTTTCTAACATGGCTCCAATATTTCTTAATATGGACATGACATGAAAGAATTACAAAATAACTTTTTACTACCAGTTTATACTGAAAATGGGTAAGTGTCCTAAGACAGTTACCAATAACTTCATGACCATTTCCCAAGGCTTTGATTATGACCACAAATTAATCAAATGCAGTTCTAACCCCATTTATTGGAAAAAGTTTGTCATAGGCTAATTTAAGACTGTAATGGATAGTTCTCTAGGAGCCTGTCATAGGAGATTTGCCTGTCATAGGCTGGTTTACCTTAATGTACATGACAATAATGAAGTAGTTAGTGACTTCATTAGGAGCTTCCAATTTTTCAATGAGAATTCATTGTAAGAATTGACTTTGAAGGCCTTCCATGTTAGAAAAGACTTTGATTGCTTTGGACGAGCCGAATGAGTATGATGGATTCAGATTTTGTTGGTTTTAAGGTAGTTTAAAGACTCTTATGGGCAAAAATGCATTGAACACTGCAAAAATTCATAGTAAATCCATACTTTGTCAAAAAAACATAATTTCAATTGCTCTCACTATTTCTCACACTTATACTATTGTGGGAAAAAAATTGAAAATTCCAATAACCACAAGATGTCTAACTCTTTATTTTGACCACAATGGGTTAATTTACCTAGTACAGTATGCACAAACAAAGATTCAAAATCTAAAAGTCAGGAAATTGTTTAATTTACAAAATTCAACAAAGCTAGAAAAAATATAATATTTTCTATAAATTTAGAAGATCAACACATAAATCTCAAAACACTTAGTGGATAAACAAGTATTTGTATACACGCAACGTGTTTGAATTCATTCATCATCAAAAAGATTTGCACATTTGATCCTTGACTCCAAGATGTTTGAACATCCATATTTTGGACGATGAATATAGTGCTTCAAACCAATTCTTTGTCTAATTTTATCTTATTGAGCACTGAGCTGTCAATCTCCTATAGAAATATCCCCTTATTATACTATCGAATGGCTTGCGTTATGTTGCTTACACTGCCAAGCACTATAAGATTTATCTTCTAATAAAATGGCACAATTTCTCCTTGACTGGCCACTAGGTAACACAATGGAAGCCCTCTCCCCTCATGCATCTCACTACACAAACAATTCTTGAATTTCTCAATCCTTCAAGGACTAAGGGTAGTCTAGATTGTAGAGATGTATTATGAAATGCAACTTAGATTAACAATTTAATGATGACTTCAAACAAAATTTGTAAAATATGATTCATGGATTGTATCCATATAGTTAGATTAATTTCTATACTAACTAATATTTTCAATATAATTTAAAACCAAACTTCTTTTTTCTAAAATTGATTAGAAATTGAATATTTGTAATTTTCACAAGATTTTCTTACCATTGATTTCAAAATTTTAAGCTATAATTATGGTGCATTTAGTAATATTTATTTTATTTATTTATTGAAATCATTTTTGAAAGGTCATTTTTTAGACAAAAAAAAATAGATTTCAAGGTTGAACATACTTATTTCTTTTGAACAATAGAAGATTTGCAAAAGAAAGTTGTAAAAAATTGTACATTACAATTGCAAATGTAAGTGAACTATCACAAAAATCTCCAAATATTTAGATGGATAAAAATGTAAAGGTTCTATATGTTCAAGATAAGTTTGTATTCATCTACACTAACATAGTTCAAAATTTGAACATTTGGTACATTAAAGGTTAAAGGTTATCTTTCTTTGTGACCTACAATTGACAAAACAATGTTTTCATATAATAATAAAAGCAAAGTGCACAAATATCCCAAAAAATTCAAACTATAAACAATTTATTTCTAAGCACTCTAAACTATTATAAACTTTGAACCAAATGTTTTAGGATGGTATTTTGTCCAAGTCACATCTAATTTATTCAAAGTGATGCTTGAATCTTTAATCCCTTAATGCCTCAATCTTTTTTCTAATTTTGACACATTTTTGCTTATATCTTTCTAAAAAACATCATTTATGACAATTTCATGAAATTGATCATTAAGGAAGCTTGTCTTTTCAAGATTCAAGTGTTACATTAGATGAATGAAAAGTTAGTTGGCCAGAATAGCGCCTCGAAGCCCTCTGTTCATTGTCCAAAATATGAATGTCGGAGCGCTCAAGGGTTAAAAGACAACCTTCATTTCAGACCAATTTGATGACCAAAACAATTTGAAAAAAATTATAAAAACAATTTCAAATTTTTATTTCTTAAAAAAAAAATTAAGTTTTGGGGCTGCTTGATTGCCCACCGAGCAATGAAAACTACATATTATACTATAACTTTTTAACCATGTTGTCAAAAGTTATGAAAATTGTTGGACCTTAAAGCTACTCCTCATACACGTGTTGTGTGAAAAAATTTCCCCTAAAAAAAATTCCATTCTTAGTGAACTGTCCAAATTGCTATGTTGCCAAAAAAACACAATTTAGGTCTTTAGGGGTTAACAACAATGCGAGTGTGTGAGCATAAAGTCATGAGGCCTTGGAGCCTTGAACTTATTTTTAGATATGTACCTAAATCCATTTAAAAGTGTTCATAACATTTGTGCACTATAACATGTAAAGAGTCTATAACATGGGTACCTATAATATAGACACCTATAACCATGGAAGGAGGCTATAATATAGACTCCTAGGCTCATGGGCTCGCAAATTCTATGTTTACATGATAGCACTCTCCAAATCCTAAATTTCCAAGGCACCAAATTTTGGTGTTAACATAACTTTGAATTTAACCCCTAAAGTCCCAAATGCCTTAAAAGACACTTCAACTTTTGAGTAGGCTCATGTGACTTCAATTTTTGACACAATGTTTGAAATTTTTATTTAAGATAGAAAAACACATTAGCTTTATGGGAATATCATTTTTGTTTAAAAGCTATGCCACAATAAGCCCCAAAGCAGTTAAGCTAAATTAAAATTAATTGCAAGTAGGAAAATTAAAAACTTTGAATTTTTATTTATTTATTTATTTATTTATTTATTTATTTATTTATTTATTTATTT
This sequence comes from Rhytidiadelphus loreus, assembly GCA_947034895.1. NCBI lineage: Eukaryota > Viridiplantae > Streptophyta > Bryopsida > Hypnales > Hylocomiaceae > Rhytidiadelphus > Rhytidiadelphus loreus. The sequence goes on from OX344765.1 coordinate 49,154,779, forward strand.
ATTTATTTATTTATTTATTTATTTATTTATTTATTTATTTATTTATTTATTTATTTATTTATTTATTTATTTATTTATTTATTTATTTATTTATTTATTTATTTATTTATTTATTTATTTATTTATTTATTTATTTATTTATTTATTTATTTATTTATTTATTTATTTATTTATTTATTTATTTATTTATTTATTTATTTATTTATTTATTTATTTATTTATTTATTTATTTATTTATTTATTTATTTATTTATTTATTTATTTATTTATTTATTTATTTATTTATTTATTTATTTATTTATTTATTTATTTATTTATTTATTTATTTATTTATTTATTTTTTCTCTAGATTTCATCGTCAAGACTAGATTCTTTATTTAAGACGTGATGTCTGTTTTAACTCATACATGATTATGAGTTAGAGAAAATTATGTGTAAATAAAGCACACAAGATGGTTATATTAAAAGAAGGGCCATGAGTTAAAAAGAAAAAAAATATAATATTAAAAAGGAAGAATGAATACCTCCCTCCCTCCCATTGTGGAGTTAATGGGATTTTACAAAATCTTTCTTATATGATGGTTTAATCATGATCTTAGGTTCAAAATAGCCTCCACTTAGCTACTTTATGTTGCGCCTTTAATTGAAGCTGCAAATGACAGCTAAAGACCTGCACAACAGACAAATTAGCTTTAATATCTAGTACCTGTCCAGCAATAGACGGTTGGAAAAAATGACAGCAAAGTTAATATGGACCTACAGTTAGATGAAATTTTTCTCCACTAACTGGATTATAGTTCATACATCAACCTGTAGCAATATATAGGTACCAGCCCATACCTTGTTTTGGGTTGCATGGTGATTAGCGATTAGTATGTTTACAAAGCTACATACTGGCTGAACTTGCTGTGGAGGAAGGACTACTTGGGATTTCGGTTTGGTGTGCTGTGTGGCTCCACCGAAGGACCCTGCAGGAGTCTTGCTGACGCTGAAGCAGTTGGTAAACTCAATACTGCGAGCTGTGGGGGAACGATAAGACTCAAAAAATGGCTTCTTCGTCACGATCTTACAACCAGGTTTTTACAGATGGGCTAGTTGATACGATTTCGTTTTTTTAAAAGTTTTGTTTGTTTTGTTCTCTTAAACTCCTTGTGACTGCAATAACACGCACTATGGACTGTAGACACCTCGTGTACCTCATTAACATTCCTTTTTTGTCATGTTGTGGGATGGGCACAGGTGAGGTCCATAGACTCTTGGAGGATTTTTGGCAAACTACAAAAAATTCCTACTCCAAAACTCTCATGCTGCATTCTTTTGCTTGTAGATAAGTATGCAATAACGTTATGTCCTACACTTTGAAGATATAGATAAGGTGCTTTTGTATGATCTTTGGGGTTTATTTCTCCACCTTTATAAATAAGGTTATGAAAACGATTGGATTACACTAGATACAGCAAAGCTTGGAGTTAGATCTAACATGGTATAACAGCTTTTTAGCTTTTTCCCAAGTTGTTAATAGTACAAGAGGTTATAAGACAAGTGCTGATTTTGTAAAGATTTAGATCTAGTAGTGGTTCTCAAAAAGCAAAGACTTAATCAGATCAGTGCCCAATCCAGGGATGTTCCAGAGATGTGTTTTTTATTTTTTTATTTTTTTATTTTTTTATTTTTTTATTTTTTTATTTTTTTATTTTTTTATTTTTTTATTTTTTTATTTTTTTATTTTTTTATTTTTTTATTTTTTTATGTTTTTATTTTTTTATTTTTTTATTTTTTTATTTTTTTATTTTTTTGTTACATGCAAAGAATTTGGATTTATTTCATTTGGATTGATGATATGGAAGTTATAGAGCAATCATATAAACGTTTTTAGAAAATAATATATTGGATTCATTTTTTAATGCAATTTTCACAATTTTTCAAAAGAAATTGTTTGACAAGGTTAAGTTCACTTGCTAGAACAATCTCACTATTGATATTGTTGTGTTTCAATTTCATCTTGGGGCTATCAACGATTTAGTTTTTTGTTCAATCTTGATCCAACTTCTACTTAATAATTTTTGAAAGAATGAAAACCAAATGTTTTTTTTTGGATTTTTTTTCCCAAATCGCAACCCAAGTCTTCAATGTAAAAAATTAGTCAAACTCAATAGTGCAAAAATTTATGTTGAGAAGATTCAAAACCAAAAATCTACTCATAGAAGTTGCAATTTTGTTTTCTTCTCTTTGAACACAAATATCTTTCAATCTACGCAGTCAAAGTTTTTGAAATTTCTACTACACATTCTTATACTAGTCTAGTGCAAGATCTTATGATTAGATATACCAAAAAAATGAAAATTTTAAAATTTTAGCACCTTGCAATAGAAATGACAGTTTTAAGAGGGGGGGTTATAGAAGAAAGGCCTTGGGACTTCAAGGCTTATTAAATTACTATCTATAGTAGTTTGTATTTCTGAAAAGTTATTTTTGAAGTTTATTTTAGCATCCAAAATCTGATTTTGAAAATGAATGATTATGATTTTTCTTGTTCAAGATTTTGTGCAAGGGTGTCCATTGCAAATCTTGATTTTCTAGTGTCGAGAGTTCTTGGAAATGAGCCTCAAATACATTAGATCTTGAAGAAAAATCACATTAGAAATTCACTTCAATTTTTTTGTAGAGTGACTTTTGAGAAGCTAGAAATTGATTGAGGTTGTGTATGTTATGTCCTTTAACCTTATATTTTTTAGTGACCTTAATTTTTGGATATGACATGTGAAAAGAAGATTGAAGGATAGCTCCAATCACTTTTACAATTTTAACACTTTCATGATTAAACATTACAATCTTTCAATTCACAAGTGATATTGTTGTGTTTTCTTTTTCCATGGGATACTTAACATGTCTAGTTGAATTTGTACTGTTACAAATCAATTTAAAAAAAATAAAACTCATAAAATATTGATTTTTGATCAATTCAAAGCAAATTCCAAGAAGCTCAAAAAAGGCTTTAGGCATTGAGGGGTTAAGTTGATAATAGGCACTTGTGATTCAATTTGAGAGGTGCATGATTAAGATTCAATGTAAAAGGTTCTACCACTGATAATGTTTGAGAAAAGCTTGAAAGAGACATGATTGTTATCACTTTTCAAAGTCGAAAAACAAAAGAGAAATATGATTAGTTTTGAGATCTAAATGCAGAAAAAAGCAGCAAACTGAGCCAACCGATTGCTAAATCAATGTAAATTAATTAAATTACTGTGGGCCAGGCCGGAAGTGGGAGGTACCATAGCACTGACATGGAGAGCCAACTCAACTCACCCGAGCTTAGCTTGGAGGAGACTCCATTTAAGTTATCTTCTTCTTTTCAGTTTCATCGAAAAGTGACTAGACTCCACCCCTTATCTCGCAGTGATCCTTCGAAGCAGTGCTCCCAATTAAGGCTAAATTTACAACAAATGTATGCCTCCTATTTGGGTTTCATAATTTTAATAATATTGCTTGCAAAGAGACGGACGGTGAGTGCTACCAATTTTATTTTAAATAATAGATACAAAAATGAGAAAATGAGAATATCAGTGAGTGTTAAATTTGAAAATCATGTAGCCAACTGAATTGAGCCACGCTTTTAGCCACTTTAGCTAATTCGGAATACTGTACAGATTAAAAAAATTAGATAGCCGTCCTTTTACCTTCCGTTCACACTAACTAACTAAGCAGTGCCGTGAGTAAGCTTAATAAGTAACTAAAATCCAGTTTCACTCTTTGACACAAAATGAACATAATGAATACCGTAAGATATTTTATTATGACTTCAAATTGTACATCTCCACCCCCACCCCCACCCCAAGAAAAAACAGGATCAAAGCTGGTTCCTATTATATTGAGGAGTGTCCCGCCGGGCACATTAATAAGGCTTCGCCTGGCTTTAATGAATCAACTACAGTATCTAAATTGTGATAATTATCCGTCAAATAATATCTAAGATAAGTTACGTCTGTAGCTCCTTGATTCTTCCATTTGTATAGTTCACTGACCGTCCTCACTGTCCTTGTGACGTAACGTAACACTTGTGAGTCACGTCAGTCCGTCCCATCCCCACTCAAGCTTCAGTCTCTTCCTTTCCAAGTTAAGCTTACGTCTTGTCCAAATTCATCACATGTATCGGCTACATTAACAACTCTGTTTTTTCCAGAATTTCATACCTGAAATTCGATTGTTGTTGTTTTTTCCTTGAAATTCAATTCAATTCAGTTCAGTGCCTGTTTTTTCAGTTCACGGAACTGAAGGACTGGTGAAGTTAGAAATCCCGTTGAGTTCAGGTGAGGTGAGTTTCAGTTCAGTCAAGTCGTTTTTTTAAAATGGCAGTCGGGGACTCTCAAGCAGGTTCCAGCACGTTGATGACGGTGGATTTGTTGGCCCGGTGAGCCACACTTGCTGCTGCTGTAAGCCACACTTGCTGCTGCTGTAAGCCACACTTGCTGCTTTATAAGTTAAGCTTCCTTCGGTTTCATTTACTTCCGTGCCCCCACGGCCGGAGCCTCACCCCACGTTTCCAGTTCAATAACGTAACGTAACGTAACGTTATTACGTTGGTAGGCTTCCCAGCCCGACCCCTTCACTTGGGTTGGGGCCTCATCACCCACCCACTTCAGGCAGTTCATGCTGAATCCATCCCTGGCTGAACCACTCCCAGGCTGCCATCTGCCAAGACCCTGCAGGCCCCTCACTGATGGCCCTCCCATGAAGGGAAGGGAAGGGGAGTTAATCATTTGTCACGTCCTCACTTACTCACTCACTCATTGGGAACCCAAACCAAGAATTGCAAATTAATTGAACTTAAGGTTCAAAATTACTTGGGACAAAACTGCACAACTCAACGATTGGGGGCTCAGTATAGGAGCCCACCGATACCTGATCAATTAAGCAATTACGCATATTTGGAGCAGGTTTTTTGAGTGCCAAATTTTCCTCATGTACAGAAATAGAATTTGGAAGGATTGCAATTTTTTCTAGAATTTCACTACACAAAATGTAATTACTATGAATTTTTTAGTGAAAGATTCTCTTCGACCTACAGTAGTGATATAGGCTGATTTCAAAGTTGACCAAGGGCCAGTTGCAATATTCACAGCCTTGCAGCCAATCATAATGTGCCAGAATTGCTCCTCAAACTCTGCGAACTACAACAGTCTATGGTTGGGATTACAACAATCTATTGGTTGGGATTACAACAATCTATTGGTTGGGATTATAACAACCTATTGGTTGGGATTACAACAATCTATTGGTTGAGAATAGGAGGGTGATCAAGTATGGATCAACTACCTTAAGTTACCGAAGGGGAGAAGAAGGGGATACAAAACCTAGGCCGAGGAGAGGAAGTTGGAAGAAGGGAAGAAGAAAAAACCCCATTGTGGTCAGAAGGAAGACTTTGCTCTCTTGTCATTGCTTATTTCCCCCTGCATAAAGACAAGCGAGAGAAATTGAAATTATATTTTTCATCAAACTTGAATTCTTTAATGGATTTATGAAGTGTGCTACCCAAAAGAATCTCCAAACTACCCTAAAATCAACAAAAATTGGATCCATAATGCTCATCTTATTCACCTAAAGCAATCACAATATTTCCTAATGTGGAAGGCCTAAACACTAAAAAACTAGAAGTTCTTAACAAAGTCACTGATCACTCCGTTATTATTACTCAAGACATTGTTTGTAACTCAAATCACATGTATTGAAAAAAATGCGTAAGTCATTCCCTAAGTAGACACTATGGGTCTTCCGACTACAATAGATTGTTCTACCTTAATTAGTTTACTTGAAAAGTGAGCCGGTGCTATTAGAACAATAGTATGTATGATTATTAGTTGCGATTTTGGTTGCAATTCCTTCAAGATCCTTTGGTACGAAACCTGGCTAAAGTTCTTTCGTATTTAAAGGCCCTAAACTACTTCAAGATACTCAACCTAGAAGTAAGGCTAAATCTTCCTCTATATTTATTTTTTAACAAATCCAACCATAGGATCCTTTGGTCAACTTGTTCATCCCAAAATTTTTAAGTGAATATCACCATTGATTGCAAGTTCAATGTGCCTACACTTCAAAATGCATTTTTTTTTTGTGTCTTTCTAAAGTTTTTTCTTTTAGCATTTTTAGAAAAAGAAGAAGCATGTCCTATAACTTGTGCACTTTAGTCAATATTTTAGAAAATGGGTTAAGAATATATGTAAAAAGTTTAATCCAAAATGATTTCATACTCATTGTTAAAAAAAGTATGAAGTGGAAGTTGGTACTAAATGAAAGAAAAATCCATTCCGCTAATAATTTTTACAAAAAATTGAATTTTTTTTAATCCCAATAGTAAATAAGTTATAGTAAACAATCAATATCTTTTATTTATGTTTTTATTTGAAAATTTTCAAAATTGAGTGCAAAAGTTCACTTCATTATTTTTTTGTACCTTTATTGCCCATAAAATAAAACTTCTCATACCTTTCACCTCATTATTCAAAATTGAATGGTTCAAATGTTTTTGAGTAGGTATCAATATATAAAATCTAAAAAATAATAATCAATATATTTTTTAAATGTATTTTTTTTTCCTAGCCATTTTGACATTGAAATTAAAAAAAAAACTTCTAACTTTTGCAATATTTATTGGAATGATGTGAAACAAAACAACATGTGTAAATTAGATGATTAACATCTACCCTAAAACTTTTATGCAAAAATTCCAAATAATAAAGTCAACCAACCTGTGTTCTAAAAAAATCCAAAATAGTCTCCTTGGTCCATTAGGGGCAAGATTTTGAAGGTTTAGTTGATCCAACCTTCACGCTTGGACAAAGACTTGTGAGGGCTTCCAAGTAAAACAACCCCCCCATTTTTAGTTGATTAATTTTGTATTTTGTAACATTAGGAAAAGTTCCAGGCCTGAAAAAGGCTACTAGTTTTTTTATTTTTGGCACCCCGTAATGCAAGTACAAAAAATTAAAAATATATATTTTTTATTTTATCATTACTATTATTTTAAAATATTTTAAAATATATGCATATATTTAAAAATTGTTGCCATTATGACGTGGCGCTGACTTGGCACTAGTAGTGCCATGTCAAATCCAGAAAACAAGAAAAAAAATCTCCTAATTGCACCGAGGGGAAACTCACAGCTTTTTACAGGCCTAAATTTTTTGTAATGCTTCTCTTCAATTGTTGGAGGTTTCTAATTTCAAATATGAATTTCAAAAGTTTTTATACAAAGCCAAGTGTAAATGTTGGCTCCTTCTACCCAATTTTGAGCATCTTGGGAATTTGGAGAGTCCCCTTTGGAAACATACTTAGTTGTCCTTAAAAAAAATCAAAACTTGATTTTCCACCGCCACTCCAAAATTAAATTGTAATGCTCCCCTATCAACTTATTCATGTCATGGAACACAAGTATTTGATCCTATAAATATTAAAAGGGGGGCAAAATTTTACCTTCCTAAAAGACTAATAAATTTGTTTTTAAATTTTAATCTCTAAATACAAAGTACTACCTATACCTTTGCAACTCATTAGATGTTTTTTGAGGGGTGTAAAAGGTTATGAGTTCTCGGGGTTTGGGAACCAAAGAACTATGCCACTGTTGTGGTGGTGCAACAATCTGACATGGCCGAACTTTAACCATGTCACCAGAAAAAAATGAAAAAAAAAAATTTGACTTTTTTTGCATTCTAATTTTTTTTAAATAAAAACTTTAAAAATAATAATAATAATATTCTGACAGGTCGGCGTTCTTTCGAACAACCAAGGGAATGGGCTTGAAACAACCCTTCCCTTGGATGAAATAACATCTAATGACACCATTCATTTGCTTCAAAGTCAATTTTCTCCTGATAGGAGTTTCTAAAAGGAGGCAATTAACTTTTTTGAATAGAAAAGAAAATTACTAATCATAAATTGTTGATGGTTTCCAATAGGTGTGTGCTATCATTGATTAAAAAAATATAAATCAACCATAAGTCTAAGATTTTTTTTGCAATAAAGGAAAAAATAAGCATAGAAAGCTTTATTCTTTAAATAAAAAACAAAACAAAATAGTGCTCACATTTTTCCATCTTGAAAGATCATAAATTAAGCAAATCATATCAAAATTTAAAATGTATCATTGGTGAATTTTTGAAGCTAGATGCTTCTAAATTGACATGACAAGATCTACATACATTTTTTTGAATTTGACTACACATGTGATTTTTAAATTTAAATTTAATTATTTTTTAATAATAACTTTGGAAAAGTTGAAACAATCATAAATTATAGCACATTTAGGTTTTATTCCTAAATGCGATGCATTAAGGGGTTAAGCGTTATTTGGAAACTTAGAATTTATTCCAAGATCAAAACAATAGCACGAGCATCCTAAAAGAGTTTGGAGAAGGTTCTATAGGCACGTGGATTTAATCAATTGACCCTTGATCTTTTGTATTTTTACAAATTTTTGTTTATACCTTTGTACAGATATATCACTTTCATTATTTTATTTATTTTTAAAGATTCACCTATAACCAGGGAAGAATGAGTAGTTAGTTGAATGAAACATTGCTTGAAATTACTTTGTCCATCATCCATAATATTGACGTTGAAACGTTAAAGGATTAATGGTCCTTTATTTCCATTGAATGAAATGAGTTATTCATTTGTATTAAGTTTACAGAAAAGATGGAAGGAGACACTCTAGAATTTGTTCACATTTTGGATGTAATTACAACAGGTTTGAACCTTACAAAATGGCTATGTAGGCTGAAGAAGTCACATCTATTTGTTCGAAGAAGAAAAATAACTTGGTAGATTGAAAAAAACATTTATTATTAATTTCAAAAGAAACAAAGAAATCTTAGTGAACTATTGATTGATTTAATTTGTTCCTTTGCATGATAATATGTGTATAGAGTGCTAAAATAATTAAGTGTTTTTGCTCTAAAGGCATCATCAATGGATCAACAAATGGCCCTCTAAGTATATTACTATGTTTTGATTGATATGAAAGTAGAACTTTAGAATATTATCATTGAAAGTACGTCAAATATTACATAGAATATATAGACCCAAGAATATTTGGATTTGCACTTTGGACACTTGAAATAGGGCCCTTAAGGAGCAAAATAATAGACAAAAAAAATATTTAAAAGTCACTTCAAATTACTTGTCGATACCAAATATGTCTAGAAATTGTCACAAGTAGTGATCATTGAATGTACAAAATTATTACTTTTCAATCCAATACCAACCTTCTAAACCCCATTCTATAGCAAGCTATCATAATGCAAGGTCTTATTAGGGATGCAACAAGGCTAAATGAGGTCCTAAATTAGAAGTCCCAATTGAATGGGGGCAATTTTAGATTTGCATACTTTAATGAAGAATCACCTAAATTGTTTGACTAACTTATTTATTGACTTTTAACCACAAGGGAGGAGGTTTTGTATTGACAAATGCTAAATGAGAAAAAATATTGAGTATGCATTTACTTAAAAGTTCAAGAACGATGCCTCTTGTTTCCTAGATGCTTGTTATTTAAATTATTTTATTTTACGTTAGTCATATAATGATTTATGAACTTATTTTGGGCTTATGCAATGTTGAGGTGGTCATTGTGAAGTCATTATTTTTTTAATTTTTTTATAGAATGTTGTGTATAAATGTATTTCATATTACAAAAATTTAATGTTCTACTTTGAGTGCAATTTCACTAAGTGATATTAGAATTATGAAGTGAAGTGTACTTCAAGTTTAGCACAAGTGGATCAAGAAGATGGAAATACCTTTTGTTTGATTATTTTACAACTAGTGTCCCTTTTATAAATTAGTCTTAGATGCACTACTAGGACAAATCAATATAGATTTAAGGTAGGGGGTACGAAAATAATTAAGGATTTTAAAACGTTATTTAACCCCTAAATGTCAGAGACTATATTTTCACCAAAATTGCTCCAAAACTGCCCTTGTATTTATAAACACCAAATTTTAGATGAAAAACATTTTTGGATGTAACTATAGGATCTTCTAGTAAAATAGTTAGAGAAGTTGTGGAAAAAATTTCAGAATTTTCCACCGTGTAGGTTGCAAGATATTAATGTTTGAAGTGACAAAAATCCTTTTTTGGGCCTTGTGAAAATACAGGCAGCTGCACTTTACAAAGTCACATTTGTATGAAAAATTGTCCAAAATGGTGGTTACTCTTTGGAATCATTCCTCAAGTCAAGTTGGCTACATGCTTTAAAAAATTTACATCATTTGAAATTGTACAACATAGAGGAAAAAAATAATAAGTAGAAAGAAGTAGAGAATGATTAAAAATATTAAATTGTTTACAATTTATTTATAGAATTGAAAAATGCCAATCCCAATGGTTGTAATGTTTTAATTAACAATATACACCTAATTTTTATATATTTTTCCAAAAATATTTAAAATCGAGTTAGATAAAGGACTTTAAAGTTTATTTTAGAGTAGAGATTCTATAACTACCCACAAACTAAAATTCCTCATAACTTTCATCTCATTAATCAAAATGGAATGATTCAAAGCTTACCACATATATAAAAATCTAGAGAATCAATTTCAATTTTTTTTTAATTTTTAAAAGTGATTTTCAATGAAGCTTTTTTTTCTTGCCCGCTAAACACTGAAAATTACATATCATGCAATTTAACTTTTGAACCATGTAGTTAAAAGTTGTGAAAATTGTTGGGCCTAAAGGATACTCTTCATCCTCATATTTTGTGAAATTTTCAAAGAAAAAAGATAAAAACTCCGTCTGTGGTGAACTGTCCCAATCGCTATGTTGCCAAAAAATGATGTTTGGATGTTTAGGGGTTAACACAAATGTAAATGTTGCATTTAGATTCAATATACCAATAGTGAATATATCAAGGTGGGGATGCTTTTAGAGTCTTTTGTGACTCTAATTCAAAATTCATTAAGAATATCCAAAGCACAAAACAAATTGCCTAGTAGTTTTCATTTTTCTTTCTAAAGCATTCTATCGAATTGAAATGATCTTTTCAATGGTTGCAATATGCACTTTTTCCCTTCTTATGAACATTGCCCCCACAATGATGGTAGTGTCGGTGAGCATGGAAATGTAAGCAGCCTTGAGTATATGGATATGTAGATATCTTACAACCATTGTAGGTGCTTATATCATAACACCTATAATATAGGTATCTATAATCTAATTATACTATAATCGTGAAATTTTTTCATGATGTAAACACCTGTAACATGTGTATAGTCTTCTAGGCTCATGCGCTCATGATTTTAGGCTCATGTAATAGGAAAATCAACTACCTTACGTGAAGGTTTAATTCAGCACTCATGTGCTGAAATTGAATTTCCACGTCAGATTCTGAAGTGTCCACATCACCTTAAACCATTCGCAAGATGCCATGTGGCAATTTTTTAGTTTATAAAAAGGACTTGGTTTTAATTCATGACCTTCGTAGGGTGGATAAATGGCAACTGTATACTGTAGCCGTTCCCCACTTCGCCCACCCCGCCAGTGCCCCCTTTTCCAGCCACTGGTTGGGCGTCATCCGCCAGTGAGTTCAGTTACGTGCCTTTCGTGGCGGACCTCCATGCAGCGTGTAGGTCTACAGGATGATTTCCACATGTGAACGAGTGTTTCGGCGTACGAATCCCGGCGGTATCTCAAACTAAAATATGCTCGAGATTACTGGTGGGAGTGCTCAGTGCTGTGCACAACGGGAGGAGTGGAGGACGGGACGGGACCGAGAGAAGAGCGCCACTGTAGGAAGGAAGCGTAACTTGTTTCCGGGAGAGCTGCCCGTGCGGCACCTGGCAAAAATAGAACGCGGATCAATTTATTGATCGGCACAACAGAACAGAAAACGGAACAGACACGAACGCCAGGACGTGCGGGGACAGGCCCTCAAGCTCCATCGTGGTGATAGGCGCACGCGGTTTCACCCCCGCCCCGTATTTCAGGCACAGTGCTCACGCCACAACAAGCACTCCCACCAGTAAGTTCCAAACGCTGCCTGCCCTCCCGAGGAGTGAATCCCTGCGAGGCGGGGGACTGGGAACTGGGGACCCAACCAGTAGTAGTGAGGCTCCCAGCTTGATCCGTAGCCCCTTGCAGGACCTTGGAGGACTTCTCACGCCATTGCGGGGTAGTAGCTCCACACTCACTCACGGACTTCAAGTTAACTTAAGTTAAGTTACATCCGAAGCAGTCAGTCCCCGCCGTGGCCTGCCTGCCTGCCTGCCTGGACACAAAAGTCTTCGCGCATGGAGCCGTGGTTTCCATGGGAAGACGGCGATCCTCCCGATGCCTGGACTAAAGCTGGCTCCTTGGGTCCCTTTGGGCCTGCACCTGGTTCCCCCCGCGCTCGGATGCAGGTGCTGCAGATGGGTCACTGCGGTAGGTGGGGTGGCGGCGACGCTGTTATGGGGGTGTCATCCAGCTTGGCTTCGCAATGGGGCTCCGCTGCCAGAAGGGTAAGTTCAGTTCATTTAGGAGGAATGATACGATGGCTCGAATACGGTGACGGTTCGTTAGTGCCAGCATGCGAGAGGATTTGATGGACGTGAAGATCAAGTATGTGCGTGGTAGTACCAGTCGTGCAGGAAGTGGTTCTGATTACTGGTCACGTCTAGTATGTAGCTAGTGCGGTTGGCACTCGTGTGTAACTGAGATCGTGCCGGATCGGTAACGAGTAGTAGCGTTTGGGGGAAGCAGTTTGGGATAGGAGATTTTACCCGCGAGTGATCTGAGTGGAATGGACGTTATCTGAGGTTTACATGTTGAATGTTCTTGTGGTGATCCCGGTTGTGATGGTGGTTGGATTTCTAGTGCGGTGGTCCCGGTTGCGAAATCCCAGGGACTCGAGAGCCTGGGGATGCGCACGAGGTGCCCAGATTCGACATGGGGGGCGACCCCGCGGCTGCGGCGTTCGAGCAGCAGATGCAACTGGACTTGGGGTTGACTGACATCACCAAATTCTTTTCTTATTCTAAGCTTTGGAGAATGTTGTAAGTGGATGCATGTACATGTGTGCGCAAGCTTGTTGCCGTTTTTCATCACTAGACTTTCAGATTCTCGCGATTGTACTACCAACGCGCAATGTCTCCACTGCGAGAATTTCGTTCGGAGGCTCTGAGTGGTGAAAACCGCCGAGTCCGCTTGTGGATTAGTACAGCAGTCTCTTGGGTCGGCTCATGAAGTGTTAGGGCTATCTCTGAGGACACTGCTGTGTTGTCATGAGTCATGATCGTAGTGCTTTGCTAGCGGGACAAGGTTCTCTAAACATGGGTAAGAAGTAATGCTGCGGCTTTGGCTCACGATATTACTCATTCTGCCGTGGATACTGTGGTGCTACAACAGATATTTTGTAAATGACGCTCCGTTTCGTATACGAAACCACGGACGAGAAGCTGGAGAATGATGACGACTGGACCCCACCGACTGGTCGACTCCTTGGCCTGAGAGAGCGCCATTGATATCCCGAACTTGACGAGTCCGAAGACTTGTGATGGACCCCTAAAACCTCTGAACCAGTCGCCGACTACGCAGTTTCCCCGTTGATTTATAATCATTACTATAGCTAGGTCTACCAGCGTTCAGTAACGAATTAACCAGGGTACTCGGTGGTGATCACGATGAGAAGATCCGGCGGGGAAAAACACCGATTGTTGCCGGCTTTCCAGTGTCTCAGTCACTCTCCACGATCACCCTGTGGAACCTGAATTGCTACTAATGGTAGTAGTAACACAAGATCTATGGTCATGATCGGGATGAAAGAACTCCCTCCCTGACCCATACGCAATGCAGTACAGATCCCAAGATAGAGTCCCACAAACATTCAAGTAACAACTTCTCATAACACTTCAGGTTTCGGCACTAGGGCTGTAATCAGTCAGTTCTCCTCCCCAGCTAAAGGCGCTACCTTTCCTCCGTTTCAAGGCCTTGAAGGTACCAGTTTCATAGTGGAACCGGACACTTTACGATTTGATTATAACAAAAGAATGGGGTTTTAGACAAGGTGGTGGAGATTGATGGAGCGATTGATAAGACTCACCAGGAGTGTGAGGCTGATTACCTTGCTAGTGTTTTCCATTTAACTGTGTAAATGCCACTCTGATAGAGCAGCCGCCATCGACTTGTAGAGTGCAGTACAAATCCCAAGATTTTCATATTGTCGGAGGTTTAGAACAATCCTCCTACCCTCAAAGCATTTATTACTGCTCAGCTAGCATATTTTACACCCACATTTGTTTTGAAGTTATTAGCATTGTCTCGTCTCTTCCTTTCAATAAACCATTCATTCTCAGAATGCCAGCTTCATTGTGCATGATCAGGCCCTTAGAACAGATGCGAAGTATAGATTAAAGGTGCTTAATTGCACCAGCTATTGTGTGCAGATTTACTTGACAAATTGCCTTGAATATGATTGGTAGCATATTACAATACCCATTACTACTACGGTAGTTTTCTCTGCCGGCCTTTTTATATATGCAAGGAGCTGTCTTGCCGGGAGATCTCTGTTGTCATACAGTATCAGTTGAATTCATTTCATCATCCAGTCTTCCATTAGGAACCTCAGATCTATGCCTTTCCTAGTCCAGAGCTCAATCTGTGCACTGAACTGCCAAGATTCTGGCTCTCCTAAACAAGGGAAACTAACATGATTATCTATGTTTGCAGCTTTGGAAGTACTGACGCAAAAATGCTCTGTATCATGGTTCTAAATAAAACAAGCTCGTAAATCTAGAATGTTCTGTACATGCAAGGAGCCTCGATTCTTTCTTGAAAAGTGGCTTGACTTGAGGTCAAAGGTCCCAATGGCCTTTTGAAGGACACCTACAACTGAAGGTGATTCCGTCAGGAGTCATTGAGATTTGGACCCCCAAAGCAACTAAATTTGACATTCATCTCGACGTGTGTGCCGCCCCTCCATTCGGCATTAGACAAGCAATGTCAAACTGGGGTTTGGCACTTGAAATAGAGATCACAGGAGTACGTGAGCAAAATTGGGGGAGACACTCACAAGACAGTCCATGTGACCTCTTGCAGGAGTGTTCTAACTCGTAGGACTCTTTCTAAACAAAAATGTTTTTCGAGTATTGGGAGGCCTCTATAGTCGGAGCACCCATACCTGATCACTTAAGCATCTGTGGAACAGATGGTGAGCAATTGGGTGCATTTGAAATTTTTACCGTGGAGGGGAGATAGAAAATATTGGGATTGCAAAATTTTCAGAATTTTATATGCAAAATTGAAATTTCTGTGAATTTTAGAAGGCAAAAAGTGTTCCAAATTTGTACATGACATCTAGAGTCTTGCAATTCCACTCATAGGGGAGACTAGTTACTACTCATGCATACAAATTTCAAAATAATAAATGTTGTAATACATGGCATTTAGCAATTGGTCCTCACAACCTCACATATTGTACATGTCATTCAAACTAGACTTCCAAACATGATTTACAAAGAAGTTTTGTCTAACCGGAAATAGCGGTATCCTACGAGTCAAGTACCCATCCCTAGTTGGTAATGGGTGCTCCCACCATACATTGAAATATGAGACTCAATGATGTTTTTTCTCATTTTTTTGAGAATATGGAATCAATTATTTTGCTTTACGAGTTTGCATACTTAATACTAATTCTAATTTAAAGCTATAATGTGATCCAAATTACTTAGATCTTTTGCAAAGAAAATTTAAGTGATGGGGGTGAATGCAAGAAACACCGGTACTATTTGGTGTCACAATTGGAATGACGGAGATGCAATTTGTCATATCTTTTGGGAAATGAAGTCCATGTACTTGAAATTTTGATTGGAGATGGCTAACTTAGAAGTCCTCAGATTCCTCACTTTTGAGAAATTTTGAAAAAAAATCCTTTAATTAAATTGTAATTTACCTAATTTGTCACACTTTGCGTTTTAGGGTTTTTTAGTACTGTGGAGCATCCAAAAATAATGATGTACGTCTAGGATTGTTGTGGGCTATTGCCACAATAGAAGGGCATGTGCCCACCAAAGGGCATTCAAAAAAACACAATTCTTTGTCTTCAACATGCATGCAAATAGGGGTCCCTTGCCCATAGCGCTCCTAACATTTATGATGGTTTCAATTTTTAGTTTTTGGTGAAATGTAATCACTATCAAGTCTCTACAAATGGCCAATTTTTAGTTTTTTTTATTCATGATTTTCTAATTATTATTAATTTATACTTAATTTTATCTACTTTCTGTGACAAACTGTCATTTTTTTTAAGTAGTACAATTTCAGTATTATAAAGTACTCAAAAGTACTACTGGCCGTTGATTTTTTAGATCAACAGTTGAGATTGCTCCGTTTTGTAGTACTAGCAGTACTTGTAGTACTGGGCAGAAAAAAAACAGTTTTTGCAGAACGCTCCCTAAATCGTTCGGTGTTTCTTGCATCCACCTATGGGGCTAACAATCTTTGGCAAATCCATATTCTAAAATGTTGGGCGGTATTAAAAAAAATGTTTCTTCCAATTTGCATGCTATACTCTACTATAGTAGTAGAACACATATTTGCCTAGACTAAGCTTTTATTTAAGACTCAAATTTAGTCTAACTTGTCATTTATGACAAGTTAGACTAACTGTAAGTCTTAGAACTTAGTCTATGTAGGCATGTTTTCCACTAGAGCTCTCACAGTTACATAGTCCTTAAATCCCATTTTTCAAAATATGTGACCCTAATATTATTCCAAATGTTATAAGATCCTACAATTTGAGATTCTAAAAATGAATAAAATTTGATTTACAACCTTTTTTCAGAAAGTATTGTTTCATAGTAGGTTGGGGAGTATTTGCCAATTTTTGACACGAGAAAATTTAAGAGCTAATCTCTAAATGCTCAACCCCCTAATTTCATTACCCCCTAAAGGACCAACATTTTTTTTGGCAACATAGAAATTTTGGACATGTACGTGTGATTGGAGATTTGCATTTTAAGGCTGAAATTTTAATAGAAGGTAGGGATGAGGAATATCTTTCATATGTACTAAATTTCATAACATTTGGAAATATGAGTCAAAAAGTTATGGACTAATATGTTAATTTTTTTCGTAAATGGGTAGTCCGGTGTCGTGTAGAGAGAGTTTGCCTCAGGAAATCACGAGGATTCTGGCTGCGACTAGAAATGGCTCGGGAATGAAATAAATTGTAATTTGTCGAATCTTCAAATCTTCGAGTCTTCAAATCTTCAAACTGCTACTCGTTGTCCTATCATGTTGTGTTTCTAAATAAGCCAAGGGTTAAGGTAGGGTGATAAGAAACCACGGGCTTCGGACGTGTAAAACGGGACGGCTAGACCACGAGCTGAGCCGTCCGAGGGATTGGATCCTAAATTTCAAACCCACGGTGACCAGCAAACTTGCCTCACCAGTGGGAACAACATAAAAGTCTCGACCATGTGGGCAATTAACCCCACTTCGTCGCATCCACAACACCAAATGAGGCTAGTATTGGTGTGAACCAAACTGCCCGCAACAATAAAATGAAATTTACAATGCCACAAGCCACACACACACAAACACACAAGTCTTCCAACTCCTTCAACTCCAACTCCTTCAACTCCAACTCCTTCAACTCCAACTCCAACTCCAACTCCTTCAACTCCAACTCCAACTCCAACTCCAACTCCAACTCCAACTCCTTCAACTCCAACTCCTTCAACTCCAACTCCTTCAACTCCAACTCCTTCAACTCCAACTCCTTCAACTCCAACTCCTTCAACTCCAACTCCAACTCCTTCAACTCCAACTCCAACTCCTTCAACTCCAACTCCAACTCCTTCAACTCCAACTCCAACTCCTTCAACTCCAACTCCAACTCCTTCAACTCCAACTCCAACTCCTTCAACTCCAACTCCTTCAACTCCAACTCCAACTCCAACTCCAACTCCAACTCCTTCAACTCCAACTCCTTCAACTCCAACTCCTTCAACTCCAACTCCTTCAACTCCAACTCCTTCAACTCCAACTCCTTCAACTCCAACTCCTTCAACTCCAACTCCTTCAACTCCAACTCCTTCAACTCCAACTCCTTCAACTCCAACTCCTTCAACTCCAACTCCTTCAACTCCAACTCCTTCAACTCCAACTCCTTCAACTCCAACTCCTTCAACTCCAACTCCAACTCCTTCAACTCCAACTCCAACTCCTTCAACTCCAACTCCAACTCCAACTCCTTCAACTCCAACTCCAACTCCTTCAACTCCAACTCCAACTCCTTCAACTCCAACTCCAACTCCAACTCCAACTCCTTCAACTCCAACTCCAACTCCTTCAACTCCAACTCCAACTCCAACTCCTTCAACTCCAACTCCAACTCCTTCAACTCCAACTCCTTCAACTCCAACTCCAACTCCAACTCCAACTCCTTCAACTCCAACTCCAACTCCTTCAACTCCAACTCCAACTCCAACTCCAACTCCAACTCCTTCAACTCCAACTCCAACTCCAACTCCTTCAACTCCAACTCCAACTCCTTCAACTCCAACTCCAACTCCAACTCCTTCAACTCCAACTCCAACTCCTTCAACTCCAACTCCAACTCCAACTCCAACTCCAACTCCTTCAACTCCAACTCCAACTCCAACTCCTTCAACTCCAACTCCAACTCCAACTCCTTCAACTCCAACTCCAACTCCTTCAACTCCAACTCCAACTCCTCCAACTCCTCCAACTCCAACTCCAACTCCTCCAACTCCAACTCCAACTCCTCCAACTCCAACTCCTCCAACTCCAACTCCAACTCCTCCAACTCCTCCAACTCCAACTCCGACTCCAACTCCGACTCCAACTCCGACTCCAACTCCAATTCCCAAGCTGATCTTTGGATGAGTGTCTCTGTTGATCTATAACTCCAAATGAACTAAATGATAGCTTTTCGGAAAGCTAAAACAATCATCTACTTCTCCTCCAAATTTCATACAATTCTAAGACTCTGTCTAACTTTCATGAAAAGTTAACACAATTTACTACACTCCCTCCAAATTTCATGGCAAAACAAGAACCTGTCCGTCTTTTATGGTCGGTCGAAGTCTTTGCCTCTTAATTTTAAAGGCAACAAACCTCCCTCCACTCAAACTAGCACAACTTTTGCTTCACAACTCCAAATCAAGCAAGTGAGATCAATTTGAAAACTACACACCATGATACACAACACCTCCAAATTTCATTTCAAAATACTTCAAATTCACAACACAATGGGCCCTCAAACATTCGGGCCTTCCTAAACTCACAACGGGAGAGAAGATGAATAGTGTTCCCTTTTTTTCTCCACCTTATCTCTACTCTAACCACACAAACAAGTGGGGTCAGCCCCTAACTCACTCCCAAAGCTCTCACATCAATAATTGAGCCCTTATTTGACCCCACAACTATCTCTTTATCTTTATCTTAGAAAGAAAATTCACTTCAAGTTCACCTAGAAGGAAAACTATTTCATTAATTCCTTTCTATCTTTTCTTTCTCTATTTTCAACACCCAAAATGAAATCTACAAACAACTAACATAAAATAAATGTCTTCTCAAAGGTAAAAAACTAAAGTCTTCAAAGAAACTTCACTCCATCTTCAAGAACTTGAGAATTCGCTTGATGGTAGTAGCAACAAACTCAACACGATCCGCCTTTGTCAAGGGATTGACCGGCCCCTCTAACCATCGTTGGTGACCGCGACTCCCTTTAATAGGCCTGACCATACAATAGTATTGATCGTCGTTAAGACCTTCAAAACTCCCTTCGAATGTCACTTCTTGGGTACCAAGTTCAACACACCCAACCTGCAACAGGATCACTAGTGCTCGAGCTCCATGCTGTAGTTTTCCGTGCCATCGTTGCTCCACACAGGGTTGCTTTGGCGGTCGAGAAGGCCCAGATTCATCTTGAGGACACTCGTGCGATAATGAAAGACCTAGCGGCTGAAGAGGTTGAGCCGGTAGTTGAGATAACGAAAACTCAAACTCCGATTCTGGTAGAGGCTCCTCATCCTGAGACTCAAAAAAACCCCTCCAATTCGACATACTGAAATCTATAACATACAATAAAGAAACTACTTCAAGTTTGGTGGCATTCTAAGATGATAACCTATTCTTATATAGATGGCTCATGTCATCGTGAGAAGGCGTCATCTTGAAGCTACTAAGGATGATGTCATCTTTATTTTTATATTATTAAAACCAAATCTATGGAAATAATGTATTACTATGCATTTTTACACTATGTATGCATTTACAGTGCGACACCGGGAAGATTTTTAAATATAATTCTTTTTGTAAACACAAAATTTTGAAATTGGTTTTTTAGAATTATATACACATGAGAGACTTTGAATCATTCCATTTTGATCAATGAGTCAAAAGTTATGAAGAGTTTTAGTTTGCGAGCAATTATAGATTCTCTACTCTAAAATAAAATTTGAAGTCCTTTATTTTACTCAATTTCCAATATTTTTGCAAAAATTAAAATCATAGGATATAGATTGTTTATTACAACATTGCAACCATTGGAATTGGCATTTTTCAATTTCATAACTAAATTCTGAACAAATTTGTATTTTGAATCATTCTCTATTTCCTTTTTTTTCCGATATGTTGTAAAATTCCAAATGATCTAAAAATTTTCAAGCATGTAGCCAACTTGCCTTGAATAATGAATCCAAAAAAGCACCACTATTTTGGACATTTTTTCATACAAATGTGAACTTGTGAAGTGCAATTGCTTGGTTTTTTGTAGGACCCTCCAAAGAATTTATGCTAGTTCAAAAGCTCATATCTTGCAATCCACGAGGTAAAAATTTCTGAAATTTTTTCCAAGGTGTCCTCAAGTTATTATACTACAATCCTATAGTTACATGTATCCAAAAATTATTTAAAAATTTAGTACTTATACTAGAAATGGCAATTTGGGAGTGTTTTTGGTGACAACGTAGTACGTCACAATCCTTATATTAGGGATTAAGTGAAAGATGGATGTTTTGAAAAAGTACACTTCATTCAATTTGTATTCATTGAAGAAACTACAAGAAAAATATTGTAATATATTCATCAAACTTAAGAATGCTCTTCCAAAATCAATGATATGGGTATCATTTTGGAGTTACAATTATACATAATGACTTCTTAAATTATCTTACTTTCTTTAGTTTGGGAACTTGCAGATTAAGCATTTTTTTTATATGAAGAACAGCTGCAATCTTTCAGGCAATCTGCAGAGGACTGAGTAACTTACTGTACCAACAAGAAACAAGCTGTTGCTTTGATGAAAAAGATGAAACAAAAACCAAAAGAGAGCTTGGAACACCAGAAAAGACCAAGACGGTAATAAGTTGCCATTTTAGTCATTGGGGCAATAAAATTCCATACTAAATTGCATGACAGGTCTGCACACCAGTAAGTCTAGTAAATATGAATAGGCAACTGCTTGCCACGTGTCATCAAGAGACTACCCGGGCTTTGGAGGAGGCTAATTAAAAATAATAATTTGGCTAAAAATGGTTACAAACCATGTAGTTTTTCGCCAAAAAATTTCAAATTCAAAAAATTATGGATGAAAACAGAATTATGGATATGTGACATGTGCAAATGTGATATTTTCTATTCAATATGTGGATGAATGTTGAAATTTGGAGCACCACTACAACATTTTAAAACACCTTCATAAAAATAAAAATAAAATGCCTTGAAGACCAACTTTGGATAGTATGCTCTTAAAGGAATCTTTTAAGAGCTGATTGCATTTGGGGGAAAGCTAAACTCCATGAAACAATTTTTAGTAAATTTTTGTAATTAAATAAAATGGAATTGGCATCTAATTCAAGTTGTTTCATATTTCTTGGACATTCATGGAATTAGTAACAAATTTTTACAATTGAAATGGAGTGATCACTAAAAGCAACTGCCTCCTAAAATATACATTACTGGTGCATTAAAGAAAGCAAAATGTACCTCTATATTAGTAGTCACTTTTAGAGTAGGATTGATTTTAGAGCACCCTACCTTGTATGGGAAACTCAAATGTCAAGCTATTATAGCAAACCATAAGTTATATCAAATGATTTTTTTATTTTTTTATTTTTGGGTACAAGAAAAGAGGACATTTCATCACAAAGAAAGAGTAAGGTAGGAGGTTCATAAAGCACTTGAACTTTAAAAGCGTCCACTTCTTGAAATGTCCACTAATTTGTACATTTTGTTTGTCATTGTTTTAAGAATGCATAAATGGAGGTAGACACCTTTAGTGACCATTACATTTCAACTTCAAAATTTCATAACTAATTCCATGAAGCTCCAAAAAATACCATTGAATTGAACTTTACACACAAAAACACAATAGGAGGAAGGAACTTCCGCACTCTTTACAACAACATTTGATGAATGAATGTCTAAGTGATTGTAGTAACTATCTATTCATGTTATAAGTGAAATTCGCAAAAATTGGTATAATGTTCAAGTCATTGTACTATACAAAGGTGGAAAATGAAAATAAAAGGAATAAGAGTTTTTTAGATGAAGAAAGTGGTTGTAATTTTTGTTTTGTTGAGATTAAGAGTAATAAGAACTCTTGCCAAATAAAATTAACATAGGCAAAAGAAATACTACACAATGGAATAGATAATATGTACTTTTGAAAAAATTAAGGGTGCCTAAGTTTTCAAAAACTCATTTTCAATACGCAATTGTGCATACAATTAGTGCACTTGGTTAAGTGCAAGAATGTCTAATTCGGTGTCTATTTAAATGTGGTATTTAATAAATGCACTACTCTCATTACTACACTTATAATGATATTTAGTATTACCTACATACTAAAATGATCTTCAAAATGCTATAAGATTTTACACTTGATGAATATTTCTACAAACTATGTTCATAGAGTTGAATAGTATTGAAAAATATATGCTCTCGGTGAAAATATTTCTGAAAAAATAATTATTTAAAATCAAGCAATGTAGGTAATACTAAATATCATTATTACTATATTTGTGGCAAAAATATTATATCACTTTTGACAAAATAATTGCATTCCATTGTGTAAAACATTTCACATGAAGTGCCTTTATACTAATGGAAGCAAGTTTATAGTCAATAGGGTATTTTTGAATAATGAATATGTCCACTATATACTAGATAAAAGACATTAGTAGTGACACATCTTAAAATGACACTAGTCATTTGAGAGGTGTCAACTTGGGCAATTGTAAGAAATTATTGTAGTATTTTTTGTCACATGTCTTCAGTTGATTTGTTTTCTAGCCATAACTTTTGCATTATGACTCCAAATGACTAAAATTTAGAGGTAAGTTACTAATGATTATTATACACCTTGTCTATATTTTATTTTATTTTTAAAAATTTTATTCTATATTTTTACTATATAATAATAGCCCCCACTTGAATGTCATCCTTGCCAATTTGGGGGATGGGGAGTAGTACTATTTCTAGCCCCAAAAAATGAATATTGGAGCTGAAATTTGGAAGGGATGGTCTTCTACTAGATTAAAAGCTATTGTATGAAGGAATTCTAAAAATAACTAATTCTATGTTGTATAAAAATCAACAAATTGAGTTTTTTTCTACATGCATTTCAAAACATAGAAATAATTATTTTGGTAGTTCATTTGGTAGATATCTACATAGAACTGTTATATATGGTCAATTTTGATTGATTTAAAAAATATATCTTTCTATTTTTTACAAATTAAAACAATAAAATATCTATTTTCTTGAATTTTTTTATTTTTTATTTCTCCTACTTAGAGAATTATTCTATACTCTATCTTGATGGGATAAAATCTTCTTAACCCTGAAGTTCATTGACTACGTTATCACCAAAAATATTGAAAAAATTGCCATTTCTAGTACTAGTACCAAATTTTTGAAAAATATCATTTTTAGACACATGTAACTGTAGGATCTTGTAGTAAGCTAGATTTAAAAGATGTGGAAAAAAATTCAGAAATTTTCACCGTGGAAATTTCAAGATATTAGCATTTGAAGTAACAAAAATATTTTTTTTGGCCTTACAAAAAAATGGGCAGCTGCACTTTACAAGGTCACATTTGTATAAAAAAAATGTCCAAAATGCTTCTTCTTCTTTGGATTCATTCTTCAAGGTAAGTTGGCTACATGCTTGAAAGTGATTTTTTTTAATGTGCCTGGACTACCCAGTTACAAAAAAAGTAACATATTAGGCCATAACTTTTGACTTGTATTTCCAAATGTCCTGAAATTTATTGAATATGAAAGATACTCCTTATCCACACCTTTTATTAAAAATCTGGGCCCCCAAAATGGAAATCTCTAATCACACATACCTGCCAAAAATTTCTATGCTGCCAAAAAACGCAGCTTGGTCCTTTCAGCTTTACATTGACATATGGTAGCCGACCCATACCTGATCACTTAAGCAATTACGCATATTTGGGGCACAGGTTTTCTGAGTGCTAAATTTTCCTCATGTACAGAAATAGAATTTAGAAGGATTGCATATTTTTTCAGAATTTTACTACAAAAAATGTAATTATTATGAATTTTTTAATGAAAGATTCTCTTCAACCTACAATGGTGATGTAGGCTATTGCAAAGTCGACCACGGGCTGGTTGCAATATTCACAGCGTTGCAACCAATCCTAATGTGCCAGAATTGCTCCTTGAATTTTGCAAACTACAACAGCCTATGGTTGGAATTACAATAGTCTATTGGCCAGGAATAGGAGGGTGATCAGGTATGGGTCGGCTACCATATTGTCCACATTGCATATTTGTTTCTCTTAGCAATGAGATGACGTAACTCTTATTCCCCAAGTAGAAAATATCATAACTTCCTCCTCACTCCATGACGGAATCATCCATGTGATATTCTCATTTTGAAGTACTTTACACCATTTTGTACAAAGACTTCCTATCAGTACTTTAAAAGTGTACGTGTTCCATTTCATTTGTTTAAAAAATAAAAATAAAAATAAAAATAAATAAAAAATTGTAAGTGGTTAATTGATTTAAAAAAACTGAGATGAAGACCTGAAGTAATGATCCAACTTCAATTTGGGCAACTGTCCCACAGCCAGTGTCCATATGTCCCATATGGTGCTGTCAACTGCATCATCCCACACGTAACTTACACTTGGGCCAAATGAAGATTTGAGGGAAAGATCTGTCTGTCTGTGTGTGTGTCTGTCTGTCTGTCTGTATCTGGCCAAAGTGAAGTTATTGAAGGAGCATGTCTGCAAACATGGCCTCCGGCCCTCAATGATCGCAATGAGCAGGCCTGCGCAACAACTCAAACAATCCATTAATCTTCCTTTTCTTTTTGTGTCACCACCAGGCCACTTGTGGTTGGTGGCCTTGTATTTGTACTCCCTTGCAATGAAATCCCGTTTCATTTGTTTCCAAAAAAAAAAAAATCCATTAATCAAAGATCATCTGAAATGGTAGGAACAGGCAACTGGAGACGGGGAAGGCATTAATAAGGAAGCCAACCCATTTACTACTACCGAAGCCATTAAGGTAACTGAGCCTATGACAAGCAAAACTATGGAACAACCTAATGCAAGTCAAAAAATGATTGTGAAGTACATTTCACAAGACACATGTACTGATGTACAACACAAGAATTTTTGGGCTTGCATTAGGCTAGTCCAGAGTTGGGTTGTCATAAGCTCAATCACCTTAACCCCTAAAGGACCATTGTCCCCTCGGGGGACAAAATGGATTTCGGGCAAGTTCCTATGATCTCAGTTTTTAGTGAATTTTTCTGAAACTTTCTCATAAGATAGGAAAACTTATGAGCTTCGTGGGAATATAAAATTTATTTCAATTGGTGCCCGGGAGCAAAAGTTATTGCATCTTAAACATAATTTTCACGTTACTGGGCAGAAAAATAAATCTACGAAAATTTGAAATTAATTTTTTAATTTTTTTCTTCTTAAAGATCATATTTTTGTCTACATGTGAGGCTTTGATTCATTCCATTTGGATTAGTAATGTGAAAGTTATGAACAATCTTGTTTTCCGGGCAATTTGAGCATCTTCTTAAAAAAATAACTTATAGGATTCAATTCTGAATGCAATTTTCACAATTTTTCAACAAAAATTGTTTGACAAGGTTAAGTTTTCTATTTAGAACAATCTCACCATTGAGACTATTGTGTTTCAATCCCATTTTAGAGCTATTAACGATTTAGTTTTTCTTTTAATCTTGAACCTACTTCTACTAAACAATTTTTTAAAGAATGAAAATCAATCGTGTTTTAAAAAAAAAAAATTCTAGACTTTCAACTCAATTCTTCACCACAAATTTTTTTAAATTCAAGGTCCATGGTGTAAATTTTTTCCACAAATGGCGTTCAAAGTCATCTGAAATTGCAGGCTAGTGTTCAAAAAAACTTTATTTTTTCAACTTTGAATGCTAATATCTTCTAATCTGTACGGTCAAACTCCATGAAATTTTTACCACATGATACTAGACTAGTAAAGTACGAGATCCTACGGTTAGATTCTAAAAAAAGTGTTTTTTTTGTTTTTTTGGATGAATGCAGAAAAAATGGCAGTTTTGAGTAGTTTTTGACAAAAGAACGGCCCTAGTCCTTTAGGGGTTAAGCGTATCTGGAGCATGGGTTCTTGAGTGGAGAAATTTTCCCATGTACAAAAATAGAGATCGGAAGGATTCCATAATTTTTCAATTTTTTTTTTGTCAAAACATAATTACTATGAATTTTTAGCTCAAGATTATGTTTGATTCATATGGATCATATGGGTCTTCTTATTTCCATCCAAGGGTTGGTTGCTATATTGAAAGACTTGTAGCCAATTATAATGCACTACAACTACACTAGGAATTGTGCCATGATTGATCACTATTCATTTCTACTTCACAAAAGGAGAGCACCCTACATTGCCAAAAGGGGGGGCGATTAGGAATGGGTTGGCTCATATACTACAATATTAAGAGCATTTGCACTCATGCTCCAAACAAGTGACTTCGACAATTTTCTGAGAGCTTGCATGAAAAAAGGTTCTCCTAGCAAGCCCTTGCAAAAGGTAGAATTTGAGTAGGCTCTACAAAAACAAGTTAGGTTCGGTAACATTCAAGGGCCCTTGTAGCCACTCTTGCAAATAAATTTGTTGTAACTCTAACATTGTTTGGTTTTGTGAGAGGTTGATTCCTTGCTTCAAAGTATTGTGAGTTCATAGGGAGGTGTTACATGGTTGTCTTGGAGTTCGAAGGGATGGGAAAGGGTGGGCAACTTGCTATAGATTTCAAAAACAAATCTAGTACGGTCTCTCTATGTCATAAATTGAGGGCTACTTTTCTTGAGTATAGGTGGGAATGTTCTAAGGAGGAGGTTGCTAAAGCTAACCATTCTAAAGGGATAGAATTATTGGGGGATATTAAGAAAAATGTTTAGTGAATTTTCATTGAAAGAAAATGACAAAGACAAGATTTTGTTACGTAATTTTTAGATTTGCAATAAAAGTAATTCTTAATCTAATAGAAAGTTCCTATTTGTGTTCACTAGAAGTTCAAAATACATCCCAATGTTCTTAACTTGTAAACCTTTAACCCCTAAAGTCCCATTGTTTCCTCATGGGACAAATTAAAGTTTGTCTATATGAAAAGATTTGACTCATTCCATTTGGATTAGTGAGTGAAATATATAGAGCACCTTGTTTTGTTGGCAACCACAACATCTACTTGAAAAATAACATTAAGTTTTTAACTCAATTTTCACTTTAAAAGAAATTCCATATAGTTCAATTCATTTGCTAGAACAATCCCATCATTGACATAAGTGTGTCGTAATTCCATCCTAAAGCTATTAACAATATAGTTTTTCTTTCTATCTCTTACATATTTCTATTTAACAATTTTTTTAAGAATGAAAATTGCAATTCTATTTTTTGGGGGGGTCTCCAAATTTTTAACATGATTCCTCAACATAAAAACTTTAAAAATCAAAATCTTTAGTGCAAAATTTGTAAGTTAACCCTTAAATGTCCAAGGCCTTTTTGAGCTTCTAGGAATTTGCTTTAAATAAAATAAAAAGCCAACATTTTGATAAGTTGTATCAATTTTTTTTAAATTGTAACCGTACAAATTCCAACTAGACATATTAGAGATCACATAGGAAAAGAAAACACAACAACATTGCTTGTGGATTGAAAGATTATAATGTTTGGTCACGAGGGTGTTAAAATTGCAAAAGTGATTTGAAGTCTTTCAATCCTCTTATTACATGTTAAATCTAAAAAGTTGGTCACCAAAAAAATAAAAGGATAAAGGGCCTAACATACATAACTTCAATCAATTTATGGCTTTTCAAAATATACTTTATAATTTTTTTAAATAAATTTCTATTGAAATTTTTTCTCCAAGATCTAGTATATTTGAGGTTGAAGAGCCTTCAACACTTGGAAAGTCAAGATTGTAGTAGACGACACCCTTGTAAAAAATCTTGAATAGAAAAATCATAATCAATCATTTTCAAAATCGGATTTTTGATACTACGACCAAACTTAAAATAAATTTAAAAAAACAACTACTAAAAATAAAACTTTGTTAGGTATTATTTAACTTCAAAGTATTGTCGACACAAAAATTTGGTGCCTTGGGCATTTAGGGTGGGTGGGATTTAGGGTCTTATAATCTAGTCATTTATTTTTCTTCACTTCAAATTATGCAAATATCATGCAATCAACTTCATCAAAGTTTCTAAAATTTCTTCCACACATTTTTATACTAGTATAGAATAGAAAAATTCAATAGAAAAAAAATTTAAAAGTGGTGTATTTTTAAGTTTTCAAAATGGTACCTTCAAAGTGTCACAAAAAATACAATTTCAAAAATCTTAAAACAATGAAAATGGAATAAAAAATAATATTGGTTCTACATTTTCTAGTTAAGCATAAAAACATTTAAAATCAAGAATCATGTGAAAATTTAGGTTTAAATTTCAAAATGCCCCTTGAACTTTCAATGATCACCCCTTAGTGACACTTACTTTTTCAAGCTCTCCATTGCACATGCCTCTGTGGAATTTTACTTCTAGTGACACCAAAGATCATGATTTTTTAACACTCTACATGCCATGCATCAACAACATTAGGTTCCAATACTAGTCACATGGGCCCTATTCTCCCATGACTTCCATCACCTAACTCCCACAAATCATTGAGTATGATATTTGATACTATTGGCCATTGATATCCAAATGCTTACAACTGTAGTGGCACTACTATCCATTGGCATTAACCATCCTTGAACGCTACCCAATTCCCAACTATGTCCAAGCAACTTCACTTTGGAATTCACTAGTCAAGACTCAACATCAGAGAATGGATTAGGTGACCATACAAACAATGAGAAGGAGCACTCCACGATATTATAAAGGCAATGGTGAGACTCCATCACCAACTTCACTTTCTAAAGCCATTTCAATTAACTACAATACCATTCAAGAGGGAGGAGGGAGACCACCTCTCCTCATAGTACTCTCCACATGATTCTCTAAAATTCCTCCTCTTTTGGAACACAAAGACATCCAAGATACACTTCACCTTTGAAAAGGTACGTGACTCTATGCCTTAGTCTCAAAACTAAGGTTTAAAGGATTCTTGATCTTCCCATCATTATAACTTTTAGCTCCGGATTCATAATCCAAAGTAAAAGTCCATTTTTGTAATCTATTCTATCCATTGATCATTGTGATCTACTCATAATTTTAAAATGAAATGAGTAAGTTATGGCCCTCCAACGATCTTAGATCCAAGCAAAGTGTGGTTCTTTAGGACTCCACTTCTTTTGTTTGTCCATAACTTCTAGCTCAAAGCTAAGATCTTTGTGAGCCTTATCATTATATAATTCTTGTCTCTTTAGCTTTCCAATAATATATGGCATGCCATATTTGAATAAGGGATTCCTCCCCAAACCTCCACTCCCATGTCCTACACCTTAGGTTCACAACTATGATATTGGCAGCTTTGAAGAGCCATATCTTTTGACTCACAATTGAAATCCTTGCTTACTTTAGACCCATGAACATGTGCTTTCACCATCTTTCCAAGTATGTATGGCACACCACCTACTTTTGTCTTGATTAGAGTGCTAAGATGCCTTTATTTGATTGGGACTCTTCATTTGTACTCATCTAGTTTCTTGCAAGCTTTGGAAAGTTCCATTTTAGGTTCCCCTTGTTTATCAAGGGATCACAAGAACGCCCTTTGTAGTGAGGGTTAAAACACTATCTATCTTACATTATTTCAATCTTTAATCCCTAAGTGCCTAAGCCTTTTCAAGTGTATTTTTCCCATGAAAAAAGAATATGGACTTATAGTTATCTCCATTGAAGCAAAATGATTTTTTTTCAAAATCTAACCGTATGGATGTTTAAAGAGCTTGCTTATTAGTATGCCGAGTGCAAAATTGCACAAGAGTTGTGAGATTATAATAAGAGAAATGTACATTTTCTATTTTTTATATGTTGTCCTTCTCCACAATGTTTCAGAAATTTGCACATAAAAGCTTTTGGGGAGTGGAGGTGACATGAACAAATACAAATTGTGTTAGCACACTAAAATACCCTTTCAAAAAACTTAATATCACTTGAAAAGCTATTAGACTCATTACACAATCCACCTTGCAATTGTTGAGATGCAATTTTCTTTTATAAGTATAAATCACAAATAACTCCAAATCAACACTTTTTTGTTTAAATTTTCAATGGTGAAAATCATGAAAACCCTTTACTCTTTTCATTGGGACCATTTTCAAAGCAAACGGATAAATACAAGTTTTTAGATCTCAAATCAAGTGAAATTGCTCAAAGTTGGAAAATGAAGTAAAATTAGCAAGCTTTACTCTTCTACTAATGGACATATATGCCTTTGAAGACCTCTCAACAATCAAATATGTATCTTTTTCAGTGAAAAATGAAAGTTTTCAATAGTTAACCCTAAAAACTGCCCGAATTTTTTTTTAAACTGGTTAAACGAATTCAATTGCCCGCTGCCAAATGAGCTGGAAATTTCAGATCGACCATATTTGGTCGCCCAGGCATTTAGGGGTTAACTTCTATGACTTTTGTAATCTAGATTTTTTTTATAATGATTCAATGTAGTTGAAATTCATAGTGAAGGTGGATATATCCATATTGAATTTATATAAAAATGTCATTATCTAAAATTAATTTGGCAAGGATTATTGATTTTTGAGAATATATTACTCTTTTAGGTTTAGTGATTCATAGTATTATTTTGTACCCATTCTAAAGAATTTGGAGTTGAAGTTCAATGGGGATGGTCATCTATCATTGGTGGACTAGAAGCTAACCTCTAAAGGACCAAACTACATTTTTTTGGCAACATAGCAATTTTTGGCAACTCACTATGAATGGAATTTTTATTTTCTATCTTTGAAATGTTTACACAACATTTTTCTGAGGAGTAGCTTGAAGGCCCAACAATTTTCATAACTTTTGCGTACATGTTTAGAAAATTATTGTATGATATATAGTTTTCATTGCTCGGCAAGCAGTCTGGACAACAAAAAAACCCTTCTTTAACCCCTAAAGAACAAGTATGCGTGTTTTTGGCAACATAGACATTTTCAATAGGTACCTATGACTAGATATTTGCATATTTTAGGCTGAAATTTTAATAGAAGGTGGGAATGAGGAATATCTTTCACATGCACTAAATTTCATGACATTAGGAAATATGAGTCAAAAGTTATGACTTAATATGTTTACTTTTTTACCTAGCTGGGCAGTCTGGGCAGATCAAGAAAAATCACTTTATTTCATAAAAAAAAAATTGAAATTGATTTTCTAGGGTTATATATACGTGGAAAGATTTAAATCATTCCATTTAGATCAATGAGTCAAAAGTTATGAGGAGTTTTAGTTTGTAGGCAATTATAGAATCTCTACTCTAAAATAAAGTTGAAGTCCTTTATCTAATTGAACTTTCAATATTTTTAGATTGCAGTCCTACGAAGAAGCTACCGCAAATCCCAAAGATAGCTACAGTGACTTGCAACAAACTACGCAGCACTGCTCTTTTCATTTGCCACCTCTGAGCACACGTAGGATTGGCATTCACTAAAGACTCTTGGTGTGAACAACCGCTACTTTATGCTTCTAACATCACCTATAAGACTCAATTTTAATATCAAGTGTGAACATACCATAATTACACTAAAAATTATGTTCGGTGTCATTGACATTAAAACACAAGTATTGTGTTTGTCAAGTATTGCAATAAACGTAAGTTAATATTTTGATCACTATTGTAGATATTTTGGATGACATTAATTATAAAGATATTTACAAATATTTTTACTTGTAAAATTATCTACATAATACACTATAATTCATAACACTAAATACCTTTTAGTACAATTTTCATCCATATTCTAGATGATTTCCTTACACTCATGGTTGAGATAACTTCATCATTCCAATGAGATTACTAGAGATTGTTGCAAGAAACAAAACCAAAAAATCTATGAGGCTCTATTCTAAAATTTGCTCTATTGGTTGTAGTAACAAGGTAAATTTTTTTTTATGTAGTTAATGGAAGTGAAATCAGAATAATAATCAAAATTTATCTCCAAGACTGAACCCAAAAACACATTTATAGAAATAATTTATGCAAAACATGAAAAAATAATTAAATTGCTTCTTAATGTGTAATAATTTTTTCATATTTATAATTGGATAATTGATAAGTTTAGAACATAAAATGTAGACATATATAGTGGAAAATTAGAAGGTCACACTGGTAGGTAGTGTGAGATCTTGCACTAAGTTAGATAATTTTGTATGAAATGGGATCCAATTCATGCGAGCCTTTGAACAAAATTCAAATGGATGAAAATTAGATATAAACTTCCATATTGGGGGGTCTCTAAAATTTTCATCATTTTGGTACTATAAACTACTATATTAATGTAGATTAATGATTTTGAGTTCTAACCATTGTGCTCCCAATAGCCATCAACATAAGCTAAATTGGACAACTTTTTGTTGTATTTGTTCTTAATAATAAATTTACTGAAAAATAACATCCATTCCTAATATAGTAAAATATTCAATGATTCCCTACTATTGAATTAATCCCTAAAAATCCATGTGTATTTCATAAAAAAAGTATCCAAACTTTTAATTGTATTGAGCGTAATTGAAATATGAAAACGTTTTCCACACTTTTAACTATTCAAATTTGTGCTAGGCTTTTGAAGGAGTGTGTGGAATTTTTTAAAGATAATTTGAACATGTAGATTGTGAGATTATCATCTTTCAAGTTAGAAAAAAAAATTAAAGGCCCTACTTCATAGGATTAGCAAAATTTGACTCAACTTTGTGGAGGAGGGACTATCCAACTTTGAAAACTTGAACCATTGGGTAGATATTTTTGTTATTCACTTGCATAAAACTTTTCAAATATAACACAGGTATCTAACATATACAAAATAATGTTGCACTAAGGAAATCCTCAAAGCAAAGCAACTAGATGAACAAATTTGAATTTTTTCTAGAGAACTCATCTCTTAAGAAAATCAAAATCCCAAAGGTCAACATAAATTTTTTTTTTTTCTTAATCAATTTCAAATAAATAAATAAATCTCATGAATTTACACTAGAATTTGTGCCAATGGTTCTAAAATTCTTCTAAAATTGTCATTATTAGTGCATTGAGTGAAATTTGGAATTTTTTCCCTTCATTTTCAATCGAACATTATTTCTCTATAATATTGTGAGCCCATGTGGAAAAATCGAGGGAAAAATATTTAGTCCATTTGGCTTCATGGATTGTGAGATATAAGCATTCAAAGTTAATGAAAAAAACTTTACAACATGCCTAACTACACATCCTCTCTATTTGCGCATTGCCTAAGCTACCCCTAAACTTTCAAGTCCCATAACTTTTGACTCAAGTACCTTATTGAAAAAATAATAATTTTTTTGGAAAGCTTACTAAAATGTACATCTTTGATGTGAATTTTAGTTCGACTAGCTCAAAATTGACTTCATAGTAACCTATCTAAATTTTCAATTGTCCATTTGGTGAACAATTAACTTTTAGGGGTTAATATGGCACTCATTCAAATTTACAATCTTTAGTAATATAATAACAAGTAAAAATATAATAAAATCTAAAAATCTAAATAGTTCAAATAATATAAAATTAAAAAAATACAAAGAACCTCCACACAATAAATAAGCAATATTAGTGCAATAAATATATTAAAGATTTTGTTTAAAAATAACAAACAATAAAGTTTGGAGTAGTGAATTATGTATCACTATAAGAAAATGGGCCCTTTTGTGATTGCGGCTAAATGACTTCTTGTCTAGAATGACTAAAGAATGACTCGTGCTCCCTAATTGCAGCACTGCAAAATGCTCCAGAGCATCCAAGTCGTCTTACAATTGTCGGTGCGACTAAGGGATGAAAAGTCTACAATGTCAAAACTTCATCCATTGGTTTATGTTCACAGTGTCATTGAACTTCCAATGTGGACTCAGTAAATTCCACCGTGGAGTCTAAAGTCAAAATAGGATAAACCGTTGTCATATATAGTGATTGCGCTTCACTACAAGGTGACTACATGGATGTCCATGTGGGATGGAAGAGGGAAGCACTTTCCACATGGCAACACAATAGCCATTTCCTTAAGCCAAACTTTCTTTATCAAATCAATGATAACTAGCTCTCATCCATTTATCATCCAAGGTACAAATCGTTGGTGATAATAAAAATGGAAGTAATTTATAAACTACTTGTCCACTATGACTCCAAGCGGCCCAAGTCATTCTATAGTCAAATATGTCCGGAATGATTGTTGTGAAGTCATATATTGAAGTCATTTATATGGTCACTTTTTTGTAGTGTATGTTGGCTTCAATTATGATTCAATAAAATTTGAGATCATAACTATTCTACAACAATATACATCCAATGACTTCAAAACAAGATAACTAGGCATTCAGATCCAATACATAAATTTTATCCACTAGTACATAACTCATTATGTACCCTACTTATAGTTGGTGACATAGTATAGTGACATTCAATACATCCAAATTGTCTATTCTTTAGAAATGTGAATTGTTGAAGTATCTCTTTTGAGTGGATAGTCATTCAAAAGGGACACCAAAATTGATAACCCTCAAAAAAAAAAAAATGGTTTTATTTATTTTTTATTACCCTCAGACCATCTATCTTTTCTAAACACATATGTGATAACAATTAATATGGTATATGTCACCATATGCCACACCCATATTTATGATATATTATATCCATATGATACACCCATACCTAAATGCCAATATATGGATATAGTATTTGTATCTATATTCCATATTTGTATGATGTGCCTATATATATATATGTGCTTGTATGTGTATCTATATTAGTATATCTTAATGTATACCATATATGCATGGGGGATTAAATATTTTTTATGAAGGAGTCTAAGTGTGTGGGTGTAATTTTTTTAATATTTGAATTTTTTCTTTTTGTAGAAAATAGTGTCATCCTATACATCCAACAGGATTTCAAGATCATGCTTGACATAGATTAATTTGGAGAAAGAAGAAGAGGAATTGACACAAAAGTCTAGAGCCAATTCAACAAAAATTTGCTAAATGAGAAATTACCAACTACTTTATAAACCAACAAATTTGATGATTTGATCATAGAGTATGAGAATGAGAATTGCAAGTAGAGTACGAGAAAGCATAGAAGTTGCAATCTTGACAACTTCCTTTTATTGCAACGCCATACAAGGCATACTACACTAGAAGGCATAGAGACAAGGTAGTTGTAGCTAAAAAATAAAACGCATTGCACTATAAGATGCAATAAGATACAAATACTACTAAAGACAAAAGTGAAGAGAAGAAAGTAAAGAAAGTAAAGAAATATAAACAAAAATAATTTCCGTTGTGTGGTTCTCCTTTTATATACAAAACAAAGATATTCAAAAATTGTTGAAGTTGGTATTAGATCTATTTTTAATTATTAATAATGTGTAGATTTGTTCAAATGATACCTTTAACTACTTTTGGACTATTAAGTGAATTCTAGAAAAAACATTGGGAGATCTCTAAATGTTTGTATAGATCTTTAAATGTTTTGTATTGCTCTTATAATGTTTTGCATTGATCTCCCCATGTTTTGTATTATCTCTAGATGACCATTCTTAGATTTATGTTTTAAGATTTGTTGGACTTAAGGTTTAAGTTTTGGGGGTCCAAACTATTGGAGGGGGAGCAAGGGGGTTGCAAAAGGGTGAATTGTTTGAAATCTTTTAAAATGAAACACCAAAGCAAGTTGCTACAAGTTGTTGCAAACAATTTATGACGAGTTGAATTGTTCAAAAGAAAGGGTGTAAACAAGGTTCTAGATAAGAAAAGGATTTTGTATTGGAAGAAGTTGATGGGAGGTTTCTCTAGAGGACAAAACCAATCTAGCTTGTAAAAAATAAGGTAGTTTGCTCTTAAAACAATCTTTTAAAAGTTGATTGCATTTGGGGATAAGCTAAACTCCTTGAAACAATCTTCAATACATTCTCGTAGGAAGAAAAATGGAATTGACATCTAATAAATCCAAGTCGTTTCAAATTTTTTGGACCTTTGTGAATTAGTTATGAATTTTTGAAGTTGAAATGCTGTGATCACTAAAAGTGACCACCTCCTAAAATGTACACTCTTGGTACATTGGAGAAAGCAAAATGTACCTCTTGTTAGTGGGCACTTTAGAGCATCCTACCTTAATTTTCTTAATTTCAATCACTGCAGGGTAAACAGTGCAAATCAAATCCACAATGCGACAACCAATGCAAGTGAAAACCGAAAACTCTAGGAATTTTAGAACACACTGAGAATAACAATGAGCCCAAAAGATGCAACCACTGCCATTAGTTGCCTCCCCTCCCCTCCTAAAAAATGACAGCTGTTGATTTTACAAAAAAAATTACAAACCACCCCCACAACCATTGATCTCAAAAAAACTCTGATATGCATACGCATATGCTGATATGGATATACTGATACGGATACATTACGTGATACAAATATGAATACAATATGTTGATACAAATATGGATGTAGATACATACATATAGATACGGATACGGATACATACTAATATGCATACGGATAAGTACTTGGGAAACATTGACTTATCCCATATTGATTGTAAGATCATTTGTTTCTCAAAATTACAAAAGAGGGGGGGAGGGGGAGGTTTTGTAAAAATTTAGTTAAAAATAATTTTGAATTTCTGAATTTGGGGGGGGCTAGAGGGTGGTTGGTAATTAATTAAGGAATGAAATTAATTAATGAGCTCATTGTGACTTTGTCACAATGACAATGAGCTCAAAAGATGCAATTTATTGCATTAACAACTATACCACCATACAACACATCTCCATAAACAGGCTCAACCCTAAGAGCCACAGACAAGGCCATTCAGGTGCACGGCACCCTGAGTGGCTCTCATGCACTAGCATCCATTTGATATTTTGGTGAAACAACTGAAGCCTTGGTATCGTTTTTTGCAGAGGGACCTTCAAGGCGTTGACTGTAAAATTAAGTGTACTTGGGTTTGGAGCCCTTGCTCAATTGTTGAGTTTCATTTGGCAGATGGGGCAGGACGGGCTATCCACCTGCTTGATGCATCTTAGAGCATCATCAATGCAACTCTCTAAACAACTCACAAATTAAAACGATTTTACAAGCTTTGGCTTTGGCATTAGAAAAATTCTCAGCCCTCCGGAGGGCCACTGCCAGTGGTTCAAAATTCAAGTATAAGTAGTTAAATAATCAGGGTTCAAGTATTGTAAATTAAGCAAATTCAATGAAATTAAGCAAAATGAAGTGAATTTTCAAGCTAGTTGCCAAAAAAATTAGAAAATTCTGACATTTTCCAACTAGCTTCTAAAGTCAATTATTTTAGGATATTTAATGATGGGAAGAGAATATCTTTATGTACACATGGGGTGGTAGGAGGTAGAGCAACCCATGTGGAATATGTAGTTTAGAATTTTTAGTTTTTCAACCACTCATAGTTAAGTTTAAAGTAGGAATCGTGTTAAAACTAGAATTTTAAACCCCATTTAGGCATAGTAAAATGAATTTTTTCAAAAACCTTTGAACTAAACAAAGTTGAAAAATCAAACCAGTTTTCATGTACAAAAATCCATTTGATGTTTAGAGACTCCAATAAAAAGTTATGGACAAAATTCTAAAAGGGGTTGAAAGGGAGATTTTCTTTGACACTTTAAAAAACCTTCTCCAAATTTTGCCCATAACTTTTTATTGGAGGCTCTAAACTTCAAACGGATTTTTGGACATGAAAACTAACTTGATTCTCCAACTTTATTTAGTTTAAAGGTTTATGACAAAAATTATTTTACTATGCCTAAATGAGGTCTGAAATTCTACTTTTAACACAATTCTTATTTTAAACTTAACTATGAGCGGTTGAAAAACTACAAATTTTAAACTACATATCTCACATGGGTTGTTCTACCTCCTTCTACCCCATGTGTACATAAAGAGATTATCTTCTCATCATTAAACATCTTAAACTAAGTGACTTTAAAAGCTAGTTGGAAAATGTAAGATTTTCCTAGTTTTTTGGCAACTAGTTTGAAAATTCACTTCATTTTGCTTGATTTCATTGAATTTGTTTAATTTCCCAATTAATCACCTCGTATGTTCACGCGGCTGATTATTAAACAAACTTCTACTACATTTTCATTATTGGAGTTTTGACATCTTTTGCGATATTCACCCACTCTGACAATGCACTACGGCTATATACCCCTGCTAATTCTTACGCGATTAATAGATTGGTTTGGTCACTATGGAGCGGCCTTCTAGAGGGCTGAGAATTTCTCTAATGGCTTGGTATAAAATTAGAACATGTGATTACTATCATTGGAAGCTTAAAAAAAGTCTCTTTAGATTAGCCACATAATAAAATTTGGATTTTCACAACAAAATTTCGAGGATGAATAGTTGCACCTCTATCCTAGCAAGAAGGATTCCTTGTCATCCATAGGACGCCAAACATCCGTATTGATGTTGAAGGGTTAAACAACCAAAATAAACTGAGTGACCCCATTCATTTGAAAGCAAGCTAAAAGACAACAAATTTAATGTTGTTGTGGCAAATCATGTTCAAGAAAGGTAAAGACACTTCAATTTTTTAAAAGTTGAAGTGATGTTTCTTTTCTTGAATATGAGTTGCCTAGGGCACATTAAATTTGTTGTCTCTTAGCTTGCTTTCAATGATCTATATTTCACTTGTTCAATTTTCAAATCCAAATTTCATTGTGTCTACTCAAAAAGATTTTCTTTTCTTTGAAAAATGATATTGCCTTCATAAAAACAAAGAGAGAAAAAAAATTTGTATCATAAAGCTGAGTCAATTTGAGATTGAGATTGGAGGTCAAATTCCACTTAGGTTGGTGAAAACTACTTGAACCAAAAAAATTCATTTTTACACCAAGTGTCAAGATTCAAAGAGACACTTTTTACTGTACTTCCAATCATAATAGTAATTGCAAGTTCTAATTTTTGCATCAATAAAAAAATAGTAAGATAATTTAGTGAATCATTAAGAGTGTTGCATTGATGATGCTCTTAGGCTTTGCATGGGATGTCGTATGTGTGGCTATTCTTTAGTAGAGTTGGGGTGCTTCTTGATGTTTAATTTTTTGATAATGTTCACATCCATCTCTTCCAAATTTTCTTACTAGCTTTGTGAGGTACAATTCATATGGAAATGCTTGGCTTCACAAGACCATCCTCATGACTTTTCACAAATGCAACAAAGCTTACCACATACTTTTTATGGAAGAATTCTATTTTTTCCTGGTGCTCTACCCCCCTTAGCAAATATATCTTTTCTTGAATTTTTGCATATTTTTGTTTATATCTTTTAAATATATATTATTTACTTCAATTTCATCAAATTTATCATTAAAAAATGTGGTTTCAAAAGGTCAAGCATTGGTTTGGATGAATAAGAAGCTTTGTGGTAAAAAAAGCCATTGGAACCTCTTTGTTCATCATTTGGATTTTGGATGTTGGAGAGCTAAGGGGTAAATTCTATTTTTAGTAGTGACAATTTGTTTGTTTCCAATTAGAAGATATCTCCTTACTTTATTAACTACACCACCCCTCTTTAGTGAAACCCCAATTGATGTCTTCATTTAAAGTTTTCTTTAGTCTTAAAACATTGTTGAGGACAAAATGTGTCTAATGATAACTTTATTAGGTTATTGTAGAAATGAAGAATGCAATTATTTAAAAGTTTGAATTTTTTTTTGTCTTAGTACCTATCATTGATAACACTTTTATATATAGTTAGAGTTGGAAACAATTTTCAAGTTTGCTTCACTAAGTTTTATGATGTTTACACTTCTATACGAGTAGGGGCAACCTTTATTTTAGTAGCAATTTTATCTCATTGTCAAATTATGAGCAACCACAAAATTCAAATCTAATATAATTTAGTTAAATTTTTCCTAGAGTAGAAAAGTTGCCTCCCCCATTTTCCATGGACCTCTCTATATCTATAATTTTGGTAGCCAACAATCCTGATTCTCCTCTTGAAAATGTTGTCCACTTCCAAAATCTTTTATCTTTTATACCTAGCTTGACCGATTTTTGTCTATAGAAGTCCACCCTCAGGGCGCGTCTCCATTGCCCTCCTAGACCTCTAGGATTGGAGGGGTCCGGGGGGCTCCATTGCAAAAGGTGGCCAGGCTAGAGGTTTGCTCCAGCCCGTGCATTCTGGGCGTGTAGGGCTGGAGGGGCCGGACCCTCCCTTGGACCCCCTAATTTTAGAACTGATCCACTTGGTCCCCGCTATCTTGCGGGTAGCGCCCTCACCTCTGCCTCCACGTCTGCTTGAGTGAAAAAAATTTGATTTTTATGGTCTACTAGGTCCCTGCCTCCACATGCAATGGAGACCACCCAAAGGATCAAGGTGGATTGACCCCCTCGCTCAGCCTTACCAAGGGTGCATGTCAAAAAAAAAGCCCCCTATTTTGGGCCGTTCTAAGGTATACTCTTGGTCTCTCTGGACGAATTTGGGGTCTTTGATCGCAAAAATGAATTAAAAATTTACAAAAAAATTCATGTGCGGAAAATAAATAATTCCAGGGTTTGCCGCAGGGGGCATCCGGAGGGTCCCGGGGTCCAGCGCCTGGACGTCCGATTGCGCAACGGAGACCGGCCCTCAATCCATCCCAGTGACCTCCCTCCCCGCCTCTGTTGTTTTGCATCCGATTCACGAAGGCCGCTGCTTCCATCGCTCCCGTAATAGAAAGCCAGAGGCAACCCAAGGAAACCAGCTGAATTCCAGGCAGGAGGGGCCGGGGGTGTCTCCCCGGCCACATTCGCACACGATGGGAGACGCAGCGGCTATTTTCTAGCCAGCGGAGCAGGAAAATAGAAAGTCGGATGGGGTTGGATCACATGATGACCCACCTCTCATTGGCGGAATGAGCGCCCAGCTTTTCTTGGGACCCCTTCGGCAAAGGTTGGATATGATCGATAGCATGGCCCCGCCAGGGAAACCAAGGTACACGCACTATCATGATAATAATAATATAATACTGTAGCAAGCAGGCGGGCTGTAGCAAGCTTGCTAGCTCGTTGTTGGCTAGCTTGTCGTTGGCTGTGGTAGGCGCCTACTGCAGTGGCGGGGCTCCCGTCCAGCCTCCTTCGAATATTCAAACCCCAGATTCGCATGCATGGCTACTGGACTCACTCACTGCAAACGAACTTCTTCACAGTTTAAAAAAAATGTAATGAGGATCCGTCCCAAGGGTAGATCATACATACGTACGGCTACAGAAAACGAAATTCTTACGAACTTCTAGCTATGCATACAAAATTAATAATAAGCTAGCAAGGCCTCACTTAGTAGAAAGACTAGAAACCAGGGAGCCAGCCAAGTTCCCAAATTTAGCGTATTACAGGTTCCCGCGTCAACAGTGCCATGGTCTCTCTCGTTTCCATGTGACCATATATATATATATAAATATTAAGCTAATACAAATCCTCCACGTACAGTCCGGATGGAGAGTCCGTGCGCGCGGCATGAGTCCGCTGATCGGCTGATCATGCAGCTGATGGATCCGAGGTGATTGCTTGGATTGGCAAAACAGGAGCGAAAATGACGATCCATCCCAGCATGACTGCATGTCGGAGAACAGAACAATCGAACAATCAGGGTGCATGGGAAAAAATTCCTAAGTCGGTCTATCATGATCATGCATGCCTAATTAAGCTAAGGTTGGGCCACTTGGGGCCGGCGTGGATTTTTGCGGTGGTGCTAGAGAGAGAGGACTCCAAGGGTTCAGTCGTGCTTCAGGTATACAGTATAATTATGCGTCTGGTGGTTCGTGATCGAGAATCTGCGACTGATTATATTCCGATGGTTTCGGGTGGCCATTATTGTGCGATCCAGTTTCCACGCACAAGGGCGGGGATGCATGCAACTTCCAGTGAGTGCTAGTTGGTTGGATTTGCGCGCAAGTGCCGGCGCGGCAGCCAGGCCTTGCTCGACCAAGGTTGAGTGGTTGGTTTACAGTCGACGAGCGCCCAGAATGATCCACAACTAGCTAGCTCATGTTGAATCCTGTGGGAAATATGGACACAGAAAGTCCGTGGTCCCAATATTGGTGCCTACGATTGGTGTGGAACCATCCGACCATGTACCGCGCGGCTGTGTACTTCATTGTTTCATGCAGGAGATTCAACAGGTTCTAGCTGGTTTGAGTGTTTGACGTTCTTGTGAAAATGGAAAACGAAAACGAAAACGTAGAGACACTCCAGCGGTCCGGCCAAGGAGTTCAGCGTGAAGGAAAAGTCTGCATACCGGGAAAGTTACAGGTAGAGAGTGCTACTCGTGGTGCCTCTTTTTGATGAAAACCGATAGTTTCAGGTTTGTTCTAAAAGTATCACCTCCACGTACTGGTCATTATTCATCGCATCAGCGGAATTCCATGAAACTAGCTAGCCTGCATGGGGAGCTTATAAACAAGGAACTGGTGACCGTTCAGTGTGTGCACTTTGCAAGCGCGCATTGGACCCATAATGTAAAACTCCTTGCATTGCCTCATATTTGGTAGTCCCCTTCCTGCTATGACTCGATGGCAAGTCCTTGCGCACATAGAAATCTTGAACACACTTAAAAAAAATCATCTTCCAGGCAAGCCATTCAATTCCGTCGCCATGGCAGATGGAATTGCAATGTCAAAACACCCCAGAAAACTCGTAAACATGCATATACTATTTCAGAAGGGATAATTAGGTTAATCTGAAATTGGGATTGACATCTGCAACTGAAGGCAATGGCTTCCCTGAAGCTAAGCTTGAGATGCCCAATTGAAACTGTAGGCTCAGTTTCGAATTGCTCGACCTAACCTCAAATCTCTCTCTTATCGTGGATTTTTGAGTTTGATTATTTTGGCACTAAGAAATTTTTCATTCTGATATGACGATCAATCTGATATATTTGGACATCCACCAAATTCGTTTGGTACTGAATGCCCACCAAAGATTTTGGCACTTTGAATGTGCCATTTTGAATTCCTCAAGGATGAAGGATTCAAAATGACCGATTCGACTTAAAATTATCATGGTGGTATCCAGCACTATTTGTCCCAATTAATCCCAGAGTTGGGGTTTGAAACAACTGCTCCAAACAATAGGGCAAACTACAACAGCGTGGTTTAGTCTCTAGCTCAAAACCTTTTGAAAGAATTCAAAAACTCTTCCTATGTTATGAACCATTTAACATTACCAATTGTGAACACCTTTTTCAAGAGACAATGTAAAATCATAACCTACACTAAACACTTAAGGTGAATATTTGTGCATTTTCTATTGCATTCTAAGACATTACATGTTTTTTGGCTTGTTGGGAGGGCCATTGCAAGCTGTTTGGAAAAAAATAATTAAAAAATAATTAAAATTTAAAAATAAATAAAAAACAATTTAATGCCTACTGACGTGGTAGTCTCTCAACCACGTCAGAGGCTGTGTGTTAAAGATCAGAATGCAGGGGAACGTAGGGAGAACTCGTAGCCCTTAACAAGGGCAAAATCTCATCTAATGATAGTGTAGAGGTCTAGAGGAACTATTGTTACAAACTAATGCACTTTCAAAAAAACTTATGTAGTGTATAAATAAATGAAATAACAATAACAAGAATCAACTTCACTTGCTACTAATTGATTATTTTTTTAAACTTATAGATGATCACAATGAGAAAGAGAACAATTTACAATATAGAAATAGATTATTTTCTTTTAAAAATAGATTAAAAACTTCCCAACCACACACTTGTGCAATATAGATATTGCTTCAATTAACCCATCATTACTTTAGTTGATAATTCTAATGCTGATCACATAGAAGAAGAGATGAAAAATGACCCAATTTTTTTTTTCTTCTAACAATCCTAAAATTTGCAATTTTTTTGAAGGTATCATCAAT
Organism: Rhytidiadelphus loreus; assembly: GCA_947034895.1. Lineage (NCBI taxonomy): Eukaryota > Viridiplantae > Streptophyta > Bryopsida > Hypnales > Hylocomiaceae > Rhytidiadelphus > Rhytidiadelphus loreus. The sequence continues at coordinate 49,199,347 of OX344765.1, forward strand.
ATTCTATGCAAAAAAAAGGCACAAATTTAGAATTCTCACTTGAAAATCTTAATTTTACATTGTCTACATATTTTACCAAATGGTATACACTCAATATAAGTTATGTTTCGATAGGAAGATTTCAGACGGGCTTGCTTGGAATTCCATGTAACCAACATTAGAGAAATTTTCAGCCTTCCAGAGGGCCGCTCCATAGTGACCAAACCCATCTATTAATTGCGTAAGAATAGGGGCATATAGCCGCAGTGCATTGTTAGAGTGGGTGAATATCGCAAAAGACGTCAAAACTCCAATAATGAAAGTATAGTAGAAGTCTGTTTAATAATCAGCCGCGTGAACATACGAGGTGATTAATTGGGAAATTAAACAAATTCAATGAAATCAAGCAAAATGAAGTGAATTTTCAAACTAGTTGCCAAAAAACTAGGAAACTCTTACATTTTCCAACTAGCTTTTAAAGTCACTTAGTTTAAGATGTTTAATGATGAGAAGATAATCTCTTTATGTACACATGGGGTAGTAGGAGGTAGAACAACCCATGTGAGATATGTAGTTTAAAATTTGTAGTTTTTCAACCGCTCATAGTTAAGTTTAAAATAAGAATTGTGTTAAAACTATAATTTTAGACCTCATTTAGGCATAGTAAAATAATTTTTATCAAAAACCTTTGAACATAAAGTTGTAGGATCAAGTTAGTTTTCATGTCGAAAAATCCGTTTGAAGTTTAGAGCCTCCAATAAAAAGTTATGGGCAAAATTTGGAGAAGGTTTTTTAAAGTGTCAAAGAAAATCTCCCTTTCAACCCCTTTTAGAATTTTGTCCATAACTTTTTATTGGAGGCTCTAAACATCAAATGGATTTTGCCTAAATGGGGTTTAAAATTCTAGTTTTAACACGATTCCTACTTTAAACTTAACTATGAGCCTCGGGGAGGTCACTTAGAGTGTCCATTTGAAACCACGTGCGAACAAAACTTTGGACCCCCTATATACTTTTTGAATTTTAAATAAAACAAAATAAGAAAAATATGAATAGATTTTTCTACTTTGAAAGTTTATGTTTTGAATTATTGATATTTTTATTTGTTAATAATAATTAGTTACAAATTTTTGAAGTAAAAAGATACACTGCAGAACTGAAAAATAACTTTCACACCCCTATATTATATAAGAAAAAATTGTCTAAAAAATGAACAAAAAATTCTTTAAAATAACTCTCTATTGAAAGCTTATTTTGAGTTGAATATTGATTCAATGGTCATCTAAATGTGTTCTCTATAATTATTTGAGTTGAAAAACATGCCATTTTAGTTCATTTTCAACCTCTTCTAGAAACCATTTCATATTTGATTTGAGTTGAAAATTTTGGCAATAGAAATCTATAGTCATAATTAAACAATGGTCAAAATCTTAGATTGAAATTATAGTTTATTAGAAACCACTTGTTCGCACGTGGTTTGTTGTAGTAGAACTAAGTGACCTCCCCGAGCTATGAGCGGTTGAGAAACTACAAATTATAAACTACATATTCCACATGGATTGTTCTACCTCCTACCACCCCATATATACATAAAGATATTCTCTTCTCATCATTAAACACCCTAAATTAACTGGCTTTAGATGCTAGTTGGAAAATGTCATAGTTTTCTAATGTTTTTGGCAACTAGCTTGAAAATTCACTTCATTTTGCTTAATTTCATTGAATTTACTTAATTTACAATACCTAAACTGTGATTATTTTAACTACTTATACTTGAATTTTGAACCACTGATAGTCGTTAGACATTGGGACTTCCAGTGATCGACTATAGGAGAAAAACAAATCATTAAGTAAAGTTAAATGTAATCTTGGGGTCCTTTGAGCTGCTCTGGAGCGGCCTATTGGAGGATTGAGAATTTCTCTAATGTTTGGAAATTCTGTAGTTCGTCCCAGCTAGTTTTTGCTAGTTCCTATGTTTTCCTATGAACATTGTAATGTCATTGTGGGGGATCTTCAAAGAATTCCTATATGTAAGGAAATCGAGTGGATTTTTTTTGCAAGGATTTTTATAAACTCTATCCAAATCCCCTATATGCAATCTTAATTGGTAGACTTTAAAACAAATTGACACATATTACATTTCAATGTTGTTTCCACCTAATACTTGGTAGATTTTACAAGATGCAATTGTCCCATATCAATTATCAAGCGTATTGTGAGGTTGGACACATAAGACTTATAACTTGTCCATCTTCACAACAATAAATTCTATTCACAAAAATCTAAAATTCTAAAATTTGTATGTTTAGAAACTTTTGAAATTGTATAATCTATGAAATTGTAAAACAAATGAAATGTACATATCACTAACATTGTGAACTCTTGAAACCTATAAAATGATCTAGATCAAAAATTCTGAAATGTTCAAATCAATGGCATTGGAAATTTAAAGTTCACATATTAGTTAGATATGAGCCTCCAAAATCTATGATTTTTTTATATTATGTGCACTGAAATCTACATTAAATTTAGATTTTAGAAGCATAAATCTACATTCTATAATATTGAATTTGATAAATTGAGTTGATTTGGAGTTGGAGACATCTTCAAATAACACTGAAATATGCAAAAGTTCCCCCCTCAATAGAATTCCCTATTTCACATTTGCCTATGATAGCTACATTCCTTGTGTGTAGAAAAAAGAAGTAAACAAGGGAACTGTTGCAAGGGATTTCCATTATAGTGCCCACAAGAGACTTGAAAATGTTCTTTGTGTTTGAATTTATGAATAGCATCATTTCTCCTCTTAAATTCAAACAAAAATCAAATTTGATAATCAAATAATGACAACATGAAAGAGTGATAGCATGAAACACCTTTGAAAAATTATAATGATTCAAGGAAGTCAAGAATGAACTTGAAATTCATTGCGGATAAGGCCATTTTACACGTATAAAAAATAAAAAATAATTTTGGTTGGAAATAATGATGTTTGAAATTATGTCACACTCGCATGTGTAAATAACAAGTCAATAGTAGATGGTAAATGCATCCCTGCTAGAATTCTACATCTATTTGTATATGCCACTATAAATTTTTCCTTTTGTAGTGTCCCTCATATTTTTTGAAACAAGATCATGCTTGGTGCTATTATATGGCCTTCATAAAGAGGTGAATACATAGCAATTCATCAAGTGGTTGAAGCCAAAAGTATTAGGTGTCAAAGAATTTTTGACAAGATTAAAAAACAAAAACAAAATCAAAAGTTCTCTAAAAACATATCAATCTATCCATAAGTTATAATTGTAGCATATTTATGTGATCGATCAAAATATGGTACTAATAGTGGAAGTTTTAGGAGATTTTGACACCTAAAACTATAGAAATTAGCAATATTGAAATAGCCAAAATTTTAAGTATTTAGATGTGTAAGTATTTTAGGAGATTTTGGCACCTAAAACTATAGAAACTAGCAATATTGGAATAGCCAAAATTTTAAGTATTTAGATGTGTAAGTATTTTTTATTAAAAAGCACTTGAAGGAGGTTCACATGTTTACAGTTTCATGAAATTAAAACTTAGATTTCTTGAAAACTTTTCAATTGTACCTTAGGAAAAAAATACATTGTACTATTTTTTTTAATTAATAAGGGGTTCCAATCTTTAAAATTGAAGACAAATGGCATTTATCTTTTTCTTTGTTTTATAAGTATCAAATTGATTTTATTTATCGTAATTTTTTAGAGAGATTTTGATTGCAACTTTTTCACAAAGAAGCTATCAAGCCTAATTGTGGCATCTATATATGCATTTATGCATGCTAGTTACTATTCATTTTGGTGTTAAATTGAAAAATCCCAAGTTGATTCTTTATTTACGACAATAAATATTTGGTGTAGAATTTGTTTGGTGTCTTCAAAAGTGCTCCTAGCTCGAAAGTATACACAAAGAATATTTCATGCCATTTGAACTCATGAAATAGAAGAAATTGAATTAAAAAAAATTCTTGTCACTTGAAATTACATAAACTAGAAAATAATCTAATGAAATATTGTAATAGTCTAGAAATTTGGATTGGACCATTGGATGTATGAAGTCCTTTGGTACTATTAATAAGCTTTGAAAGAGGGGATAGCAATATTTGTAGTTTCATTAAATTTAAGTTTTATTCTAATATTTTGGAGTAGAAAAAATCATATGATTTTAAAATATAGAGTGTATTTATATCCGATATTTATCCCCTCAAGGATCAAATGTTCAAATTTTGAATAATAGATGAAGGCCGATTCATGTGATTCATATTCCAAGGCAACAAGGTCTTTTTTTTTTTTCATCCATCTAAATATTTATACATTCTTGTGAAAGTTCTCTTACATTTGTATGATATAGAATTTTAGGATTTTTCTTTACAAATATTATATAGTTCAACGAGTATAGGAATGTTTGACCTCAAAAGTATCTTTTCTAGTTCAAAGAATGACCCTTCAAAAACCACTTAAATAAATAAGTAGAATAAAAATCTTGAAGAAATTCTATAATCAAAACTTAATATTGTAGTTTGAACTTAAAGGAAAAAATATTGTAGTATGAAAATTACACATATTCAATCTATTTAGAAGGAATTTTCAATTGGGGGATTTTAATTTAATTGAAAATGATTGGTAACTGTAGTAATAGATCTAACCAAGTGGATATGCTCTATGGATCATATTTTTCAACTTTTATTTAAAATCATCATTAGATTACTTTTCTAAGCTAAATTTTACATGACATATTTGTGATTTTAGAAATTGTTAGAACGAATGAGATTGGACATTGATCTGAATGTTGATAGCGACCATTAGATGTAGATGATATCTGTTGTTGGATGTTTTCTTGTTTAGCTGGATGACTTTAGTTGTCTCTCTCCCTAGCTCTATGACTCCCCGCCTTCGGTGGAGTATGTACTATCTTTTGTTGTAATGCCTTTATGGCTATGGCCCAGCATAATAAAAAGTAGTTTGGTAAACATGTGTTATACGAGTGCTTGTTTGGTTCCTTGGATTCAATAGGTTATGGGCCCACGGTGAGTTGGGTTAAGAGGATAAAGTTAGTCCAGAAAGTAGGACATAGAATTTGAGTCTGAAGAGAAATCGATATTCTGAGGAAGTTAGTAAAAAATCCAAGAGGAATACAATTTAGAGAGAGTTTACAGAAGATGGCTCAGAATATGGCTACGTCATCAAAGATCAAAGAAATCAACATAGTCGAGAGAGATATGATGGTTCAAATTTTGCATTATGGAAAATGCACATGTCATTCATCTTTAAGTCTCGTGATCTGTTTATGATTGTGAACGAAACTAAACAAAAACTAGATACTATGAACAATGAAGAGAAGTCGCAGTGGGAGCAATGAGATAAGCATGCTATTGTAGCCATCTACAAGAAGTAATCAATTGTGAGATCTCTTGTGAAATGTGGACACAACTTCAGGCTTATCACGATAAGCATTCCGATGAGTGCATAAGCCTTGTAGAAGTATTTTTGTTGCAAGCTAGGAGAAGGGGATTCAATAGCAATATACATTAGTACACTATAAAAGTTGTACAAACAACTTAATGATCTGGGGGAACCATATCTGAAAAATCACTGATAGCTAAAATTCAATGTAGCCTTCTTCCATTATATGATCCACTTATGCTTGCGTGGGACAAGGCTCCAGCAACAAAACAGACATTAAAAAACCTTTAGATGCGTTTGGTTAAATTTTAGAATAAGAAGAAAGATTGGGAAGGATTGTCTGATGTGTAAGCAAATACGGCGTTCTTCACGAAGAGCACCATGTCAAAACCTTCGCTCACAGTTGAGTAGAAGAAGGAACGAGTGGAACGTTTGGCTAAGCTAAAGCGACATTCTCAATGCTATAAGTGTGACTTTAGAGGATACTTCAGGAGAGATTGTGAGTAGAGCCAAAGTTTAGATGAGTTAGTATCACCCAAGCGCCCTCACAGCAATCAACACAAAGGCAAAAATAAAACAAAGCGGAGTCACGCTAATGTCAGTGCAAGCGTGGTTCATGAAGTTTTATCTGAGCAATTGTCGTCATCATCGTCGGCTTTTTGTGTTAGTTCACAATAGCAGGAGTCAAGTGATTTGTGGTTTGCAAACTCAAGAGCAACTGAGCATATGACCGACAAGAGACAATGGTTCCACAATTTTCAACTAGTTGAAAATATGACTTGGAGCGTAATAGTAGCAGATGATTGTAAGTTGTATGTCAAAGGAATCAGTGATATTATTGTTCAAGCTAAGGTGAACGACACAATTAGTTATCTCAAATTTAAGAACATTTTGTACGTCCCTAAGCTATGTAGGAATCTAATTTCGACCAGTAGACTAACAGAGAAGAGAGTTGCGATCTTACATGTAAGAAATATTTGCAAAATGATTTTAGAAGATTAGGCCATTTAATCATGACAACGCGCAAGCACAAAGGCTTATGGCGCATGGATATTCGTGTTGCCAATAATCAGAGCTCAGCTAATGTGGCCAAGTCAAGCGTCGATGTTTATACACCTAACTCTCGTTTTGACAGAGATCTGCAGAAGTGGCACTATCGATTGGACCACATGAACACATTCACGATGAAACAAATGGCCAAGGATAATGTTGCAATAGGATTGCCATTGTTGGAGAAAGCGATAGTGAAACTCATCTGCAGAGGTTGTGCTTACAGCAAGATCCATCGAACTTTATTTCCAATGAATTTTGAGAGAAGAAGAGATTCTAAATCTGGTCAGTTTTTTCATTCTAATATCTCTAGTCCTTTTCAAGTCTCTTTGCATGGAGGCCATCAATATTTTGTAACGTACAAAGATGACCACAATGATTTTCGTTTTGTATATTTTCTAAAAGATAGACAAAACATAATCACAACATTTCAAAGCCTATATTGGCTTGTGAAAAACGAGATAGGGAATAGGATAATGAAATTACGGACAGATAATGGGAGTGAATATGTGTCGAAGAAGTTTCACGACTATCTATCTAGCAAAGGCATCCATCATGAACTCACAGCACCTTACTGCCCTGAGCAAAATGGAATAGTAGAGCATGATAACCGGACGATTGTAGAAAGTGCACGCTCAATGTTACATCATTAAGGCATGCCGTTGGAATTCTAGGGAGAGGTTGTTAATATAGTACTATATACACTTAATCGTATATCTAATAAGATGATTCTAGGGTCTATACCATTTCAAATGTGGCATGGAAAGAAACCAGATTTCAGCTACTTTAAAGAGTTCGGTAGTTTTTGCTACACACATATCCCTAAATAGAGGTGTCAGAAGCTGGATAGTAAAGCTAGAGAGGTTATTTTTATAGGCTGTTATAATACTTCCAAAGCATACTATCTGAAGTGTCCCAAAGGAAGAAAGGTAATAGTCAGTCGTGATGTTATTTTTGATGAGGAAAGTATTCCAAATTTTGGGACAAGTACAAGAGTTCATAAAGACATCACAACAATTGCGGTATTCTTTCCAAATTCTTGTGAGACAGTTGTTACACCACCTCTCAATTGTAACAACGTCAATCCCTCACCTCAATGTGTCAATTCAAATGAACAAGAAGATCTGGAGTTTTCACCGATACTCAACATCCAGGAAACTTCAAAAGATCAAGAAACTGCCCTGCTAAGTGATATACAAGAAACACCAACCAATGGCAAACCAGTAGGAGCAGTAATCGAACTAGTGAGAGGAGCGATCGAATCAGTGAGAAGAGCAATCAAATCAGTGACAGGAGCGAGCAAACCAGTGGGAGTAGTGATCAAATCAATGTCAACATTACAAGCCATAGGAGCTACAAGCCAATGTCACCAGCATCTTTTGATGATGATTTGAATCCAAAATTAAGAACAAGGCTAGTAAGAGAATTATATACTGCAACCAAGCCTATAGAGGTGAGTGAGTAGACACAAACAAGTTGTTAAGATGATAGTGGATTGTCAGTGTCCACATCTTGTGTTGTTGTTACTAAAGAAGTTCCTGCTAAAAGGATGTCAGTCCTTCTAGAAGAACCCAAAACTTACAACCAAGCCATCAATAGTGAGTTTAAAGACCAATGACAAGAAGCTATGATTGAAGAGATAGATTTGTTTCTTAAAAACAAAATGTGGACGATGGATTTCTTGCTGAAAGGAAGATCTATCGTAAAAAAAAATAGGTTTTTAAAATCAAGGTAAAGGCAAGTGGTGTTATAGAGCGATTCAAAGCTCGTTTGGTAGCAAAGAAATTCACTCAAACTCAAGGTCTAGATTACAATGAAACTTTTGCCCCAACATCAAGAACGGAGACTATATGAGTCATGTTGTCGATTGCAGGAGCGGAAGATTTTGATTTGGTAGTTCAATTTGATATCAAAACAGCTTATTTAAACGCTATGTTACTGGAAAAGATACACATGGCGTTACCAAAGGGTTTTGAAGAAGAAATATACCGATGTTTTCGAAGTAGTCAAGGCAAAGTTTGTAGAATACGAAAAGGACTCTACAGGCTAAAATAATCTGCGAGAGGATGGAACAAAACTTTCTCAGATTTTTTGAAATTCTATGACCTAATCCAAAGTCAAGCAGATTGTGTCTATTCTTTTCTACAACAACATCCAAGCTCACTCTATCCTGTGGGTGGATGATGGACTTGCCATGTGCAAAGATAAACAGTTGCTTGACAAAGTGATCTCATATCTAAAGTCATTGTTGGCGATGCCGATGTCTATGTGGGGATACATATTAGCCGTGATAGATTTCGGAAACTACTCTATATTGACCAGCAAAGGTACGCAAAGACTATTTTAAAAAAGTATGGATTCCAGGATGCTTCCTCAGTTTCGACCCCAAGCTTTCCCAGGAAAGACGATCAAGAGACTATTCCACTTTTTCTTTTTCAAGACTATATTTAGCAATGCATGCATACTAGACCTGACATTGCACGTGCTGCGTCAAGTGTTGCACAATATGCAAGTAACTATCAACAAATTCATTGTACTACTGTACGAAGAATTCTAAAGTACCTCAGAGGAACTACCAATTTCGACTTATGCTACTCCTCCGATAACAAACCAAATCAAACCCTTGTAGCCTACACCAATGCTGACTACGCAAGTGACTTGAACAATCGTAAAAGTCGGAGCGGAAGTGTATTGATTATCAATAGCGGACTAATTGTTTGGCTAAGTCGAAAGTAACTCTACACTTCAAGTTCTACAACTGAATCTGAGTACGTAGTGGTGTCTCTCATGAGCAAAGAAGTTGTGTGGACAAGAAGACTCTTGGTGGACTTCAGATACGAGTAGATGAAGCCAACTTCATTACTATCCGATAATCAATCAGCAATTCACCTTGTGCTAAATCCAGAATTTCACAAGTGAATGAAACATATCGACATCATGTTTCATATTATTCGGGAGTTTCATACCAAGGGCAAAATTACGTTACTTTACGTTCCTACTCGTCTGCAGCTTGCAGATATCTTCAAGAAGCCCCTGACACCTGAGATTTTTCACAAACTCAAAGATGCATTCAACATTTACAAGAAAGTACATCATCATGTGGGAGATTAACTAGCAGTGATACTTCTTTACGTTCTTGGACAATGAGTGGGAGTGTTAGAACAAATGAGATTGGACATTGATCTGAACGTTGATAGCGCCTATTAGATGTAGATGATATCTGTTGTTGGATGTTTTCTTGTTTAGTTGGATGACTTTAGTCATCTCTCTCCCTGGCTCTATCGGTGGAGTATGTATTGTCTTTTGTTGTAACGCCTTCATGGCTATGGCGCAACATAATAAAAAGTAGTTTGGTAAACATGTGTTATACGAGTGTTTGTGTGGTTCCTTGGGTTCAATAGAAACTAGGACTATGGTATTCCACGGTCTTCAAGGGATAAAAACAACAAAAATCTTGTAATTATACAACTGGATTATGGAATTAGAAACTTATGGAATTTCCACACTAAAAATAAGATTATAACAGGTTTGTCACCACTTCAAGGCATGTTTAATGCCACCTAAGATCCACCCAGATTAAAATTTGAAAACATTTGATATAAATTGATAGAATAATTTCAAATAGACATTGGTTTGACAAGTGCGTGGCTTCAGAGCACAAGCATTGATAAATTTTGAGTCTTCTTCCCTAATTTTTTCAGCCCAAGTTTCCAGTAGTGAGGTCAATCACAGTTTCAAATATTTCCTTCCCAAGCAAACAGTGGATATAATACTTGATTGATTCTTGGATGTTTCTTGTAGGGAGAGTTGATGAGGGTATTTGCTCTAAAAAGCGACCACTAACATTTTGCTTTCTTCAATAATGTACCAATAGTGTACATTTCAGGAGGCGGTTGCTTGAAGTGACCACTGCACGTTTCAACTTCAAAAAATTGTAACTAATTCCACAAAGGTCCAAAAAATACGAAACAACTGGGGTTAGATGCCACTTCCATTTGTCTTTCAAAGAAAATTTACTGAAAATTATTTCAAGAACTCTAACCTCCCCAAATGAATGATTAGTTCTTAAATGGGTGCTTTAAGAGCAGATTACCTGACAAGGGTTGTTGCATCTGTGAATAAACTGCAGATTTGGACCAGGCAATGTAGAATTGGCATCCTATGTTTTCTTTTTCCAGGGGCATATGAAGGCATAGTTACAGATTTCAGTCACACCCGCAGTCCGAGCAGAAATTGTTGCCTGGAGAAAGAATGAATACTCCTGGAAAACTGCAGATGCATGCTCATCAGTGGTGGATCACAGCCGTTTGCAAGGTTGACCATGCACTGTGTGTGTGGAAAGTGCTCCAAAGGGAAACATTTGGATTTAAAAGGGATCCCATTATATTCAAGCATCCACGGCATGATTGATCATAGCTTAAAAGGAACCATGGTTTCATGTTTGGAGGGCAAAAACAAAAGAGCTTTACATAAAGAAGGGCTGGGCAACATCCCCTGGGTGTGCAGATGGACAATTGCAGTACTGAAAACCAAATTGACCTTGAAAAATGATGTGGCCATATTCATTTATTGAGTCCTTTTGATAGAAGTAGTTCATACTTCAGAAGTTACGACTTTTTAAAATTACAAATAATAGGTACAAGAACCTATTATTCTCATGTTCAGACAGTACAGTAGTGTACATGTTAGGCAAAAATCTGCAGAGATATAGCTTACCACAGATAACTTCACCTAGTTACATGATATTTCAGTTTCCTGAGTAAGCCTGAGTTTCAGACAATTGCCATAAATTATGCTACTCTGATGGGCACGCAAGTCAATGGAGAGTCTGACCAAATGAATGAATATTTGGACATCCCATCAAGCTGACTTGGCAGTCAGTTTGCCCCCAATGCCGCTGCCAATATCTGTCATTCTGACTTCATAAAACAAGTCATTCTATAATTCTTTATACTAGGCTGGCATGGACCTTCGTAATTTTTTTCAATTTTAATTCCATTGTAAACCAAAGCATTGCTCAGTTGTCAGTCACATGATGCATATGCAGCAAAGCTGACTTAATCACTAAATGTAAGGCACTTAACTTACATCTTGCATCTGTCTGTACTCTCAAGAAAGAAGAAACAGTGGCGGAGATGGAATCTGAGCCTGGGCACCATGCCACCATGTAGCTCAGTACTGTACAATACAATGGTTTAGGACTTGGCTAAAGCAAAGTCAGAGCTGCTCAATCAACCCACTTGGTGTTGCTCAAAATTCATGGAAACAAACAGTGTCGTACAATAAGAGTAATTCTACATCAGTTCCAGATGTACAGATGAGCATGTGATATTGCTTTTGCTTTTGCTTTTGATCACATTCGCTTCAAGAGATGCTGTGGTACCCTGGCTACTCACAAACAAAGCCACCTTCAATCTCCTCTCAGGTAGCCTCCACCCAACACTATTTCATCATCACTAGTTCACTACCTGCACAGCTTCACTGACAAAAAACCCCCATCAAATTCCACAACTTAGCAGACTGAGTCTTCAGCAAGGTTCCTCTCTAAAACTGGAATAAGTTCACGACCCAGTAACACGTGTGTCATAAACCCTAAACCCGAAGCCCACACTAGCACAATCAAGTTGCATTCTCATCCAAGGTAGGTGACAATTTCTATCCATATTTCATCTCCAATCTCTCAATCAAATTGCATCAGTCATGTCCAAATCATGAATTACAACTAGAGAATCGTGTAAGATACTAAGCAACCACATTATTTAACTTGGTTTCACCGTGCACTTGAAGTGCAGAGTCATCCTCTTCACTTCACAAAGTTGCTTTTCTTGCAAGATGAACGGCTAGAATGAAGAGTCGGTTGGGTCGATTCTACTCACTATGCCACATGGACAAAACCAACAAGTGCTACCCGCTTGGCGCCTCATTAGGAGTCAGATTATTTTTTACTTTCCTTAAACTTCATCTAAGAAAATCACACAATCGCACCCAGCTGTGCCTTCAAACACACACCCTGATCGAATCAGTGTGAACCCCTCTCACTAATAGTGAGTTACATTGTGCTTCAGTGTGGACAAGCAGGAGCGTCCTTACGGCTGGAGCTTCGGAATTAGTCGACGCTCGATTTTTGTAAGTCTGTGCAGTCTGTGTCTGTCTCACGGGGTCAGGGCACCTGCACTCATAGCTGTGAAAGTCAGTCAGTCATGATCCTCTGCGTTTCGTTGCAGCAAATGGACGGAGCTCCTGAAGCAGGGACAGAGACAGACGGAGACAGAGACAGGGACACCATCGCCATGCCATTCTCTTACCAGCTATTCCACAACATAATTTGTCGAGCCACTTGCCCAACAACAGTGCTTGGCGTGTGCGTGCTGGAGGCTCCCTCCCTCATGTTCATCCCGTCAGTCCATGTGACCTAGCTGGGAAGTCAATTAACGTTGAATTCAATGCCTGTCAGGCCAGGGAACGTTCAAGTCACTAGTCATCTTTCCCATGCTCCAGAATGAATCACCATCTAGCTCAGTTCTGGATCTTTCTCTGTGCATGCCTCAGTACTCTCGTTAGCTCCTCGGTCGTCTGTTAAGGCGATATATGGCCACAGGCTCTCAAGATCCACGCAGTTCATGAAGCTCGCACTGCTGGATTGGAATGGAGTGCTAGATAGATCTGAGAGCTAGCTGCCAAGGTTCTTTGGCTTTGTAGTTTGTCACATTGGGATGCACGACTTGGGAGAAGGGAAGATTGATCGTGCTTGCTAGGTGAGTACTCTCTCTGTGTATGTTCCATGGAGAGAATGTACCCGAGGTTTACATTTCAGGGGGTGGTGTTCAATGTCACTTATTGTCTGTCTGATGATAATTTGTTCTAGCTAATCTCAGTTTATATGCTACTAAAACAGGGCTCAGAGATTCGACGCAGATATGGATTTTGAGGTTTGCTATGCGTTACAGCTAGGCTCTTTCACACGAATTCGAACTCATTACACTGAATCCCTTTCGCATGATCGGGAGAGACTCTAGCTCTCGAATGATGCCTGCAATCTAGCTTTGCATATTGAGGGTCTCTAGAGGCAAGGGTGCTCGTGGCGAAATTGGATTTCTACTTATTACGGATTACTGTTCTATATGTGTTTTTGGTTTTCCTGTATGCAGAGATGTGGAAGTGAAGAGCCAGCGCTTGCTGCTTTTCGGCAACGTGAAGAAAAGGCTATGGAGGTGAGTCTTTTATAAATTTTGAACGTGCAACACTTCTGATTTTTTTAATACCAGTGTTATTGCTTTTCTATATCACACTCAGACAGTTATTATTGCAAGAAGCTTCGATCTCTTAGCATCATCATCTGGATTTTCCTATCTTTTCATCATATGGATTATGATTAATAGAGTGAACACAGGGAGACCTCCCATTAATCATGAAGAAGATCCTGTGTATGAGGCGATCTAAAAGATCTTGAAACAATCTTAAAACCCTGTTATGACTTAAGAGTTCTAAGTAGAATCACAATGCATCATATATTTCAAAATAAATTCAAATGCACCTTGAGCATTAGCCGGTTTGGCATTTGGTAACAACCCTTAATATCGTTTGTTCGGATAGGAGATATATAGTGCCCATTATTGCTCTCCAACATTTCCTCTTACTGATGCCTGTGAGTACTGCAGTTGCTCTTGATCTCGGCAATTCTTAGCTCTCAGAACACGTTTTGAAGAACTTTCTAATTCTTTGTGGGGTTTGCACATACTTTCGCAGATGCTTTTCAAAGTTCCCGGCTTGTTGAATTCGGGACAGAAGGCTTTCGGTGGTTCATAATGTGACAAGATTTCGGATTTGATCTGAGAGTTGTTGCGCAATCTGCTCGAAATTCCAATCATCATGGCAGACCCGCCAATAATGCAGGAGCCGAAGAAGTCGGCGAGGAGTAAGAGAATTAAGGGAGGCGGCGTGATCCTGGCATGCATAGTAGTGATAATCGTCATAGCGGTGGTGATTTCTGTGACGACGAAGAAAAAGCATTCCAATGATAATGCAGCATCTGGATTTAACAAAGATTTTAGCATCACGTGGGCCAAGAACCACACGCGTGTCTCCAAACATGGAAAGAGGCTCGAACTCATCCTTGACAATGAATCCGGTATGCAATCCGCACCTTCTTTCGGTACCGAGCTACTCTTAGACTTAAATATTAGAAAACAAAATTGATTTCTCTTGGACGGTGATAAAGAACTTAAACTTCGATTTCAAGACATTGGCACTTTTCGTGGTGGGCGACTTGATGGCACGAGCACGGAAGGCTCTGATATTGCAATACTTTTGAAACGTTTTTGCGTGCAATGACCGTCAGAAATCTATTAAAAAATTTGCAATGGTTTAGTAAAACACTGCAATTGTATTGCAACTATTTGAGATTGCAATAGTTATTGCAGCAGTTTAGGCAGAGATATGCATTGCTCTGGTTCCGTGTCCAAGCTTTTTGCAACAAATTTGCAACACTTTTGCAATGGTTAGCAATAGACCATAAATTTAGCCAGTACGGAACCGCTACGAAACCATTGCAAAGTGCAAACTAAATTGTTGATGTGCTGCAAATGCTACTTCCTGTTGTAGTGTGAAAATCCTAGTTTTTAGAGCATCAATTTGCGGTTTAGGGTCACGATTTGGTGAATGTCGAACCCTGCCATATACGGATATTGTCTTTTCTCCTACCGGTACTCGTTTTCTTAACGAGACAGTAGACAACCCCGTTTCCATTCAAAAATCAGTGGCCATAGAATGATATAATTATTGAAGTCAGACATGCTTACATCTCTTTCTAGTGGGAGCAAATGCATGAACAGATGAGTTGCTGTTGGTAAGAGGAGTCAATATGGGATCGGAGACGGGACCGGGTCCTGAAGGTTTAATTAGTGTGCTCTACCGTTCATTGTGAGAGTGCCCTCAGAGTGCTCCAGAAGAACATGCAAAGTGCGGTCAAATTAATGTGGTTCATGAACATGATTCCTGTATCATGTGCAGGTTCGGGATTTAAATCAAACAACATGTTTCTTTTTGGAAGTATTAAGATGGATATCAAACTCGTTCCAGCAGACTCGGCAGGCACCGTCACTGCATACTATGTAAGTCATAACGGCCTCTCTTGTCTCTCTCATTTCCATATGGCACAATGGGGTTGGAAGACGGTGGATGGTTTAGAATTATAATTTTACATTCTTTATACAAAATTTGATCGAGGTATAAGTCTGCAAGATTTGACGGACTCGATTTATTTTCGAGAGGTGGATAATGTCCAATAACCGACTCTGGTGACCCAGCCTATCATTCAGTTATCTAGTACTCCCTCCATCCTGAAATAAGTGTCCATACTGGTGTTAAAATCTTTTGATACCAATTTGGTTGATCATATTGTGAAAAGCATAAACTCAGAAGGGTACTAAATTTTTATCACTAGAATCAATGAAGATCATTTCATATGTTCATTGCAACCTAAATAAAATTGGATGGAAGAAACCCTCCATATGATCTACTCAAAATAACCCTAAAAAACACAAGGTCTAGTGAAGAAACTTATTTCGGGACCAAGGGAATACATATTAACACTCTTCTATTGTTTTCATCGTCACGTTGAGAGTTGGGTGATAGGAGGAGGGTCTATCTGAGTGGGAAATGTGTCCTCATGGTTTCAAAGAACCTTAGATCCGGACATAAAACTTTGAGATCTAACAGTCCCGATTTAGTCTGCAGGATCCAGGGTTATGTTTGATAACTGTCTTGGGCCTCTCCACCTTCTACGGTTATTGAATACTTATCATTCCATTGCTTTTGTCTAAACGCTCCTTGAATTAAGTGGTCAATTTGAAGCCTGCTAAAATTAGCCTATGCCTAGATGAATTACTGGGTTAATTTCTAAAAATGATCTCTTATCTACGACTGGGTGAAATGTGGAGAGTATTATCTACAATGATCACTGATCAAGTAGGTACACTTAAAAGGGACGATTTATACACCTCCTACCTTATATCAAGTAGCCGCCATTTAAGCTTGCTTAGTGTCGTTCACGAAGTCATTTTCATAGTGGTTCTGCGAAGATCTTAATTAATAATAGTTATCATAAGCAAACTCAGACTTTCTTTTGGCCATGACCGACAGCTATCATCCACGACTTCAAATCACGACGAACTGGACTTCGAGTTTTTAGGAAACTCTTCGGGCCAGCCTTACATTTTGCAGACCAATGTGTTTGCTAATGGCACCGGAGAACGGGAGCAGCGCATCTTTCTGTGGTTTGACCCCACAACTGATTACCACACCTATGGGGTTCTCTGGAACCGTCGGCAGATTGTGTACGTACACCTCCTCAACTAACTTTAAGCATTTTCAACATATGAAACTTGAGATCGACTGATATTTTAATTGATACATCACCTACAAAAATCGTTTTTTTCTGACACCATGTTGTTATCACCACACATGATTTTCTCGTGCAATTCGAAATGCGAGGTTGTAGAGCACTGTAAGTGACAGTAGACAGACCATTTTTATACAATGATCAGTGGTGATAGACATTTAGCAGTATGTGTCAATGTAGGCCATGAAATCAGGGCCGTGATATTTTTACAAAGTAGCTTGAACTAGCTCAATATCAAGTTGTTTGTCACGTCAAAACATGGACGGCAATTTATGAAACTATTCCTAATATCTTGGCAGCTCATGCCAGTTATCAGATATGGTCAGTATCGAAAGCATTACGCTGCCTTATAATAACTCACCTAAAAATGTACAAAAGAGAGAAGTTATCAATACACCGTCATTGACGAATTTGTGAGTTTTGATACTGACAAGTGCTTCATTAACAAGAGCAATTAATGGATCGTGGCATATAACACAAGAGCAGATACATCCAGTGCTGATACAGACCAGTGTTCGGGATATTTTTTGAGTTTTACAAGCTATTTCCCTTGAATTCCCATATCGGACCGTTTTTTCAAGTACCGAGTCCGGGTTCAGTTTTCTCTCTTTTTTCTTTCTCTAAATAGAAATTCTTTAGATTTTTTTCACCGTTTTTTTTGGGATGTTTTCAAACTGCACCTGGTTTTTCCCCAATTCCACCGACTAATAATGAACTAACTTAACTGGTGGTTCTCTCCGAACATTGATACAGCCTATTGATATTTTCTCTGCCCATGCAGGTTCTTGGTGGACGACGTGCCCATCCGAGTTTTCACCAACAACGAGGCCACGGGGATGGCCTATCCCAACCAGCAGCCCATGAGCATTTACTCCAGTCTTTGGAACGGAGACAAATGGGCCACGCAGGGAGGCCGAGTGAAGATTGATTGGACGCATGCCCCCTTCGTCGCCTCCTACCAAAACTACCAACTGGACGCCTGTGTGGCCGTGGACGCCACCGCCTCGTGTGCCATGCCCTTTGCCAATCAATCGTGGGAGCAACCGGAGTACCAAACTCTCTCCGCTGCCAAGCAAGACAAACTGAAATGGGTGGAAGAAAATTATATGGTGTACAACTATTGCACGGACGTGGAGCGCAACCCAACTGTTCCGTTCGAGTGCACCAAAAACTCGGTGGGGTTTCTCGGGCTCGGCAGCCAACATTGACAAGGGAGTGAATGCTGCACGGGCATGACATCAGAAATGGGACTTGAGTCATGCTGCAGAAATCCCAAACATGGGCATCGATATGAATGGTACTACGATGGAATGGAATTTGACTCAGTATAAATCGAAACTTTGAAAGCTCCATTCCATTGGTTTATGCACAAGCTAAGTGGCTAATTGGTTAATATTGCCTGAACTTTGTTATCAGAGGAGGAGCATTCTTAAGTGGAGCTAGATCCAACTAAGAGGCTTTGGTGCAAATGATTCTTTCTGGAATTATACAGGAATTTTTGTCTAAGACCGGCGAATTTAGGGGCAGCTGCTATAAATAGCTCAGCTCAATTAGCAGGCTCGAGCACTATAGAGGAGACTGATAGACTTAGTTTGAGACCATTGCACTGGTTTCCAAGTATCAGGTACAATATCTGATGGGCATCAAAGTGATTTATGCACATGACTGCAATCAATAAATGGTCATAAGTTACACTTGTTCTCAAGAATTCAACCTGGCCTGATGTTTTGAAAGAGTGCACATCTTATTTAGAATCCTTGAAAGAGAATTTAGCCCAGTTGATAAGAAAACAAGTTCAGCACAGGTTTTGGAATTTTGACCTTGGCATGTACAGTACAATACTTTCGCCTTGAAATCCCTACCATCAGTACCATGGTGAATTACAATTCAAGATTTTTCCTGCACATTGACCTTTGCCCTGCACTTGTTTTCTTAAGAGGTTTGTGGAATACTGACCGGTTAAGCTAGTTGGTTGTTTAGTTAAGGCTAAAATAGAAGTTTCAGCTAAGGAATGACCTAATTGGAAATAAGAGAAGAGTTCAAATGCTGAAGGAATTCCCGCCAGATCTTGATCGTTTGGTCACTAGAAGCTGGGTTTTGATATACAGCACTCAATGCTCTTACCAAAATGTCCTCCATGTGGGGAGCTTTGGACTCATGGACACAATCACAATCGAGTTTGGAGGAATTGGCAGTGTATGGGGGACAGAAGAGGAAGACGAGGTTGGCTTACTCTGTTATAAGATCGCCAAGATTTAACACTTGGTCACGTAGTCTATGTACTGCACAAAAGTATTTTTTCATGGAATTCGCCATGTCCATGTGAACTGCTTGAAGACTTTCAATCACAATAAAATACACTTGGATTCAACAAGCATCAGCAAGTAGCTTGACTGAAAATGATCCGAGAGCTTAGAAACTTGTTTTTCCACGCAAGGACCAGGGACTCAAGAGGGTGCAAAAAACAGCTTGAAACGTAGGATGTTGGACAAATTTTTCTCCTTGTATGCAACAATTCAAAGATGAGCAGGCATGATGGCTAAAGGAGTACCACTTGCATTGTATGATAATGAAATTTTGAAGTGAAACACTCACATTTGAAGAAATGAACGGTTAAGCAAGTTTGACTATTCTAGGCAAATCATCTTTTAATAATTCAAGAGGAAATTGCTACACACAAATTCTGTCAAAAAATTTGTATAAAATTACGATAACCGTCACATTTGAAGGAGTTTTCAGAAGAAGAAAATTCACTATTACTTTGAGGTGTATTTCATGATTTAGAAGGGTTGCAATGCAATGCAGTTGCAGGAGCCCCAAAAAATTGCTCGATATCATGGGCACAAGTACGAGAAACATGAACCACTCAAAATGAACATGCATTCATTGGTGCACCGGAATCCGTTTTTCATTTGGCAACAAGCATAACAAATTTGACCATTCAAATAACAGCATGAACTTAATATTCATAGTAACAATAGCGACAAATATGGGAGTCCCTACCTTAAGCTAGCCAGGCCTCCCAGCACCACCAATTTTCTAATACCAAAACTTGGAACCTCTGTTGTAACATGTGCACACGAATTCCAAATGACTCATTCTTTGGTCCATTGGAATCCTCTTTCGTTCCCTTCCCCCCAAAAGAACATCAATAAAATTTGGTTGATCAGTCTATTAATGGCAGCTACCCTCAGCAGCAGCAAAAGTGGCAACTTTGAGTTTCCCTACAATCGCTATCCTCGCAGAAATTGCGAATCCTCGTCACGCGATACCGACAGACTTCGGATAGTTACACGAGTATTGTAATTCCCTCCATCTGCAAGCTAGCAAGACGGCTATGGGCCCATGCTACGTTGTCGAGGAGGTTCAGTTAACATTCAAAAATTGCAGAAGCCACAGCAACGCTCCACAAACTTGTTATTAAGAATGGGTACCAGCCATGAGATCTAACGGCGCTAGATGGGGCCGGCGCCAGAGCCTCAGCAATAGGAGACGCAACTGGAGCGTCGCCAGCGTCCCCACCAGCAGGAGAAACGCCAGGCGCTTCGCCAGATTCCGGCGACGACGGCAGCGGGGACGCCACGGGTTGTCCGAGCAGCGCCGGGCACTGACTCACGTCCGTGGTGACCTTGCACACATCCGCCAGGCCGAGCGCGCGAGTGGCGTTGATACCCGTCGTCGCGGGGTCGCCGCTGCCCACCGTTTGCAGCAGCTGGCACAAGCACACGGGCTTGTTAGTCACAACACTCCCCAGAGACGTGCAGCACTCCACCGTGGGAGGCGTGGTATCGTTCGCCATCACGTACGCGATGCATGATTGCAGTAACGCGAATTCGTTGGAGCAGTCCACGGAGTCCCCCACAGGCCCGGGAGCGAGCGCAGGCTCTGGCACTGGCGCGTGAGCTGGAATGGGCGATGGGGGTTGCGTGGGTACCATGGTGGGCGGTGACGCAAGGGGGCTGTTGAGCAATGTGGGGCACTTGGATGTGTCCCCATTGACGTGACACAAACCCGGAAGCTCCATGGCCAGCGTCGCGTTCACGCCGTATTGCGCGCTGTCGTTCACTTGCGCCAGAAGCTGGCAGATGCAAATGGGCTCCTTCGCTTGCGTGTTGACCAGTGCGGTGCAGCACTCCTTCGGGGGTCCGCCTTTGCCGGCGTCGCCGCTGACGAAGCCCAAGCACGTCGAAAGGTCGGTGAACGAGTTTGTGCAATCGTAATCCTTGCCTGTCGGGGGCGCCGGCGCGGGCACGGGCGCGCGACGAGGCGGTGGGACTGGGGGATGCGTTGGTGGTGGGAATACTGGCGCTGGCGTTGTCGCGGGGGCGGGTTGTGGCGCGAGCCCGAGAAGCGCTACGCACTTGTTGTAATCCACAGCCACTCTGCAGAGCGACGGAATCTCCGCGGCGCGCGTGACGTTCCTTGGCGCCGTTGCGGGGTCGGCGAAGGCTTGTTGCAGCTGGCATAGACACTCCGGGTGGTTTTGCTTCGTGGTGGAGAAAGCAGTGCAGCAGGGAGACGAAGGGGGCCCGGAGGAATTGCTGTTCACAAAGTCGATGCACGGAGTCAAGTCGTTGAAGGAGACGCTGCAATCCACGACAGGAGGGGGTGCTGTCGCGGCGTTCACCACCACAGCGCCGCAAAATAGCGCAAGCAATGCAAGCCATGGTCCCGCCATCGCCATTGCTCTCCGGGCCATCATTCTACAATCGATCGCTACTCTTTAGCTTTGTTCGCAATGTGAAACTCACTTACTACCTCCCTGTCAACTACTCGCAGAGCAATGCATCCCGCAATGCATGCTCACGTTTCAATGCTAGCTCCAGGGCTCCTCTCCATCGAAGAAAGGAGCTGTAAGTAATCGAAATTGGTAAAAGAAAATCTTCAAGTGCATAGCAGACTGGGGACTCCGTGCAAATGTTGCCTGCAAATGTTGGTTCGACCTTTCGATGCTATGCATTCAACGCTTCTACAGGTATTGGCACCAAAACTTCACCTGTTCCCTCAACCAAACTACGGTTCGTAGTAATGGCGGCGGGAGCATGGACTTAATTGGTTGCATTGCACCCCCATTAACTTAATGAAAACTGTCCCCTTCACTTCCGGAACTACACAAGCCAATCGTACCTCTGCGCAATTGAGGATTATCCAGCTCGATACGGAAATTAATGTATAAGTTACACTAAGCTTACTTCAGACTTACATTTCCAGCTCGCAATATAAATCAGTACGTTTGCTCACTTATCGAATTAAGAAACCCGTTAAAATTCTGGATGTACGTAGGCGTAATTAATACCTGTACTCGCTTGATTAAGATATTGAACTCACTCTTTTCTTTTTTCTTTTTTTGACACAAGCAATTTTCTTTTCTTTTTGAAACATTGGAACGAAATTTCGAAGAGTACAAGGCTGCCAGACACACGAACTCACTCTTTTTCTTTTTTTTTGACACAAATGAAACGGAATTTCATTGCAAGAGAGAGGAAGCCCCCCAGCCACAGGTGGCCTGGAGGGGACAACAAAGACAAGGGAGAACTCACTCTTTTCACACCAGTCTGTATCAACTTAAGTACATGCAGCCCCAGGAGTGAAAATCTTAGCCTGATAAATCTCAATCCAGGTCTGCACCAAGAGACCAATGTGCATACTGTATCTACTCGTTTTCCGATCACAAGTGCTGTGCATCCTATATCTACTAGCTCATTTTCGGTATTGATTGTAAGGATTTAATTACAAGTGACGCAGTTACAAGAAATACATGTAAATACCAACCCAGTGACAGACAGTATACAATTGAATTGATATATAACATACAGTGTGAAAGGCGGGAGTACTACAGTCGCTCATAAGTTGGCACGGGAATCCGGGACGTGAGCGCCATCGATCACAGGTGAAGTGCAATATGAAAGGGAAAGGAGTCTGATCAGGGAAGGTGTGCCAAATGAATGCAAAGGTGCAACCGCTCAAGGGAAGTGGCCAACTGGAGGGGGGAAGACGCTGCAGAAGTTAATGCTCCCTTCAAATCCCCATCTCTTTCAACTCTTCTAGCTGGTGCAGAGCTGCGCCGTTGACAGAACCGTATCTCCTTCCACACACTTCTACTAACTGAACTTACTGCCCTTCCTTCCTTCACACTCCCTCTGCAACTCTTGTCAGAAGACAGGCAGCAGTGGGTCAAACCTTGGCGCAGCAGGGACTCGGGAATCGTTTCTGAATGTTCTCTCGATCAGAGACCATGCCTTGTAGGCGCAATCAGGGCTTCTATACAAGTTTTGAATAAGTTTTGAATAAGGCATCTATAATCGCTGATTACAACTGAGCATAGTTACTATTATTTAATGAAAATTATTTAGTTGGATCTTATGGGAAACTAAAAGCGGATTCCAACGTACTTTAGCACGCATTGTTTGGACATCATATGAATAAGTTATGAATGTTCAAAGTATTGTCTCCATGTGTACCAAAAATCAACACTAGGCTCCCATAGATTTTCATGTTTTGATTGTAAACATCTTGCTTAATAAATACCTAGTTTATTCTTACACTCTTTGGTTTAAATGTAGATGTTGGATTTTTACAATATTGATTGTCGATGTATGCATCTTATTGCCATAGTTGCAAACGATAGATGAAGAGATTGGCAATAAGAAGAGAAGATTTGGTACAAAATTAGCATTTCTAAATATAGATTTTGCCATTTGGCGATTTTTGGCTAGCTACAAAAATACTAGGTACAAAAACCTAATCCAAACTCCAAAGCTTCATTGTAGAAGATGCAGAACCTTTACCTACAAGGCATTGAATAAACATTTATGTATGGTTCCTATTATTGAATTATTGCCTTATAGCTGGTGCACAGGAGTTGTTAAGCAAGGAACGATACTAGGAAGTTTATTGAGTCAAAGGGTGACAATTGAGTACACAAACATTAATTAGGGTAGGTGGCTCTTGGTATGGGAAAAAGGGTCTGAGTGAACAATACTCATAATAGCATAGTGTTCACATAGGGTATGTTAGTGTTCATAGAGAGATTGTATTTAGTTGTAGGCACTTAATCGTCCTCACAATCAACCATTAACTTAAACCATTCTTAGGCATCCGAAATCTACATTTCACGCAAATGACGCTCCTACATAAATAGCACCCACAAGCACCTCACTTAAAAAAACAAGGAGTGCATTGCTTTCGTCAACACCGTTATTTACTTGCGTCACATTAGTCTCCACCTTGGATCAACATTTCCAAAACAACCTCTGTGTGAATGCCCACAAAATCACCTCCCTACCAACACCAACTCCTACCACCTTTACCACCTTTACCACCTGCTGTGAACCGGCCTTTAGATTTTGCTTGTCAATGGATGGAATTTCAAAATTGCTACAAGTCCAAAATCTGAGAATGGCATCGCTCTTGCCTTTGAATGACATTTGCAATGATAAATGTGTCTACGTACGAATCTTCAAGATCTGAGTGAGTTTCAAAATTGCACAAATTAATTAAACTGGATCAGGAGATGGCAGACTGGCTCAGTACTGAAACTTATGCAGAAATTTGCAGTTTCGAATTCCTGGCAGCTTGTTTGGGGAGGAGTACCGTAGCAGCAAAGTTAGTAAGCTTCACAGGTGGAAGGACAACAGAACCTCCGTCTTGGAGAGAGACAAGCCCGAGGATTTGGGTGGGTCAGTCCATGAGGCTTGAATTGTGGGATTTTTTTCAAAGTGTGTGGTTCCGTCCACATGATCCTACCAACCTCTAAAGTAGAACTAAGTTACCTCATTCCATTCACCCTCCATTTCTTGTGTCAAATAGGTGGCTATTGAAGTGTCACTAATGGGACTTCAAACCATTTGTTTGTTTTGTTTTGTTTTGTTTTGTTTATTTTTGCAAAAGAACAGTGACCATTAAGAGAAAAAAAAAACTGAAGGGAAAAATAATCAATCAGGCTCCATGGGCCTGCTTAACCTAGGTGGCAGGCTAAAGGAGAGATGCCACTCCGGCTTCTGAAGAGTAACAGAACAAAAAACCTCATTGTGGCACCAAATATCACTAAACTCTTGCCTAATAATCAACTTACGATCCCCACTACAACTGGAGTAGTAGGAGAGAATGTGGTTTCTATGGGCCACATCGGCTAGAATGATGTCCCTCCAAGCCAGGGAGCTAATCTCAATGGTGCTAATGGACACGGCATCAATGATGTGCCTGTTTCGGACACGCCATATCCGCCATAAGATTGCTGAACAAATAATGTTACCAACCATGTTGGTCTTGTTGTGGGCAAAGGTGTAAAGACCTTCTGAGTTAAAGGACCCTAGGGGAATCCATGTGAAACCATTTGTTTTGAATGACTCATACTTTACTAATGACACTTTAGAGCATCTAGAGCATCTCCACCAATGCATATAATAGTGCCTCGCCAAATTGTTTGCTAAGCCCGGTTATTTTTTCGTGTCTCACCGATTGGAGGCTTTTGAACTTATCCACACATACCATAGCAAAAATCATTTGCAACAACTCAAGCTGCAATGCCAAGCCCATTTGACCTTCACCATAGTACTAACACAAAGGCAAGGTTTGGCTAATGTTTTCAAGGTGTATGATCATTGGGAACAAGGTTTGTTAGGCAGGTGTATTGAATAACCCAAATGCAAGAGTATAATATTATATTCATTGTGTGGGATTTCACTATGCACCTTGGGAACTAGATTCCGCCATGTCGTTGGAAAATGTCAAATGCCTTTTTGTGGGAGCCATGAAACATGGTGGAGGCCTTTGTTGAAAAATTAACAAAAACAATTTGGCATGCCCATTTTTAGCCTTACTAGTGGAGATGGTCTCATAGTTGTAAAGTACCAAGCTTTTGTGACTAGTTTTGGATCTTTTTCAAGCACTTCAAACGTGCGCCCATTGAATACTTTGAATTTTTTTCTAGTCTTGAATTTGAGAATTCACAAAAAATATAAAAACTCTTAAAAAAATTGTTGTTTATTTTTCAATATGAATGGTTTCCATTTGTCTATAGGGAAATAATAATACTTGATTATGATTTTGACCCCATCTATACATGTGAGCTTAAATGAACAAGAATAGATGTTTCTACCTTATTCCTTAAAAGGATCAAGCCATCAACATGTTCAAGTGGCGTGCAAGTGTGTTATTTTTGGTGATTTGTTTGCTCAATGGCATTTTGGACAAAATTGTTGGACATTTGAGATATTTATCAGTTTTGAATAGATGAAATCTTCAAGGTCACCTAATTTTATTTCAAAGTCATAATATGACATCACGACATTTGAATGAATGTGCATAAATTTGGATGAATAAATGATGTTTTCATTCATAATTTGTGTATTTTTGGAAATAGTTTCATCACTACAAGCAAGATCACAAGCAATGATCTCAAAACGGGTTTAGGGTTTTTAGCCAAATGTTCATTTTGGGAAGATTTTTTTTCAAAAAAAGTAGAAACCGAGCGAATTTTAGCCAGTTTTGAGATCGCTGTGTAGACAAGGAGTCAGCGAGGAACACGGAGTTACGGACCTTGTGCTGACACTGACTCTGTCACTGAGCATGCTCCCTCCTTTTTAGATTTTAGGGTTTATAAGCTTCGCCTCAACAGGAGTGACGGAGCTTTCAGTCCGTCCGTGATGCTGCAGGCAGGCAGGCAGGCAGTGTTTCCTGGTTTGGCATTCATGGATTGAATTGATTGCTCTGTAACTTAAGTTCTCTCCGGCCGTCAGTCAGCCAGGCTAGGGTTCGGTTCGACGTGCGTTTCTCACGCTGCACCCGCGCAAGGACCCAAGTGTCCGCCATCAAGATGCAGTGCCAAGTGCCAACCACAATTGTGTTGGTTGGGAGCGAGAAGTTATTGGGCTCCAAGGTCATATTAAGTTATTCCCCCATTTTCACTGATTTGTTACATATTCTGAAGACAATATCTCTCCTTTGGGGATGGATGTATAGTCTTTGGGTTGAATACTTTAAATTTCATCTTCATTTTTCATGTTTCATCCCCTTTATAGATGGAAACAACTGCATCACTCCAACAAAGGTATAGGACTTGTTTCCACTAATGTCTAATTGAGAATCAGTGGGTGGGGATCATTTTCTCCAACTAGGGAATAGAACTAATGAAGATTACACTATTTTTTGCTAATTTTTCATCAAGTTTGGAATTTATTTTGTAAAAATTAAGGAATTGTAGATTACAATTTGACTTGTTCTTGATGTATAGGTGAACCTATTTTTGAGGAGTGCAAAACTAAAAACTAGTCTTGGTGGTATACAAAACAATATGCTATTTTTAAGTCTACATATTGAAGACTCCAAGTAGAAAATTTTAAGTTAGATGGCTACTTTAGGGCCAACTTTGACTTAAATTCATGCATGATAATTCAACAATGTGAACACAAACATACAACAGGGCATTCAGGGTTTATGTTTCAGGAGAGTTCTTGCTCATATTTGAATCCAATCCCACTTCTTGGAGGGCTTATGTTTTATTATTTAGAATATTCACAACCCAATTAGGTTCCCTACTTTTGACCCCAATTCCTTCTAAAAAACATTCAAATCCATTCCTTTTTCTAACAAAATGAGTGCATTAATGCTTATTAGGGGTAATGTGTCAATCCTTGATTGGTGAGTACTTAAGTGCCAATAGATACATGGAAAGGTGGTTATGGTTGTCTATGGGATGTTTATAACTTCATTGTAAGGGCATGCAGTTTTGTAATTTTAGGGAAGACCACTTTAAAAATGCACAGAAATTACAATTTTAATCAAAATATTATAATTCCACTTGGGTTTGATTGGTGAAACAAGCACACACCTTTGAAAGATGTGTGCCCCTCTTGGAGTTGGCCCCAGGATACTCAGTTTGCAAATCAGGGTGGTAATACGCTTGTCCACCTTAGTTCTACTGTTAGTATCGCTTTCTGCACGGCCCAAATGAAATGACAGAAATATTCCTGGTGCCCAACTGCCAACCCATCTCTCTCTCTCTCTCTCCTTTGCAAGCCTTCGGTTCCCCACAACTGAGCTCATCAGTTCTGCACGGCTCTCACGCTGCGTTCCCATGCTTCGTTGTCCGACCCAATTGCCACCTGAACTTTCTGCCGGCTTCAGGGCGTCCTTGCTTCTGCACCTTCTTCACGGTGGAATTGTGCGTGTCCGTGGATTTCTCTTTGGGCCGTGGAGGGTCGTTGGAACGTGGTGCATGTGATTAGACGAACGCGACAAGATTTGTCTTAATCGTCCCCTACCCTAGTTTGGGGATACCTCGGACGCTTATGGGCCGCACACAAATGAGAAATTAATGGGTCGGCAAGGTGGGTCATGGTTCTGAAATTTTGCGAATTGATTGAATGTTGAGCTAAAAACAAATCAATTGCCAAAAAACAAATGTCACACTTGATCATCTAAGTGTTCAGCACAAATCAAAGTTGACCTGTATATTTAGTGGAGCCTCTAATGTATTGTAGGGTTAATGGAACCTCTACCTTACTCAGATCTCAGCACTCACTTCGTTGTTTAATACTCCGTATGATTCTTCTTATTGCCTTTCAAAAACTAACGGCTTTCTGTTCATCAAACCCTGAAGGGTTTGCCTCGTGACAAGCTAGGTCCAAGTGGCAACGAAGATGGGAAAATGGTGGTCAGGGCAATGCCGATTGCCGAGTATGTGAGGCAAGCTTGTGAAGGCAGCTTAGAGCGTCTGGATGTGAACTAGGTTACATTGATCGGTACTACCAGCACAAGGTTGACACAATTAAAAGAGCCCATTTTGAAGTCACGATA
Organism: Rhytidiadelphus loreus; assembly: GCA_947034895.1. Lineage (NCBI taxonomy): Eukaryota > Viridiplantae > Streptophyta > Bryopsida > Hypnales > Hylocomiaceae > Rhytidiadelphus > Rhytidiadelphus loreus. Next base: position 49,228,014 of record OX344765.1, read on the forward strand.
AGCTTACTTACATTGTCTTCCTTCGTCATCTTGCAGGGAGCTGGGAATTGGGCTTGTTGCGTACAGTCCACGTGGACGTGGTTTCTAATCTGGTAAAGCAGTTCCGGAAAAACTGCAGGAGAATGACGCCAGACCTGTAAGTATGTTCTTTTTCTGGCTGCGTATTGAATCGATTCAAATTTGTAGAGCTTTATCCATTTGACCAAAAACATGTGGTCGTTCTGTTGTGCATGAATTCAGCTATGATATCCGAGGTTCCAAGATGAAAAACTAGGGAAGAACAAAGCCCTCTGCGAGTAAGTTGCAACGTTAGCAAAGAAGTGTACATGCACTCCAGGGCAACTAGTTCTGTCTTGGGTTATGCACCAGGGGGGATGACTTTGCGCCCACCCCATAACCTCCAAATAAAAAGTTGCATGCTCTTCCTTTGAGGTTGAGAGATATGGCGATGTGATACTTCAGACAGGATGTTGCGAGGTTGATAGTGTATCTTATTCTCTTTTAGGTACCACCAAGATTCCCAATTTGGATGAAAACATAGGTACTGCAGAGTTAAAATAGCCAGCAGCAGTTACAGAAAACGAAATTGCAGGTGGTCGATATAGCGAGGATTTGATGACGCACACAAGGAAGTCTGTGACAGCGTTGTTGTGCTTGTGACCTTAACAAATTCAGTTAGAAGCAGAAGTTTGTACAAACTAGTGAGGTCTGTCCGACATATTTTGTGAAGTGGCATATAGAAGTGCAACTGTCATTAATTATGCAAAGGCAACAGTGGTAATAATAATAGTAATAAAAGTGGGTAACATATTCCGTTTACCACCATTGTTTGCTGGTACATTAAGTATGTCTCGTAACGAAACAATTACAAGGCTTTTTGACTTCCAGGTGGTTTGTGTTGCCTGCCATCTGGAATAGCAATGAGCACAATAGGTCTTGCTGACCGCAAGAAAGGCACATCACAAATGTAGTACCCCTTCCTCTCCAATTGAATGATCTCACCACGCTGCAAGTTCCGCATGTTGGCGTCTCCAACTGCTGATGTTTCGATACGGGTTACAGGGTTAAGGACGTCGATAAACTCGTCGGTTTCCTCTAGCTTTTTCTTTGTGATCAGATGGTCTAAGTCAACAAGAGTGAGGGGAACCAACTCGGACGTCTCAGGTAGCCATGTTAGCTTCAGCTTGGTGACCTTCACTGAGCCCTCCAAATGTAGCTCTCCCTTGAGGCCTGTCACCAGACCGTTCTGGTCTCGTTCCACCTTTCTGATGAATGCGTTACCCCAGTCCATAAGCGTCACTTCTTCTCCTTCAGACACAGCATTTGCATCTGCCAGGTCGAGCCACACTCTCTTCGTGAAAACTGTAGCTTTCTTCCCGGCTTCCTCGAATTTCTTATGTCGAAGAATAACTCGAGTGAAAGGAGTCTCAGGACCATTGCTTAGGTCAAGCAGAACCTTCCCCTCCGAAATCACAGCTGTGTGCCTCGGACACACCGGGTCAATAATCTTCTTGTTGATTGTCCATAGCTTGTCCCACTCCATCAGATTCAAATTCTTTGATGCACCCTGTGCCCAAACGAAGTCACAGCTACTGAGTAATACTGCTCATGCTTTCTGATAGCACAATCACACTTTTACATTAAAGGAAGCAGAGGAAAAGAAAAAAAGCATCACAATCAGATATCCCTGTAATGTAGTGAACTTTTTGCCACGGGCAGAGCATGAATAGGCCATAAGTGCAGTATATATTGTTGCCATAAGTACGTACGTAGAATCGAGTGAATATGACAACGTACAACTACTGAAGAATCAAAGACTACCCAAGGCTTTACTCACCCTATGAGCACACTTTGAAACTTCAGAACTTATTCATAAAGTGTCAAATCATGTATAATTCAGTGCGTTGGAAAGAACCACATTTAAGAATATATACATAAAATTCATTCTAGTAAGAGATAACACTCAAAACAGTTGAAAATGCCCACAGGAATAGATTCCCTACCTTACATCTTATGCTTTCTGATAGCTGCATCACATCTTTACATGGAAGAAATGAAACGAAAATAAACCCTAAACCGAAAAACCATACCTGCGATAAGATAAACTGCTTGAGGGCTTCAACTGTTAACCCGCGACGGATGATCCCTTGCACAGTGGGAAACCGAGGATCATTCCAACCCTCCACTCGTCCGTTGTCCACAAACCACTGCAGCTTCCGTTTACTAAGCAGCGTGTACACAAAATTCAAACGGCTGAAGTCCCACACATGCACACGTCTCAGTTGCATGTCTTCCAAGACTCGGTAATACTGGTCATTCCGATCGTGATACTCGCTGCTCCGAAGTGCATGAGTGACGCCTTCAATACTATCCACATAGGGGCACGCAAAATCGTAAGTGGGATAGACCTTGTACTTAGCTCCTACACGGTGGTGAGTGGTAGGGTTGCAACGGTAGTACACAGGGTCTCGTAAAGATGCATTCGGGTTGGTCATGTCGAGCTTGCCACGGACACAAAACTTCACACCCTTTTCCGTGCCAGCTACCATTTCCTGCCAGAATTTCAAATTTTCCTCGACCGTTTGGTTTCGGCATTTGGACTCGATGAGCGCCTTCCTCTCTATCTGCATTTGCTCCCGCTCTGTGTCATCCGTGTATGCCTTTCCCTCTTTGATCAGCTTCTCACACATGGCCATGAGCTCGGGGAAGTAATCGGAGGTGTAGGTCACGATATCCCCCTTGACTCCCAATGTCTCTAGATCATGCAGAATGCTGTCAACAAACTCATCCTTCTCTTTGGCTGGATTTGTGTCATCGAACCGGATGATCAGGCGTCCTTTGTACTTCTGGGCAAAGAACTGGTTCATGAGAGCAGCCTTGGCGTGACCAATGTGGAGGTAACCACTTGGCTCGGGGGGAAATCGAGTGCATACTTTGCCCATTTCTGCACCTGGCAAATCCACTTCAGGCGACCCGTCCAACTTCTCGCTTGTTGCCTCGGTGACCACGGTCGCAGTGCTCTCTGTCTCTGCGACGATGGGCTTTCCACCTCCACGCCGAGGCAGAACCTCCACAATGGCAGGATACTGGGTCAGAATGCAATTGTACCATCGAGCGAGATTAGGGTACTTCGTGGACTTACGCAAGCTCTCCCACCTTGGTCCGACCTTCCCCAGGTGCGCAATGACGGTAATGTCGGCAATGCTCAGATCGTTGCCAACGAGAAAGGTCCGCAAGGTCAGATAAGTGTTTGCGTAGGCGCAAGCTCCCTCGAACTCGGATCCCACGCTGAATGCGGGTGCATACGCAACCCATTCATCCACCTAAAAGCAACAACTTAGGGTTTAGGGTTTTACATTCAAAATGGACTGGACAATCCATTGCAGCTCACGAATATCAGACTCCGAGATAAAAACCTCAAACTAAGACAGGATACCCAATCTGGAAACGCGAAATCAAAGACGAAATTCAATTGACGGCACACAGTGCTTACTTCAGCCGAGGAAGTGTTGAGGTCTTCTGATTTGGTGCCCTTGAATGTATCAAGGATCCTTGCCAACAACTGCTTGATGTCCGCCATGTCTTCAATCTCAATCAAACCCTACCATGGGCCAATCCACGGCAGCTTACACCCGCCGGAAACCCTAACTCGTTCACCGTATTGTCCAAGCTCTGCCCCAAACTTGACACCCACGAAATGAGCAGAAAGATCTGCCCTATCGATAGCAATCCAATTCCTTGAACACCAAAACCTTCCTGAAAATGGCAAACAAAGAGACCATTCCAAAACTCAAGCACCACATTAGTGCCTCTCGCTACCAACCGATCAATGAAGGCTCTCACAGTCAAGTGGCTTCGAAATCAGAAGACTGCTTCGTGCCCTCCTAGCCATGCGATCATCAAACTCAGGATCAGACTGACCGTCGATCACTATAGAGAACGCTTCAGGTTCCCAAGTTCCCATCATAGATTGGGCATGTGTATGACTTTGGGAGTCCTGGGGACTTCGCGGCTGGCTGCTTGGCCCGACCAAGGTCTGTTGTACATGCAGTTGGATTTGTTACTTTAGAAGAATGGAAGTTTAATTAGATGATGCTTGACAAAGGTGACAAAGGTGACAAAGGTGACATAATTTGTTTGATGTGCTTTGAAGATGGTAATGTTGTTGTTGTGCAAAGTTGTAGTATAATTGTTGTAGTGGAGTAGCATAATTTTTATGGAGCTTGGGTACATGCTTCAATTCTCTTCAAGGTTATCAAAATTGCAAGTTTGATGAAATAAACATCAACTTTTGGTTCTGTTCTATTTTTAGTTCATTTCCTTCCTCATGTTAAGTGCATATTGTCCTAAGATCAAAATGTTCTCATGATGCAATCTTGAGAAGCTTCTTTTATGGCAATCTGACTAAGTGATGAGATTACTTCGCTAAAGACACGTCATAATAATGAAAAAAAAATACACTGCCCCAGTAGGAGCTTGTTCTCCACCCTAACTTCAATACTTCACAAGCTACCAAATTCTCAATCCAACTTGCAGGTCAACTTGGCAGCAGTGTGAGAACATCAAATGAATCCAGAGGAAATTAAATGTAGCTTAGCTCGGGAACCACTTTGAGTCAAATTTGCTACTTCAATTAATGTCACAATGGCAGGGTTTTTATCGCACTGCCTCAGCACTTGGTCTCCTGGGCACAAAATTGTAAAGTTTTAATTACTGGAGAGGTAGCATCTCAAGAATTTTCGTCCAATGTCAATCCCACCTTGATAGGATCTTCAATCAATCAGACCCTTCAATAATGTCGGCATTAAGCCAATCATTAAAGGCGTAGAAGAATAAGCTAAGTGCAAAAAAAATTGAAGACTATGCTCATCTTTATGGACGTGCTGTAAACTCCACCAATCTGCTCGATAGTCAACTATATTGTGATAAGCGAGCAAACGCCGATGCTGTCACGACAACTCAGAAGGTCTGAAACCTCGATACAGATTCCAGCATCCTTTCGCCTTTCAAAAAATCCAAAACAAGGTGCAGCATATATGTACATCGAGTGTTTAGACTATTGCATGGTCAAAAATGTTTCAGATTCTACTCATCATCCCCATTGTAATGCTTCGGAGCAACTTCCTGCCCAACTATCTTTACAATATTCAGCAGCTTGAAGCACCATAATGAGAAAAGACTAGTTCAACATCTAGTCTAGACTAGCTTTTCCCGGTCCCTTGGGCATTTTGTGAGCTCCAGCTGCAAGACAAAGGTGATATAATCAGGTAAGCGTTCAGGCAGACATAATTTCAAATGATGTCACACGAACAGAAATGTTCAATTTAAACCTATATGCGGGCTTACTTAGGGCATCAAATCAATTCTTCAAACCATAGAGACGAAGATAAATGAAATGAATTTACAATAGACTCGGTCTTGTCAGCATGATTTGCATCTCCTTGAATACCCTCGTAAAATTAAGACTCTAAAGACGAGGATCAAGTGTATCCGGACAATTTGGACAAGGAATGAAACTGATTCAATACACAATAAATGAGAGGAGAGGTCTTACAATCTTCTACATCTTTCAACTTGTAGTAGTGAGGCGCAATCTCCACTAACCAGTCCGGCTTGATCTCAATGACCTGCCATTTTAAAATTTCATATACCCATGTTACCACAACAATATCTGCAACTGAGATCATCCACTGGAGAAAGACCATAACTCTTATAGATTAGGGCAGTTGCCAATAGTTAATAAATAACAATTTGATAATGTATACAACAAGAAACATGGGACTAGGATAAATAATACCTGTCGCATGTACTCCTTTGTAGTCATGACCAGCTCATGGTACAGAATCCACCTAGGTAAAACCTGGTCACATAGAAAAGTATTAGCGGTGGATGCACTGTAGAGTTCAAGTCAAACTTGCCCACCATAGAAATAAAGATGGTGAAAGATCCGAAGCGCCGTCTGGACAATTCACTTACGGCACGGTAGAAGACCTTCGGAACGAACCTGAGAGAGACCTGAACTCGGGTGTATGCTCACTGTCTGCGGGTTCTTTATTGTACGGTAGCTTCCATTCTTCTGAAGTTTTGCAGTGTGATAGAAGAAACCTGGACATACGGTGTGGCAAAATCAGACTGAATGAAATTTAGAATAAACACCAGTAGATGACAGCAAACACATGAACGTGGTACAACCAGCAGCACAAGCAATGGGATGACCTAGTGTATAGCAGACATATACCAGATGTGATGGCCTTTCGTATATTATCAAGTTCATTGGGATTGGAAGTAGCCTCAATCTCCACCCTCTCTAGAAGTCCTTCCAATTGGTCCCTGATATCACGAGCTCGCTTCATACTCCGCACCTGCGTTTCAGCCATTATGAAACTAACAAACTTTCACTCACTAACAAACTAACTAACAAACTAACAAACTTTCACTGCACTAGTTCAGATTTCTGAGACAGCTACTGCAACGTCAAATCTTCACTTCCAGGAGCTTCCAAAGCTTTGCTGGATCAGGCTGACACTTCCATAAAGACAAAGCGAGAAAGCACCAATTGAACAAAACTTCAAAGACTCGCACCTGGATGTAATTTTCATAGCACCACTGGGTTGAATAGTTCGTTTCCTTCCAGGCATCATAAACCTGCACCAAAGGGGTCACAAAAAATATATATACAGTGAGCACATTGAAACAATCTCTTTGAATATCAACGAAGTCCAAAACCGTGACATTCCTCTTGGAAACAACATCATTTGGTCTTCATCATGAACAATAAATCAACTGTATGCACATCCGATACATGATATACCTTCATCAGGGCGATATGATCTCCAACGTTTCCTGCATGGAAGTTCATCCGAGCATTATCAGCATGCACTTGTTTGTCCTTGGGACGGTAGAAAATGGAGTTTCCGATAGACAGCATGGCACAGATGGTGACGATCTCCTCCGAGCATTGGTACTTATCAGAAGCAACCAACATCTTGGACAGCATTGGGTCCATTGGAAATTCTGCCATCCGCCTGCCCGTCTTCGTCAATTCTCCTCGATCATTCAGTGCACCTAGTGCATAAAGCTGCTCTAAAGCCCTCAAAAGCGTCTCTGCTGGAGGAGGGTCCATAAAGTCAAAGTTAATGAGATCATTTATGCCCAGACTCTTCAACAAAAGTACAACATTTCCCAAGTTAGTCCTTTGGATCTCAGGAATCGTGTTCTCATCCATCTCATTTTGGAATGACCATGCAGTGTACAAACGAAAACATTTCCCAGCCGATGTACGCCCAGCTCGACCCGCCCGTTGTTGGGCTGCTGCTTGAGAAACAGGAGTGATAACCAGAGACTCCATACCAGTCCGAGGACTATAGCTTTTCTGTTTACAAAAGCCAGGATCAATCACGTATTTGATACCATCAATAGTCAAAGATGTCTCCGCGATGTTTGTAGCCAAAACAACCTTCCGAGCGCCTTCAGGTGTTTCCTCGAATATCTTTGCTTGCATGTCCGGAGGGAGATTCGCATAAATAGGGCATATAATCATCTCTGCTATTTTAGAGCCAAGGCCTCGTGTTCGGTGTTTCAAAATCTCCTCCGCCGTCTCAATCTCCTCTTGACCGGTGAAAAATACCAAAACATCCCCAGGTGGTTGTGTAACATGAATCTGCAGAACTGTCACTATAGCTGCCTCCAAATAATCAGCTTCTGGAGCTTTTGTATATAAAATATCCACAGGAAACCGTCGCCCTGGAATGCGAAAAATTGGGGCTCCATCAAAATAATCAGAGAACTTTTGGGCATCAAGAGTCGCACTCGAGATTAGTAGCTTGATGTCTGGCCGAAATCTCGTAATGTCCTGTGCACATTAGAAGTCATCTAGTCAAGAATGGTTTTCAGCACCCACAAGGTAAGAACCATTCCAATGGTAAGCAAAATAACCAGAATGTAAATGAGAATGTGATTGAGCAAGCTCACCTTAACTAAACCAAATAGAATGTCAGTTGACAATGTCCGTTCATGTGCCTCATCAACCATCATAACACTACCACATATAACAGACAAACACAGTATTAAAGTGAAGTCCATATTTTAGTGTCAAGTGCAACAATATTATGAAAAAAGTACTAGTCAAGATCATGGAGTAGAATCACAAAAATCAGAAAGGTCGTATGAGACTGCAAAACTTGTTCAAACTAGCTTCAAGAAGCAAATCTAGAGTAATACACACTAACGAAAAAACAAATTGCAACAAGAATTTCACAACCAACCTATAGCTAGCCAGATCCGGTTCACCCAAAAACTCCCGTAGAAGCATCCCATCAGTCATATACTTCAACACTGTGGTGTCTGACGTGCAATCTTCAAAACGTATTGAGTATCCAACCTGCAAGCCATTACTCACATAGTAGCCTTTCAACATAACACCCAATAAAGAAACATTTATTTCAACTTCCCCACTCCTGTCCACCTTTATGTTGCCACCAAAAAATACAACTAGAAACTGAATCATCTACAAGCATCATTGAAGCTCTACATCACAAAGAGAAACAAAACAACTATGACAGCATGTACAATTAGATTTACATTGGTGTTCCTGATATCCAATTGAGGATATTTCTGAAAAGCTTCCTGAATATTTGGTTTTGATCAAGTACCTCATGGCCAAGTTTGACATCCATCTCTTGGGCGACTCGTGCAGAAACACTCATAGCTGCAACCCTCCGAGGTTGCGTGCAACCAATCTGAGACATACACGTGCAAACCCAATCTAAGTGATACAATTTACAATGCCAATAATAAAACCTACATTATCACATTGCCTACTTAGTAATTGAACTGCAAAGAAGAGAGGATAAGACAAAAGAAGTCAACTGCATGCACAAGGCATCAAAATACCTTTCCTTGCTTGCTATATCCAGCTTCATGAAGATATTGGGGAATTTGTGTGGTCTTGCCAGACCCTGTCTCCCCTTCTATCACAAGGATCTGTAAAAAAACATCGTCTTGATATAAATGTTTAATCACAGACACTACATCAAAAATTGCAAGTATATACATCAAGATCACAAAGCCAAAATTCAATTGTTTGTACAGTTATATTCACATCATTATTAATTGTGATAGAATTATATGTTCAACCAAGTTTCCAAATATCATGCTAAATATCTGACCTGATGTTCCCTGATTGCATCTAAGAGTTGCTCTCGGTACGCATATATGGGCAAAGACTTTCGGTCCTCCTGCCATCAATTTATAACAACAAAGATGAACCCCGCATGTCACAGTAAAAAAACTCTAGCCTCTATTAACCATTTTAAATCTGCCACAGTTGCAATCAAACAACAAAGTATAAGAAGTTGAACTTTTCACATCAAGAGAATGAAGGTTCAAAAAGCTACATTTCCTCACGTGGAACTAGTAACTGACCAGTAGCCTTTGATGCGCAGTTTTTGCAGCTGATATTCTAGCTTTCTTCTCGTAATCTGCATCCTCGTCAACCTGCGATGAGGTTCACAAACTCATCAAGATAATATACACCGACAGACTACTTAAACTTGGCCAATAAATTAGAATAGAAGACTAGGACATTCAGAGAAACGGATTCAAGCTGTTGATTGGAGCGTGCCAAGTTGGGCAAGCCAAACCGGAACCTTCAGAGATTGTTGAACAAGCATTACAGTATCTTCGATCTGAATTTCTATCGGAGTATATGTAAACAAGGATATATATCAATTATTTCATGCAACCAGAAGCATTTCTTTAGTTAAGTTTGGTGAATCTTAACACACCCAACAGGCGAATTTGGAAAGGCAGAGAAGCATGCCTTACTACCCAATTTTAAATTGTCAAATGTTTCTGGAGATACTCATCAAACGAAAGCAAGTATCCCAAGAGAAGAAGCAGATCGGACAAATCCAACTGCTTCCAATTCATACAAAAACTTCGTACCTCATCCCCAGCAAGCGTGGTAGCCTGGATAAAATCAATTTGATCCTCAAAAACGTATCTGTTCAAAAAGCAACAAAAAGATTGGAATATCTGTATCTACAAATTAACTCCTGAAAGGCGACCCTGTACAAGCACTGATGAAGCATACAGATTCAGCCTCAATACACAAGAAGTGCGTATCAAAAATGGTACAAGAGAAATCTGAGTAAGGTTACTCACTCATAGTCATCATTCTTTTTTTTGTCAGCGGCTCCAAACTTCAATGTCGCTTTGCCTGCCAGAAATAAACATGGTCAAAGCATCCACACTATAGAACATATCATACTTGGAGCATCCCAAACGTTATTCTATCAATTATAGCATAGTTACAATAATGAAACTAGCAGTCAGTGTACCTATCTGATGTTTCTCCCAAGCTTCTTGTTCGGCCAGGTTATTTGCTTTCTCCTCACCCTCAACATCTCTGCAGAAAGGAACGCAATAAAATGAAATGATCAACTTAGAACAACATAAGGACCCACCAGCTTCATTTTTTTCACAATAAGTTCAATTAGCTAGTCACACAACGAATGATCATAGTCAAGAGAATAACCTGTAGCGTTCCAGAGCAACAGCAAATCTTTTGTCTTGTGTAACTCTGTCTGTCTTGTCGTACGCTTCAGGCATGTGATACTGCAGTCCATATTCTGGAATTAGCAAAAGTACAGGATTCAAATATATTTGCTACTTTGACACTCATTCTCACCAACACGAGATGCAGACAAGCAAACTACTCTATTTCTAAACGGAGAGCTTTCAGGTCGTACTTTGATCCTACTACTCCAAATCTTCACTTTCAAAAAAAGTTACAAGCATGCATCAGAACAAAAGGAAACAAACTACAATTCAGTACCCCGACAATATTGTCAACATCTTTGGCGCGTTGTTTTGCCAGCTCATAAACTTCCTTCTTGTACCTGCAAAAGAGAACAAAGATAAGGAATTTGCATACCAAAAAATCTCAGTCATAACAAATTTGATGACCAGAACAATCAGGGTATGATGTGTCTACAACAAGCCCAAACCTGCGACACATATCGAATGGACATTTCAAGAACCACGACTAAAAAAATAGAGTCTACTAACTTGTATTCCGCCCGCTCTTTGGCTGTCAAAGTCATTCCTCCAAACAAATGCTCTTCGTCGATCAACTCATCCCTGATCACATCAAAGAAAATACATATGAAGACCATAAAAATACCATTCAAGTAAACAAATGCTCCACAATGCGACAAATACGGAATATAGTGCCAACTGTCCGCATACTCCTAACGAAAATTCAGGAATGGTCGGTGTATGCCGAGAGTATGGAACTGCATCCGAGCCAGGCATATATTTTTATATCAACAACCATCTTTAGCATTATGTAATACAAGTACTGGAACCATAAAACTCAGACTGAAACCATAAACCCTAAACCGAAAGCAAAAAAAGGGTTTAAATCACTTACTCCAACTCCTGCAGTTTCATGGCTTCCCTCTTTTTAAGATACTCTTCCCTGGAAAAGTCCCTGCAATGCACAAAATTGACAAAGATAAAGTCCTAGTAAAAAATGATAAAATTTCCCTGAATTTTGAAAGTATGTAGTTGACACTTCATTTGCATTAAAGAAATGTGACATCATACCTCAGAGTGGGAATTAGTTCCTTTCGGTCCTGAGCCTCACGTCGTCTTCTTGTCTCCTCTGCGTACAATGGAGATGATAGTGGTGAGTTCACAATACATTAAAGAATGATACTAGAAATACCCTCTTTTTCACTCACAAGCAAGGAGAAAGTTCCCACTACATTGAATAAAAAAGTAATGAAACAGCACAAGTCTAACCTTCTTGTTTCTTTGACATCTTGAACTCGCCCAACTGCAAATAACCAATCATAAACAACACCATTAATGAATTGTTTTATTCAAACGACCTGTATCTTACAGGATGCAAAGGCTGAACCGAACTAAAACATTGAAAAGCAGAGGTGTTTCATATTTCTTTTCACCTTCTTGGTTGAAGAAGCATCCTTCTCACGAAGACGTTCTTCCAGCTCCTCCTTCTCCCGCTGATCCTGCTCTCTGGCTCTTTCTTTTTCCGCCTGCAGAAGGAAAGCATTTAGTGTTGACCCAAAGATCAACAGAAAGAACAACTCAAACGCTGGTTTGTAAAGAAGTGCAAAATAATACATTAAAAACCCATCACAACGAGCCATTCCTCGCTAACATCTGAAATCTCTAATCATGAAAATCAGCGTACCCCGCAACTGATAGCACCTAAAACATTTAACAACAGTACCTCTTCATTATCATCTGATTCTGGTTCAGCGCGTCTGCTCCGACCCCTTTTGATGACAACTTTCTGTAGAACAAAGAGCACATTAACCACATGTAGTGTAGATGTACAATTGAAGTTAGCGAGAAGCTCCAAATCCAGGTTGCCGAATGCTATATCCTAGGTGCTAATAAATGCAAGCAAACCTCATCCTCGTCCACATCTTCTTCCCGTTTTCTTCGGAGACGTTTCTTATGCTTTCTCTCTTCCTTCTTCTCGTCTTTCTTCGGCTTGTTTTCTTCCACTTCTCTCGCTGCTTCTTCCTCTTCGTCGTCATCCGCATCCAGCAGTTGATACTGCTGTTGTTTTCTTGCAAAAGCTGCAGCCTCTTTTTCAGATTTTTTATATGCCTGCTCCAAATCACAAAACCATTAAAATTCCTCTGAATGTTCACATGAGACAAAAAACCGACACTCAAATCACAATAAACCCTAAAGGTCCCAACCTCAGCAGGCACTTGCTTCTAAATTATCAGACAAGGCAGCAGCGAAGATAAAATCGACGTGTGCATGTCTCATCTGCATATGTGTTGAATATAGTAATACAAAACAATTTTCACCACGGTCTAAAGTCCACGTCGGGAGCTAACAGTCGATTATAGTAACATCCAAGACATTCATTCAAATTCTAATCGGTAAATGCTTCCAACTACCCTAAACCCTAAACCCTAAATTCCAAGTGCCTGATGAAATTCATATGCCAAAAGTATTCAGTAAAGCCCTAGACAATAATCTCAGAAATAAATCTAAAAGAATGCAGAGTTCGTGTAATCGAAGAGATCGAGGATATCAACGGCAGTCATACATCAGCAGTCGCAGCTACGGTAACATTTCATACGATTCAAAATTAGGTTAAAATCACAACTACAGCTCGCACCAAAAAATCCCCACCAAGAAAGATGAAAACAATTCAAGCAAAAAAATCAACAGGCGCGGAAAATTTCAAGTGTTGGATGAGATTCAAGTACCTCATTAATTGCCTTCATGGCCGCAATCCCTGTCTGCGCCATGGTCGCAATCCCTCGCAACGCATGCAGAATGCCGAACACAATGACAACAGAAGCTACGAAAGCTGCAACACTAACAACAACGCAGACAACCAGGTAAACTACTGTCCACGCTTACACTTCGCCGAACTGCCTGTGTGAACGGGACTCTTCTGTCCCAACAGGCAGTTATAACTTTTTACTTTTGCTTTTTATTTTGCATCGTTTTCGACACTAAATTCTCAAAATTTTAAATATAGCAAATTGTTCGTAGCACTAACGACTAATACCATGTGTTCCATCAATTTTCATATTGAATATATATAAATAAATATATTCACATAATTTTCTTACCATGACATAAACAAATAGCCAAATTATTAGCAAACAAATTTTAAAATTAAAGTATAGGTAACAATAAAGTATCAACAAATGGAAAAAATATTATTAAAAGAATCATCTTGATGTCATGGCAACAAAAATACTCTATAGCTTATTAACCTATAGCAAGGCCCAATGGCTTGATGTCTCTTTGCAATCAATTTTCTAATTTTCAATGTAATAAAAATCTCAAAATTTCATATTTCATGCCTCGTTTGTTGAAACGCAACAAAACTTGCTTCACACACTATTGCCCTTCCTCTAAGTTTTTTGTTGACATCAAATTCCTCCATCCCCAATGGTCTAAGAGATCTCAACGTGCATCACACAACAAGCAAACAAATAAATAAACAAAGTAAAACAAACATTTGTTTTAATAGTATAGTCGAGATGTAAGTGGTGTAATTGATGGCAATGTTATCGATGTTAGAAAATGTGTTCTTTATAGCCAAAGTGGAAATTTCTAGGCATTGGTAAAGTAATTGTATGGATGACTTATGAATTGTGCCAAAGGGACCTGCAATATTCACCATTAGCAGTTGTGTATTCTGATTTAGGCTCAAATGTTGGTAATGAGTGCTACAAAGTCTAGAGTGAATCTTGACTTTTTTTTTAGATGCATAAATCTAGAATTCCTTCCTTGGCTACAAGATTTTGAATAGTTCCTTGAAGTTTTTTCATGACATTATAAACATATGGATATATGAATAATCAACTTAACACCCTCGTTAACACCTAAAGTACTCAATTTCCTCTCTAGGGACAAATGGCAATTCAGATAGGTTCATATATGACCTCAATTTTTTTATTGAATTTCTTGTTAGAATAGAAAAATAGATTAGCTTTTAGGAAGTACAATTTTTTATTCAAATTGGTGCTTAGGAAGCAAAAGTTATGCCACTTTGAGCTCAAACCACTCTTCCTCAAATAACACCAAAAGATCAACAAAAATTCAAAATGATCATTTTTCTCCTAATAACAAATATTTTTGTCTACATGGAATTATTTTATTCATTCGGTTTGGACTAGTGATGAGAAAGTTATAGAGAGTCTTGCTTTTGAGACATTCTAAGCATCTCCTTCAAAAAAACTCATAGGGTTCATTTCTAACTCAATTTTCACAATTCTTCAAAAGAAATTCTATGCAGTTTAGATTGCATGCTAGAACAATCTCACCATTAGAATTCCTTTTAAAATTGATTATGAATGAATATTAGCAATTCTCTCAAAAAAAATTATTTAAAGTTTGAAATCTAAAAGTCTAATTATGGTTGACTTTGAAGATCACTATCTGACTAATTTACTAAAGTCAATTTTTTAACTTGATAAGTTCATTTATTTTTATTCTTTGAAGTATAAAAATTTGCAAGGGAATTTTCAAAATCTACATTACAAAAGTTAGGAAACTAACACAAAAGTCTAAAGAAAACTAATGGATGAAAAAATCAATTTTGGACCACTAAGAGACAAATTACAATTTGCTCATGAGTTTGGATCTCTACATTCTCTAAAGAATTAAAATACAATAAAATAGCACCATGTGCCATTAGAATATTCACTTTTGAACATGGTATTGAAAGGTTGATGAAGAAAAGAGGTCCTCAAGTTGTACCCATCAAGGAACCAATGAAAGAACTTGCTAAAGGGCAAAGTTCTCATGAAATGTTTAGTTTATTGAACTAGAAGTTATTTATTAAATTATAGGATGATTGGCTAAAAATATGAGATTTATGAATTGCTCAAATTGAGTATGCATTTATAGTTTATATTTTATTGAAATGTTTCAATTTTGATTGTAAAATAATCAAATTAAGATCTTGAAGGTTCCAAATCTTTAATTAAAATTTATAATTTTGACACAACGACTCTCTAATAATGAAATGAATGAATCATTTTTCACCATCAAATTTCATTATAAATTTTTTTTGCATGGTCCAATTAGTTGATAGGAGCTTGAGGTGCCCAATTTTCTACTATATTGAAAAGTATTAACTAAGAGGTTGCATGTTTGGTATTTATAGAGGTCAACAATAGTTTTATATTCTTCTAATAAAACTAATTGGATGTTTTAAACATCACCACATTATTATATATAATTTATATTAATTTTCTTATACTTAAAAAGTACAATGATAATTTTAAAAGGCACTCATTAAAAACAAAGGTCACCATAACTATGGTTCCTATTAGTGAATTTAGACCCCACAACCAAAATATGGCTACATTAGCAATTAGGGATTAATTAAAAAAAAAATTGTACTTGCAACAACAATGGAAAGTTTATAAAACATTTTTTCACCTCCAAAAGATTGAAGAAATTACTATTTATGCCTTTTAGTTACTACTAATTCTTCTTCTTTGGCTATTGTACAAAACACATGTGTAAAAAATTGGAGAATAATCCCATTTTAATTTATTCGATAACATTAACCATGTGAAGTAGGCCCTATGACACCTTGTTTTTTAATGTGGTAATTCACATAGTCTTTGGGGGATATTTTTTGCTAAAATTTAATTTCTGTTCTATCTCTATTTTTATTTTAATCCACATATATATTTTTTAAATTGATACATTAAGCACAATTAATGAATATTTTTTCATGTTTTCCAAAAAGTCATTACTCTCTACATCTTTTATGATATGGATCAACATCTATGACCGTTTTAAACAATAAGGACTATCTATAAATTTTACATATTTATAAACTTAACCATATTTTTGAACTCCAATATATTGAATATCTTAACTTGAATATGTTCTATGTATTTAAATCCAAGGTCAACCAATTAGCATCAGTTAAGGTAAACCTCACATGACAGTCAAATCTCCTATGATAGGTTCATTAGATGAGATTCAACACTTGTAAAGGGCTATGAGTTCTCCCTACATTCCCATGTGTTCCCTTGCAATCTGATCTTTGCTACGCAACTTGTTGATGTTGTCAAGAGACTGCCACTTTAGTAGGCATTAAATTTTTATTTATTTTATTATTTATATTATTTATTTTAATATTTTGATCATTTTAATAATTAAAAAAAAATTAAAAATTAAAAATTAATTAATTTTTTTCCAAATAGTGTAGGCTAGTTCCCAACAATGGGAACCAACCTAAAACAACCCTCCTAATAAGCCAAAAAACATGTAATACCTAGAGAACTACTCATTGGCGTCTTATATCTACTCATAACACATTTTTTTTAATAAATGAGATTAGGACTACATTAAATTGATTTGTAGCCATAATCAATGCTTTGGGAGATGGTCATGGAGTTATAAGTGACTATTATAGGACACTTACACCTTACTAGTGTAAACTCATCATGAAAAATTATCTTTTTATTCCTTCATGTCATGGCCATGTTAGGAAAATCTTGTAGTCATGTTAGAAAATGTAGTGATTGCTTTAATTAGGTGGTGAGATGACTATTATAGAAACATTTTTTGTTGGTTTGGGGTAGTCTACAATTTCTTTTGGGCTAATCTGGCATCACTCTTCAAAAATTCATAATAGATTCATACTTTGTCAAAAGAAATAAAACTTCAATTGCTCTCTTCATTTCCAATCATATAGGTGCGGTGAGTGTCTGTCTTTACATTTGATCTACTTAAGTAATGGATGCCGCATTTTGAATTTGGCTAATGTCTATTCTAATTCCTTTAATGATTGTTTATAATGTAGGAGGTTTAGAAAATTGGATGCAAGATTTTGTACCTTTGGACTACAATGATCCTTTCCCTTGACCATTGCATACAATCTAGTTTGTAATTTCTACAATTATTGATCTGAAAGTGCTTTTGTTTATCCAAACGACAATTAGTGTTGCGATGTTGGATTGTGACAAAGAGGGTCAATGTGCACCTTTCTTTTTAACTAGGATTGAAAGTCTTCCTTTGTGCATAATGGTGGTGATGCTCCAAACTCTCTATGTACTCCTAACCAATCATACACAAAATGGTTGGTGTTTCCCTCTCTCTCTCTTAAATTCTTTCACCTATTGTAGTATTAGGCCAATATAGAGCAAAAGAATGATGATGCTATGAAAATAAGGAGATCTATAGTACGTAGTTATTGTGCACTTGTATTCAAAATTGGGAAGCTACAATGAATTTGTCACGTGAAGCAATTAAAAAGTTGAAATTTAGAATAAACTATAACTACTCCATCCAGATACACATACAAGACCACAATTCTTTTGGAAAAATGAACCTCAAATGAATTTTGATACAAGGTTATTCTCTCAAGATGTTTCGTCAATTTTTTTTATCCTTGCCATATACAATTCCTTCAACATCCCACGTCTTCAATTCAATAAGTTCAAGTAAGGTAGGAGGACCATAAAGTGTTGGGGCCCTAAAAGCGTCTTCTAATGCAGAGGTACAAATGAGTGCATATTTCAAGAGGTGGAAGTTTTTTAGTGACTATTGCATTTCAACTTCAAAAATTCATAACTAATTCCAAAAAGCTCCAAAAAATATGAAAAGGACTTTGGTTAGATGCCAATTCCATTTGTCATAATTCCAAGGAAAATTCACTGAAAAATATTTCAAGAAGTTTAACCTCCTCAAATTAATTTTTTCACCTCTTAAATTGACACTTCACGGACCTCCTCTATCCTACAATCCAAGTTGATTCTACTGTGAATTTTCCTAATGCTATCTCTCTCTTTTTCTCTTTTTTTTTTGAAACACATAAACAATTTCCGTCAACTCCCACCTTAATCCTTAAACAACGAGCTAGTCACCATGAAAATAAGTTGTTTTAGAACCATGTGAATTGTTGGCTTAAAATAATGCAAAAGCACTCATTGGAAGACATTCTATATACTAGAGGAAACCCACGTTTTACATTACATTTTGTAATTTTTTAAAACGAAATTTAGGTGGCGTCCATTGCAACAAACCCATGTTTTTATGTCGACATTGATGTTATGTTGGACGTATATTGTAGAAAACATTCCCTTTTCACACAAAACGTGGAGGATGTGTAGTTGCACTTCTGTCCTACATAAAGAGATTCTTTGTCAATCATTGGTCGAAAAACATTTTGAGTGTCGTTTTTGGGTTAACCTTTAAACATCGAGGAGGACGTTTGGCGTCCGATGGATGACAAGGAATCCTTGTAGTAGGACAGAAGTGCAACTATTCATCCTTGAAATCTTGTTGTGAAAAGGGAAGGTCTTCTACAATAGTTTGACTTCCAATGAGTGCTTTTGCTATTTCTAAAGCCCATGATTCACATGGTAATGAAAGGGGATGATTTCCAAGGTTACCTCTTCATCCTTTAACCCTTGAACGCCGGGCCGGTCACCATGGAAATCATTTGTTTTGTCATTGTGTGAATTGTTGGCTTAAAAAAATGGAAAAGTACTCATTGGAAGACAAACTATTGTAGATGATCTTTCCTTTCCACATAAATTTTGGAGGATGAATAATTGCCATTTCTGTCCTACACGGAGAGATTCTTTGTCATTCATCGGCCGAAAAGCGTCCTCCACTACGTTTATGGGTTAAGGGTTAGTGTTATCATTCTCCTTCATTTTCAATGCCTATCCTAATATTGTACAAGTCAAAATCGACCTGAAGAAGCTTGTGGTGGTTTTTTGTCCAAGGTGCAAAAATCTCAGGAGTTCAATCAGCTCCCGGGGTCCACAACGATCAGGGTGGATTGACCCCCTCACTCGTCCTTACCAGGGGTGCATGTAAAAAAAAAGCCCCCTATTTTGGGCCGTTCTAGGGTATACTCTTGGTCTCTCAGGACGAATTTGGGGTCTTTGATCGCAAAAATGAATTAAAATTTTGCAAAAAAATTCATGTGCGGAAAATAAATAATTCCAGGGTTTGCCCGCAGGGCCGAGCGAGGGGATCAGTTCACCCAGGCCGTCCACAACCTGGTACAGTATTGTAAGCTTATTACTTTTATTAGGGGCAGTGCCCTTTGCCTGAGGAAAGCAGAACGAGTTTCAGTGGCGACGACGGCTGGGCCAGCGACTGAGGAGCCGACTGACGGACGACCCGAGGCCAGACCCCGACCGGGCCAGAAAATATCAGACGAGGGGATGCGGGAGAATCCGAAGCACGCCCCTCATTGGCTGCTCCCCTGGCCCTTTTCAAAGTCAGTCGATTCCACCTCACTCCTTTACATTTGTGGCTCTCGTGCCTTCCACTGAGAGGGAGGTCAGGACCAAGACTCAGGACCCTTTTTCACCTCAGTGACCTCACCTCACCTGGGTCTGCCTATCAAAAGTGGCGGTAGCAGGGGAAGGGGAAAAGAAAGGAAAAAGAAAAGGAAAAAAAACAGAAAGAAAGAAGAATTGGACAGTTTGACTGACGTGTAAGGGCGCCTCTCCATTGCCAAATCGGAGGTCCAGGAGCCGGACCCCCCGGGACCTCCAGGTCGGAGGCACTGGACCCCTCCGGGTGGTCTCCATTGCACCTGGAGGCACCTGAGGGGCATAAAAAGATTTTTTTTTTATTGCAATGGGACGTGGAAGCAGAAACGAAAGCGCTGCGCGCAAGACAGCGGGATCATCCAACCAAATTTTCAAAAATAGGGGGTCCAAGGGAGGGTCTGGCCCCTCCAGCCTTGCGTGGGCTGGAGCATGGACCTCCAGGCCGGTCCGTTTTTCCAATGGAGCCCTCCTGGACCCCTCCGATCCTGGAGGTTCAGGAGGCAATGGAGAGTGCCTCTAAATTAATAACCGTTCGTCTCTCCGTGTTGAAAGGCTACTGGAGTGGAACTAGGAAGGAAAAGGAAGGGAAGGGAAGGGACGCTTTACACCTAAGCCGAAGCTGATTGGTTGGCTAAAATCCTATGACTTTGTGATTGGACAAAAGATGGAAATTTGTGCAATTCTCCCTCACCCTTTTGCAACACCGTCTCTTTGATGTCAAATGAAATAAGAAGGCAACTCAATGACCCAATTCTTATCAAATGTCTTCTCAAAGTCAACACTGCATTAATTATGAAATTTAACCACTTAGAGTAAAAACTTATAGAATTTTCAAATCAATTAGTGTGGTAACACTCCTAAATTTCATTATTAGTGTAGTTTTCACACGTACCCAATAGAAGTTGAAGAATTAATAGAGAACAACCAATGAGAGTTTAATCCTTAAAAGACAGATTGGTGAATGTGGAAATCGTCCCTTTGATTACCGTGTGAATCATTTTCTTAAAAAATTGTAAAAACACTCATGGGATGTCAAACCACTGTAGAAGACCTCTTTTTTTCACAACAAAATTCCAAAGATAAATAGTTGCACTTTTGTCCTATTAGAAGGATTCCTTGTCATCCATTGGACAAAAAATGTCCTTGTCTGCATTTAAAGGTTAAATGTTTTGTAGTTTAATGACGTCCGATTAAGGGTAGTTTGGTGGTGTCAATATTAGGTGTTCTTATGACCTCAACTTTCAAAATTTGTGGTTTATTCATGTGACCTTTGAAAATTCTCATATATACCTATTGCATTTACTTCTATTTTCATTTGCTAACATCAAAACAGATGGGTTTTTTTCCCCCAAATTGTATTTGGAAATGTTGATTGGAACTAGGGTTGGAAACAAAATGTGTTTTAGATGTACATACCTTAGGCTTGTGTATAATCCTTTAGTTAAAGCCCACTACCTTGTTGATTGCCATGGATTTGGGTTGAGTGGATTATGTTGTTCAGGTCCTATGAGCTTCCTAAAGGAGGTTGAAGATTGTTTTTATCTTCGACACATGGGAATAGATGTAAAAAATGTGCCCCTATTTTGGAAAGTTAATTTTGAATTTCATGACCTCTTGAAGATGAAATATGGTCTTTCATTACAAATATAAATTCTAAATTTCTAAATTTGATCATGTGTGGCAATTAATTTGTTCTTGTGTTTTCTTTGACAAAAATACAACTCCAAATTTTTACTTTTCCAACGAAAGTTTGTAGGAAAACTTTGATTTGTTCTAATAGTGCTTGTAATATTAATTTATCAAAGTTACACTATTTCAAATTAGTGTAGGTTGATATATTATTGTAAAGTATTAGTTTCCATTTTTTTTGTGGTAACATTAATTTTTTAGTTAATAGTACAAATAGTACTAATCGTCATTCCCTTCACTATTAGAACAAATCAATTTATTGTAAGAGAATTTGGTTTGAGTGTAGATTGGATTTGAAATTCAACTTCAAATAAAGTGTTGACTAGGTAGGTTCGTCTGTATTGCTTCTTGTAAAGTTTAGGTGTGAGTCTTATGGGGTAGATGAATATATTCACTAATACTTGAAGAAAGAGGAACACAAGTTTTATTGCACATGAATGAAGAGTTTATTGGGACAATTATTTTATCTATATCATATAGAGAAGCATTATGAATAATTTTCTATAATCTACAATATTTGGAGTCATTAAGTATTTGCATTTCATGTTGACTATGATCCTATGTAAGGGACCATAGAAAATAAAGTTCAATTGTTGATGCTTCATGTTGGAGCAAACATTGTTGATTGATAGTCAATGAGTAGTTGAGATGCATTTTTGTAAGATGAAGAGCCAATACATTATCGTAGTATTGTTAGGAAGGTTTGTGTAACCTTAGTTTGATTTTCTTGTTCAAATAGGGGGACTAATTGGTGTTTGTGAGAATGGAGGAATTGCAAGTTCAAGAAAGTGACTACTACTTTGAAGAAGACCAACTGATAACTCAAAAGTTTTGACTATTTTTTAGTAGATCAATTCATTTATCTAATTAGTATGCTAATACATTTGAACCCAATGTAATTTTTTCAATTCTATATCTAACCTTAACATCTATACAAGGTCACATATGATTCTAGATTTCACTTTACAGAATAAATTTTAAAAAATTGCCTTTTATTTGCAATTAGTTGATTTTATTTTAATCATCCTTCTATAGTCCAAATATAAATATAAATTTGCCAAATTTCACTATAATAAACAAGTTCCTATGTTATCTCCAGGGTGAAACTTTAAGTGAATCCTATTCTTGCAATAAATGAAAGAATGTGAAATAGAGCTCATGTGTGGTTAGGGCCTCACTAGTAGGCATCAATGGGTATGAAGACAAGATGCTGAATCTTGTTTTTCAATTGTAGCCATTTTTGAAGGGGGCCAATGCTATGTAAGAAATTAAGTAATTTGAGCTATGAAAGGAGAGAAATTTTAAACATCTTCTTGAGTTTTGCAATCATTTCTCTTTTCCTGTCACCTCCTCTTAGCCAACTTCCTCCACCTTTGGTTGTGAAACAAGAGGAGGATGTTGTTGAGCAAGGTAAGCCCTTACATTGATCCAATTGTAGCACATGACCAGTTGTTGACTTTTCAAAGGTAACATAGCACCGTCCGATTGGCAACCCATCACCATTGCCATTACAAGTTGCAACTCATAACCTTCTTTCCTTTCAACTTGCTTCCTACACTACACCCTTGGATCATGAAGATCAAAAGTTGCGATTGAAAAATGTAAAACTGGTTATGTACGTCTCCCTTGGATGCTTTGGAAGCTCAATGGGCATTTTTGTCCTTGCACCGCACATGAACTGCCTTCGTGTCCCGTAATCTCTCCACCACCTGTAGTAACGTCCTCGCTTAATGTGCAGGTGAACGACAGCTTCGAACTGAGGTTTCGGTGATCGGCAGCACGCACCATGTCAATTTGGTCCACCTCCATGGCTATCGCACGGAGAAAGCTCACAGATTGCTTGTTCGCGAGGATCTGATTGAGCAACAGTTCACTCCACTACTATCTGGTGCAAGGAGGTGCTGCCTCGACCACCGTACGTGAGCAGCTCATGGAGCAGCGGGAGCACGGCTTCCAATGCATGACAACCCCGAACGATATTAGACTGGAAGATACGTTTCTCCATCGCGCTCGGAACGGCACGCGGTATCATGTACTTGCATGAGGAGTGCCTCGAATTTATAGTCCATTAATTGCGACATCAAGTCCGAGAATGGGGAGAAGAAGATGTGACAACCCCTTTATTATTCTGTAGATCTCTGGAACTTCTTCAACCTGCACAACAAAAGATTGACGCTGATAAGTGCCGCGTCTGACGAAGTGGATAAAATTCTCTTCCTCAGAAAGTAATACAAATGAATGCATTCTTTCGAATGCAGAACGCTCCAATTTCACTCCGACGCGCACCCCAATTGCAATCACCAGTCGAAGTCCCCCGCTTTTCGAATTCCTTGCACCTTGCAAGATCACTCGAGGGAGTAGTACCTCAGGAATCAATTCATGAGCAAAGTTTCTGTATTAGCACTCACATTTGAAACCCTGGTAAATAGTGTAGAACTGAGTGATCGTGCGTAATCATATTACTTTTGCAAATTTCTGTGTGATCTTCGTCAATCATGAGGCTGGTCTTTGTGCTCTCTCCATGCTTCTGTAATCTGTACTTGATTTCTGCTGCTCGAAACCCTTGTTGCCGATTTTTCGAAGTGAATTTCTGTAGTTTCACTTGGAAGCTTACTATGTTCATTCACTTGTTAGATCTGGTAATCTATGAGTTTTAGGTAGCTGCTGTGTTTTCTGATTAGAAGTTGCCCAAATGAAGAAGGTGTCCGCGATTCTTGTCCTCGCCCTCCTCCTCGTGGGCGCCCCTTTCATGGCCGTGAGTGCGGATGTGGTCCTCGTTCCTCAGGGCCGCCTCTTATGCGATAAAGGAAAAGGAGCAAGACACTCTGTGGTTGGTCAACTTTTTATGCCCCCTGGTGCGGTCACTGTAAGAATCTGGCGCCGACAAGAGACCACGTCGACACTCCCAACTCCCAACCTCGACCCCATTCACACCACCAACAGGCAACAACCCCGTTCACACCGCGGTCCCCAAGTCCTTGGCTCACAGCACACCAGCACGCCTCTTCTACTGTCCGTCACAATATACTTTTTGCTCCGTCCCGTCAATCATTCTGCGCGGCCGTCTTGATCCCTCTTGCAAATCCTTTCTCTCCATCTGCTACTCTCACTCTGCCATTCTGCGCGGGCTGTCAGTGTGTTAAGCGCTTGCAAATTCAATTTTGAATTTCGTGACGGGGCGCATTTCGTGTCCGTTTTTGCGGTTCGTGGGAGGAAGGGGAGCGACTCCGGACTGGCTGCCGTGTTTTGAGCTCGAGCTCGTTGATGTGAGAAGAGCACTTGGAATTTGGAGTCGGTTTTTAGTTCAAGAGTTTGGCTCGCTGGAAGAGAGGGAGAGGTGATCTTGTTTGGTTTCCAGGGGATCGATCAAGCAGGTTGCTGCGGGAGGGTGTGGATCTGAGACCAAGATGTTTTCACCGGTGTTCGCTCTTCACTTTCGTAGCTGGACAAGTTGCTAACGTAAGTGTTCTCCAACGTTACGATGGCCTGATCTTAGAGCATCTTCGAGTGGAATATTGCCTTATTGGGCAGGCGGGAACCACGTTGACTATTGATACAAACTGTGGGGTCGAATATGTGTTTTGTATAATTTCTTGTTATGGAGAAGAGGGAGGTGGTTAGTTAAAGATTCTTTCAATTATTATGGAACTTTCTTGCCTTGGTACTTGTGGAGTTGGGATGTGTGCCTTAGACTGCTTGGCGCAGGGCTCACGTTAGTTAGTGTGAGTTCTAAAGAATGCCAGCAGTGACTCCCGTTGCATTTCAGATTTCGGAAAGGAAGTTTCCGGGGTTGTTAGGGATCGTGGGAGCATGTGCACGGTGCTTCTTTTCGCCTTGAGCCTATATTATAGCTTCGGTCAGAATCTCAAGTTGCATCTAGGAAATTGCTAGATTTCGAGAAATTCCGTAGAAAGGGTTGCTGCTCGTTTTCTGATTGATGTTCGGAAAGCACGTGTTTGCAAATCCATAGCGTGATTAGTATCTACAAAGCAGTGACGAGTGTTGCTCAGAGAACACCACCACCTGAAATGTACACCTGAGGTACATTCTCACTGTACTCTGGTTGTCTCCTGACCAGCACTCCACCCGCATTGAATGGAGCAGCTTACTTGAACGATCAAATTCAGTGCATTGAGACCGAGATCTTGTACATCGCCGTGTATGACCATGGCTTTCCGGAGCGGGAGTCTGTATGTCACAGTTTCAATGCAGATGTGCTTGTTAGATGTGTGATCACTGATGATTTGTAAAACTTGGGACTTCGACTGACCTTGCTTTCTCCTGATTCCTCCGAGCAGGTTTGCTCACATAGATTTACAGATTCAGTATATGTCTGGAAGATCGTGATTACATTCACAAAGACCTCCTGAATTTGCATTCGGCCTCCCCTACCGGGCTCGAATCACTGTAGTGGGGTACTTGTCGAATGGTGATGGTTGAACAAGCTGGGCTGCATGAGAGAAGGACATCTTCGAACGATAGAAAACGAAGCTACTCAACCGCGGAAGCGCGTGATGTAGAATCGAAGCGGCGCACTGTGGAAATCTCAACGGGCTATGTCGGTGGACTTTCACCATCTTATCCCGTCTCATCACTGTACCATTGTCATCGAGATTCGGAGGTTACTAACGAATCCCAGCGCAGTCAGAAGTCTAAGATTGCGGATTTCACGGAGGAAGGATATCCAGGACAATACGATCACTTCCGCGACTACCCCCTCACGCAACCGCAGGACCCGGGAAGTAGTTACCGACCCCAGCCAACCAAGCTTAACAACAGGTTCAATCTTTCAAGGTACCAACTGGACGGAGAGGATGATTTGGCCCCAATTCCTGTGATGGATCCCGGGGAGAAACCGAACCGTTTCAAGACCCAGAGAGAGAGACTCATGCTAGCGGCTGAGAGTGAAGAAGAGGAGGAAGAGGAAGAAGAAGAGAAGGAAGAAGAGGAGCCGCAGTCACTCTCCTCGGAATCACGGTCGCAGTCGCAAGACAGTTACATGCCGCAGCGGGAGCGACTGCGGCGATTCAGCAGCGAACATTCGCGGCATGTGGTGATTCCGAATGAATGGGAAGGGGAGCAGCAGTTGCAGGAATTTGTGGCCCTTGGGAATATTGAAGCGGCGTTGCGGCCGCTGGGTTTGATGATGGCGCGAGCGGCGCTGGTTTCGGATTCCGTGACGACGAGGCACCGTCGATCTTCTTCCACTGCACGGTCGTGTTGTCACACGAATCATGGAAATCCGCGCACGTCGTAGTCGATTGTGAAGGTATTTTTGAAGTGTTGTCACTACACTTCGACTTACTGTAGCAGTGTCAAACGAGACTGCCGCTGCCACTCAAACGTTTCAAATCCAGGCCGGTGCCATTTAGTGTTTGAAGGACATTAATTATCTTTCGTGACAAACAAATTTTCCTTGATGAGGTTGTCGATTATTAGGAAATAGGTTTGCACAGCATCAATTAGGTGCGGTACATAAGCACGCGGTCTGACATGTCCTTCTGAAGGAAAACCTGAAATTTTTTTTAGCTTTCCAGCAACAATAAAATCTCTCTCAAGGTGCATTGTTGAGGCTGTTGCATTTGTTTCCAACACAAGTAAGGTAGCCGACCTCTTTCCGACCACGACTTATTTTCTCTTTCACACAGCACAAATGTCGTGGAGGTGTACATTGAATGCATACAATATCACAAGATGTACAATTGAAGCCATAATTATCACCTATTTTGAAGCATGGTCGATTTTGTAATTAGCCTATGGTTGCAAATGTGGTGCCCTACACAACAAGAATGGATTGAACGGAATCTTTACGAAAAAAATTCATAATTATTTTGTTTTTAGGGAAAAAAATCAAGAACCCTCCTCAAATCTATTTCTCGACATGGGGGATTTTTCTCCTCACCAAATGCATACTAGACATACAATAAATTGCTTAAGTGGTCGGAACGAGGTCAGCTACCTTAATTAGAAAATGTGCATTTTCCAAGCCTTCCGATTACTTTGTAATTACAAGCGATGTGTACAAAAGTCAAATAGTACATATGGTAGACATCTTGTGAGCCGTTACTCTTAACATTAACATGCACACCTCAGTCCTCAACCAGTTTGAAAGCCAATCTTAAAACAAACAAACTTAATGAGCCCCTAAAGTGTCCAATAGGTGACTTCATTGTTCACTATAGAAACAAAGAATGCACGTATTGGTCCAATAATGGGAGCATTTTGGTGATTAGCTTGGTCATGGGCCCGCGTCCTTGAAGGGTTAACATGGATCACCTCTAAGAAATTTAGATCCTTTCATGCATGTGTATCAATAGACCACATTGTAGGAACGAAAGATAGAGATATACCATGAGGGGTACTCCAATTTCACCCTGTAACGCGCTCACCAAGACAGGATCTGCACTAGGCAAGCACTGCCATAAAATTTAGTAACGGTACCCACCTCAAACTTGCTCTTCAGCCTCACGACTGTCAATCAAGCAAACTACATTACTACAATGTTTCTCGCCACACGTGTCTCAGGATGGAACACCTGTAGCATTCGCTGGATCAAAAGCAGTTACTCCATCTGTCCCAAAATACTAGGATGGATATCTTATCCTGTCCTGCACAACGAGAAATGTATATCCAATAAACACCCTGAAAACTTCTACTACAAACAAGCGAAAGTTGTAATCAAGTTTAGATCACTGTGCCCACAACCACATATTTTTTGAAAAGGAAATTAAATTAAATCCAAATTCATGGGTTGCAATTATGGTCCTATTTGATGTTCTCCAAAGTATACCAATTGATGAGCAACTGTCCGCCCCTAAACTAGTTGCACAGCCATGACTACAAACTCATTCTCTCCAACTTTATGAAGGACACCGGCAAGCTCCGCAGAGTTGATAATTGAATTATCTCCACTTTGAAGAAGGTACATATAGTAGGAGCACCCATTCCCAACCAGGGATGGGTACCTGACTTGCAGAATACCCCTATTTCCAACCAAGCCAAACTTCTCTGTGAATCATGTTTGGGAGTCTCGATTTAATGACATGCACAATATGCGAGGTGGAAAGGACCAATTGCTATATGCCACGTATTACAGCATTTATTATTTTGAAATTTGTATGCATGAGTAGGAAGGAACCTCCCCTATGAGTGGAATTGCAAGACTCTAAATGTTATGTACTGGTTCGGAACACTTTTTGCCTTCTAAAATTCACAGAAATTTCAGTTTTGAAAATAAAATTTTGAAAATTTTGCAGTCCCAATATTTTCTATCTCCCTACATGGGAAAAATTTCAAACGCAGCCAACTGCTCACCATCTGTTCTACAGATGCTCAAGTGATTAGGTATGGGTGGTCCTACTATAGCTGAAGTTGCCAAGGAGACCCACTGCCTGCAAGTTGTCATGGACACTCTTTGTGCCACTGATGCTGTTCAGCGACTGAACCCTAATACTGCCTCACATACTGACAACTTACAAGTTTCTAGCACAATAACCCACATGACAGGCTGTGAACCTAGTCGCACATTCACCTACTGTAGATAACCAGCGTACACGACATACTCCTACGCTTTTATCTCCCGAGTGAGAAGGTGAATTCCATGATATCCAGAACACAGATAAGTCAACACACGATGCCATGTGGGAAGTACAAACCTCAACTATATTTGTGCCCAGATTCATGCTGTAGTATTGCTTAGTTGTCAACAGCGGGAGATGCTTGCTCTTCAACTTTGCCACCTGAGTTCAAAATCACCTAAGTTTCATCATAAGATAGTGCTGATAAGCTTGATCATTGAATTAGAAGAAAGATGTCTAATTGGTTGGAAACAATCTCCAATAGTAGCTTACCAAATTAGTATGACTTTGCTCTTAATATGGCAGACTAGGCCAGAACTCTCGACGCATTAATGTTAATTTATAGGGTATGTGTTGGGCTATAAATTAACATTGATGAACAGATATCAAGTTACACCAATGGATACCAAATGTTTCAGTGAAAGCGGGAATACCACGACCACAACGCATACATGACAATCTTGAAGGCGGGAGGAAAGGTCGTTCCAACCAACCCAAATTAAAAGAATATCCCTGGATGCATGAAACAAGTTTGAAATCCAAATTTCTGTGAATGTCATTGGGTGGTGAATGCCAAACTTATTGTGGATTCACCCTTACATGGCTGTACCAATATATTGGTGATCTCAATCCCGCCGGATACTCAAAAATGAAAGAAAAATGAAAAGAAAATGAAAGAAAAAGGCTGCTACTGATGCTAATCTAATTCTTGACTGAAAACTCAACTACAGGCAACTGCTGCAAGCAAGTGATCTAGAAAGAAACCCAGAACGGTAAGCGCTGGCTCAAACATTGTATTTTCGAATCCACGTATTAAGCTTGGGGCCTTCCAAGGTGAACCCTGACACCGACGCATACAAGTTGACGACGGCCTTCCAGGCGGCATCCGTGGGATGAATGGTGTCAAACAGCAACGCCTTGCTGGGATCCTCACACTCCGTGTACAGGGGCCTTCCTTCACTGTCGGTCTCGCCACACACAACCGGGTAGAGATTGGTACCGTTCCCATGGCAGCACGGTACCAGTGGGTCCACGAAACCTGAATACATGCACCCCACGAAAGATCCATCAAAATTGATCACCAATAGCAACGTCAAACCAAATTTCAATCGTATCAAGACCTTATCCATGGTTGGAAACAAGACAATCGTTACATTTGACCGAATTTGAGATATACTTAGAATTGCTTAGGACATATCTGGGGGGTGACTTCCTCGATCCTGTGGCGAGCAATCTATAAACAAGGCTAGTATGATACTTTGATAGATCATTGGTCAAACAAGTTTGAACAATGCTTACTGGGCAGGCCTTTCCAAAAAGACTTTTAAATTTTCATAAATTTTACAAATCCTCCAAGGCATTGAATTGATTTCGATTTTAATGAAGTGCTTTTGAATAATTTATTGAGCGAAGGTCCACTTTCCGAGTCCAAAACTCAATACAAATTACTAATTGTGGATTTGGCATCGAAAATTTGAAGGGTAAAAGTGGGGCTTACCGTAGGTAGCTGGGTGCCAGATCAATTCCTTGAAAGCTCTCGTCTGGTCAGCAATGACGACGCGCAGGTCGGACAGCTGCTGATTCAAGCCCTTCACCCGTTGATGAAGCAACGAATTGTGGAGCAAAGTCTGATTGACAAAGGTGGAGTTGGTGCTGCAGCCCGTGTAGGCAAGCTCCATGATGGAGAGGGGAATGCACTCCATGTAAGGCAGGTTGGCTACCACGATGTGGCGAATCCCAATTGCGTTCAGGCGCACAATGGAGAGCGCAATTCCGTCCACCACCGACGCCACAAACGAATTCAGCTCTTTTGTGGAGGGAGATACCTTCAAAACCACAAGTACACCTCACGTCAATTAATAAATAAATAATAAGCACCTAACAATGAAGGTAGGTAGATTATTTATTGCATCATAACACTATTGCATGTCATTTCTTATTACGTTAGTTGGTATATAATATATTTGAATTAGAGCAGCATCCAAACTTAGTTAAGTTACTTACGTTCACTTAGTTGGATCTAAATTAGTGACATTAACTGAGTTGCATCTGCCAAACTGTAATTCAACTTCTGTCTCGACTTCTGTTAACATAGTTGGATGATAGCATGTTATTTCTCTTTATGATGCTCTAAGGAGGTATCCATCAAATGAAATTAGCAATTTCTGTTAGGATGGACAAGAATTGTGCACTTGTTCAACACTTCAATCTACACCCGCCTGGTGTTTGAAGGAAAAACCACCATACTTGCATTGTGCACTTCAATTAAGCAATTTGAAAATTGGCACTGACTTACATGAAATATTGAATGTGTTCCCTACTTTCAAATTCCCCACTTCATCGAACACTTCCGTGTCCACGACAACCCAGCCAACCATCCCCACTAAAAGCCTTCACGCTAGACTGCGATTCATTCCACAAAGTTTGAACGCCTCAAAAGAAAAACTTCAAGCCCTGGAGCTGTTTATTTACCTTGAACGGTGTTTCAGAGTTGCGAGAGTCGTAGTCATTGAGTCCCACGCTGATGACTCCAACTGAATTCCGGAGGTGCAGCTTGGTGAGAACTCCGTTCGCAACCAAGGCTTCCATGTTGCCCACTTGCTCATCTAGCGGAAGGAGGCCGTAGGCATACGTTGCGCCCGCGCCACCCACGGCGAAGTTGATCCCTTGTAGCGCTTCGGAAAGGTTCTGGCGGTGCAAGAACGGTGTCGGAGTCGGCAAATTAAACAGCTTCGCTGCAGCAAACACACATTTTAACGTCAATTTCGTTAAATGTGCGGTAGTCAAATACTGTGGCATCTTTCAGAACACGAGGTCTGAAAAGAAAAATCCATACCTACAGTGCATTTCTAGATCTTTATGTACATATATGTCACAACTATTGACTCTGGAATTGTGCCAATTGATCGAAATTGACCATACAGCAAACCTCGTCCGAGGTGAACCACTCTTTTCGGGGAGCTACAATGGTTTGAGATGGATAGGCTTCTTTGTTTCGAGACCAATTTCCAAGGGATTATAAATCTCTCTCTCTCGGATTCATCTTCTTCACTTTGGGTTTGACAATATAGTGCAGCTTTAGTTGAAGCATCGTTCATTGGAGCTCGCAAATTGAGACAGGGCGGGTTAAAAATCGAGATGACCATAGGCAATCAACGCAACGTTGAGACTATGACGGAATTCGAATTCACCACTCTCCTCTTTCTAGTCTCGATTCATTTCTAAACCAACACTTTTCATACTTTGCCCTTGGAATCAGCGCCCCAACAATTATGGCGTCTTCATGCAAATTTGAACAAACCCGGAGCCTTGCTGTGGGAAAACACCCCCCAGACAGATGTAGAATCGGAACCTCCGTTACAAGATGACTTTAATCGAGCCCAGACTGAGAGGGGGGGGGGTCCCGATTCTACTTTCTAACCAACACATCCTTTGCTAAGTGTACTGATTTCCATCCAACGACGCTCCAATTTAACGTTACCTAGTACATAGCTAAGGAATTGCAATAATAACAGGGCAACATTTTCACGTCCGTTTTTTGGATTCGCTTGAAAAACAATAGTCTGTTTGTTCAAGACCAAAGCAGCACAGCATACATACCAGAAGCTTAATGAATGAATTAATGCGGGGAGCTTACCAAAGTAATCAGTTTGGACGCGGCCATCGGAGCGTCGGCGGTCGGGGAATCCAGGCCAAGTGATTCCATACGGTGAGTTTAACAGATCAAGCGAGTTTCCAGTGTCCATGTAGGAATCGCCGAACACGTACATTCCTACCGCCCCATCCACTGCGCCTGTCCAAAGCAAATACCCACAAATGATTGAGTGATTATCATCGAAAAAGATGATCAAATGATTAGATAAATGATCAGACATTTGATCTCTTTGATTTCAAACGATTTCTTCGTATGCCGGGCTAAGTTGATCAGGGAGACCCCATATCGAGCTTACCTATATTAAAGACTCCAATCACCACCATCGCCAGAAGGGCGCCATACCAAATACCTTGCAGCTTCATCTTCACCTCGATCACAAGAGATGGCCTGAAAATAAACAAGCAAATTCACAGTACTCAAAGCAGCAGCTAGCTAGCTCTCCCTCTTCAATGGAACACCACTGAGAACAGTGTACGTAGCCCGGCGATGGATTACACAGCCGAAGTAAAAATGTCCTTTGATTGCTGCCTTTGAAGCTACCAGGGTTCAAGTACTGTACGTTCAAGGACACAATCAAACTTGATGGGCACGTGAAGTTAATGCCGACAATGACACGGATATGCAGTCAGTTGTACGGAGAATTCAGTCTCTTGCTGTGCGCAGATATTAGTGAAAGACTCTGTCTGTATTTGAGGTGGCAGTGTCTGGCAGCTTTATAACGACGACGTTGTGTTTTGTGACGAAGTGGGGAATGTGGAATTGGAGCCTCACAGGTGGGTCGAAGGTGTTCAAACAGGCATTGCTCACTTTCGCCGTTGCGAACTTTGGGACGTCAAACTTTGACTTCTTCTGATTATGCTCAAAATTCAAAAGCCTGTGAGTGGGTTATTGACCATAAAGGAGTCCAAAAACGAACACAAGAACACCATAAAGATATACTCATCCTCAACGTCTACATTTGATTATCCCTGTAGAAATTTAGTTATAATGCTATTAATAGATATCACACCCCCTTTCAAAATATATAATTTTAAGAAGTAAATAATAAGTTTTACACTTAGTCATGTGAATGAAGAATTTATTGGAGGTAGTTCTAGATGAATGCACAATAAAATTTAAGTATTGAAACATTTCCTACTTACAAGAATATGATAATTGCATTTAAAAAAAACAATTTCAATATACACATCTTTTGGTTGGTTTTGGCAATTTCATCAAACTTTGAAGGGAAAAGTTGTAAAAGTGAAATATTGTTTTCATATTGACTTCATGACATTGTGAAACAAAAATTGGATGTCACCGTTGTTCATATTTGTTTCCAATCACATTTTGAAACTTAACCCTTAAACACTACACCAACCTAATAGTGGCCAACAAATGACTTTCAAGATTATTGTAGAAATGAAGAATGCACCTATTTTTCATTTGGACAAAATTTTTGGGACATTAGGAAAATAACATTATTTTTAACTGTTCAGATTGTTAATAGATTTCAATGCACTCCTATCCTTTCCAAACTTTGAGTTTGGGAGCCCTTTTCAAAGTATAGTATGAAGTTTATTGTAATAAAATTAATGAGAACTAGAAGATCATTTTGGAACAGAGGGAATATTTGTTGTATGGTTATTGATTTCTGCAAAAATTGCATTTAGTCTTGCGTCAATGCAATGCGTTGCAACATCCAATTTGTTGTGAAGTACTCCTCTGTTAGTGTTGCTTTTGAGGTTGGCATTTGTTGAAGTGTGCTATGGTTTCTGTGATGTGAGGGCATGTGGGTCGAGAGTCCACAAGCTAGGCTTGTTTTGTGGGGTTTGTGCCTTCAATGCTTTGGTGATGCAAGATGAAATCTATATTGATATACTTATTGAAGAGGGGTATGGTTTCTTTCATAAACTATTTGATATAAATTGTTGAATTGGCAACAATAAGTAATTGAATGCTATCATGTCTATCAAGGTTGCTAGGGTGAATTTTGTATATTATGCTAATTATGTTTTGACCTCCCAGAAGATGGGATAATATGTTGTGACTTGTGTAATTGAGTATTCAAGATCAAGATTTTATTATTATTATAGTAGTTGTGAGGAATTCAAAGTTGATAGATTTTTTTTAAATATCATTAAATGTAATTTAGCTAGTCTACATAGCTCAGAGTTCCCCGAGTTCCCAAACTGTAGGAACTCGGCCACAATATCATATGGCTAAGAGATTGCCACGTTAAAAAAATTTAATTTTTAAAATTTAATTTTTTTTTTTAAATTTAAAAAAAAAATAATTAATTCTTTTTTAATTTAATATTTTAAAATGATTTTAACTCTAAACAATGGTGGTTGGTTCTTGTATGGAGAATGAGCTTGAAATGGCCCTCCATGGTGGTTGAAAAACATCTCATGTAGATTCTAAGTCAATGTTGCTTGAGGTGTAAACCTATTCATCAATAGTAGGTAGGTGGGAGTAGCATTGGTGAGAATTACTACCATGAGTTTTGATTTTCTATCACATTTGGAGAGACCAACAATTTTTAAGTTCTAAAAGCTATAATTTGCAAAAAGTATGAAGTCATACAATTATTTGTGAGTATTTATTTGCAAGAGAGGGGGACCACAAACATATCATTCTATTCCTAGATGTGAATGGAATATCCAATTTTTTCCTACTTTGGCGATGATCTTGGTGTTGTTTTAAGTGTAAGTGTGAAAATTCTCCTTCCTTCTAGTTAAGAGATGTTGTTGATGTGAGAATTTTGTAAGTTGACCTCAATGAAACCAAAGAAAGTATTGTTTGGTCTTCCAATTATAACAATGAAGGTCTTCCAATTTATTGTCTTTGTATATGGGCTTGAATAACTAACATTTTGTTAATTGAAAAGGAGTATTAAATGTGTATGAAGTCTATAGTAGTGGTAATAAGGTGAGGAGGATTGTTGTAGCCATTAGTTGTAGGGTTTGTTATAAAACTAAATCATTATAGTTGTTGAAATTGTATGTATGTTGTATTGCCAAAGGATGTTGTATATTGTTAAATGATGAATTTTTCTATAGTAAATTGTATGAAGAAGTTGAAAATTGTCTCACACATTGTAGAAAAAAAATTAAGGTTGACCCCTCATACAAAATACCCAACAATTTTTTTTCAAATTATTAATAACATGTAGGTGAATTTTAATATATACTTGAAGTCACATAATATGATTGGATATACTACCCAAATAAACACTTTCAACCTAAAAGTTTGGCCTTTGTGTATATGAGAAATTCTCCTCATAGGTTATACAAGTATAACAAACATAGGAGATCATATTAGTTCTTTTTATCAAAGAGTAACTATAATTGTATCTCATAATTTTGTTTGTTCTCCTAAAGCCGCCCATCTTCTTCAAACCACCCCTATTTTTAGGTGGAGAATGGAGATGGGATAATCCTTACTTTAGGAATTGAATGCATTGAGGAAAAATTATTTTTCTATTGTGAGAGCCAATCATCATTAGAAGAGATTTCGGGATCCAGAGGGCCGTTTTAGGGCCGTTCCCGGCGCTGTTTCCCAGCAATGAAAAAACACCACTATCAAATTTTATTTTATTTTATTTTCGAAAAAACTGACCTGGCAGTCTTTCGGCTAGGTCAGTACAGGTGGGGAACGGCGGGTTTCGGCGATTCTCAGGGGTTTTTTGAGTTGGGAACTCGCAGCCCTCCCCGAGAGCCAAAACACATGTAATGTGTCTTGGATTCCTACACATCTCTTAACAAGTTGAAAGTGGACAAATTTTGGGATACCTATGGTCACAAATAGGTGTTTATGCCCTGAATCTTTGAAAATTTATAAGTAATTCATAAATGCTTGGAAAAATACAAAACCACTTGTGTTAGGTTCCACATCTATTTTTCTTTCTCTAAAAAATGATTGAAAAATATTTATGTCCACATAAGCGTATGAAAAAGGTGGACCAGCCCTCATATGGTCACTTTTAGCACTTTTACTACCTTAATGTTGACTTAGATGTTCCGGATGAACGAATAAAACCGAACGAAACTTCCGGATGCACGACGGAATAGATCAAACAAAATTTACGGATGAACGAATAAAGTCGAATGAACTGAATCCTTCCGATGAACGAAGAAAAACGAATGAAACCCTAATCGTTCACCTTCCTTTGTCGCCGGCTATGTGACTACTCCACTATGTTCCTCTCTTTTTTGGTCTTCGTGCCTCGTGTCTTCTGCCGTGGGCTCGATCGTTTTTCTATCGGCCTGTTTCAGTCTGTTTTCTGATTGAAAGGGATTGTTTCAGTACGTTTTGGTATTCTAGAGAGTCAGTGTTGAATTTTGTAGGCAGACTTTTTGATGACGAGAGGTAACCAGCGGGAGAAGGACCGTGAGAGGGCAGCTGCGCGCGGCAAGGGCGCCAAGGGGAAGGACGATGGACTGACGCCCGAGCAGCGGCGTGAGCGCGACGCTAAAGCTTTGCAAGAGAAGCTGGCCAAGAAGGCGGATAAGGAGCCCGGGCCAACGTCATCCACTGCGCCAAAGAAATGACACAGTTCTCTCTGTACATCACTCGCACTTGGTGTGCTTCCTCATCTTTTTACGAGCGCCTTCCATGTCTGAATTCCCCCTCTACGATTGGTGTAGAACTTAGCGACAGTCGGTACGTAGAGAACCTGCTTTCTGTTGTGTGCACAAATTCTCTGTCCGCGTGCGACGAGATTTAAGTAGATGCGTCGGTCTGCTTCTTGCAGTTTGTCTGCTGAACGCAAGATGATGCAACTTACATCCTCGCGACGCTACTAGAGTATTGGTTAATCAGCGTGATTGAAATCAGACAAGTATAAAAAAGCTACATGAAGTGATAAACTTGTTGCTTCCATCCTTATGCAACTTTCAGTCAGAATGTTCATGGTAATTTTAGTCATGACAAACCAGCTGGTGCACTTTTAGCTTGGTCACAAACCATGTGGCAAGGTCGTTCTTTCACTCACTCTTGCTGTTTGGAGATATCGTTATCCTAATGTACGTTAGGATCGCTGCTGCAGTGAATTATATGATTGCAACCTTCTGTTTACGTGCTCAGCTTGAGCGATATATTCTTTGAGCCTTGAAAGAGTTTTTGCTGTCATCATTGGTGTATCGATGAATCTCTTGCACATGCTATGTTGCCGATTTAACAGGTGGGAATATTCGGGATTGTCTGCAGCTGGAATGCTGTTCTTGGGCTCCGCACAGCAGTCCAGGTATGCAAAAGTCAAGTTTTGGAACTCGTCAAAGTTACTGGCTTTCCAGGGGAATCTCATGATTGTCACATTGCACCATGCTACAGCAACCAGTGTTTGATGATGTCACCCACTTTGAGCGTGTGTGTGCATGCGTGAATAACGTATTGAATACTATTTGCCTCACACTAAGCAGGAGACACCCCTATTGAGTGTGAGAGCTATGGAGGGAATGTACCGGGGGTTAACATTTCAGGGGAGGGGACCCCTGTGCAGCACTATTCCAAAACTCCGTACTTTGCTAGCATTTTCTCCTGTCAAAAAAGCCACGTCCTGCTCCAACACAACGAATGCCACAAGAGCTTGCAAACATGAATTTCACGTTCTAACCCTTCTCCATTGTGTCTTTGCAAGGCACCAAATCACACCGTAATCTTCTAATGCTTGCAACAGTGTGTGAACTATTCCAATTTAGAGAGCATAGGACGTAAACAGTAGTACAGAATGAAAAGCCAGGGAACAATGTCAGTTTTGTTAAATTGGCGCAGTTCCTTTGAAAATGGCGTAGTACATCGTCAAGGAATAAAGGGAAGGAAACGACTTCCACAAACCATCTGATCGAGCTGGGTACTGGTAGTCGGTGATCAATGTTGGGGATGAAATGTAGTTTGCATATGAGTTTTCATGTACATGATGGTGATTATGCCAAATTATATTGTCAAGTGAGTTACGACTGACAAAAAAAAAAAAAATTCCGATCCAATTGGATCACCCTTGAAAGTTATTCATTGAACAATTTTTGTCCTCCATGTTGTTATAGGGTTAATAATAGGAATGGATACTTTTAGGTGATTTAAAAAAAATTTAATCTCTTAATGTCCATGTTGAGATTGTAAATGGTGGTTTTTTTGGAGTACTTTTTCTTAAAGAATATTTGATGATATATTTTTTCCTTTTGTCATGGATGAAATTGCTAAACTACTACAAAATCTTTGAAGAGTATCAATAGTTCATTTGGATGAATACATATACATATATATATATATATATGCATTTGAATGGACATGTTGGGTGCTATCTCATTTGTGTATCTTATCTATGCCTATGGATGTAAAGAGCTTCACAACTTCAAAATGACCATAGTGATTGAAACAACCAATTCAAGTTTATTGGCCAAGGTTCCAATTGACATTAACAATAGAGCTAAAGCAAACTTCTATATATGTGTCAAAATTAGTATGTAATGAATTTCTAAACTTTTGAGAGTCATAATTTCTTCTTCAAGATTCATGATGCTTTTAGTTCCATGTGAATAGGGAGAACTATATTTTCCAAGTAGCATTGCCTTAGTGTAAAACTAAATGCAATAAAAAAATAAATTTGAGTTCAATGTTTAAAATAGTTTTCTAAAAGTTGGAAACTTGCCTCCCCCCATATTTGTTGGTCAATCATTTTTATTCTCCTCTTGCATCTATTATACACTTCCTTGTAGCTAATTTCGAATTTTGTTTTTGTCTTTTATGGAAGGTTTCGATGATTCAAAGTGCATGTGTGTCCACTCTTGTGCTTGTTGTTCTCAATTTTCTCAACCAACTAAAGTGGGTACACCCAAAATTGCACCTTGTCTAAAATCGCCATCATCACTTTCTGTACATCTTCCAAAATCAATATGTATGTATGAAACGATTTTAGAACATCTAGTACCCAAATTTTTTTTAATCCTTCATGACTTTTGTATAAAGTATCCAAATATTGCATTCTTTGATGTGTTGCACCTTCCTTGCAACAAGTGAATATGAAAATTTGACCCGTCTAATAATAGTAACCAAGCACAGTAGCAAAAATGAAAGCGCCCATATGAAAGCGTGACACAAATGCGTTGAAAAAGTCAACACCATATGAAGTCCCAAAGTTGTCGGTATTATCATTTAGAAAAACCAACATCGAGGTCAAGCGATACCTTTTCTCAAGAACTGGGGCCGGCATTCTTGTTGTGCGCTTCACTTTCATTGTTGTTGTTTCCCTTTCTGCACAGAAGCTGTAATTGCACTGTCGGCGTAACTGGGTTAGTGCCGAGAAATGATGTCACTTGTTCCCAGCTGTTTCTAGTGAGTAGATTTGACATTCTCTTCACACATTCTCTTAATTGGAGTTTTGCATTAGTATTCTTGTGCAGTTACGCTTTGGTAATGAGATCACGGTCTTCTTTCTGAAACCCATGTTGCTAATCTGTACTGTTTTGCTAACTTGTGAGGAAATTGTGCAGGCTGAGAGCTAGGGTTTGGCGACGGTAGTTAGCTAGCATGTTTGAGTGTGTGATTTGTGAGATTTAGGAGTATTTTCCTTTGCGCAAACCCTTCACAGAAGACTCTTGGCTCTGTAAAGATTGCAACTTGGAAGAACTGTGGATCCAGGAGCTGCATTCAGTGGTTGACCACGGTGCCTTGACATTGGACTAGGAGAGTTTAATTTTTTAAACCCTAAGATTATTTTAAAACCCGACATGGCTTTATGATTCTTCTCTCTTCATTTTGAAACTGGAAGCATTTTAGTGATGGTTATGAGGAGTCAATTGCTTCATCTGCAACCAGAAGCTTCGCTCAGAGCATGGCGACTTTTGCTGTTGACTCCGACGCCACTGTGTTTCTGCCCAAGAATGTGGACGATGCAAAGGAGGGCAATGTGTACGTAGAAAAGAATGGTAGAGAGGGAGGAGAGGAGTTAGTGGGCTCGTGGAGTTTACAGCTATGGCGGTTTCTCGTCCAACCTTTCACGTGGATGTCCATGTTGATCAGGTAACTTGTCATCCGTTTATCATTTCTAGCTACAGAGTACGCTGATTGATCCTATTAGTGCACTATGAATGAATTTCTTATGCAATTATTCAAAGTGTGAGGTTGTAGAGCACAATTGGAGGGACAGTAGACAGCCTCATTTTCATTCAAATATCAGTGACCATGGACGTTTAGCTAAGTCATACTTACCCCACTTGGTAATAATTTCAACCCAGTGTACGAATAGATGATTTGCTGTTGGTACTGGAGACGAGATCAAATACCTAACAGTTTTAATATCCTCTGTCTCATAAATTTTTTACCGTCCTGATTCTTTGCAATTGTCATTTTGTCATTCCTGCGAGCTACACTCAACCCTCTCGAATTGCACACTCCCAGTATATCCGAAGAATCTGAAGAACCTGTCATGTTGGGATTGGACAACTTGCTCATGTCAAGTTGTGAAAACATGTGATAAGTTTTGTCCCCACCCCCCCGAAGGCAGTGCAATTACGGAGACTTGAGTGTGCTGTAGATCACATATATGCCATCAAACGAAGCATATAACTGAAATGGTGCTCCCCTTATGGAGTGGGAAGATGGCAGCTTGAGCAGCAGTGTCTTCCTGTTTTGCGGGTGATTTCAATTTTTAACGATTTGGGATTTGGCTATGAATGATGTTGGACAGGGAGCTGGATGGTACGTTTGTAATGGGAGTGATAGTGGTGTATGGTGTAAGCCAGGGTGTGGGGTTCGCTCTAACCCGTGTGGTCGTGGATTACTACTGGAAAGATGTGCAAGGCAAGGAGCCTGCCACTGTGCAATTCTACCAAGGGGTCACATGGCTGCCTTGGGATGTGAAGCCTCTCTACGGCCTCCTCACGGATCTCCTCCCCTTCTTCGGCTACCACCGTCGGCCTTACTTCGTGTTTGCAGGTCTTTCTACCAAACCTTAATATCACGGTAATCCGCTACTTTCTCTTGGCTTGAGTGCACTTGCATGGCCTCAAATGTTCTAAATTACTGCCAAGATTTATGTCTGTTTCACTGAACTTGATAGGTTTCTTTGCACTCATCCTGAAGAGCTTGTTTCTTGCCCATCTCTGAGGTTGAAACACTAAGTTAGTACAACTGTTGGAATGCCAATCATATACCTCTTCCCAGTGATTGTTTCAGGTCTTCTTCAATTGATCGATGGGTTAATGTTTCTATGACACTAGTTTAGTGCCATTTTAATAATCTTGTGCCGTTGTAGTGTGTCTTAAGATCTAAATTTGGAAAACGTCAAAAGAACACGAAAACAACAACGAAATGGTACGAATACAATGTTTTTATTATTATTAATCCGTCTACTATTTAAAGCAGCACTGAAACAATTGACAATTAGTGCAGAGGGATGTTTGTAATGTCTTACTATTGTCTGGTTTGGCATCTTTGTTGAAATGCAGGTGTGGTAATGTTATCGACATACCTAGTTCTAGTGTTTGGTGGAAAGCTGCTTGCAGCGACGGCACTGGCAATGTTTGTAGGCGCCTCAGCATCTTCGGCGATGGCAGATGTAACCATTGATGCCCTGGTTGTTATGAAGAGTCAGGAAAAGCCGGAGCTGGCCACGCACGTCCAAAGCTTGTGTGCTTCGTGTTCGTCGGTTGGGAGGTTGTCTGGGTACTTACTGAGTGGGCTTGCAGTGCATCTTTTCGGTTCACAGGTTCGTAATTGGACTGCACTCTCTGAATTTGATAGCACATGAAAATTGCTCACTTTTCCATATTAGTTCTTGTTTCATATCATCTGCAAGCGAAATAATTGTCTCACACAGCAGTTTGTAAGACGAAAATTCGTCCATTATTTTCAGTAGCTTTAATGTTCGTCCATTATCTCTAGCTGATGAAGAAGAGATGTGCATATATTGTCACTCACTGATAATGCATTTAATACTCATACTGACACACAACTGTCATAGTGACGTTCTTGATTATACATCTCGAAAGGTTCATTTTAAAATTATG
Source organism: Rhytidiadelphus loreus (assembly GCA_947034895.1). NCBI lineage: Eukaryota > Viridiplantae > Streptophyta > Bryopsida > Hypnales > Hylocomiaceae > Rhytidiadelphus > Rhytidiadelphus loreus. The sequence goes on from OX344765.1 coordinate 49,270,759, forward strand.
TGTATTTGCAAGAATGCAATGACTGGATCAGCTTAAGGTTTTGAGATTTCATGTAATTTTTCTTGCAATGGGCAAGGTGGTTTCGAAGCATGGCTTGGAATTCATGTGCCTTTGTGGGTTGCAGTTTGCTCTGGGTCTTATGCTTGTGCCTGGAGTGCTTGTTCTCATCCTAGGCTTCACCATTGCTGAGCCTCGTCTCCCTCGTCACCGTTGGCACTCTGGCCAGGTACTTTTAAACATACTTTGGAATTAGTGCATACCTTGTTTTCCACTTTCTGGCTTAAGCCTCTATCTATCAAGCTGTGACCTTTCATCTCAGGACGGAAGCCAAGTGAGATGTTAGGTTGAGGTTTCGTAGCTTTGACAATGCTTTATGCTCAAAGACAGACATGCTTTGCTGCTCATGTCTGATAATTAATCTTTTAAACAATTTTTAGGTTGGGAAGGACATGAAGCAAGCCTGTTCCACCATGTGGGTCACTCTGAAGATGCGTGAAGTGTGGCAGCCCGCAACGTATATGTATCTGTCGTGGGCATTATCACCAGATATTGGAGAAGGCAAGTTCTATTGGTTCAATGATTCTGATGTTGGCCCTGGTTTCTCTGAGGTATGGTTTTTCTCTATCTAGAGCTTTGCCTTCAATTCTTTTCAAATTTTATGCGCATTTAGAAGGTACAACTTCGTTATTATTCTACTGGAGCTTTCTCGTAGAGCAGAGAATTGAGGTTCCATGTACTGTACATTCTTTTCCATGCTAAATCTTTTCACCAGTACTCTACGTGATTATGCAGGAGTTTGTGGGGGTGATATATGCAATGGGAGCTGTGGGAACTTTGTTTGGCGTTGCAATTTATAACAGATATTTGCGACACTGGACATTTCGGAGTCTTCTTCTTTGGGCTCAGGTGCTGCTGGCGTTGTCAGGGTTGTTTGATTTGGCGCTCGTGACCCGTGTTAGTCGGAAGCTGCTTATTCCTGACTCTGTATTTGCAGTTATCGACGAAGGAGTTTCATCGGTAATTCCTCTAGACTCGATCTCCTCATTAAAATTTATAACAATGGAACGCCTTCTTTCTTAAGCAACCAGACACCCAAGTATCCACCACATTTCTCCATTAACCCTTAATTTCCCAAGGTGAGAATAGAAAGTCCACTTTGGAAGGTAATAGTCAATTATAGTAACTTTCAAACTTTTCTCTACTGTTCAAAAATATAGGGTGTTATTTCTTCTTTCTATATCTACGTTTTGTTACATGTAGCTTCTTAAACGATTTATTTCATAGAAGTGACCACTTCAATCTGCTCATTTGGGCACTTAGTTGTTTACTTGGAAAGTGATTATACATATTGTCAGTTTTATATTATCTTCTCATGATCGTGTGTACTATAATACCGTGTGCACCGAACTAAAACCAGTGAATACTTGTGGCTATGGAATTTGCAGGCAATTGGACGGATAAAGTGGTTGCCTCTTTTGGTCCTGGCAGCCAAACTATGCCCTCCGGGCATTGAGGGAACGTTCTTCGCGCTTCTCATGTCTGTGGACAACTTAGGTATGTTGTCGTCTTCATGGATGGGAGGTGTGCTGCTGAAACTGACAGGAGTTCGTCGCCAGCATTTCAAGTACTTATGGCTCACGGTTCTGATACGAATCTTCATGCGCTTTCTTCCTCTGCCATTCCTGTTCCTGGTGCCCAACACCAACCCGGACCAGCCTCTTCTGCCTCCTGAGCTTCTAGCGTCTGAGAATCCCAATCCCACTTACGTCTTGGAAAGTGAGTCTGAAGAGGAGGAAGACGGTGAAACTGTACGCCTTGCAGTTTTGCATCCCTCAAACGGGGGCCAGTTTAATTAGAGCTTCTCTAGTTTGCTTCATGGTCGAATGTATCATTTTGGTGAGAGGGAGGACTAGAATGAATCGGATCAAATGGAGTCAGGCTGGACGCATCTGATCTTATGCATTCTGTTGCACCAATTTGCATGCAATTTGCGAAGCATTGGATTTATTTCATGGTCAGTCGAAGTTTTAATAATTTGCATATGTATGCGGCTATGGGCTGAATTCATCAGAGCTGAGTTTGAACATGGCGAAAGCACTCCTTTTGTAGAGCCAAATAGCGTGCAGAGTAGCGATCCACGAACTCAAGTTCTGTCTGTCCAGGACTTCAAGAGATCTCAAGATGCACACGGTGCAAGATGACTTTGAACATAAAAGTGACATCTTTTTTGCATTGGCACCCGCAATTGTCAATTTTGTTTGGGTATTGTTGAATTATTACTAGAGTCAAACTCATGGATTGAAGGAATCTCAAATCGATGCCTCTCTAAGATTTGAAGTATTCTAGCCAAGATAAAGTCCTTTTAAATCTTAGAACTTGCAAAATACTATTTTCTATTATACCATGGATGTTGCCATAACTTTTGCATTCTAACTCCAAATGATTCAAGATTTAAATGTAAGGTACTCATGGCTATAATATGCCTTGTCTAATCTTTTTGTAATATTCAAAAATGTTTTATAGTCCAAAAAAGCCTCCAATTTTGTCACTTGCTAATTAGAGCTTAAATTTGGAGAAGATGGTCTTCTAGTGGACTTGTAGCTAACATTTAAAGGAATCCTAAAAAAAGTGAATTGTATGTTGTATGGAAGTTCACAAAGTAAGCTTTCTTTTGCTACATTTTGAAACATGTAAAGTATTATTTTGGTGGTTTTTTCAAAGAATGACCATCTCCAAAGAGTTTTACAAAAGGATTTTTTTTTAATTGAAAATTTTATTTCCTATTCTTTACAAATTAAAACATTGAAGTGTCTATTTTTTCCAGATTTAGCACTTCTTTTAGTTCTCCTAATTAGAAAAAAATTTATATGCTTTATCTTCTTAGAATACAATCTTTTTAACCTCTATAGGATTAATAAGATAGAATGTGTCCTCTTCAAATATTCAATGGCAAATTCTTGATAGGGAATCTCAATTTTTGGCAAATTTTCAATGGAAAATTCTTAGTAAACAAATCTCAATATTTAGTTAGGTAGGATCTTGTAAAGTAACAAATTGACATACTTGTTGCATTTTTCAATTTTCAAATTTTCAATGTAAGAAGTATTTAAAATTTTATTTTGAAAATGTAGTCTTGTACAAAAGGGGAACGAACATACTTTTTTTTACAATGAAAGAAATAGTGGAGATGGAAAAAATATTTTCTTAGACATTTTTTGCCTTTGATCTGTACAAACAATTTGAATGTGGAGGGAATTCTCTCAAATTTATATTTTTAGCAATTTTAATTAGTAAAACATGGTTCAATCTAGTGTAATCAAGAACATAAAATAATTAGAATGATTCCAAATTTTCTTGAAGATGTTCAAAATGATATGTTAATAATATCAATCATTAAATTTCAAAAACTGACAAGTACATAAATTTTTGAATTTTTTGTAGGATCCAATTTGGTCAATTTTGGCTTTTTACTCCTATTTGAAAGTGTATGCAAATTTGAGAGAGGTTTTTATTTCTCATTTTTTAAAATAAAAAAATACTACATTTGCCATAGATTCCAACAAAACAAATCGGGATGGATAAAAATTATTGTTCATCTTATAATTTTTCTTCCCCCAAAGCTGCATTTTTTGCCTATAGGTTGATCATCGAAAATTGTTATAATCTAAAAATACAACAACCAATATTTTCCACAATTAATTCCATGCATACTATACAAAATATTCTTTACTTTTGTATGGTTAAAATTAAAAATTTCAAGCACATCTCTGTGCAAAAAAATATCAAAGTGGGACAACTCATTGAAAATCTTTATTGTTTAAAGATGGGATCAAGGCCTAACAACTTCTTGACTAGAGATTGTTAGAGATGTATACATTGGTCTTATTTTTTAAATTTAAGAAAAAAATTTAATTTTAAAATACTCATTAGAGGATTTTTCAGGCCATTGGGAGATGTTGAGTTTCCTGGATGTTCCTAAACTGTGGGAACGTCACTAAAGCAACAATCCAACATGGCACAAAGACTGCCACATTGGACTGCATTAATCAATTAATATTTAAAAAAATGTCAATTATTTTGCTAAAAGTTCAAAATTAGTTGAATACGGTTTTCATACCATCATGTGCAAATGTACAAAATTAGTTACAATGTGAGGATCAAATAGCAAAATCTAATTACAGTAAAGAGACATCTATTTTATAAAATTTAGGCATTTGTCACCCTAACATTGAAATCTCTATAGAGGGAATTGTGAAACTTTTTGGAGATGCTTGTTGAAGGAAAGATGTGCATATGAAAGTTTCCTAAATGACTATGCAGTCGAACTAAAAAATTCATTGCCAAGGTTTGTCAATAAATTATCTTGTAAAACCATGAATATTAAATGAAACAATTCACCAAAAATGGATTTTTGTTGTTTTGAAGTTGCTTGATTGGGATTGGTAAGAATTGAATGTTAATTATGCAAGACAAAAAATGCCAATTGTATTCTATATTATGCAAAATTCTTTGAACAGCTCAATAGATAATTTGTAAGATTATTGGACCTGACTATTAGTACATATTGGTGTAGGTTCCAAACACCTGACTATTCATTCTCTACTTCTTTTGTAAGGTGGCCAACTTCATTCTAACTACTTAACCCCTAAAGTCCCATTGTCCCTATGGGGGACAAAATGGATTTCGGGTAGGCTCTTATGATCTCAATTTTTACTGAAACTTTTTGAAACTTTCTCATAAAATAGATAAACTTATGAGCTTTCCAAGAATATAATTTTTATTCCAATCAGTGCTCGGGAGCAAAAGTTATGCCACAATAACTTCAAAATGTAGGAGACTAGGCAGCAAAAAAAATCCACCAAAAATTGATATAAAAATTTTAATATTTTTTTCTTGTATATCACACTAGAAGAAACCCATGTTTTTTGTGATGAGCCTTGATTTTTTCTGATGAATTTTTTTTGATGTCTAAGTTGACATTTATCTATTTTTATGTTTTTCATGACATCCAAATGATCTAATGAACATCAATAAAAACATAAAATAGCTAAATGTCAACTTAGACATCAAAAAAAATTCGTTAGAAAAAATTAGGGCTCATCACAAAAAACATGGGTTTCTTCTAGTGTTATATTTTCTTCTAAATGGAAAGCTTTGATTCATGACATTTGGATTAGTAATGTAAAAGTTCTGGAGTTTCTTGTTTTGCGGGCAATCATAGCAACTTCTTGAAAGAATTTTTTTCTTCCACTTTGAATGGTGATATCTTTCAATCTATATGGTCAAAAATCACAATTTTTTTGTTACATGATCAAAGATAAGTGTAGAACAAGATCCTATGGTTAGATTCTAAAAAATATTTTAAAAATTCATTTCATAGGTGAACATAGCAAAAGTGGTAGTTTTGAGTGGTTTTGGCAGAAAAATGGCCTTGGGACCATCATACCATCATTCTTCATCCACCCACCCAAGAAACCCGGGCAGAGCTGCCGCTAGGGTTTACTTGTTCTTTGCCGCCTTTTTACACCAATTTCGATTTTTAGTAAGTTTTTTAGCAAAGCGATCTTTTCCAAAGAAACGAGGGACCAGAAGCGAGTTGATTGAGATCAGTTTCATAGGAATTGGAGCAGTTTTGGACAGTCAAAGGACTATCTTAATAAAACCTAATTAGGGTTCGACCACCGCAAGGTGTCGCTGTACCAATTTCCGTGAGTGCTAACTGATCACAAGGCTTCTCCAATAGTTTCAGATATGGAGAAAGCGAAGCAAGCAAACGTACACAGAATAGGAGGAGAGAGAGAACTTTCTTGGGCCTTCTCAGATCGACCAAAGCCTTAATCAGATTAGGGTTCCGAGAGAGAAGAGGAGTGCTTAAAGTTGCAGTTAGTTCCGAGAGTTGCTTCACTGCTATAGCATAATTGCTTAGACTCTAGACTGCAAATTGCTAACCCCAATCGTAGGCCACCGTCACCCTCAAGAACACAACTTGGAAGAAAAAATAGTAATCGTACAAGGCATGAGTATGGAGTTGGACCAGATACAAAAATTACCGGAGATGAGAGGAGACAGTTGGGCTTCATCCGATTTGTTGTCGGAGGTCCCTCGAGGGATGGCATCGCAATAAGAGCTGGGAGGATCGCCCAGGAAGGAGCAGCTAGTGCAACAAGCGTCGCCACCGCCCAAGATTGACCTAGGTTGGAAACCGAAGGTACAACTTTCACCAACGGAGCTACAGGGCTTGAAGAGCACAAGAGAAGAATTGTACCAATGACTAATCTTGGGTAAGGTCTTCGGCCTAGCTTCAAGACACTTTTTGCTTTCAAAATTTCTAGAGGGTAAAAGGAAGGATTTTTTCAAAAACTTACAACTGCTCTCGAGAAGGTTTTTCCGGCTGGAGTTTTCCACGTGCGAGCTGAGGTGCGGGCTGGCTGAGAGTTGCCTGCAAATGGGAATACTCAAGTGGGGCAAGAGGATTGTCAGATTCTATCCGTGGGTAGAAGGATTCTCAATAGAGGCCCCAAATCCCAAGTTGAAAATAGGTACAACCATTAGGGTACAGTTCCTAGACTTAGAACTGATACTACAGACACCAGATTGGTTGAGGAAACTCGCAGGATTGATAGGGGAAGTAATCTCTGTGGAATAGGTTGAATTGGCCTGTAAGAGGCCAGCATGTCCAATAGTCAACGTAATAGTAGAAGACATTAAGAAACTGCCAGATGTGAGTGTTTCTAACTCCACCCTTAAGTCAGAAAGTTGCACACAGGTTCTAGCGGCATAAGTTAATGGATCAAATGGGTGAATTGTTAAACTTAGTGTTCTTTGGCCTTCCAAGCAATGGACACTTTGTTATGTTGATTTTTACCTAATTTAAGTACTTCAAAACACTCTAATAGTTAAGAAATAAAGGTTGTTGAGGGTTAGTTAATTGTGATTTAAACTTCTATCTAAGCTAGAATTCTACCTAAACTAAATCAAAGAATACAATTTTCCCTTTCCAAAATGGTAAAGCAAGTTGGATTCTGATATTCCTAATGAAAGTTATATGTGGATGAAATTCGTACCTAATTCTATCCTAAAAACTTCATCCGTCAACTAAAAATAGCAAAATAATGTAAAATAAATCTAAATTTCAGGGTTGAAAGGTTAATTAAGTTATCTTTAGAGAAAACCTAATTTTGACCTATTTTAGGATTTTCATCCAAAATTAGGTTAAATCTTCATCCACCCTTTTATCCTTCCAAATTAAAGTAATTTAAAAAGTAAAAGGTGGATTTAGAATCTTCAAAATATTCTCTAAAAGATTATGGTTTCAAAAGATTCCCTAGTCGTGCCTCGAGAATATTCCTAATTGTTCTTTATTTAATCCTAATTCTAAATTATTATTCTAATTTTAGTGATTCTTTAGGGGTTTTATGGTTTTTATGGGTAAAATGATAAATTATCTTCCTACTAAGGTTAAAAGTAAGAATTTAGGACTTTTAGGTGAAAACTTTTAAATGGGTGAAAATTCCCCTTAGTTGATGGAATTCGCTCCTTTAATCATTTTCAAGAGAATAAGGAGATAAATTAGGTTTTGACTTCCCCTAATTATTCTAATATTCCCTAAGTTCCTAAATTAAATTAGATTCCTTTAAGATTCTTTTGGATGAGATTACTATTTCGTTGTCCAAATTAATTCAAAGTTAATCTAATTATTACCTTCACGATTTAGTTAAATTTTCAAAGATTTTCTAATAATTTGTAAATTCTAACTAGCTATCGAGTTCCTAATTGTTAATTTTGTTAGTTTTAATTTTCTAATCTAAATTTTAAATGAATGAAAGCAAAAGGAAAGACAAAAGATAAATTTTGAAATCATACCTCAGTGTCAAGAATGTCGATCGTCCCGTCATCGCAAAACACCATCATAATTGTCTCCTCGAAATTCTCCATTGTCTTTCATGAATTTGAAAAGTTTTAGTATTATAGTTACTAAACCTATCTAAAAAGTTCAATTTTGTTAGTTTTGGCAATTTAAAACTAATCCTTTAATTTTAGGAATTTAAATTAAATGATAAATTTAATTCAATTTTTCCTAGGTTTTCAATGAATAGTAGTTTTATTCGATTGCCAATTGTTTAATAGTTATTTTGTTAAATATTCCAAGATATTAGTTGTTGTTTGTTTTTATTGTTTTGGCTTATTAGGCCTAATAAAACAAATCCCCAAACTACAAACAAACAACTAATTTGGATTTGGAATCCTAATTAATAACTAAAACCAAATGAATGAATAGTATTCTAATAAAATAATAAAAATAAATAAAAATAAAATCTATCAATGAATAGTAGAAAGAATAAACCGAATAAACAATACCAAAACAATTAATTGATGAGTAGTTAGATTCTTACCTTAATAGTTTTTTAGTCTTCTAATTCCTTCACGTGTCGAATTCTTCCTTCTTATTCTTCCTTTCTCTTCCTAATTCATTCTCTTATTGTTTTGAAACTTCAAAGTTGTTGGCTATGGCGAGAGTTAGTGTCCAACCAAAAGAGAATGAGTTGTGAAATTTTCAAAAGGAGATGGGAGAGAAGTTTTCGTTTTGGTTAACATCAAAGGTTTTAATGTGGTGATTGTAATCAAGTCCTAAAAGAAATTCAATTGTTAGTATTTTTTGAGATCAAGCATGCTTGAGTTTTGAATATGATTCACTTATCAAAGTTATAGACTGTGAGTCCAAGCTTTGTTGTTGTTTAAATTCAGTTTTTGGTTCCAAGCTGAGTCTGCCCTGGACGCTGCTTAGCTAAGCTGTTGGTTGCTTGAACGGGGCGTACACCTCACTGGCCGCCACGTGTCAAGGCGCTGTTGGTGCGTCGGCGTTCCCCAGCCTAGGTCGTTCCCCAGCCTAGGTCGTTTCCCAGCGTCAGTCGTTTCCCAACGTCAGTCGTTCCCCAACGTCAGTCCTCTCCTCGGGCTGCTTGAACTTTCACTTTAAGACTGAATTTTTTTGGAAAGAATAACGCTAATCTTAATGGATTGAGTTTTTTAATAATTTTGGAAATACTCAACTTTTAATAAAAATTAAGCACACCTAAATTAACGGTTACGGAATAATTAGTTTTGTGCATTTGATAAAGACAATACAAAAACAACCAAGTTTGATGAAATTAAAAGGAAGAAACAAAACAATTTAAATGAACCCAACAACCAATAGCAAGATTGGAGACCAAATACCTCCGTCACGTATACCGCACGAAAAGGAGAGAAATCAACAGAGTTTGGCCTTTAAATAAGTTTCAAAAGAATCTTATTTCATGGATTTCTTATTTGGTAAGTCAAAGCTCCGCCGTGCAAACCACAAATTAGTGTATTCCACAAAGGTAAATTTTAACTCTAGAAAGTCAAAGCTCCGCTGTGCGGGAGCAACCCCAGGAATAACCAATATCCAAGGATCCAAACTAGTATTTTGAAAACTTAATTCTTAAAGGAGGTACACATGACAGTGTTTAACCGAACATTCAAAACTAATTTTCAAAATTCAAAGCAAAGTTTTAAGTTAAATCACTAAAGGAGGTACACATGACAGTGTTTAACCAAACATTAGCAATTATTCAAACCAAACACCCGTTATACAACGAGTTTTGGCACGGGGTGATGCTCAAAACCTTTTGGCAAAGTCTAGCCTTGCTGCTTTAAAGTTTTAAGTTCACAAACTATTCTCAATTCACACAAATGGTTGGTTAGTATTCAAAAGAACAATAAAATCAACTAGAGTTTGGGAACTACTCCCACAACTCCCAAAATATCAAAGTTTTGAGGGCTTGAAACCTCCGAATTCAAGAAATAAGTTAGTTAACACAAACAACACTAGAGTTAGGGGATTTCCTCCACCTAAACTCTTGAAAAGCAAAGTTTTGGGGCTTAAAGCCTCCAAATTCAAACAAGAAAAGAAAAGAAAGCTTTGAAGGGGCCCTCCGGACCTTCAAAGTACAAGAGAATAGAAGAAAATAGAAGAAAATAGCCAAAACTTGGCTTAAAAAGTGCTCTGACAAGTGTCGGTAGCACAACAAGAGCAACAACAAGAATGAAACAAAAAATGAGGGCCACGAACAACCTCGAGGAAGGGCCTTATATACTCGCTCCCGGCCCCCCCCGGTAAGTTGTTCGTAATATTATCTTTACTTTCAATCTAGATATTTTGCTAAACTACCTAAACGCGTTTTCTAAATAATCTTTGTTTAATGGGAAGGAAGGTATTCAAGCAAGTTCCTTCTAGGCCCTAAATGGCCTTAGAATCTTTTCCCAAATCAAATATTTGATTTTCCCAAAGATATTTTGAAAACCTACCTAATTAACCAAGATATTTTGCATTTTAATCTAGGGTTAGTTCTAAATTGTTTTTCTTTAGTCCAAAAGATGGCTTCTTACGCAAGACAAGTATCTTGGGCAAATCCAATCTTCGATTTTACAAGAGATATTTGCAAAATCCACCCAGATTAATCCAAAATTACCTTTTAAAAGTCAAACTAAGGGCTGACCCTCTCTATCTTTTGAGGGACAACTCAAAACTGAAAACAAACTACGCCATTGCGTTCAGAAGACCCCAATTAGCCTAAGGGACCCCTTACCCTTACCTCTCCAACCGTTTTAAAGCACAAATTTGAGTCACGGTAACTCAAAACAAAAGTTAAAAAGCTAACTTTTGGAGTTTGCGTTTTTTGATGAAATTGTCGGTCCTGGGTGGTTTAGAATATTCGTGGGAGTAAGAATTGACCCTTGAAATGCTCCATTCGGACACCGCTAGCTCCTGGTTCGCCGGTCAACCCGCCGCCAAGTTGTAAATTCTTGTAAAATTCGCTGTTGGTTCTAATTCTGGTACTTGGGAATGTCGGAATGTCGGAATGTCTTCAAACTTGACAGGGATCTTTATTGGCACACAAAACACTATCCTAATTTTTAGTGAGATTTTACTGCAACATTGGTAATTTCTAGGAATTTACGAATTCAGTTTTAAGCGGTTGACTTCCCATGGAGTCATCGTGGAGTTTTGTAAAATCCCGAAACTTTTGGGCAATCTTCTACAAGATGTCCATCAACTAAGGGAAAAAAACAAATCTCCAATAAGAATGCTATTTTTAGCAATTCTTTAATAATTTCCACCCGGGGGGAAAATTATTCTTGATACCGAGGGAATCTTGGATGATCGGGCTTCTATTTGACCTCCTGGCATGCTTTGACCTAGAAAAGCACCTCTTTGTATGTTCCAATCATCATTTCCTCCATCTTGATCTGCGAATGACTGTATTTCTCAAAATTATCTGCAAACAACAAATCTAACTCTTTCGAGTTGGATTTGGACTGACTTGGACTAGACTCTAACTTTTAACCAGTTTGTTACATGTATACTTATAGCTGTTGTATTACATGAACAAGACACTAGGACTGGTTAACTCTCAAATTCTCACATCGCTCGGAATTACTGACTTAACTACTTATTTTTACTAAAAAGACCTAAAATTAGTGAAAATGCAACGTCTTACGTGTTTCACGCATTTAAGGCCATTACATACCCCTTTGGTAGGGACTTCTACCAAAACCCTCAATAATTGTATTTTTATATGTTTTTTCCTATTTTTCACTCAAAAATTAACTAAAAATCGCGAAAAATAAGTTTAGAGTTCCAAGTGCCAACTTGAAGGCTCACACCAGGGTACGTAAGTATTCCAAAGCTACAACAGGGCTTGGAAGAGGTACTGTACATAGATCAAATTGTTAGCTATTCTGGATTGCCAAACCAGTGCAACTGCTGTCGAAGCTTCGGACACTTGTTTAGTGATTGTCCCAAGGGGAAGAAACAGGAGCAGAAGATCAAGGAGACACTAGTTGCACCGCAAATACAAACGGAGAACAAAGATGACTTTATTGAAGTCAAGCATAAAAGAAAAAAAAGGAACGGAGCGGACAGCCGGAAGAAAGACAACAAGCTCGGACAAAAGGAGGGCGACAAGCGAAACCAAAACCAATCTCAAACCCATAGGCAGGACAAGATAGGCTCGTTGCTATCCGAGCGGGATTTCCTAGCCTTGACAGCGGTAACGCCAAAGGTGAACAATTGGGAGGAATGGGAGCTCGAAGGAAAGGAAACCTTTCTAGAAAAGGTGAAATCCCTACAGCAAACACCCCCAATGGAGAGGAAAACAACAAATGGAAGGGAGAGAAGCAACAAGGAAATGTCACCACCGAGAGACGGAAACCAGGGAACCATAGTAAAAGAAGGTTGAGAGTTTGAAGAAAAAGATTTCCTAGCGGAAGATTCCTTAAAGGAAAAATTCTGGGAGGAGGTCACCAACAAGCCAGTCGACAAGCCCTCGAGCCATTGGTAGGCACAATAGAATACGGAGGAGTTGCAGAAAACATTTCAACTAGAGGAACAGGGCAGCTCTGGAAAAGGTACAAGATCCATCTCGGTTTGGCCCCTGCTATACAAAGAAATTAAGGGTGAGAGGCACCTCTTGCTCAAGGGATCGGAAGAATTACAGAGGCTAGGAGGCATGGTGCCAATGGAATTCAACAGAGAGGCTGATCTAGAGCAATGGAAAGGGTTTGTATTGGAACAATTACGGGAGCACCTTAAGTCTACAATTCGCAAGCTACCCATAATTCAGCATTGGTGCTTGGTGGAATGGCCGGCCAGATGGAACAAGGTGAATGGGAAGCACGAACTTACGGTATTGGCAATGATCAAAGTGACGAAAAAAGAGAAATGTACAAAAGGAATCAAACAGTAGTAGGTGGAGAAAGAAAAGATCACAAAGCTCGAGTCCAACAGGGGGCAAGCTAAGGCAAACCTCTTGCTCCAGATCTAGGCTGAACTAGCTGAAATAGAGGTACTGCAGGCGGAATGACAATCCGGGATGCAGAAAAAGTCTAATTAAGCCAACACAAGTTAGGAAACAAAAAAAATGGTGTGGGAAGTCAGCAACACTAAAGATACAGAAATGGAGACAGCAGGCTTGTCCGAGCTCCACGCCAAATGATTACAGAAGGACTATCAATTGCGACCCTGAATATATGAGGAGCAGATGTAGGGACTAGAGGTTCCCAAAAATAGGTCCATATTAGGAGGTTGTTCGAGAGAATGGCCTACCAACCACAAGTCATCTTGATACATGAGCACTAGATGGATGCGGCAAGATGTAAATCACGAAGCAGGAACTTACTGTACGCCAATGGCTACAGGGCTTGAAATCCAGTAGTAAAAGGTGAAGGCGTGGTGGGTAGATGGAGGGTAGGAACTGGCGTGCTCATATTGAAAGGCTTGGCAGCGCAAATCAAGGGGGAAGGGATCATACAGGAGGGCCATGTATAGTATATCACGCTGCTCACAAAGAAACAGTAGCGCATCATAATTATCAATATCTACGCACTGAGTACCTTGTAGGACCATTGCACTTTGTGGCAGAAATTGGTGGAAAAAGACATGGAAGGGGACACCTTCATTCTAGGAGGAGACCTGAACATGGTTGAATTAGAGGAGGATAGGTGTGGAAATTCAAGATTCTGCATGCAGCCGAACAACAGAGAAAGGACAATGTGGATAAGGTTAACCAATCACTAAGGGTTGCAGGACGCGTAGCAATCCGACTTTGTGCGCAAAGACTTAGAAAAGCGCCTTATGTGGGACAACAACAGGAAAGGTTCCCAGCGGCGCGGTGCGAGAATAGACAGACTATATTTATTGGCATCATTACAAAATCAAGGAGGGGTCCTAAGCGTCCTCCCCCACACAAAAATTTCAGACCATGCCCCGGTCTTCCTATGGTTACTCCCAAGCACAAAGAAAAAGTCAAGAAGGGACTCTATTAGATTGGAAATATTACAGAGCCAGGAAGCAAGGGACAGGCTCAAAGAGGAGTGGCAAAAAGAAATTGGACCGGCGGAAGGCGAATCCTGGATGAAGTAGGTTTTGGTAGCCCAGAAACGAGTCTTGCTAGAGGCCGGAAAAATCACCAAAGACAGGCAAACAACCAACTTCAGAGCAGAAAATGTGGCGTTGGAAAGCATAAAGTTAGAAGAAGTTGTATTGCAGTGGAACCCGTGGGATATGGGAGCAAAGGAAAGGCTAGACGCGACACGCACAAAGTTGCATGAAACCACATTGAAGGTGCTAGAAGCACAATATCACTTGGTATTAGTCCGATGGCTGAAAAACGGTGACAGATGCACGAAAGAGTTCTTTGAGGTCTTTAGGGATAGAGGGAAGAGAACACACATAGCACAACCTAGGTTTGTGGGGAAATCTTGACAGATCAAGGGTAGAAGGCGGCAGTAATCTCGGAATATTACCAAAAATTGTATACCACGGAGCAAAAAACGGCAGAGGTGCGGGAAGCCCGAGAAACAATCCTGTCCAACGTACCAAAGTCCATCACAACAGTCCAAAATAAGAGTCTGACAAAGCCCCTGTTGCTAATAAAACTGCAAGAAGCAATCTCAGAGCTCTCCACAGGCAAGGTGGCAGGGAAAGACGGGAACCCCACGGATTTCTTTAAATCATGCCCAGAATTAGTGGAGAAAGAGCTGCTTAAGGCGGTAAACAAGGTGTTGAAAACTGGGGAGCTATCATCGAAGCACAACCGTGGCATCATAATCCTGTTACCAAAAGGAGATGATGCCAACTTGATTAAAAACTAAAGACCCATCACATTGTTATCTTCATTCTACAAATTGGTGGCGAAAATTTTGGCAAGAAGGTTGCAAACTATTCTATTGGAGGTGGTGAGACCAAGCCAAAATGGTTTTATATAGGGACGATGCATTTTGGATAATGTTTTCCTGGCCTAGGAGGCGATGCACCATGCGGAAGAATTAGGCCAAGATCTGGCACTGCTCTTGTTGAACTTCAAAAAAGCATACGACCACATCTCGTGGCCCTTTATAGAAGCGGTTTTGAAAAAGAGAGGTTTCAACGCAGAATTTACAAAATGGGTGATGGCATTGTATAAAAATGCAACGTCAACAATGTTGGTGAATGGAGAAGTGGGGGAAAGCTTTGGGCTTTCCAGATCAGTGCGGAAAGGGTGCCCACTTGCCCCATTCCTATTCGTAGTGGTGGTAGACACCCTAGGATTTATGTTAGAATGGAAAATACGGGATAAAAGGGCTAAAACTACTGAGCGGGAAGGAGCTTTTGGATGCAGCATATGCAGACAACATGGCACTATATTTATTGGGGACGGTACTAAATCTAGTCAACATACATAAGGTATTGACTAATTTCTGCTGCGTGTTGGGGTCAAAAATTAACTGGAACAAGTCGGCGGCCATCTGGACTTCAGTAAGAAGTCAGGATATTATGTGGGGCAAGGATTTGGGGTTAAAACGGTCATCGGAAGGGGTGAGGATATGGTACCTGCTTGGATACTTGGGACCACTCATAAGGTTCCACCTACCATAGATACGAATATCATTCCATTAATTAACTCGCTCAAGAAAAAATTGACACGATGGGCAACAAAAACAACCTCCTTGGCAGGGAGAATTCTGGTGTGTAATCAAGTCCTGCTTGCAACCTGCTAGTATACAACAGCATGCTCCGGGCTGTCGGCCAAGAATTGTAATCTAATCATGGGGCTGATGCGAATATATGTATGGACAGGTAGGGATGAAGGTAGATGCATGCTGAGAGTGATGTAGAACGCCTGTATACAACCGCTAGCATGTGGAGGGGTTAAACTTATTGATCCACAGATTTAGACCCAAACATTATTGACTAAAATGGTGGTAAGAGGGTTGGCACTAGGTAATGAACCTTGGAAGGTGATACTAAGATACAAAATTAACATGGGAAGACCCTTCGGGGACGCCAAATGGCTAGAATCGCCAAGCTGGCTTTTTTCCAGCAAAAGCGTGCGGAGGAATAACTACTCTGCCCTTACGGACACCTGCCTCAAGGCGTTCATTGCGGTAAGGGAAAACCTGCAAATGATCAAACCAAGCAAGGCAGACAACATCTTAAGACAGCCCCTCTTTGAGAACCCGTTGATCCAGGAAAAGAAAAAGACGTCATTGGGAATGGGGGAAAACTGTGGACTGCATCTGTGGGCAAAAGTAGGAATTGCAAAAGTATTGGACATTTGGGACGAGGACAGGGATGACTGGGCCACACCCGCATAGATACAGGCAAAGCTCCCCCCCAAAGAGGCGGTGACAGATAAAGGGCGCTTCAGATGCCAGAAAACATTGACGCATATTCCATAGGACCCGTGAGACAGAAGAAGCGCAACTGAAAAGGGCGGATGGGTAACTGCACCCGAGAGTGCACAGGCCGCATTCATCAGGGACACGGCACGGAACACGGCACGATCATTTAATTGGCAGCAGAAATCAAGCTTACTGGAGGAACATGAGCAAAAAGCAGCACTAGTACTAGGGCTCTCAAGGACATGAGTAGTGCATTGGAACGCAGCCGAGCTAGATCTTTCTGGGAATATAACCCAGAAGTGGTGCCGCTATACCTAGACAAAGTTTGGGTTCTATCTAACCCCAAATTGGTCACCCTAGACTGGGATCCAGGAGATTGGAAATGGCAGAAATACTATTAATAAAAAACCCGTGTTTTAGTTGTCGTTTTGTAATTTTTTCAAACAGATTTTAGGTGATGTCGGAAAAAACAACTTGTGTTTTTTCATGTCCAATATAACGTCCAGATGTTATATTGGACATGAAAAAACACAAGTTGTTTTTTCCGACATCACCTAAAATCTATTTGAAAAAATTACAAAACGACAACTAAAACACGGGTTTCTTATAGTGAAAATTGGGGCTTTAAAAGAGGCCCCCTTCTACACATACACCTCTAAAAGAGGATACAAGCAAAGGCTGGCAATAGTAGGGGAGATTCCCGCAAGTGTCAAGATGCTCACAGACAAAGGATTCACCACGCAACAACTCAAACAAACCTTCAATTTTCTTTGGCACAATGCAAGGCCAAAAAAGCAGGCGGCCTTCACATGGCAAGTTTTGAACAAGGGTATAGTGACCGGAGAATGGCTTAGCTGGAGGATACCTACGACGTCCACCAACTGCACAATGTGCGACCAAGCGCAAGACAACAAAACACCTATTCTGGGACTGCAATTGCACCCGGGAGTTATGGGTAAGAGTGAACAGTTTAGCAGCCACAGGCAACGGTCCTTCCTTCTCAAATCTGGAGCAAATTTATTAGGAAGAATCACTATTATCTGTATACATTAGATGGGTTTCCAGCATTGTGGAGGGCCGCGAGTTATCAGGCCTTGGGAACTGCTGCGAACTGCCTGCTGATGTGGTTGAGCGACTGCCACATCGGCAAATTTTAATTTTTTTTTTCTGTTTTTTTTCTCATTTCAAGAATGTAAATTTTTTTTTTTTTTTTTTTTCAAAAATTTTCTATCGGGAACAGCTCGGAAACGACTGTTCCCTAAAACTGTCAGGGGGATCAGGGGCGAGAACAGGCCCGAAACGGCCCTCCCCCCCTAGAAAACATCTAATGGGTAGTACGGAAAAATTTGTTTATATAGGGCAACCATGGGACTTACTTAGAAGTTTTCTCATATGGTACATTTGGACGGATTGTTGTAGTAAAAGATATGCCAATCAGGAAATAACCAGAATAGAATCCTTAATTCAAAATGGCCTTGGGACTTTAGGGGTTAAGCAATTTGCCGTATTTCCAGTATGCATTTGGTGAGGAGAAAAATCCCGCATGTAGAGAAATAGATTTGAAGAAGGTTCCAAAAATTATTCCTTTATTTCCCTCAAAAACGAAATCATTATGAATTGTTTTCACAAAGATTATGTTCAACCCATTCTTGTTATATAAGGGCACCACGTTTCCAATCATAGGCTAATTATAAAATCGACCATGCTTCAAAGTAAGTGATAAATGTGGCTTCAAATGTACATCTTGTGATCGTTGTCTGCATCCAATGTACACCTCCCCAACATTTGAGTTGCGTGAGTTGTCACCTAACCACATGAGCTATCACCCTAAACCACACCTAATCAGAAACAAAGCAACCTAAGGTAGCAACATCCATAAGCGTGAGTGTACCTTCATACCAACTGTAGAGTTCCCTAAAAATGCTTCCAAAAGTTTCTTGAAACCGTGTCCATGCTTAACTGCGGTTGGTGGTCCCTGATTTTTTTAGATTTTTGTACTAGAATCGAGGCAGATTTATTAGAGTGCGGTATAGGGTGCCCTAGGGAGTTCAACTTTGAAAATTTGTAGAAATTAGATGCCTTATCCAAAAATTCTAATTTTTTTTTTAAAATTCATGATTTTCAATTGCTAACATTGAAAAAATATTTTTTTTTGAAAAATTTGCCTCCAACTATGCTGAATTGCTTAATTTGACGGTTATGGGTGTTCCTACCTTAACTAGTGAAAATAGGTTGTGGTCGGAAAGAGGTTGGCTACCACTTACGCTTTCTCGTGTGTGTGTTAATACAAGTAAATGCGCTATAAGCTCTTCTTGCAACATGTGTGAAGTGGGTCTGCATGTCAGTCTGGTTAACATTGTTCCAAAAGTTTTTGATCATTTGCTATGGTGGAATGCTATTGAGAATGACCAATTTTATTATTTTTTAAAAAAAAAATTGGCTCTATTTACAAATCGAGGCATCATCTATGGATTCATCCAAACGTGCTTCTACCGGTAAATTGGATTTTCCACAATCATGTGTCATCTTCAGTACTGTGTGACTGCCTGCATCTGCTAAATTAGAGTTTCTTCCCTTTGTACTGTAACTCGGTATAGGGACAATAAAATTCGCACATGATTTCTTCCTGTCCTCCTTCATGTTTTGGATCGTAAGACTTTGAAACTGCAAAGCTAGCGCGGGATCAAACATTGAACTGTCGAATCCAAGTATGAAGTCGGGGACCCTCCGAGGTGAACCCGGGAACGGAAGCATACAAATGGACGACCACCTTCCAGGCGGCTTGAGTGGGATGAATTCCATCGAAGATCACGGCTCTCGCGGCGTCTGCGCACACCTGGTACAGCGGATTGCCTTCGCTGTCAGTGTAGCCACAGTTGAGCAAATAGGGGTCATTCTTGCCCACGCAACAAGGCGTCAAAGCATTCTCAAAGCCTGCACAGTGCAATCGGCGCAATTTCAGTCACCCAACTGGAAATTCAGATCATTCTTCTAGTAATCGTCAATTTCGTTAAAGTGGCGCAATTCAAGGTGTCGAAAATTGTGACATGATTCATCTACACAAAGCTCCGTAAGGTAGGACTTTTAAGAAATTTTACGTTTCAGGCTTTACGTACTCCCTGAAAAGTGCCGAAGGCGCCGAACTCCACCGCAAATTAACAATATCATGGACTTTAGTAGTTTTTAGAGATATTTTTCAGAGAAATAGGCAATTGAACGTCACAATTTTTGCGCTCTAAATCTCACCATTTCAATGCAAATGGTCATGAGATCAACCTCAGAATCTCAATATGCTAGATTGCTACCTACACTTAACCCTCTCTAATTGCACTTGGGGGACTAATGGCCTGTTGACATGTCTGTGTTCACAACTTGACATTAAAGTTGTCCAATCATACTTGTACAGAAGACGACTATTTCTCAAGATATTTTGGAAAATTTCAATTTCAAAGTAAGCAGTGAGAGAAGGACCGGTTGAAAATAATACTTAACATTCTGTAGTCCATCTAACACTCCCTCAGAATTCGGCCTAATCCTAATCCTATTCTAGCTGATTCTCTCTAGTATCCTCCTCTCACTAGACTAACATATCACCTGAGCTATCTCATGCTGAATCAAAGTGCCTGTGACCCACAGTTGCATAAAATTCACAAACAATTCAGAAAAAGAATTAGAAAACAGCATTTGAAATAGCATTGAATTGCAATGTCTGCGGTTCAAGGATCTTGCCATATTGGGCGCCGCGGTGGAAAATGTGGTGGAACGCTTTGGTCTGATCCGCGATGACGAAATTGGCACCACGCAGCTGCTGCTTCAGCAAGCGCACACGCCGCACGAGGAGCGCATTGTGCTGGCGCGTCTCGAACGCCAGCGTGCTGTTGCTGCTGCACGCAGTGTAATTTGACCCCACCGTGATGTAGGGCGAGCACGCCATGGACGCCAAGTTCGCCACCACAATGTTACGCAGTCCCAGGCCATGGAGGCGCACCAGATTCAGTGCAATCCCGTCCACGACCGTTGTGATCGTCGTGTTCGTCTCCGCTGCGTAGGGCGATTCCTTCACACACACATCCGCGCACGTCCTTAATTTGGGTTTAATCGATCACTGTAGCTTGAAGTGATCCATCGATCTTCACAGCAGAGGTGGCCAGGTACTGTCACTGGGAGGATCAACCTGAGTCGCTCGTGGCTAAAACAAGTCGACAAGAAGCTAAACTCGGTGTGAGATCGAATTGGAGTTACGGAATGAGCCTGGGGTTAGAATTGACTAAACCCAAGTTTTCTGGTCACCAGAAAACCACTCTAGATCGCCCAATGCACCACTCATGGTTTTAGGGTCTAGGTAGACCACTCTTAGCATGCCACCCTCCTTAAGTACATCCAGCTAAACCCAATAGTCCTCGCAGTCAATGCGTACCATAGCGCTGTGGTATGCGTTGTAGGCGCCGTAGTCATTGATGCCGAGGCTGACGAGTGCCACAGAGCGTCGAAGGTGCGACTTGGACAAGGCCTTCCTCCGCACCAGCGATTCCAAATGGTTCACTTGCGTGTCCAGCGGCGTGTAGCCGAATGCGTACGTGACCGCGCCCCCGCCTTGTGCAAAATTCACTCCTGCCACGCTCTCGGAATCGTTTTTCAGTTCGAACGATGCGATGGGGTACGGCACCCTGAATAGCTCCGCTGCGGACATCAGAGGAGGACAATCTTCACGCTCTGTTAGTATTTATAGAGTGATCACAACAACAATAAAAAATGGCAAAATCCCAGCAAAGAGTCGGGTGCATTTTGGGCAATTCACTTTGCTGTGTTCTCCCGTTATTGTGGGATTCAGCCCCCAAAATTGCAAAATCACATAATGCGTGAACATCCGACCTATGTTGGGCTCTCAGCAATGTGCACACGACAAAGTATGCTGCAGGGTGAAGTATGTGAAGTTCACTTTGCCCTGTTCCCTATTGCAAGATTCTGTAAAATGAGTAAAAGTCAAACAGAACATGCATTAGTATCAAGCGTTTTGGGATTGTGGGAAGCTAAGTACCGAGGTAGTCGACTTGGTTGCGGCCATCGCTGGCGCGACCGGCAGGGTATCCCGGCCAGGTCATGCCGTAAGGGCGGCCCATGTAGCCTCCATTGCCTGAGGTGACGAAGGAATCACCGAAGGCGTACAGGGCTTTCGCTCCCTCCGCTGCAAGATCATCCATTTTCCCCTTGTTTAGAAACCTCAACAATGGGATCAGGAGTGTCAGAGAATAGAGGCAATTTGGACTACACAATTTCAATTGAAGTTTTTACAAGGGATCTAAGATTGTGAACAACTAAAGATGCTTAAGCTTAGAGTTGTGCAGGGATGAATTTGGAAACAAACGACGGTCTTTGTGAAGTGTGACAACTCTACTGAACTCAATGATTTTCAAATTTCATTGATTTCTTATTCCCTTGCACATCTTCCCTAATGTACTCTTGGCACAAATATATGAATTGTTATATGTTGACAATTACGCCCCAATACATTCTCCTTCCTTACCAATCTTGTCTCTGACTTGGATTTCAGTCAAGTTGTTGAAAGCGCGAACTAGAGGACTCTCAAGAAGCCATGTCGCGCATTCATTGAGGTGAGGATTCCCAACCGTGACTCCCCAATGTAATGCCACGAACTGACATGCACAAAGACGCGTCAACTCACACTGCAAATTTTGTTAACTAAGGAAATGAGTAGTATTCTTGACTTACCAAAATGCGCGAGTCGGAGCACTAGAATCACGGCCAAGACCAACCACCCAATGCCGTTTCTGATTGCCATCGGTAAGCAGATACAACCAGAACCTGTTCACATGGTTTAAAATCGAATGATGGTGAGAATTTGGGGAGTCCTTCAAGATGGACACAATTCACAATCACCTCTCTCAAAACTGGCCCTCACAACCGGTAATTCACTCATCTTAGACTGGGAGCAGACTGGGATTACTCGGGATTGTTATATGAACTTTGGTACCCATTCTATCCTACGAATCTCTGAAAACACTGATAGACGTACGTGACTGCAATGAGGAGGTAAATGAAGTCACTGAAGTGCTAGCAAGAAGAAACTGAAGGCTGGACAATCATGCTTACCCAATCAAAGTCAGCGAATGTTAGCAAAAAGCAGGGGCGTGTACTGCTGACATGCACCCACTTGAGAGACTATTCCAGTCTCCTAGTTTGAGTAGTACTAAAGTGGATTGAGGCCTCGAGTGCAAGAGAAGCGTTTTATTCTGTCTTGGTTTCCAGAGCATGAACTACGTACCGTGACCAGAGGTCAGATGTGGAAGTCCAAGGAATGTGACTACCACTTTGGAAGTTGTGAATCCTCCATCATGGAAACGTGAGTTGGGAGGGGACTTGTTACCATCGCCATGGGGACCGCGACGAGCTTACACATCAAGTGTTGGGATGTCTCTTCCGGAATCTCGATCGGTGGCAAACAAGCGATGATCGGAAACTTGACGTGCACAAGAGGATTCTTTTCAGGAGACTTTTCCTTTCAGAGCTTCACTTTTGAGGGTAGCGTACATTCTCACCAAGCGTGTCTGATGAAAATGTGGGGTATCAATTTTAACCTCATGGCTTTGAGAAGAGCTTACGAACTATTCCCTCCATCCCAAAATAATTTTCCAGTTCCCCTTAATATTTTTGTCCCCAAATGATCTTCTCGTGCTCAAAAATGATCATTTTTGTTCTTGAAGATTTCAATGAATGGATAACAACTTCTTTGAATTAGAAATGGGCTAAAATAACATTATTTTCAACCTTAATCCCAAACATGTGGTCCAATTAAAAGACAATCATTTGGGGACGGAGGGAGTAGTTCATGATTGTGAGGAAAAAAAATTCCCTTCAAGGTTGAAAGTGTGTTTGGGTTGAGGAGGTAATGATGACTTTGAAGGGCAAAGTAAGGAGCAAAATGACAATGGTCATTCTCCCATGGAAGGTAGCTCTTTAAAAAGACTAGGGCATATTAATCTAGTTTTCCAAAACTATAAAGATGTATTCTAAAATGAAATTTAGAATAATAATTTAATGATGACTCTCAAAAAATAATTGTAAAATATAAACCATACATGATATTCATACAATTAAATCAACTAATGGATGAAACAATATTTTCCAACAAAATTTGAAGCTAAAAATTGAGAATTCTTCCTAAAATCAATTGTAGATTGAATATTTGTGATTCTTACAAGATTTTTTCCTTTAAGTTCAAAATGATAAGTTCCAATATTGTAATTTTTGAAGATCTTTATTCATCTTTTTTATTCAAGTCATGTTTCAAGGTCATTTTTGGAATTGAATAAGTTACTTTTAAAGCCCAAACCTACTATTGTCCTTTGAGTTATAGAATATTTGCAAAATAAAGTCTTTGAAATCTATATAGTGGAACTTCTATAAAGTGAACTTCCATAAGTCACTAACCTCTTTAAAGTGATATTATTCTGTTAGTCTTGACTTGAATGCATGAATATGTACAAAATAAGCCAAGAAAGAAAACCAACTTTCATTGAATTTGGAATCTAGATGTCACTCTGGTGAATGTGACTTCAATCTAGGAGCACTACAAAACTGCAACCCACTAAAAAATCTTCAAATGTCATTAACCCATTAATGTCCGTGGTCGATTTGAGGGATGGATGTATTTTTTGTATACAATTTTAAAAAAGTGTCATTTTGTGCCCTCTTTCAGATAAATGTAATTTTAGATTGGATTGAATAGATAAATTTCATGGGATAGGTTCACTAGAAGAAAATTGCATTTCAGCCAACAAAAGATGGAAGATAGTTTTGCTGACAGTAACACAATTTTTTGAAAATTGCGTTGTAGTCAGCAAAACTATCTTTAAACTTTTGTTGGCTGAAATGCAATTTTCTCCTAGTGGTTATTGAACCACACAAAAATGAAAGTGATCCAACGGTTCACATCTTTGTAATAACTCTTCAAAGATTGATGTACCGTAAATAGCCTTTGGCACTAGTGCAAAACTAGGGTTTGCTACAATTGGGCATAAATTTGAGTAAATTGTCTAAAAATTGATCCAAAACCTTTAAAATAATTATTTCACACACATAAATAGTTGTCCTTTGAAATAAATATGCATTTTTCATTGAAAATCCCAATATGAAAGGTCATGCTATTTCAAGTTTGAAGTACAAATTGTAGGAGACAAAAAGTACCGAAATCGACCAGAAAGTGGTCGACCAGTCCTTAATGGGTTAATACCACAACCCCTTTCTAAAGTATAGACAATAACTTAGTTCTAATGTTGGTGATTTTAAAAGTTTTGTAATAGTTCACTTGATTGGGCACACTTATTGTCAATTTGGAGTGTATTTGAGTGAATCAACATTACTTTTCTCTTAATTCAATTTGGTTTGCCAAATTGGCTTAGAGTTGCAAAATAGTAAAAGGCTAAATATTATTTAGTAAGTGCCTATTCAGATTTTCTTCGTGTGATCCAATTTAGTGGCAGTTGGTGTATCTCTCTAGTTGCCTATTAGGAGTTGGAGCCGAATTAGATTAGTACCCACTATTGAGAGTGTCCAATGCAAGTCCAACCAAGTAGGTTGTTTTTTCTTGTGATTTTTGTTGTATGATTAATATACTTGAAGTAGAGTTGCCTAATTGTACTATGAGTGATTGGCTTTGAATCAATGGATGCTATGTTGTTTTGGATTTCATTGTGTTGTATCTAGAATGAAAATAGATTGTGAATGTGGGGGGGTCTAGTTGAAATTATTTTGTGATTGAAGGTGTGAGTCTAATTGGAAATATTGCAATTGATTTTGTGTGTATGTATGTCCAATTGTTTTGGTGTTGTTGTAGATAAGTGGATTTAATATATAGTTGAATTTAATGTGTGATGAGAGAAAATGCCTAATAGAAGTTGTCGTGATTGATTAAAATTGAATCCAGTGAAGTGTGAATTTTGATGAGTTGGATTTCCAAATTGGAATTGCATGTGTGTGCTGGTTTTGAGTGGAAGTATTGAATTAGAACCCAAGTTGGTGAAAAATGGTTGAGGAATTTACATTGAAGTAAGATGTACCTACAATGTACTTGTGGAGTTTGAGAAAATTTGACTACTAGCGTGAAGCTAAAGACTAATTGTTACCAAGTTGGAAAGAGCCAATCGAAGAGTTAAAGCTTCCAACCTCGATACTTTAAGAGTGATGTGCAAATTGGAAGTTATTTAATGCAAATCTTTTTGAATTGTGCAACCTACCAGTCCTATGATTAAAATCCACTAGCTATTGGACCCTACTTAAAATTCTCCTTGGAACGAAATTATTATACTAATAGGATAATTTTCAATATGATAATTATTCTCCTTCAACATAAAGTAATAACCTATCTAATGTAATATTCTCCTGTGGTCTTGGGGTTGTTACCTTGTAGCAGTTCTCTTATACCACACAAGAATCTTCAAGAAAATCAATGGATGAAAAAATGCATTTTGTGTGCTTGGGATGTATATGCATTCATCTAAAATTCAAAATTTGAATGTTTGGTCCTCAAGGGGTTAAATACCCTATAATGTACATCTATAATGAAATTTTCAGATTTTTTTAGTATATTTTATATTTTATATGAATTTTTTTTATTGTTCTCCTCAGATTTTCATAGTAATTTCAAAATTATTTTGCATACACATATTTCAAATGTAATGGCTTGATGACAACACTACTGGTATTAAAAGGGCTTCAACGTCCATATTCTAGGCAATGAATAGAGGGCTCAAAGGTGGTGTTTAGTCCAACTAACTTCTCATTCATCCAATGTAACACTTGAATTTTGAAAAGAAAACCTTCCTTAATGACTAGTTTCATGGAATTGCGGTAAATGATATTTCTGTATAAAGATATTAGCAAAAATGTGCCAAAATTGGAAAAAGGATCAAGGTGTTAAGGGGTTAATGGAGAGAGGAGTGCAACCCATGCTTCATCAAGTAAAATGAAAGTGGCACCACTTAATTCAATAGGATGCAACTTTGAGAAGACATGGGAAACAAGTTCCGCATGAAACACTTGGAAGTAAGTTATTCCCATTGTGGATCATCTGCATTCAGCATTGAAAGAGCTCTGACTTCATCATGGATTGCATCTCATTTCACAAAGACTGAAACCCATCATTCAATGATAACCTTCAACTAGAAACTAAGTATGGGTTTCACAGAATTAGTGGCCACCAATGTACGGGGAGTACCGGCATTTAGTTACGAGCTAGCTGGTTGATTTTGAGAATTTCCGAATGGATTTCAAAATCTTCGGAAAAAAACCGATCATTTAAGAGGAAAATCTCTATTTTATAAAGGTTTAGCCGAGAAAATGCTTCAAACAACCGTTTGGTCTTAGCAAATGTAGGATTTTAGCCGGTTAAGCTGAAAATCTCCCCGGACCCTGGTGGCCACGCAAGTCTACTGAGTTTGCACAGAAATCATGCCACATGACCTGTCATAATTGCTGCTTACAATTCATCTCCTCTGCACTCCAGAGTCTTAATAAATTCACATCTTGAGCCTTGCATCACAATGATCACAGGCTCTCTTGCTTTCTTAACCCTTTCAAACCCTTTAACTTGACAGTCATAACTGTTGATCATACACAGAGCTTCATTTCTTGTTTTGGATGGCAGGTACCCAACTTGGAGCCACTCTTTGGGTAAATGTGGCAGGGCTTATTTTAACATCTTCAACCGTTTCAATGAATACAACACCTGAGCAAGTGTTGTGGGTGCTTCAACTTTTGAGATTCAACCACGGTCTAAGCTTATTTTCAGACTTCTTTTTATGGTTTGCTGTGAAGACTGAACTGAGTACAGACTGAAATGGGACTAGTAACTTACATGTATGATACTGGTAAGAAATCAGGAATTGTACGAGCTGCAGGTTGGACAGGTGGAATTCCTTTGCAAGAAACGAAGGGGCGGTGTCCGCTTTGAGCCCTGAATACCCAGGTACTCTTCTGCTCCTCAATTCCTCAACTCTTGCAAGTTTGTGTTGCTGCTCTCCTACTCTTCACTACCTGCTCATCATCGTTGCTTGTGCTTTTGCTGCGCCCATAGCGTCGCCACCTCCTCACGCTTGCCCACTTCTAATCCTCACTATGCGCCACCATGCCGCCACCTCGCCTCTACATTTTACTATTTAGCACTCCATTTCTTTATCACCTACCACACTTCGTTGCATTGTGCACCCTGTATTGCTATTGTTTTTGGGGGTGGACACCTCTCTTCCAAGCCCACAAAGAAGACTTCCTTCTTTTCTTTCTCATTTTTAGTTTTGTCATTTTGGTGCTTGTATGTGTGTTTTAAATGGCAAGACATTATTTAGAGATCATACTTGATATGCTCTTCAAGGTTGGAGTTAGTCTAGTAGAGAGATTGTAGTTTAGAAGTTTCTATATCTAGTACTTCTTCTACACATTCTTCCACTCTACTTATTGACATTCAAAAAGCCAATTTGGAATGGAAAGATGTTTGGTATGGTTGGTTTGAATTTAATAAGGGGTTATGGAGGGTTTTTTGTAAGATTTACAAAAAAAGAGGTGGTAATATGCTTAGCTTATGCTATTGAAAGGATCAATAAACATTAAAGTTTAAGCGTTGCAAGACCATGCAAAAACAATAGAACATAAGAAACTATTAGTGGCAAAACACGGTGGTAAAAAATCTTTGCAATGAGTTGTTGTAGATGCAATTTGCAATCGTAATGTTACTTTTTAGGATTGTTCACTTCATGGGCAAGGAATGTGTGTACATCCATAAATTTCCAATTTTGTGCAATCTTCTTCTATGTTGTAATGCATCAATAACCTTAACATTGTATCATAATGAAAAACCATGTATGGACATGGTCTTAATTATTTTTAGAGACACGTATTAGAAAAGGTGAGGGACTCCAAACTTTTTGGGTTGATGATTGATGAGTCCAATGACATTTCAATTAGAGGACATATTTTTGCCTTTGTTACATTATTAAAGGCAAGTTTGCCTATAATTTATTTCTTAGATTTATTGTTGATAATGGATGAGAATGTCAAAAATGTCATAATGGATGAGAAGAATTGAAGAAGAATTCAAAGGTGGTTTTTTACTCTCTCATGCAAGTTGTGAAGACATGGAATTTGGACATGTAAAATTGCCAGGTGATTGCAAGGAACACCTACTGATTTTGTTGCATTTTCACAGTATTCATGTTTAGTTTTATGGAGTACATTAAAATTTAAAATTTTATTTTTATTTAAAAATTTAAAAAAAAAAATGTCCAATGTATAAGCCTCTAAGAAGATTGTACCCTAGGAAGATAAAGCATAGAATTTTTTTTCTAAAGAGGAGAATTAAAAAAGTGAAAAATCTCAAGAAAATAGATACTTTGATGTTTTAATCTTTTAAAAATTTTAAAAACTTTGTCCATTTGTAACAACTCTATGGAGATGGTCATCTACCAAAAGAATCACCAAAATAATATTTGACATGTTTCAAAATGCAAGCAGAAAGGAACTCACTTTGTGAACTTTCAAATAACATATACTTAACTATTTTTAGAATTCTTGTAGAGAATAGATGCAAGTCTACTAGAAGACCATCCCTTCTAAATTTCAATTCCAAATTTGTTTATGGGTACTAAATAGAACTAAAAAACCCAAATTAACAATTGCAACAAAAATTGGAGGCTATTTTTTGACAATAAAACATTTTTGAAAATTTCAAAAAAAATTTAGACAAGGTGTATAATAATCATAAGTACCTTGCCTATGTATCTTGAGTCATTTGGAGCCATAACACAAAAATTATGGCCCAAAACAAATCAACCCAGAGGGTGTGATGCAAAATAGTACAATTGTTTCTTACAATCACCTTGCCTTGGATTTTGGTCCGATGGAGCATCTACAATGGTAGGAAAGTCTATGGAAGTGGCTGAACAACTCAAAAATGTAAACCCTTTTATGACTTCTACCCATTGTATATCTCATTGAACTAACATGGTTGCTCTTGACGCTTAAAATAAAAATTGTATCTTGTAAGAATATGTGTACTAATTTTGATTGCATGTTCAGTACTTAGACTAGTTTGTTTAAAAAAATCTTTCTGAAAAAATGAACCTTTGAAAAAATCTCTAAAAAAGTATCATAAAATTTGTTGGCTCTCTAGATGGTCAGTAGCCTATAACTACATTGTGTAACTCTTTAGGATTGGTAGTAGTCTTTTCACATGATATTCTTTCCTCTCAAGATGATGGATCTACCCTTTGTTGTTTAGTAAATTGAGCAACTTCAAATTTATACATG
Source organism: Rhytidiadelphus loreus (assembly GCA_947034895.1). Lineage (NCBI taxonomy): Eukaryota > Viridiplantae > Streptophyta > Bryopsida > Hypnales > Hylocomiaceae > Rhytidiadelphus > Rhytidiadelphus loreus. The sequence continues at coordinate 49,300,261 of OX344765.1, forward strand.
TTTTGTATTTTTCGATTAACATTGTCACAACCCTCACTACAAGGTTTGCCTGTGACACATTGGTGAACAAGAGGGACCTTGGAGGTGACTTCCCGAGCCTTGTTAGAGACTAGGTGAATAGAAATGAATATTCTCAAGTAGATAAGGTGTTGTAGCACTCTGGTTGGGACAAAATGGATAATGTATTTTACATGATTGAAAAGTTGGTGAGAACATCCATTTGTGGGACTAAATAAAGCAAGGATTCAAATTGTGAATAAAAAGATATGGCTCCTCAAAGTTGAAAGTATTCCATCCACAAATTCAAGGTGTGGGAAGTACAAGTGGGGGTTCTGGGAGGAATCTCTTGTCAAAATAGGGCATGTCACATATCTTAATTTGGAAAGCTAACTAGACAAGAATTCTAGGATTCTAAGTCTCACAAAGAGATTAGCTATGAGTAAGAATTTATTGGCAAACAAAGAAAATAGAGTCTTAGAGATCTACACCTCTCATGGGACTCATATATTGAAAAGGCCATAGCTTTCTCAATAATTTTTTTACTTAAAAAAGTGAGTAATCTACAATGCTTTAATCAAAGATTAGATTACAAAAATGGGCTTGCACTTAGGATTTAGAGCTTGGAACTAAAAGTTATCCCAGTGAGAAGTTCTAATGTCCTTTAGAGTTTGATTTTGAGGCTAAAGTATGGGATTTGGTACCTTCTCAAGGGGTAAATGTGTCTTTGATGTCTCGGTGACCCATAGGAATGAGGCTATTGAAACTTGCAAAGAATATTATAAGGAAGTGTGGTCTCCATTCTCACTTCTGAATAGTGTTGTCATGAGCCAAAGTAACCATGGATGGTGAGATTGGTGATGGAACCTCACAACCACCTTTATGATACTGTGGAGTGTTCAAATATTACTTTTTGACTCCAATTAGATGTTATCCTACTACATGCTAGGCTATGAGTTGAGTCCTCATTAGCTAGTGAATTCTAAAGTGAAGTTGTTTGGGCCTAGTGGAGAATTGGATATTCACTAGTAGGAACCCATGTTTTTCTAGACAAATTTTTCTAGACATCCACATGTTTTCATGTTAACATTGTTAACATGAAAACACGTGGATGTCTAGAAAAATTTGTCTAGAAAAACATAGGGTTCTACTAGTGATTGTTCAAAGGCCGTTAGTGCTAGTAGAGAGTAGTGCCACCACTAAGGGCTTGGACATCAATGGAATTTATGCTCGTTGTCGTCAAATGACATGCCTTATATCTTGTGGGAGTTAAATGGTGGGATCATGGAAAATGGAGAACCTGTGACAAATGTTGGACACCAATGTCAGTGTGTAGCATGTATAGTATTAAGAGATCATGACCCTTGGTGTCATTAGAAGTGAAGTGTCACAAAGGCACATTGCACTTAGTATCACTAAGGGGCATGGTAGACATTTTGCATTGTTGTCTATGTTGTCCAAAGTTGTTTTTTTGTTTTTTTCCGAACCAATGGCTATGTGGCCTTTTTTCAAGAAGGTTTTGAGTTTTTTGGATCCTTCATTTTTGGGGTTTGAATTGAAGGAGGCCAATTTTAAGTATGCAATTTTAATTATGTAGTTTTTGTATGTGTTGACTTTGCACAATGAATGAAATGAGGTATTGAAAACATTGTGGCAACGGAGTGCAGGCTCATGATTAGAATCTGGAATTTTAAAATCCATTTACCCTCTTTAGTTCTATAGGCTTGAAGGTGCCCATTTTTTTTGAGGCAATTGGACATTTTTGTATGTGTTGACATTTTTGTGTGCAATTTTTATATGTGTCCAAAGTCTTCCAAAGTAAACTTGTTGACATTTCGTTTCTAGGGGCTATTATAAAAACAAAAATTGCGCCAATTAGGTTGTATTTTCTTATTGATTCTTGTGATTTGAATGAGGACACATTCAATTCTAGTATGGGTTTGCATGTAATATATAAATTTGGACTATCATATCTAGTAAACTTCATCGTTTATATAACAAGATTTAGAAGTCTAAAATTTGTTGCATTCAAATGACTAAGGATCCTTGAGGGATTGATTTACATCTCAAAATTCATGACCAATGAAATGTTACCAATTATTGTGTAGTTACTACTATTTCATGGGTGCGTAAGTTAATTTGCAAATTATTGCATTGTTATGATGCGCACAATTTTTGCAAAGAATCGGCATTACTTTATAATCTATATTAACTATATGACTTCTTTACATTAATCGCAAATGCGCAAAAGACACAAATTATACACAAAAATTTATTATCTTTGTCGTGCATTTTATGTATGTTGAAACACACAGAAAATACATGACAATAATGTCATTGCTATTTGCAGTGCAATAGCACTTATTAAATGATATCAACATTTTAACATTTACATTTGTATTGTAGATGCTACCTTGTCATTTCAAAAGTCATATATGGAGGTTGTATTTGAAGCTTTGTGTGCTAGGTTTTACTACAACAATATGATTAATGCATTTAAAATTCTTAACTCTATTTACATGCTTGAAAGGCAAATTGAGTTGAGTTGAACAAATTCTTAGATTTTGTATAGTTCGATATTCTTTTGCAGTAATATGTACAAGGAAAATAGATAGGAAGAAAATTCTTACCTCTATTGGTGGATTGTATAACTTGTAAACAATAATTCTTTGCTTTCAAGCTATAATGGTGGATAGAGAGGACAGTTAGAGACTTTTGAGCTTCTGAAATTGAAGAATCCTACACTACTAAACCTTGCAAAGATAGCAAAGTGCCAATGCATGAGTACTACTACTTGTGGAAGTGTTTTCCCACTATAAAAACCCAGTGTTTTAGGTGACAAATTTTAGGTGACATCCAATATAACAACTTGTCTTTTTAACATGTCAACAATAACATCCAACGTCACAATAAGTTGATATTACAATTGGCAATTCTATTAGTTGTAAATTAATTTCTTATTGTATGTGCACTTTTAACAAGAATGGTGTTGCGTATAATATGATTAAATAAACTATGAAATGATTTTGATGAATGAATCTAGCACATGTTTTTACTCAACCTTCAATCATTTACAACAATCTATGCATTAAATTTGTTTGTTTGTTTGTTTTGTTATGGTGAGATCTCCATGAACGTATATCTCTTGATTGCGTTCTTGATATTGTAAAAAAACTCTCTACAAGGAGAGGTGTACAGATTTTGTTTTATGGTGTTTGGACATATAGTGTGAAAGTTATGGATTTTTGAGTTATTTTTTAATCTTATGTTATCTTAAATCATGGATCTTTTGGACTTTGTGTCACAAGGTTGCATTCTTGATAGCATTGGAAAAGCTCTCTACCGAAGAAGGGTGCACAGACTTTGTTTCATGGCATTTAGACCTATGGTATGAAAGTTATGGATTTTTGAGTTATTTTTTAATTAAAAATTGGATTAAATTATCTTTTATTTTTGGAGCATGGGGGGTATTATCTTTTACTTTGGACCATTAACATAGGGCTACAATATCTATACATTAAATTAGGTTGTTTATTTGTTACAATGTGACCTTTTGAATCATGTGTCCCTTGGTTGTGTTCATGGTACCATTAGAAAGCTTTTTGCATGGAGTTGTGCCCAAACTTTGTTTCATGGCATTTGGACATATAGTGTGAAAGTCATGGACCAATGGCACAGAACTATACTAGTGATGGTGAAACTTACACTATTAAAACAAGTGATAATGGTGTAACTATATAGATAATGTTAATAAAACATACAAATACAAAAAATGTTCAATATTTGAAATTGAAAGATTGAATGAAGTCTAGGATTAAAGAAAAACTAAAATTCATAATTTTTATTCTTGTAATTAATTTAAAGGCAAAAAAAAATGTATTCAAAGTCACCATTGACTTTGAGTAACTAACATCTACGTGTTAATAGATGTGTGGCTGTGAAAAGATTAGAAGAAATGTATATAATTATAATTTACACTAACCACTAATGAATATAATTTATTTAAATTAAATAAATTTGATCTTCGCATATCAAAAATATATAAAAATTAGACTTATAAAACAAAATTCAAGGAAACTAATAATTTAATTATTTCAAACACAAAATATTTATTATATAAATTATAAATTCCAAATTATTTCATTTGATACCATAAAACAATAATATGATCAATTTTGTTAATCCAAGCTTTGTATCATAGGCATGCTATCTAAACACTCTATATTAAAAATGGTTTTAGTTACTAATAAAAAATTTGGTTAGCTCAATCATAAAAAATTTATAAATATTTTAAGCAAATTAATATTTCATAAATTATTTCTAAATTTCTAAAAGGATGTAGCCAAATCAATTTAGAAGTATATTGATTGTATTTAAACACAAATGATAATGGTGAAAATTACTCTATAGTAACACAACAATTTTAAGTTCAAAAATACAATCATTTCTATTCAAAGTATATTTAAAAAAATATTGAAATAATTGATACTATGATCAAATTTAAAATGTACAATGATCTTTAAATTACTAAAAAATATAGATTGGTGAATGTATGCATATTTTTATGAAATTACATTATGAAGATTTTTTACATTAATTTTAAATTTTAATATTATGTGATCTTAACACTCCTAGTTTATCTTTATAGATTTTTTTGAAAGCTCAAGCTTTACAACCTTACATTGATATGGAATGGATGTATCATTGGAAGCTAATTCTTGTGCTTTTTCTAAATCACTTAATGCACCTAAATAATCTTTAATTTTGTGCTTAAGTTTGGCACGATGTTTTAATGTATTTGGATCATGAGGATTTATTTCATATGCTTTATTAAAGTCTAAAAAGGCTCCATCATAATCTTTCAATACAAATTTTACAAGTCCACGTTGATACTTAATGAATGCATCATTAGGAGCTAAGTCATTAGCTTTATTCAAATCTCTTAAACCACTTAAAAAATCATTAAGTGCACATTTGGTAGCTCCAAGATATTTGAGTGTATGTGGATCATTTAAAGTAAATGCATTAACCTCATTCAAATATTGTATAGCACCTCTATAATCTAACAAATCAAATTTTACAACCCCAAGCTCATATTTTATAGAGACATCATTAGGAGCTAGTTTATAAGCTTTATTTAGAAAATCTAATCCACCAATTGGATCTTTTAATACACGCTTAATAACACCAAGTTGTTTGAGCTTATTTGAATCATGTGGATAAAGTTCATTTGCCCTATTTAAATCTTCTAATGCTCCTTCAAAATCTTGAATTTCAAAATTCAAAATTCCACGTTGATACAATATGGATGCATCATTAGGACACAATTTATTAGCTCTATTAAGATATTCTAAACTATCATGGTAATTTTTCAATACTCGTTTAACAACTCCCAATTGTTCTAATGTCTTAGGATCATTTGGTTCTAATTCATTAATTATATTTAAGTCATCTAAAACTCTTTCAATGTCATTAAGTTCAATCATTATATTTACACGAAGATGTAAAAGTGATACATTATTTGGACTTAGAGAATTAGCTCTATTAATGTCATCTAAAGCTCCTAAATAATCATTCAATGCATATTTTGCACTTGCGCGTTGTTTTAATGTATAGAAATTATCTGGACTTAGATTATTAGACAAATCAAGATCTTTTAAGGCTCCATAATAATCACTCATTGCAACTTTAATGGCCCCACGTTGTTGTAATGTAAATGCATCGTTTAGATTTAAATTAGCAACACAATTTAATTCTTTTAGTGCTCCTTCAAAGTTCCCCAATGCAAGTTTCTTGAATCCTTCTTGTTGCAAAAATATCTTTTTGTCCAATGGATAATTAAAGTTTATAAAATGATTGTTCAATGTATTACTTTGATTATGACCTATACAATTATTTCAAGCAAAAAAATTCAATGGTATCAATAATTATATGTAATTAAAGATAATAATAAAATTACAAAATTATAAACAAAAATGATGTAAAACCTTATTTGACTTGATTTTTCCTACAATAGTGTAATAGAGTAGCTTATAATATTATACTTTTAAAGCATTTATTAGAAGTTTTTTGGAATCAATGAATAATATTTATATCAATTACCTCCCATATTTTGAAACTTTCTTTTAAATATAAGCTCACAACATATGAATGTACTTGATTTATGAAGTATTCAATTTAAAATATGAAAAAATATCTTACAATCTAAGTTTTATAAAAGACTAAAATTTATTAATAAATTGAAAGATAAATTTTAAGACCAATATTTCAAATAATCCATCTTAGAAATTCAAAAAAATTACAAACAATCCCTTCAAAGATTTAGGAAATGCCATTAAAATTTAAAAAATCTATTTTTTACTTCATAACTTAGCAAATACAAACCAATACTAACGATAATGTATATTCCAATGAGTTTTAAAATGCTTGAATGTATTTTTTCAATTGCCTAAGAAAAATTCAAATATCAAATTGATGCCAAACACATTAAAATGTAACTCTTGCCAATTAATATCTTGAACTATGTAATTTAGATAATCAAAATTTTATCCATTCAGAATTGTATCCATTGCAAATTCGAGAACAAGCATTTGTACTTAAAACTTTATATGTGTAAATATGCATACATAAATACAAATAATTGTGTCCATTTTATATAGATCTCCAACTAGAAATTTTATTTATTATTTATTTAATCATTTGATTTGATCTTTAGTTTATAGTAAACTACAATCAAGTTTTATTTCTAAAATGAACACATTAAAAGTTATCAAAATAAACATTTGGAGTTTCAACTCTAGAAAAGTATTTACATTTATAATTTATAAGAATTTCTCAAATATTCAAGCAAAGGTCCCCACAGCTCAAATCAACTTTGCACCTTTTCCATTCACTATTATTTACCATTTGTTTTGGAAGCTCATATGATAGAATAATTATATTTCAATTTTTCTACGTCAAATTTAAAGGCATTTTCATGTCACTTAGAAATTTATACACTTCCAATTTGCAATACTACAGGGTAGTTTAACCCCTAAAGGACCATTGTCCCTTCGGGGGACAAATGCATTTTCGGGCAGGTACCTATGGACTGAAATTTTCTTCTAATATTTTGAAATTTTTTTTGGAGGTAGAAAATTTGATTAGCTTCGTGGGAATATAATTTTTTTCAAAATCGGTGCCCGGGAACAATAGTTATGACCAAATAAGCTCAAACAAGGGGACGGCGGGCAGCTCGGGCAGCCCCCCCAAAATGGACAAATTTTATTTTTTTAATTTAATTTTAATTTTTTCTCGTAGATTATATTTTTTTCTATCTTGAAAGCTTTGATTCATTTCATTTGGATATATTATGAGAAAGTTATGGACATTCTTGTTTTTCGGGCAGTTAGAGCATCTTCTTGAAAAAAATAACTTGTAGGATTCATTTCTGAATGCAATTTTTCAAATTTTCCAAATTTTTTTTTTTTGCATGGTCTGATTTACTTGCTAAAACAATCTCGCCATTGGGATTAGTGCATTTAAATTCCATCTAAAATATATGAATATTTTAGATTTTCCTTCTACCTCATACCTACTTCTACTTAACAATTTTTTTAAGAATGATAATTAATTTTTTTTTGAATTTTTCTTTTTTATCTAGACTCCCAACTCAATTCTCCGCTATGAAGATTTAAAGCTCAAAACTCTGTAGTGCAAAAATTTTAAGTTAAAAATGTTCAAAGTCAAAAAATCTAGTCCCGCAATGTGCTGAAAAACTTGTTTTTTCCACTTTAAACGCAGATATCTTGCAATCTGAGCGGTCAAAAATTCTGAAATTTTTTCCACACACTCTCATACTAGTTAGGTGTAAGATCCTACGGTTAGATATGAAAATAAAACAATTTTCAATTTTTTTTACTCCTTGCTATATATATGGCAGTTTTGAGTGTTTTCTAGCAGAAAAAAGGCCTTGGTCCTTTAGGGGTTAACCCCTAATTGCATAATCTATATATAGTCAATCTGAAATTTCAAGCTCATAAAGTAGTAATTTCAAGCTCATAAAGTAGTAATTTCATTCAAACAATTGTAACATAAGCATTGTATAAAAAAATATATAGTCCAAAAGTATAAAAAAATTGAGGCTCATTTTGCTATGGGCAATTAAATTCTTATGATTGTTAAAAAGTAGTAATTTCATTTATAAGAAAATTTAGGCTCATTTTTCTATAGTAATTTCATTTATAAGAAAATTCATAAGAAGATTCAGGTTCATTTTGCTATGGGCAATTGAATTCTTATGACTAAATTGGACAAAAGAATTGAACATATTGCCCAATTGGACAAAAGAATTGAACTCTAATTATGATGCACATAATTACCAAACTGAAACAAAACAAAACAACTGCGTTTGAGGCATACATTGGTGTCTCCTGTAAGGTAACAGGCTCAGAAACCACCCATCTAAGGGCTGAAACTGAATTTCGAGAAGGTGAAACACCTTGAAATATATGTGAGCATATTTTCCTGGAAAGAAAAGTAGAATTTTCACCTAACCCAAGTCGTTTCATATTTTTCAGAGCTATGAGGAATTAGTTATCAAATTTTGAAGTCAAAAGGGCACAGTGCTCTTAAACCGTGCCCTAACTGAAATGTTCACCACTTGTACATAACTGAAGCCAATGAAAAGAAACATGTACAACCCATGCAGATTCAAAATAGGGCACGGTTTTAAAGCCTGAACGGTTTTCGAGCCTGTTACCTTACCACTCTACAACAACATAAAAGTGAAATTATTTTTCTAATTTTTTAATTCATAAAAACTTCAATATCTTCTTTGAGTCAAAACGCCACGAAACAAAGTCCATGCTCCTTACTCTAAAGTCTCAAAACACTAAGAACAAAGAACACACCAATCAAAACAAGCATTGCACCTAAATATAGTAAAAAACTGAACGTATGGAATTAACGTATGAGATGGAGAATACAGCCATGTTTCTTATAGTCCATCCTCTTCGTTTCAATGGCACACGGCCCTATCACAATATTCTTCATGTGTACTTCTTTCCGTAATGCACAGTTTCGCAGCCACTTTGGGATTCGGGGTCTCGTGGTTCCCAAAGGGTTAAAGTTTTCCGTCTTGTGTTTCAGTTGATTGTTTGGATTCTTCGGTGAGCCTTTATGTTTATGCAAGGGTTGTGAAACATCTAATTTATTTCTCAGTATAATGGAAATCCAAGTGCCAATTACATTAACTCGTGAATACAAGTTCGAGCTCAGACAGCCAAGAGTGGTTTCTTCAAACCTGGCTACTACCCCGGGTCAGAAACTCTAGTCCGAAACACTTTGGTATCATCACTGCCGTCCAACTTGGGGTCACTTCGCAGTTTGCACTGAACCCTAAACCTAAGCAGTAACTGACTGGGGCATCAGGTCTCCAAGGTGTTTCGCATCACAGAAATCAGGCGCAAATTACCCATTCGAAAGTGTTTCATCACTTGCCTCACTTTAGCTCGTACACACAGCGTCACTCACTTCAAAGCACTCAGAATGAGTAGGAGGTTTGGATGCTTCACCAAGCAAGCTCTTAACCAAACTGATAGATATCCTCACGGTGCTGCCGGAAAAAAGAACAATTCGAGAGTCAGAAACATGTAGCAATACAAAAAATCACCATAACGATCAAGATAGGACACAGCTCAGAATTAATTTGTGTTGGAAACGATGGGTTCTCTTCATCGTCTTCTCGATGAAGACTAAAAGCGAGCTGGGGTTATCGAATCATCACTGCAGTGTCATATCCCTCAGACTAAGACCCTATGCAGAACCCTAAATAGACCATGTGGAGACAAAGATACGCTCGCCAGGAGGTCTCAGATATCCAAGGAAGGTTTGGAAGCTGCATGAGCTCTCAAGCCCGGCAGGGCGAAAGCTTTAGGCGGCCACTGCGAATGTTTGAGAAACAAGCCTAAAGAGGTATCATCACCAACTCCTGGCAAGACAACGTGACCCTCTAGAGTTCAGAAGTAGCGTTCGCTCAGATCAGCGGGTTAACTATCATATGAGATACAGAACTATGTTCTGGTCCCCGTATCAAGTCTGTTGAGCTTGACGAAATTTTCTTGTCATCCCCGCGAACGCCTCCGACAGAAAAATATCAAACAGGGAAGGCTCATCTGAAGAAATTCAACCATGTTATCCCTTTGTACTTCAGTGGGTTTCCCCTCAGAAGCGCGGGTATTTTCTAATCATCGCCTTCACTGACAATACAAAAAAACACGGCACGAGCTCAGAGAATCAAAGTGGTTTCTTCAAGATGGCGTAGAGCCAAATCAGAAACTCTCAGCAAACTTTCGAATCATCATTGCACGATTTACAGAAAAAAAATAGAAGACAGTATCACTTTTATGACATGAAGGATCAGTGTTTCTGGCTTGGCTCGTTAGAGCTGAATAGCACAGTTGGAATCAGCGTCGATCATCCGGGGAAAGGATCCTCATCTCCAGTCATGTCACACCGTATGAAAAAACCACATATGCGTCTCAGATATCCAAGGAAGGTTTAGAAGCTGCATTAGCTCTCAAGCCCGGCAGGGCGAAAGCTTTAGGCGGCCACTGCGAATGTTTGAGAAACAAGCCCAAAGAGGTATCATCACAGACTTCGCCGAAAGACTCAAATATGAAACCTACAAAACATCATACCAACAAATTCCGGAAGACCAACAAACCTAATACCTATGCGGAACCGACGGAGCACGCATAGGGAACTGTACATCACACCAAGAAGACTGGTTGAAAGGACAGAATGTTATGTGATATGTAGGGCTTATATAGAAGATGTGGCTGACAATTGTAAAAGTTCTAGTCCCTAACCCTAACCCTAACCCTAACCCTAACCCTAACCCTAACCCTAATGTTATCCTTAGATCTCAATCTGCCAGAATCATAACGAAGAAGATGAGGCAGTGAATCCTCGCACTTCATTCAGGGGTATCAGATCAGAGTGCAAGAGAAAGAATAAATCTGGACTGAAGATAAGCGTGAATAAAGCGTCTATTTGAGATAATTCTACTTCCTTGACCAGAATACATGACCTTCAGAAAGACACTCTTCATTGTATCTTTTGAGTTCTATGCAATTCTTGTTACAAACATTTACCTTGAGTGTCAAAGTCTTGTTTGCAATGCATTACTGCAGGCAAATCTCACACACTCTCACATGTTTAATTAGAATTGCACAAGACTGAATATGTTTAATTCACAATTTCCACAACGAGATTTCGTCGCTTGTTTCCATATTCAGTCTTGTGCAATTTTCGAGCTCAAAGCCTTGCCTCGCTAAAGATAAGCCCCTCCACACGAACTCGAAATCGAGTCAATTCTCGGAATACAAATCTTCTACCATACTACTGAAGTGTTTGAATTTCATGGCATGATTCTTCCTTCGTCCGTTACAGAACCCTAAGTAATTTGGACTGACATTCACAATTTCCTTATGACAAGTACTAACTTTTCACATAAAGTTGAGTACTCACATCGCAGAAACGCTCCTTACAGATCGCCGCTCTCGCGCTCTGACACAGATCCTATTTCATCTGCAGCATTTTCAAATTCTAACAGAGGTTCTGACTGAGTGACAACCACTCCGAGAATCTCCCGAAAAGCGATGGCCCCCATCGCAGCAGCTCAAGCGGAAAGCTACACCAGCAACAGTGACCTACAAAGACAAAGCGAATATGCGGCAAGGCCTTGGACCTTCACTAACTTAACCTCCGCTATCAGCGTCACCAACAATAATTCCCACTCCGTAAGCAGGATCTCACCCTCACTCAGCGACAGAAGAGACGACCCTCCATGGACGGGACCTTGGGCGGACGGATTGCTGGGCTCCGAGACTTCGGAAGAGACGACCACGTGGACTCGCCGTTGTGCATGTAGCCAGGACTGAGTGAATGCCAGTGAGGAGGACAGGATCATCCGTGAAGATTGCTTGCGGCTGCAGTTGGTCGATTGTAGTCGCGTCCAATCGCCTTGCCGCTCCCTTATCGCTAATTCCCTGATCCCTGTGTTTCCGGCCCACCCTTCAGCTGCTCACGTCCCTTCGCCTGCTGCAGCAGCAGCAACCCAGCCGTCGTCGCATTAATTCCAGCTCCCCTCATCGGGTACACTCTGGTGCCTTTCTCATTCGCAGGAACTTATTAACAAAGCTTTTAGGGGTTCTTAGGGTAACGACTATTGCAATTTCGCCTTTTCTTGCGTTTCTGTCTCTTAGGTTGCAGTTTGGGAGAAGAATTAGAAGGATTTTTTCTTGGGTTTTGGAGATAGGGAGAATAGTTGACGAGTTTTTCTTGGGGTTTGTAGTTAGTTGAGAATAATTGGAAGGCGTTTTTCTTGGGGTTTGTAGTTAGTTGAGAATAATTGGAAGGCGTTTTTCTTGGGGTTTGTAGTTAGGGAGAATCATTGACTAGTTTTTTCTTGGGGTTTTATGGGATGCAGGTGATTGTAGATTTGGGGGAGGGATTGGAGTGATTGGTTTTCAAGGTAGAGATCGGTGTTGGGAGAATCGAGACAGAAGCGATGGACGAGCCGACCACCCCCGACACGCATTCCACGAAGTCGGCGTTTCACGAGTCGGACATCGAGTTTCTTAGGGCTTCCGCGAGGGAATGGCTGGAAGCCGTGCTCGGGGAGGACTTGGACAAGCATACTTCTCTGGAGGAGTTGTTGGCCGACGGCGCGCTGCTCGACCGAGTCTCCCAGCACATTAAAGACGATCCTAAGTTCCCGGGACACGTTGAATCCCCGAAGGCGAGCACGGCCTCCCCGTCGTTCGAGCGAAAGAGCAGTCTCAAGTACCAGCCCTATGCGTCCGTGGAAGCTTTTTTGAACATGTGCAAGGGGGTGGGACTCCGCGACGTGGACGTGTTCAACCCCTCGGATGCCGTGGACCAGAAGGATATCCGGCGCGTGTGCGTCTGCTTGCGTCGCTTGTCGAAGAAGGCGCGCACGCTGCACCTCTTGGTGCCCGATTTCGATAACGTCAAGGATACGTTGGTCACTCCTGCTAGCAAGATGCCGCGAGAGGCGGTTCAGAAAACGAAAGAGACGCTGCAGCAGTCGGCTTCCCGGTCTTCTTCCAAGAGCAGTGAAAACGGCCTGATGAGCAGTGATTTGCGTAAGGACGACACAGGAACAAAGACGTCCGAATCAGAGCTTGTGGAATCCGCGCGCGAGAGTGCAAACTTGGCCGAATCTTTCAATAAGGTGCACCATGATGTAGCAGCTGAACACAAGAATCCCGTCGTTGCCGATTCCAAGAGCGCAGACACTTCACCGTCAGCTGCTGATCATGACCATGCCGATAGAAATGGTTCGAAATCTACTGCTGCTTCCGAGGCCAAATCCGAAGCTCCCACGGCTCTGAAGCCGACCATGTCGAGGATTATGTTGAAAGCACCGAGTGACGTGAAATCACAAGTTGACGAGAAGGCAAAGACCTCCGAAGAGAACCAAAAGGGTTTGTTTAGGGCGCATTTGGAGGGAACGGCGCCTTACATCAAGAAGGAGATGAAGAAGGGCAAGGATGGAGATGGCCCCTGGTTGTTGCTAGGAGCTTTAGCCATCGCTGGTGGTATTCTAGGTTTGGTGTTGTGGAAGAAGCGAGGTGATGGCGAGCCGAGGGGTGGTCTGAAAGGTTTCATTGAACGTGGGAAGAAGAAACTGAAGAAATTCAGAGTTCATAATGATGATAGCAGTAGCAGCAGCAGTGACAGTAGCAGTGATAGTGACAGTGACAATGAGGGTTACAATTTCCACAGCGGCGGAGTCTACAACGTGAAGGAAGGGGATAACTTGACGAAGATTGCGAGGAGGTCTGGGAAGAAGAACTGGCGTGAAATTGCGGTTGAGAATCCAAGCATTGGCAATCCTGACCTCATTCATCCAGGGGACCGTCTCAAGCTTTAGTGAGTAAATATATGCTTGCTGTGGAGATTGTACTTGTTTCCATTTTTTTGCTTCCTGTTTTTTCTTGTATCAAAGGAAGAGTGTAAATTTACTGCATTCATGCTCTCTGTGAGCATATACATGAATCGTACTTGCGAACAATTTTGTGTACTTCGAATCAGGTACATGTTCGATCATTCCGGCTTGAACTGACTTGAATGAATGTTCTTTGTAAATGGGTGTTTTTAGCTGTAGTGGTGTTGAGTTGCATTTTATTCTCCACTGTTAAATGATTTTCGATTGGAACATCAATTTTTGGATAGCTAATGTACTGTTTCGTGGTCTACTTGTACTGAACATGTGGCTGAATGTTCTGGCATTTTTATTTTATTTTGGAACACATGAATGAAATTCATGGCGGAGAGTCCCGCTGCCTGACCTACGCGGAGAACAATGTTGCCGCCCCAGCCGAGAGCTGAATGTGCTCGCATTTCGAACTGTGCCTGTATTTTGAGGATATGGATGTTTTGAGTAACAGTCCAAGAATTTTGTAAGGTCACTTTTACCGAATTATTGAACTCTGAAGTACACTTATCTATGATATGGTATGATTGATTGTCAGGTAGGACAGCCCATTGTGGTCAATTTGGTTCAGGTTCACGAAATTATTATTCGCAAATAGGACCCAAAAGTGAAGAAAGAACATACAGATTTCCACTGGGGACCATTGGCAATTTGGCACTGAACAGATTTTCTTAGTGGGCCACCGGCGCTGTATGGAGGGAGTCGGCAGCCCGTTACGCTAATAGGCTCTCTCTATTCATACGCTCTCTCTATTCATCATTTTGCAAGAGCCTATTTCCATGTAATCCCCGTCCCTCTGAAAATACATGGTCATGGACAGGGTCATGTACTGCACAGTTGGGTCCAATAATCTTACAAACTCTCTATTGTGCCACTCACAGAATTTTACAAAACATAGAATAAAATAATCTTACAAATGTCTATTGTGCCACTCATAGAATTTTGCAAACATAGAATAAAAAAATCTTACAAATGTCTATTGTGCCACTCATAGAATTTTGCAAAACATAGAATAAAAAAATCTTACAAATGTCTATTGTGCCACTCATAGAATTTTGCAAAACATAGAATAAAAAAATCTTACAAATGTCTATTGTGCCACTCATAGAATTTTGCATAATAGCCACTCAAATAATTCTGCATAATATAGAATAAAATAATCTTACAAACTTGCCTATTGTGCCACTCAAATAATTCTGCATAATATAGAATAAAATAATCTTACAAACTTGCCTATTGTGCCACTCAAATAATTCTGCATAATATAGAATAAAATAATCTTACAAACTTGCCTATTGTGCCACTCAAATAATTCTGCATAATATAGAATAAAATAATCTTACAAACTTGCCTATTGTGCCACTCAAATAATTCTGCATAATATAGAATAAAATAATCTTACAAACTTGCCTATTGTGCCACTCAAATAATTCTGCATAATATAGAATAAAATAATCTTACAAACTTGCCTATTGTGCCACTCAAATAATTTTGCATAACATAGAATGCAATTGGTGTTTTTTTGTCTTGCATAATTAACTTTTGCAGAAAAATAAAACTCCATTTTGGGTGAATTGTTTCATTTAACCCCTATAAGGAAGTTGCAATGTTTCATTTTCCTTTCCCTCTATGTAAGACATTTCCTTTTCCTTCTATATAAGACAAAAGTGCATATGTTCATCCTTGGAATTTTGTGTAGAAAGGGAAGTTTGACCTTCAATAAATACTTTTGTTTTTTCTAAATAGATGATTCACATTGTACTATTACATGGTTAATATTTAGGGTACCATCATAATGGTGATACCTCTTGATTTCATATTGTAACTTCGTAAGATATCTATACTATTACAATAGGTTTGGTAGTTTTGTTTTGTTTAGATTTTTCACTTATGCACAATAACTGCGGATTATTGAAAATTCAAAATTTGGGGGATGCATACAGTTGTTGTCTGAGCATGTGCACGCGAAGAATTGGTAACAAAATTGCCTATCAAATTGTAGAATTGGAACTTGTAGTGAGAGTTTCACGTACTGAAAGACAAATGCTGTTGCCTGATTTACACAAATTGTTGTGGTCACAGGCTGCCGAAGAAAGCATCAATGCTCGGAACATGCTCCTTCCCATTCGAGGTTTCGAGTCCGGTAATGAACCCCACCACAACCCCACCACAACCAAAGAATGAGAAGGTTTGCACTAATCTTTGTTACGGAGTATCAAGTTTTCACTTCCTTGGTTTTCTCTGAATGGTTGTGGGCTAACCTAACTTACGCCGTCAGCATGTCGAGCCTAGAGCAATTGTTGTGAAGAATATATCTGTCCAGTGAAGGTGGAAGCAACTTTCTGTGAATCCTCCGCACTTTTTCAAGTTTCTTTCTCAGAAATGAAGACGCCGGGGTGGATAAGTTCATTCTCGAGCGGCAGCCGTTTCTATGGATGATGTAACGTACCATCCTCGATCTGCACACTCTTTCAACCTTTCATTCTTTCAATAAAAAAATTTGCCCAACTGTGCACTTTCAACACTGGGTACTGACCGTTCATCCCGGCCCATCATACATGCATGAAGAACCTTACTCACATTTCTTACTCATCGATGGCAAATAGGGCACGCAAAAATTTCAGAAACTCTTTGTGTAATAAAACGCCTCAATTTCTTCATCAATGAAAGCAGAACTGACTCCTGGAGTTCACAAAAAAATGGATGGATATAAAACACTTATCCGGCCTCTGTCAGTGGGCTGTTGTATGCGCCAGAGTGCTTCAGGGTTAAAGGACAGTTTTTTGTTCAAAGGAATGATGGGAAACTTTGTACATTCATAGGTGAAATGAGTTGGGTATGGATCTTTTCAAAAATTTGGAATAACAGAATTACCTTTAAAGGGCCTTTTCTCCTCAAGAAATGATGGAAAACTTGTGTAAGTTCCTAGGAAGTCGGTGAGTTTTGTTCGGATCTAACTTTTCAAAATTTGACATAGCAGAGTTGCCCCAAACTAGAAGTTATGCCATGATCCAAAGTTTTTCTGCCCAAGATGAATTTTCATGCCTTCTATAAGTCATTAACCCTAGAACGTCTGGATCCATCTCCAAAATTGGCTATTTGGGAAAAATCATTATAAAGTACTATTTGGAAGAATATTTTGGACTTGATATACGAATAAAAGTTGTAGAGTATGAATTTTAGATTCCATCTGTGCGGTTAGATTCACCTATGCTACCATCAATATTTTTTTATAAATTTTGAAAAGAAAAATTCAAAATATCTTCTAAACTCAATTACAAGCAAACTATTATCATTTTTTGAGTAAAACTTGTTGGAATGGATTCCAAATGAGGTTCTCTTCATATGGTGATTTTTTGAAACTTTTGTGTTCTTAAAATCTATAACCTCAATTTTGCAAACCCAGTTTTGAACTAAAATCAATGCAATTTTTGGCTTGATAAACTTTCACATTTATAATTTTAGAAAAATATGAACTCTAGTAACACCAAATCCAACCATTAGATAGGACAAAAACTTGACGAAGTATCACCACAAATTAGATGACTTTCATCCAAACTGTAATGAAAAAGAAAACTAAATTTCAGTATGTACATCGTCTAAAAAATGGATGTCGGAGTGCTCCAGGGTTAAAAGTTCAATGTTTTTGTAAAAACTTAAAATTAGTTTGAACTTCTGAATAAAAAAGTGAAAAAATCCATATCGCATATTAAAATATACTCGAAAAATCTAAAAAGTTCTCCATAAGTGTACGTTCTGGTGCAAAACCACACATTGCAAAATATTTACCCTCTCAATCTACAATTAGAAAATCAGCATTCCATGATAATAGGCCCAAAATTCAAATAAAATATCCAATCTTAGGATTTTCCAAAACTTTCAACTTGGAGTGAAAACAAGACTTGATAAGCTTCATCTGGTCAATTGGGTTCAAAAATCCAAAAGAGATTATTTTCATGACTACAATTTCGATCAAGAGAAAGTAGCAAAAATTGCCAAAATACATGACACTGTGATCCTTGGATTTGCTTATTTCTTATGAAGAAAAGCCATCAAATATTCCCCAAAGGAAATATCCAACACCAACACCATTCATTGGAAATTGAGTTCAAGCAAGCAACTCCCTGTTGTACAAGTACTGTTGCTTTGGTATACAGACAGGAATGAGCTCGGCGGGAGGGCAACCGCAAATGGAAAATCTGCCAGAAAATGACTGATCGAGGCTCCCGATGCTTAACTTCCTCGGTGCAATTAAACCCATGCATAGGCTGCACGACGCTTGAATGGGGGTCCTTCATCGTCATCGATCATTCACTGCCCGATGATACGTTACGAATCACAGACACTAAAAGCTTTCAATTCAACTGACTGACTTCGCACTCATGCATTGCAGTGTCTCATTTCAGCGATGCAGACATCGCGCACAGGCAGGATCTGAACTTGAGCTGGAGGAGCCTGCAGTCCGGGAAGTGACCGTGTGAATTAATGGTCTGCTTTTTTCATGGGTTCCAGTGGACAGGAAGATTTTGAGCACTCATTTTTCATTTTCCAGACAAAGAGAAATAGATGTGAAATGTAACACAAGCGGTTTCATATTTTTCAAAGCATTACTGAATTACTTATGTTTTTTCAAACGAGTTGTGTCATAAACACTTGTTTACGACCTTGGGTCTTTTATAAACCATTCACTTGCAACTTGTAAAGAAACATGGGGAAAGCAAGGAAAATGATTCATTTGGCTCTTGCAATAAATAACATTTTTTTCTTCAATCCATTCAATAACTATAGAGGTCAATTTAAAGACCACCATTAAATGTGTTTTGGCTCTTGGGGAGGGCTGTGAGTTCCCAACTTGAAACCCACCTGAGAATCGCCAAAACCCGCCATTCCCCACCTGCGTTGACTTGGCCGAGAGACTGCCAGGTCAGTTATTTCGAAAAAATATATAAAAAATAATAAATAAAATTTTAACTTTGTTTCTCATTTTAAGGACTTAAAATTTTATTTATTTATTTATTTGTTTTAAAAAAAAAAAGGTCTGACACTGGAGTTTGAGAAGACCGGGGGGAACGGAGCTGAGAACAAGCCCAAAACGGCCCTCCATCCCCCCTCAATCTCATCTAATGCTCATGTCCATTTCAAAGCTAATTATAGGGGTAGGTCTTAATGCCCAAGCAGTTTTAGAGCCTCCTACTTTATAAGGTCATAGACTTCACACAATGCTTTCAATACTCCTTTTTAGTTCACGAAATGTTAGCTATTCACGCATGGATGTCTATAAATAATGATACTTGATTAGATGCAAACCTCATCACAAGAAGAATGTCAACATTCAAAATAGATCAATTATGACAATACAAATCAACATTTGTCCATGTCCCACAATGCCAATATCCAACTATCAAACAGATGAGGTAGCTAACCAATATTTACACTTCACTCATATCCCCAAAGATACTAAGACAAATCCTATTACTTTCTTTGCCACCTCCTATCAAATCATTCTTTGATTTGACTCTTGATACCATAACTTCACCCAAAACAATGTTGAAAAGCAAGTTGTAGTCCAATTTGTTATCATGAACATACTGCTAAGATAAGCTTTAGATTGCCCCCTTATTAATATGATTGGAAGACCAAACAACACTTTCTTTGGTTTCATCAAGGTCAAGTTACAAAATCCACACATTGACGGCATTGCTTTATTAGAAGGAAGGAAAATCTTCACTCATGTACTTAAACCAACACCAAGATCATAGTCCAAGTGGAAAAAGGATGGGACACTCCACTCACATCCAAGAACAAAAAGATAAGTTTATGGTCCCTCTCTCTTTTGCAAATAAATCCCTCCAAATTCTTGCATAAACTCATATTTTTTTCATATTAATTATAGTGTCTAAGATCTAAAAAAATTTAGTGTCTCCAAATGCAACAAAGAATTGAAACTTGTAGTAGTTACTCTTGCCAATGCTACTTCCAAGACTTATTGGATAGCCCTCCCACCTACCATTAATGAATAGCTCTATACCTCAAGCAACTTTGACCCAAAATCTAGTCCGTCAAAAACCCCGTGTCAACTTCCTCACAACCATTAGGATAATCAAAAATACCCTTTCGAATACTTAACTATGCAAATCATAGTTGCACTATACCTCTTCCTAAGAGCCCAAAACATTATTAACATAAGATACAAATTTCATTCCAACAACCTTGACAAATATGACAATGTTAGATTCTTTACTTTTGTAAATTCCACCATCTACACCTAGTGTTGTAAGAAAGCAATAGTACCCCTCTTCAATAAGTATATAGATTTCACCCACATCACCTAAACATCAAAGGCATAAATACCACAAATTAAATAAGACCAAATCATGGACTCCCAACCTACATGTTATTACACTGAGGAAATCATCACAATATTTTAGCAAATGCCAACTTCAAAAGCAATACAAGTATAGAAGCATTTCAATACAAGTTGAATATTGCAACAATATGCATTTGACACAAGATAAAATGCAAATTATTGTTGAAAGTCAACAAGTATACAACCGAGTATACAACACATCAATTGGATCAAGCAACACATACAATCATTTCACAAACAAATGTTGTATACCAACGGCTTAGCAACCTCAATCTAGTCTTTGATTCTTTCTCTAAAAATGTAGTAGTTCTCAAAGTTTCTTTTCAATAAGATTTACAACAACTAACAACCAATGAGTATATACTATACCAATGGCAATGACTCTAGAAAACTAGTTTTATCAAGAAAACAATCAATGTTATCAAAGATGACACGTACTAAGTGATTTTAATCCTAAAAGGACAAGACCTATCACCAACTGAAAGTACTTTGTACAAAATGATCTAATTTGTAAACCAATGAGTGCATTCTTCATTTCAGAGATCTACAATAATCTTGAAATTAATTTGTTGGTCACTTTTAAGCCAGTGCAGTGTTTCAAGGTTAAGTTTCAGAAAATGTGAAACAAATTTGAACAAGGGTAACATCCAATTTTTGTTTCACAATGTTGTAAAGCCAATCAATTTTTTTTTTAAAGTTTCAATAAATGTGAAACAAATGTGAACAAGGGTGACATCCAATTTTTTTATCGCAATGTCATGAAGTCAATATGAAAAGAGTCTTGGGGGGTGCACTTAGTTGTACTATAACAAACCACGTGCGAACAAGTGGTTTCTAATAAACTATAATTTCAACCTAAAATTTTGAACATTGTTTAATAATGACTATAGCTTTCTATTGCCAAAATTTCCAACTCAAATAAAATATGAAATGATTTCTAGAAGAGGTTGAAAATGAACTAAAATGGCATGTTTTTCAACTCAAATAATTATAGAGGACACATTTAGATGACCATTGAGTCAATATTCAACTCAAAATGAGCTTTCAATAATGAGTTATTTTTAGGAATTTTTTGTTCATTTTTTAGACAATTTTTTCTTATATAATATAGGGGTGTGAAAGTTATTTTTCAGTTCTATAGTGTATCTTTTTACTTCAAAATTTTATAACTAATTATTATTAACAAATAAAAATATCAATAATTCAAAACATAAACTTTCAAAGTAGGAAAATCTATTCATATTTTTTTAATTTTGTTTTATTTAAAATTCAAAAAGTATATAGGGGGTCCAAAGTTTTGTTCGCACATGGGTTCTAATGGACACTCTAAATGACCCCCCCAAGAAAAGAGTGTTACACTTTTACAACTTTTTCCTTCAAAGCTAGATGAAATTGCCCAAACCAACTACAAGGTGTGTACAGTGAATTCTTTTTTTTAAATACTAACAATTGTCATATTTTTTTGTAAGTAGGAAATGTTTCAATACTTAAATTTCATTGTGTATTCATGTAGAATTACTCCCCAACAAATTCTTCATTCACCTTACTAGGTATAAAACTTACTTTACTTTGCTCAAAAGTAAAATCTTGAAATAAACCAATGACACGGTCAAGTTTCACAACTCTTACTTTTAGGAGGATAAAAATAGAATCATTGGTAGGATATGTAAAGGCTCAATAATATCTATTAATAGAAATATAACTAAATTTCCAAAACAATAAGCTAATTATAGAATCGGTTCTATATTATATATATAGACCTTGAGGATGAATATATCTTTATTCTTGTGTTAGTTTTTGGACTCCTTTACAGTCGATAACCCACTCACAAACTTTTATATTTTTAGCATAATTAGAAGAAGTCAAAGTTTGACATTCCAAAGTTTGTAACAGTGAAAGTGAGCAATGCTTGTTTGAACACGTTTGATCCACTTAGACCACGAGGCTCCAATTCCACATTCCCCAATTTGTTGCAAAACACAACGTCGTTGGCATTCAATGTGCAAGTGTCTTTACAAATCGATACAAAGCAGCCTTTCACTAATAGAAAATAGAAAATAAAGGAGACTGAATTCTCCATAGAAGTAAGAGCCAGCATCTCCATATCCCTGTCATTGCGGGCATTAACTTCACGTGCCCATCAAGTTTGTCTCCTTGAATATATAGTAATTGAACCCTTGTAGCTTCAAAGGCAGCAATCAATTGGAAAATTTTACTTTAGCTATAGAATCCATCGCTAGGCAACAAAAATCTAGCTCAGTGGTGGTCACCTCAATCTTGTGATTAAGGTGAAGATGAAGCTCCAAGGCCTTTGGTATTGCGCCCTTCTGGCTATGGTGGTGATTGGAATCTTTAATATTGGTAAGCTCAATCAATGTTGTGTCCCCTTGATCAACTTAGTCCGGCATATGAAGAAATCATTAGTCAATTATATGTCTGATCATTTACTTAAATTTTGTTTTAATGGCACCGTTTTTCTATTTTAGCAAGTTATAAGGTTTAGACCTAGTGGTTTGAAATGTACAACTATCCTAGATGTTTAAAATCTACACCTATCCTAGATGTCACTTTCACAGTTCAGATCGTGCGGTTTGAAATCTATTCCGGTTCTAGATTTATAAAATCTATATAAATCAAATATTTCTAAAATCTAGACCAATCCTAGATGTTAATTTTATGGCACATGGAATACCGCCATTTTAATGAAATTTTGTGGGTATTTGCTTTGGACAGGCGCAGTGGATGGGGCGGTAGGGATGTACGTGTTCGGTGATTCCTACCTGGACACTGGAAACTCGCTTGATCAGTTGAACTCACCGTATGGAATCACTTGGCCTGGAGTCCCCGACCACCGATGGTCCGATGGCCGCAACCAAGCTGACTACTTTGGTAAGCTCCCCGCATGAATTCATTCATTAAGCTTCTGGTATGTATGCTGTGCTGCTTTGGTCTTGAACAAACAGACTATTTGTTTTTCAAGAGAATCCTAAAAACGGACGTGAAAATGTTGCCCTGTTATTATTGCAACTCCTTAGCTATGTATTAGGAAACGTTAAATTGGAGCGTCGTTGGATGGAAATCAGTACACTTAGCAAAGGATGTGTTGGTTAGAAAGTAGAATCGGGATAAACCCCCGCCCCCCTCTCTGGGCTCGATTAGAGTCATCTTGTAACGGAGGTTCCGATTCTACATCTGTCTGGGGTGTGTTTTCCCACAGCAAGGCTCCGGGTTTGATCAAATTTACATGAAGACGCCATAATTGTTGGGGTGCTGATTCCAAGGGCAAAGTATGAAAAGTGCTGCTTTAGAAATGAATCGAGACTAGAAAGAGGAGAGTGGTGAATTCGAATTCCGTCATAGTCTCAACGTTGCGTTGATTGGCTATGGCCATCTCGATTTTTAACCCGCCCTGTCTCAATTTGCGAGCATCAATGAACGATGCTTCAACTAAAGCTGCATTATATTGTCAAACCCAAAGTGAAGAAGATGAATCCGAGAGAGAGAGATTTATTATCCCTTGGAAATTGGTCTCGAAACAAAGAAGCCTATCCATTTCAAACCATTGTAGCTCCCCGAAAAGAGTGGTTCACCTCGGACGAGGTTTACTGTATGGTCAATTTCGATCAATTGGCACAATTCCAGAGCCAATAGTTGTGACATATATGTACATAAAGATCTAGAAATGCACTGTAGGTATGGATTTTTCTTTCAGACCTCGTGTTCTGAAAGATGCCACAGTATTTGACTACCGTGAATTTAACGATAAAATGTGTGTTTGCTGCAGCGAAGCTGTTTAATTTGCCGACTCCGACGCCGTTCCTGCACCGCCAGAACCTTTCCCAAGCGCTACAAGGGATCAACTTCGCAGTGTCTGGCGCGGGCGTCACGTATGGCTACGGCATCACCACACTGGATGAGCAAGTGGACAACATGGAAAGCCTAGTAGCGAACGGAACTCTCACCAAACCGCACCTCCGGAACTCGGTGGCGATCATCAGCGTGGGTGTCAATGACTATGACTCTCGCAACGCTGAAACACCGTTCAAGGTAAATAAACAGCTCCAGGGCTTGAAGCTTTTCTTTTGAGGCGTTCAAACTTTGTGGAATGAATCGCAGTCTACGGTGAAGGCTTTCAGTGGGGATGGTTGGCTGGGTGCACGTGGACACGGAAGTGTTCGATGAAGTGGGAAATTTGAAAGTAGGGAACACATTCAATATTTCATTAAAGACAGTGCCAATTTTCAAATTGCTTAATTGAAGTGCACAATGCAAGTATGGTGGTTTTTCCTTCAAACACTAGGTGGGTGTAGATTGAAGTGTTGAACAAGTGCACAATTCTTGGCCATCCTAACAGAAATTGCTAATTTCATTTAATGGATACCTCTTTAGAGCATTGTAATGAGAAATAACATGCTATCATCCAACTATGTTAATAAAAGTTGGAAATGTCACTAATTTACATCCAAGTTAATGAACATAAAAAATATCCCAAACTATCCTTGTACCCATTCATGTAGAGTAGATTTCTCTTGAAGTAGACTTCTCTTGAAGTGTTCTTAGAAAGTGTCATTAAACTATCCCCTTATTTAATTACAATTAGTTGAGTGTTGATTTTGTTAAATTTTTGTTTGAGATTTAGCTATATGATGGTTTCAATCGTTTAAGGAGCTTCCACTTTGAAAAATTATAGAAATTACATGCCTTATCTAAAAAATCTAATTTTATTTTACATTCATGATTTTCAATTGCTAGTACTATAAAAAGGTGCTTCATTTTTTTTTAGAAAAGGTACTTTTAGCTATGCTGAATTGTTTATGTTGACGGTTTTAAGTGTTTCCAGTGTAAGTATGAATGTTGCTAATATAATTCAACTGGACCAACTAACGTAATGAGAAATGACATGCAATAGTATTATCATACAAAAAATAATCTCCCTACCTTCATTGTTGGATGCTTGTTATTTATTTATTAATTGACGTGAGGTGTGCTTGTGGTTTTGAAGGAATCTCCCTTAACAAAAGAACTGAATACGTTTGTGGCGTCAGTGGTGGACGGAATTGCGCTCTCCATTGTGCGCCTGAACGCAATTGGGATTCGCCACATCGTGGTAGCCAACCTGCCTTACATGGAGTGCATTCCCCTCTCCATCATGGAGCTTGCCTACACGGGCTGCAGCACCAACTCCACCTTTGTCAATCAGACTTTGCTCCACAATTCGTTGCTTCATCAACGGGTGAAGGGCTTGAATCAACAGCTGTCCAGCCTGCGCGTCGTCATTGTTGACCAGACGAAAGCTTTCAAGGAATTGATCTCGCACCCAGCCACCTACGGTAATCCCCACTTTCATTCTTCAAATTTTCGATGCCAAATCCACAATTAGTAATTTGTATTGAGTTTTGGACTTGGAAAATAGACCTTCGCACAATAATTTTTACAAGAGCACTGAATAGAAATAGAAATCAATCTATATCTGGCGAACAATCTATAAATTTTACAAGGGCACTGAATAGAAATTGAAATCAATATATGAAAATTTATAGTCTTTTTGGAAGTAACTGAGGATTGTTCATTGATCAAACTCGTTTGACCAATGATCCATCTTAGTATCATACTAGCCTCTTGTTTATAGATTGTTCGCCAGATATGTCCTTAGCAATTCTGAGTATATCTCAAATTCGGTCAAATGTAACGATTGTCTTGTTTCCAACCATGGATAAGGTCTTGACACAATTGAAATTTGGTTTGACGTTGCTATTGGTGATCACTTTTGATGGATCTTTGGTGGGGTGCATGTATTCAGGTTTCGTGGACCCACTGGTACCGTGCTGCCATGGGAACGGTACCAATCTCTACACCATTGTGTGCGGCAAGACCGACAGTGAAGGAAGACCCCTGTACACGAAGTGTGAGGATCCCAGCAAGGCGGTGCTGTTTGACACCATTCATCCCACGGAGGCAGCGTGGAAGGCCATCGTCAACTTGTATGCGACGGTGTCAGGGTTCACCTTGGAAGGCCCCAAGCTTAATACGTGGATTCGAAAATACAATGTTTGAGCCAGCGCTTACCATTCTGGGTTTCTTTCTAGGTCACTTGCTTGCAGCAGTTGGCTTCAGTTGCGTTTTCAGTCATGAATTAGATTAGCATCAGTAGCAGCCTTTTTCTTTCATTTTTGAGTATGCGGCGGAATTGACATCGCCAATATTTTCGCGCAGCCATGTAAGGGTGAATCCACAATAAGTTGGGCATTGGCACCACCCAATGACATTCACTGAGTTTTGGAATTTCATGCATCCATGCATATCCAGGGATATTCTTTTAATTTTGGGTTGGTTGGAACGACCTTTTCTCTCGCCTTGAAGATTGTCATGTGTGCGTTGTGGTGCGGTAAACATTACAT
Organism: Rhytidiadelphus loreus; assembly: GCA_947034895.1. NCBI lineage: Eukaryota > Viridiplantae > Streptophyta > Bryopsida > Hypnales > Hylocomiaceae > Rhytidiadelphus > Rhytidiadelphus loreus. The sequence continues at coordinate 49,327,028 of OX344765.1, forward strand.
CGTTAGTTTGCAGTTCTACTGTCATCTTGCTGACTGCCATGGACTGATTTCCCAAAAGCTGGTTTACTTAGTGAGCAGAATTGAAGTATGTCGTTCAAATTATGGCAGAACTTGTTTGAAAAACCTGAGTCACTGGCAGCATGACTGCATATACATTTTGTAGCTAAATCACCAGGAACCCTGTCCCATTCACTACCCAGTGAATGGTACAAAAAAGGTAGTGAATGTGGGGTGAAAACCTACCAAATAGCCTTCCTAAAAAAGACTTGCTTTATTTGGTAGGTATTCACCCCACATTCACTACCTTTTTTGTGCCATTCACTACCCAGTGAATGGGACAGGGTTCCCTGTGAATGTAATGCTCAATGAGCCCTTGGATTCCTATTTGCATTATTCAACTGAAAATCTTTGTTGCAAATAGATATATCCAGTTTTTACTTCGAGAATAAAATGACAGTGGGAAAAGATAGTATTGAGAGGGACAGTGGTTACGTTAATATTCATTCCCACAATGACACGAATGCCAGGATACTGGGAATAGATTCACCAAGTTCATCATTCATTTCATGCATGCCAACGACTTTGGTTGATGAATTCTTTGCTTTCAATCAGAATTTGGAACAGTAACTTCGAACAACACTTGTATCGACAAAAGAAATGTCAATATGATTGGATCACTGTTAAGCACCTGTGCAAATGAAAGTGGGAAAGCAACTTAGAACAACACTTGCAATTGGAAAGATAAAGAAATTCATTAAACAGTGTCATTGCAAGCACCTGTACATTACTCCGAACAAATGTGTTAAAACAGCATTCCATAATAACGCCATCAAAACCGCGTCGTCGTTACAAACTCTTGCTCCCACTTGTGAAGCAGCTAATTCACTTGAATGGTTACTGGAAATGATCCTGCAGACCTTGAATTTGCAACAGAGATTGCCGTGCAGGGAGAGCAGAGGAGGAATGCAGCCATGGCGATTCACGTGCAGCCGAACTGCTGTAATTCCACTCCAACTGGTTCACGGAAAAGAGCGACGACGACGACGTCGATGTCGACAAGACAGGCAGCAGATCATCCCGCATGGCGAGTGGCGACGACCATATGGTGGCTTTCAGCCACCGATCAAGGCTCGCTGACATGGTGGGGTTCAGATGGCTGCTACTGCAAGCAGCGTGATCCCTCACCCGCTCGAAAACATCCGGAAAAATATCCTGTTGCTGAACTCCAGGAGTGCTGCTTGCAACCCGTATTTGCGGCGAGTTCATGTGGAACGATCGTCCAAGTCGGTCCTCGCCTTCCATCAGCTGCGCCAGCCGAGCGTCGACGGACTCGCGCTCCTCATGACAGGGATACACCACCGACGACAACGTGCCGGTTTCCATCTTGACGCTCGTCGTTTGCAAGGTGCGTGACGAGTCTTGCTGTTGCAGCGAACTCGCAGACGTGGTGGGACTCCGGAGTTCGTGATTTTGGGTATGGGGTCGCTCGGTGGCGCAAATGGCGTCCTGAATGGGCCGTTGGCGATGGCGATGTTGGCGAAAGCTGGGGAATTTCGGCGACGATGGCGATGTTGGGCTCGATCTGGAATTGGACGCGCATGGCGAAGTTTTGTGAAGGATTGAATCTCTCTCTCGGCAACCGGGATTTCGGAATTCGGTAGTGAAAGTTGGTGATTCGGCACCGAGACCCTCCTCCATCGTCAAATTAATTCCTGGCGTTGCGGTGCAAGGGTTTGGTGCTGGCTTCCTGTAGATTCGACACAAGGCCACTTCCCTCTGGAACCGAAGACATAAAATGCAGACCACCGAACCATGGAAAGATGGAATCAGTTTGGGTGTACGTCCGGGATTGAAACTTGTTCTCCAAGCAATGAGGCAATGTAGGCAACATGATTTGAAATCTCTACGACAAACCGAGGACTTACTTTCAAACTTGCACTCACAATCACATGTGATCAGATTTGCAGATAAAAGTTAAAAAGGATTTGCAGAAAGTTGCAACAAAGCAGAAAGTTGCGTTCGAAGGATGGCAAACTTTGACATCCTTTGAAGGTTTCCAGAGCAGCGACTGTCCTCGTCGGAGGATCTGAGTATGGGCTGCCAGCAATCAATCTTACCGGATCCTTGAGGCTGCGGAGATGCTGCTCGTTCTGGGGTAGGCGGTACTCGTTCATGATCCACTCCGTCTTTCTCCCCCTGGGCGCTTTCCCTGTGTAGAACACGAGTGTCTTCTTGAGCCCAATGGCTTTGGCGTCGTGCGCGCGGCGCACCTGTCGGTCCGTGCCCGTGGCCTTCCAGTACCCCGAGGCCGTCACGCGGTTGGGTCTTGCTCCGTTGGGGTACTTCCTGTCCCTCGGGCAGAAGAAGAGCCACTCGCGCTCGCCTTGCATAAACGCCATCGCCGGCAGCTCCCAGGGGTCGTAGCGGTACAGGTCCAGAACGTTGATGAGCTCCACTTCCAGACGCGGGCTCCCCACCACCATGCTGCGGAGGTAAAAACCCACCAGTTCCTCCTCCGTGGGGTGGAACCGAAACCCAGGCAGGCTCGCCACATCGTACACTACTTGCGAAGGTCTTTCTTGATCACCCTGCGCCACTGGACATGCTGCCCCACTGGTCTCCATGGCTCATGGGAAGTATTCGTCCGATTCTTACACTCCAAACCAGTGGTCACAAATGTGGCTAAATGGAGCAGACAAAAGCTTCTACCAAACCTAGCCTTGGTTCGATCGATCTACAAAGAATGGGAAAAACAATGTGTTAAATGTGAATTTTAGCACATTTAGCAGTGTTTCAGCAATCTTGAGCTAATAGTGAGAATCACATTTGGGACCACTGCTCCAGAGCTCTGAAAGCATAGTTACGAAGCACAACTTTGCTCTCTAACTCAGCGTCAATTTGCACGTATTTCAGTTACATCGATCTGACGGGTTACATGCAGATCCAAGAACGAAGTGTTGCTATAGAACAGTGTAGACAAGGACCCCCGAACAACTACTTAGCAAAAACGCAGTCCCAATCGCTCCAATCTCGAGTAGATATTCGTCGGTTCACGCCTCAAATTACTGCATTCGGAGTAGCTTCTAATACCAACAGTGTTGACAGCATTGTTGTCGTCTCCGGCTGTCCTCAGAGCACACGGGACTAGATCTGCACTAGGTTTGAGCGAATTGTGCCAAGAGATGCAGTGGGGACTGGACTGCAGCTTCAATCTGTCTCCCATCCCTGGAAGTCACGTGACATCATATTTGCCAAATTTTGTGCCAATCTGAGGGCACCAGTTTTGTGCAGATCTATTGTGCAGCAGCGAGCGCGCGCGAGAGAGGTTATATGAGTTCGGAGACGATGGCAAGGACTCGAGTGCAAGCTCGAAAAGGCTGCGACTAGCTTGAAGAATGTATCATGAGTACGTCATGATTGTGGCAGGCATAGTCGGAGTTTACATTCAGGTATAATAGACTAGTAGTTCAATTCGCGGACCACGAGTCCTGGCCAGTCGGTGCAAAAAGTGTCCTGGCTGCGATTTCCTGGAGCTCCAGCTAACGGAAGTGATGAACACTGGCTAAGCTTATATATTGCTAGCTAGCTGCCTAGCTCGCAAGTGAAGTTAGAGTCGATCGACGCTGGCTCCCGACACACTTTTCTGTACGTCATGGAAAGTGAATTCAGCCTAATTAGTGCTCATTAACGAACTGGGGTATTGATCAATAAATCTTAGTTTTCGCAGGACGAAAAGTAGTTACGGTATGCGAAGTTAAAGGAGTTATACGAAGTGGGCCATGCAGGGTGAATCTACCCAGGCCTGCGGAAAACCCAAAACACGAAAGTTTTTATTTCCCACCCACGATAAAATTTGAAAATTTGGAATTCATATTTGGAATCAGAGACCCCTGTGTGCTGTAGAATTAACCAAGCACAAAATAGGGGACAATTTTTTAACGATTACCCTGCAAAACACATAATTCACCCTACATGGCCCACTTTGTGTGACCACTTTAACATCATGCTTAGTTTTTTGATCAGGGAGCATAAATTTTTCCTATTCATTGGAAAGTACAAGAATTTGTAACAAAGCTCACCGTGATTATGTAATATAGTGCTTGCACTAGGGTAGGCACCCCAAGAAGGGCCACTTCTTGGGGGGTGCACTTATTTCTACTATAACAAACCATGTGTGAACAAATAAAATTTGAAATGATTTCTAGAAGAAATTTAAAATGAACTAAAATGGCATGTTTTCCAACTCAAACAAATTATAGGTAACACATTTAGAAGACCACTGAATCAATGTTCAATTCAAATTGAGCTTTCAATAGAGAGACAGCTATTTTTAGGAATTTTTTGTTCATTTTTTAGACAAATTTTTCTTATATAATATAGGGGTGTGAAAGTTATTTTTCATTTCTATGGTGTATCTTTTTATTTCAAAATTTTATAACTAATTATTATTAACAAATAAAAATATCAATAATTCAAAACAAAAACTTTCAAAGTAGGAAAATCTATTCATATTTTTTAATTTTGTTTTATTTAAAACTCAAAAATATATAGGGGGTCCAAAGTTTTGTTAGCACATGGTTTCTAATGGATACTCTAAGTGACCTGAGTGCCACCTTTTGGTGCTATGAATATTTACTATAATTAGATTGATCAAATTTTTATATTTTCTTATTGGCAAATGAAAGAAAGTTTCAACACACCAAAGAACACAACATTTGGATATTGTGTGAGATAGTTATGAAGGGTCAAAGTTTTTATTAGTAGTTCTAAATTGTCCCTTCATCAAAGGTAAATATAAAACTAGTAGAAAAAGGAGGAATCATGAATAACAAATCAATGACCTAGACAATATGACCAAATCAACATAATTTTGTCAAAAAATTTGTTTTTTCTCCTAGTGCATATTGACTTTGGAGATGTTCACAAAGTGAAGATGGTGATTTTAGACAAAGGAGGCTTTGAGGGTTACCCCTTTATATCTCATGAATGTATCTCTAACTTTAGGAGGATGTTTTTAGTAGAGTGGAACAAGGGGTTGATCACTTTACAAAATTAGTGGAATTGCACATTGATAGAAACATGGAATTAGTTGAGTTGGAGCCTTGGTAATCCTTAATCTAACAGGCAAATCAAGAAGGAATCAAAAATCTCTTTGAAGTAGGACATGGATCTTGCTCCTCATTGAATATTTGTACTATTAGGGCATGTAAAATTGACTAATGAACAAAGCTTTGACTTTGTAGCTTAAATGTTGTGATTGGCAAGCCTTTTCACTATAGAAGTAGGTCTAATAGGTTGAAACATTCCCAAAAAAAATTTAAAGTCACTTTTTGTCAAAACTTCACTTAAAATTAAGTCGAAGGGTTGTGGATAGTTATCTATGAATTAAGCTTGAATTGCTTGAGAGGCCAAAAAACGGTCTTTGTATGACATCTAGCACTTCTAGGAAACAGAAAAACGATTTTTTTTCATCCAAATTTTTGGAGGTGACTTGATTGAGCTCTTCGGCAAGATTGTGTTGAATTTTCTACTCCAACCTAGAAAATTTTCTACTCCAACTTGAAAATTTATAAAATTTATAAATTTAATATTTTTTGCAATTTGCACTTTGGGCCTATAGCCACAGTCTATTAATTTTCTAATTATTAAAGATGCAATAAATAGTTTTACTCCATGATATTTTCAATATCAATATATCCATGGATAAATTTTTAGATCTTTTTGAGCTAATCTATATTTTCTATATTTTTTCCTAAAAAGTTATAGTAATTTTGAATTTTCATGAAAAATCTGAAAAGTTTGTAATTTATAAGATGGCATGTGATTTCATCTCTGAAAAATAAAATAAATAAATTTCAATAGTAAATAGTCACAACATAGAAACATACATAGTGTAAGGATTTTGTAGTTATAGGCCCGTCTTTTCATAATTAAGGTTGTTGGTAAAGTCTCTTCTAAAGTCAATTAAATTAGAAGTTGTAAGTTAAATTTTTCTTAAAGCACAAGAATTCCATTTGAGAACTATAAGTATTGTGTTTTTTTGGCAAACATTGAAATTTCATCAATGGTGAAAGAAGATACACCCCCACACATGCACACACACATGGAAGCAATGTAAAGGGAGGAATGGACATTACAATTTAGCACTATGAGGACAATATGTAATTCAAGTAACCTTGGTGACACAAATGGTCTTGTATTGACTCCACTTGTGGTCAAAGCCAACCAACACAATGTCTTGAGTAGTTGCATCTTTTTTAGTCTTTGTAAGAGTTTTTCCCACGCAATACATCCATAGTTGGTGAGACCAATCTAAATGAGTTGTTCAATTTTCTTAAGACTCCACTTCTAACAAAATATAAAGTTTTTAAATTCTAATGTCAAACAATCTTAAATTAGTATCAACAATTCTCCAATTTTTGTTGATAATTGAGGCTCAAATTTTTTTGTTTTTTTAGATTTCAATGTAAGACCACCCATATTATATTGTTTATCACTTCTTCCAACAATTTAGATGAACAAAATATATAATATATGTTAATCATGCAAAATCCAATTACAAGTTTTTTTGTACAACGCATATACAAATTGATGCTATTACAAAATATGAAAATGAACTCAATTTTCTAAAATATTGCATTGAAATTAGAAGTTGATATGGTGTGATTGTATTTTTGATACACCATAGCAAAATAAAAACGATTGTTTGAGAAATCAACTAGATTTCTTGTTTATGCAAGAGTTTCAAACCAAATGCAAGACCAAATGATGTAAGGTAGGAGGCTAAAAAATGGCTCATCTAAAGGCTGATCTACCTTTTTCATGTATTTTCTTAAATGGAAATATTTTTAGATGATTTTTCAGACAAAGAAAAATAGAAGAGGTATCTAAAACAAGTGCTTTCATATTTTTTGAAGCATTTTTGAATTATTTATGGATTTTCAAAGGAGTTGTGTCATAGGTCCCTATTTATGTCCCTAGGTCTTCCATAAATTGTTCACTTGCAACTTCTAAAAAAATATGGGAAAGCAAAGAGAATGATTGACTCTTGCAATTAATAATGTTTTTTTCCTTGATTCATTCAATGACTATGGAGGTCAATTTATGAACTATCGTTTGTCCATTTCACACCCATTTATAGGGTCAACTCTTAATGCCCATTCCATTTCAGAGCCTCCTACCTTAGCCAACCAATTTTTTCTTGGTAAATTTTCACCACAATCTTACTTCAATATTGGGATGAAGCTACTAATAATAGCTAATTTTGTAGATGATTCTATCCATTTTTTCCTTACTTGCATACATTCCAAGGTGCAATTTTCTTTTATCACCAAAAAAAACAAAAGAAATTGGTTGGAAATCCTATACAATGGCTCTATAAGTATTCACTAATATGCCATGTGCCATTGCCACACTCAAAATAAAGTAGAAGTAATTTTCAAAAAAATATATTCATAAAAAACTCAAAAATTCAATAATTTTGATACCATGAGTCAAAATGCCATGAAACAAAGTGTCTATATCCCTCCTCGTTGAGGGCTATCCGAGGCCGGGGTGAATTGACCCCCCCACTTGTCCCCGAAGGAAAACCCTAGATTTTTTAAATTTCCCACGCATGATAAAATTTGCAATTTTTGAATTCATATTTGCAATCAGAGGCCCCAAATTAACTTAGAGAGATGTAGGGCATACATTTTCTGGGCTCAAAATAGGGGTCTTGTTTTTACTTGCACCCCCTGGACTGACTTGGGGAGGACAAGCAAGGGGGTCAGTTCACCTCAACCCTATCTGACAGTACTAAAAACACAAGCAAGGGATGCACATTCCAGGAGATCTCACTATAACAAACAAACAAACTTAAGGTATGGATATACTTCAAAAAAATTCATAACTAATTGAAAAATTAAATTTTTCTCCAATAAATTATGAACATGTTGAAGTATAAGTAACAAACTTATGTAAAAAAATTCTCAATTTATTTTAATAATTTCATGAAATTTATTAGTGATTTCTTTTTTAATGTAAATAGAAAATTTATCAAGATTCTTTATTAACTCCTAAAGGACCAAGTAGCATTTTATTGGCAACATAGTATTTTTGTTCATCTCTTTACAAACAATTTTTTTTTTTTTTTTTTTAAATTTTCACACAACCTAGCACACAACATGTGGTCAAGGCAGAACAATTTTTATATCTTGAGTTACTCCGTATTTAACAAGTTATTGTGTGATGCATAGTTTTCTTTGGAGCTCAGGTAATTTGAGCAACTCAAGAAAAATCACTTTTTTTAAAGGTAAAGATTTTGAACTTGGTTTTCTAGATTTATATAGATGTGGAAAGATTTCAATTATTTAATTTTGATTAATGAGAGGAAAGTTATGAAGAGTTTTAGTTTGCAATTATAGAATCTATACTCTAAAATAACTCAATTTTCAATGTTTTGGAAAAAATAAAACCATAGGATGAAGATCATTTATTACAACATTGCAACCATTGGATTGGCATTCTTCAATTTCAAAACTAAATTCTTAACAATTTAGGATTTTAAATCATTATCTATTTCTATCTACTTACAATTTTTTTTTATTGAAATTTTTTATATGTATGTCCAACTTATTTCTTCAACATATTTTAGAGGATTGCAAGTTGTAGGATCTACACATTTTTGAGCAAATTTAACCTCTAAATGTCCAAGGCCTTTTTTGAGCTTCTTAGAATTTGCTTTAAATCTCTTATGGATTGAAAGATTATAATGTTTGACCATGATGGTGTTAAAACTGTGAAAGTGATTTGAAGTCTTCCAATCTTCTTTTCACATGTCAAATCTAAAAAATTGGTCACCAAAAGAATATGAAGTTAAAGGATATAAGAGCATCTGCAATGCACCTGCAAAACTCAACAATATTGGCACTGTGACAGGCCCAAACAAATATTTAATTAAAACTGTGCTCCAATGCAACCATTATTGGGGCCTTCAATTCCACGGCCTCAGTATGCAACCACCCGGGACCGGCTAATTTGAAATATTTGAAGGGCCTACAAGTTGACCCGATGTAAGAATAACAATGATTGTCAACCCTTTTTTGCATTGTAGATTGTGCCAATTAATTCAAGCATCCCTTGTTTTGATGATTTTAAAAAAAAAATGTAGATTCTTTTCTTTCTTGCTTTTTATAATGCAAAAAAATTCACTTGACGTTGGGATTGCCGGCTTTGCATTGGGTCAATTTTTCCAAAGAAAGAACCGGCACTTCTGAGGCCTCGTGGAATGGACCGGCATTTCCCGTTACAGGGCTTCTATGCCAAGTCCACATTGCAAATGCCCTAACATGCATAATTCCAATCAATTTATGACTTCTCAAAATCTACTCTACAATTTGTTTAAATGAATTTCTAATGTGATTTTTTCTCCAAAATCTAGTGTATTTGAAGCTCATTTCTAAGAGCCTACAACACTAGAAAATTTGATTTGCAATAGATACCCTTGCACAAAATTTGGAATAGAAAAATCATAACCATTCATTTTCAAATCAAATTGTTGATGCTAAAACTAGACTTCAAAAAGAATTTTTCAAAAATATAAACTACTAAAAATTGTAGCTTGATTAGATTTTCTTAAACTTCAAAGTATTGTCGACACCAAAAATTGGTGCCTTGGACATTTAGAGGTTAAGTTTGAAAGGTGAAATCTAACCATTTGGAAGAATTGAAAATCAAGCATCATGATCTTGCAGTTGGTAAGGTTTCTTATCCTACAAATTTTAGAAGGATGTACATTATCAATTTGACTAAAGGATCCTATAGTTGAATTTGTTAAAAGAAACATAGATGAAGGTTTTAGTCTTGCTTTGGAGTTTAGTATTTTGAAGCAATTTTGGGCCTTTAAACTTTAAAAGTCAAGTGAGATGAGAATTCTTTTTAGAAATTTTTGGTAAGAATTTCACAAATTATAAAGTTTTATTGTATGAAATATTACCAAGTAAAATATGACTCCAAATATTTAGGTTTCTTAAAATTCACTCCAAAAATCTCTAGAAAATCATTAAAAAATCCAAATATAAACATTATATATTCAATTTTCAATTTTTTCCAATTTTTTTTTTCAATTTTTTTAATAAATGATTCAAAAAATAGCTATGATATTTACAATTATATTTTTGTTAGTAACTTTTCATTCAATAAAATTTTACAATTGCTGAAATTCTTACCACAAAATTTCAGAATGAATCCTTGTTCTACTTACTAAAGAACCTTGTAAAAATATTTATTTGTACTAAAAAAAATCACTAATTAATTTGATTACACATTTTTTAAATAAATAACCGTCTTAAAATTTTCAATAATCTATTTCATGCAAGTGTGGTACTTGTATCACAACACGTTCAAGATTTGTTAAAACCTTAAGCGCTCCGACATCCAATTTCTAGACAATAAATAAATTCATGTTCTTGTTTCTTTCTCATTATTGTTTGGATGAAAGTCATCCTAATTTGTAGAGATATATTATCAAGTTCTTGGTCTATCTATCAATCGGATTTGGTCTTACAAGAGTACATATTTTTCTAAAATTACAAATGCAAAAATATTTCAAGCGGTTGAATAAGCCAAAATTGCATTGACTCTAGTTCAAAACTAGATTTGCAAAAACGAGGTCATAGAACTAAAGAACACAAAATTTCAAAAAATCACCATGCCAAAAGAACCTCCTTTCAAATCCATTCCAACAAATTTTACTCCAAAAATGATAATATATTGCTTGTAATCGAATTTTAAAGGAATATTAAAATTTTCCTTTAAAAATTCATAAAAAAGAATATTGGTGATAACATTGGTGAATCTAACCATATAGATGGGATTTCAAATTCAAAATCTACAAATTTTATTCATATATGAATTCCAAAATATTCTTCCAAATAATACTTTATGATGATTTTTCTCAAATCATGAATTATGGAGAAGGACCTCCACATTTAGGGGTTAAAACCTCTAATTCCTCAATTAGCTACGGCAAGTTTTATAAGTGTATGAAACCGACATTTTCGAGAGCCACTGCATTATTCAAGCAAATTCAAATTTGGCACCAATGATAGACTATTTATCGTGCAAATTTATTAATCTGGTGCATGTCCACGTGTAATGATGTGACTGTTTCATTCAAATTAATAACCCCCAGATGATGAGTACGGTTTACCTGACTGACTGACTCTGCAGCTCAGTCCTTTTGTTTCCATTGTCAGAGGGTTCAGTTCTCTGAAGGATTTGGAAAGTAGACGAAACACCATCCCCCTTCTGATAATGGAAACATTTATTACTAGCATTGAGTCTGGTTATTTTATCTATTTTTTACTCGGAATAGAAATCTTTATAGATTTTTTCACCAATGTTTTTTCCAATTATAAATGGGTTTTTTCCCAATTCCACCCGCTAACTTTGAACTACACTAAAAATGATATTTAGTGTTGGATTACATTTAGTGTACTTACCACCCTACTCCACACAACACTAAATCTGAATTTTGTGGGAATTAGTGTAATATTAGACTTCAATGCGTACCATAGAGTACATTTAGATTTACCAGATTTCAGATTTTAGATTTACCATAGAGTACATTTAGTGTTAGAAATTAGATTTAATGTTACTTACTTTAGTAGGGTTAATGATATTTAGTGTCAAGGTTCGTAAATAGTGTTGCTAACACTAAATATCATTTTTAGTGTAGTTGCAAATTTTTTCTAAACACTAATAAGTTGGTGTTAACATCTCCATGCAACATCATGTCAGCAAAGGAATGTGACAATTTTAAATCCAAGTGTTGCAATCCCTAAATAATACCAAATATATTACATTTTATGAGCATTTGTATCAATATTAATAATTTTATTTTATCCCCCAAAGGTTTATGACTATATTTCATCACAACTACTCTAACATTGTCATTTCTAGTGTAAAGAGCTATGATGAGAAATGACTATTTCTTTTGCAATTCAATGGTAGGGTCTTGCATTAGACCTATATGAGAATGTATAAGAAAATTAGACACTCATATCATAAGATACTAGTGTTCAAAGTGAAAATAAAAGTTTTTAATGCATTTTGGTTTATTAAATTTTCATACTATAAACCCCTTTAACCCTTAAATGATGTACCTTGCTCCAATGTTTGGATTTTTAGAGAATCTTCAGGGAAACTCCTCTAGTATTCAACTACATGTGAATTTCCTTGGTATCATTCAAAAGATGCATCTATCAATGTAAGTTGGGTTTTTAATCATAATTTGAGCTGGTAGTTTTTGCATTGGAAAGTTTGATAAAACTTTGAATATAGCTCTAAGGTTACCCATGACCTTGAGGAAGGTGGAAGCTTGTCATTGATTGGTCATTCGAACAAGCTATAAAAAAAAATATTAAAAAATTAAAAAATTGAAATTCAAGTTTGAACGACTCTCTCAAGACTTCAAATGTCCTTTAAAGGTTAACTTAAAAAAAAATTGCACTGGAGATTTTAGACTTAAATCTTTATGGTAGGAAATTAAGTTGAAAATCAAGGAAAATAATTTCAATAATAAATAATAATTTTCATTCTTAAAAAATTGATACGTAGAAGTAGATACAAGACAAAAGAGAAAATTATATTGTTAACAGTTCTAAAATAGAATTGAAACATCAAACCTAATAGTGAGCTTGTTGTAACAAATCATGTACATGTTTTTTAGAAATATATCTTGATTGCCCCAAAAACAAGACTCTTCTTAATTCTCACATCATTGATCCAAATGGAAAGAATAAAAGCTTTCCATGTTGACATATATATACTCTAGATATGAGAAAAAATTAAATTAAAATGAACTTTGGATTTCTTTTGTTTCTTTGTCCATTGCCTAAAGTCAAGCATTTTGAGTTTAGAAGGGCATAACTTTCTTAGGCACCAAATGACATAAAATTATATTCCTCCAAAGCTAATACATTCTCTTATTTCCAAAAAAAAGGGTTTTAAAAATTATAGTAAAATTTAACATTACATGAACTTGCTTGAAATTCTTAGAATATCATTCCAGGACTTTGAACCTTTAGGAGCTAATATAAATGATTTAACAAAAGTTTATATACAATCATTATAACAATGAAATATTAACAATGTTTAAATATTGTATTACTATCATTGTCTAATATCTTTTTGCACTTTCCAAATTCTTTATTATCACTTTTTGTAACTATCGATAATGTAATAGAGACTATATGAGGTAAAGTTTTAGTTGAATACATCCAACCTTTACAATTTTGTGCAAAAAGAAGGAATGTAATAATAAAAAGTGTAATATTCAAGAATTTAGAGTGTTCATTTAGCATCTTGTACAATAGGAGGTCCTAGGTTCTAAAAAATAAGAAATAATGTACTTGGAGAGCTTTCAAAAATGTCCCTAAAGAACACGGATAGAAGGTTGTAGGTTCTGCAAAACAAAAAATACAATAAAATTGTGTATTTAGAAAACTTTCAAAAATATCTTTGAAAAACATGAAATATTACATTTTTAGAATATAAAATCAACATTGTCTTGAAGCTTAATGTTTTGAATATTAAAATAATTTAAACTTTATAAAATAATATATTAATCCTTAAAGGTTCAAGCATCCCAAAGTATATTTACCTTGATCAACCTTGGTTATAACTTTCAATATAACCATTTTTGGTATTTTACTTAAGCTAAGTTAATGAATTTAAAAAAAAAAAAACTCTTTTTATTCAATTTTCAATTTCTGAAAAAATTCAAAAACTAAAATAATTATTGCAATTGCAAGCTCCATATGTTAAAAACTAAATAATACAATATTGTGTGTTTTTCATTCATATTTTCTTCTTTTGAATTGATTTTAAATTTTAAATTTCAGAATTTTGTTTCTCATTCTAACCTTCATTTATATTAAAAAAAATCAAAATATTATAATATATATTATGAACAATATAATTTGATTTCCGTTTTTTATTTCTTTAAATTATAATAAGTTGATTTTTCCATCAAAATTTATGAGAAAATAAAACACAAGTAGAAAATATATTTTTCAATAGCAAAAAAATACTTGAGTACTTAACCTACATATGCTGACTCGGTAATCTTCAAAGTGGTGTTTTTGCAGGGGTAGAGTTTGTGGCAATACATTGGCATAGACACAATTTTGGAAAATAACATTAGAACAGATTATGTAACTCTATAAAAATCTGGAATAATTTTCAAAATACTTTAAAATAAAACTAATTGGAATGAATGAAATAGGCAGAATCCATCCAATGTTTATCCAAGTAAAATGGCGTTGCCACATTTGGATGAATTAATGGATTTTTTTTTAATGCATTATCTACATCTCATGAATGCAATTAACATCACCATTCCAATCAAGATCCCCACTTCCAATAACCTGGAAACTCCCTCCCTTGTTGCCTTTTGAACTTGCGAAACAATATTAGGGACGTTTTACACCTCAAGGTTAGGTCATTCCCCTTGAGTTCAATTGCCCAAATTTCACCCTTTTGTCCAATCACAAGTGAGGATTTGGGGCCTATTACACAACAAATTGGTTTGGCCTCTACAACAAGTGGAAAGCATCCCTTAATAACTTATGATATGTTCACATTTGATGTTAAGGGTAATGTTTGCAATTTGAACCCCACTCCAAAAACAGGTTTAAATTTGTTCATGAGACCCTCAGTAACAACATTCTTTAACTCCAAGTGAGAACGTACCTTTACTTCTCTATTGAAGTTTTAACACACTCTATTAGTTTTGTTGAAGCCAGACAAACAATTTTCAAATGAATGGAGTTTGACGATTTCACCTATGGTGAACGAACCCCATTGCTTGTCTGCGAGGAAAAATGTTTAATTTTTTAATTTTTCATACATAATAAACTTTGTAAACTTTGAATTCATAATTGCAGTCAAATTAAATTAGAATAGGAGAGGTGTAGAAGATAACTTAAGGTAGTATGCTCTAAAAGCGCTCCCCTTCTTCAAACCGCTCCTATTTTGGGGTGAAAAATGGAAACCAGGTGATCCTTAAATGGACCACTGTAACAATTGAATGCATGAAGAAAAAACTATTTTTCTATTACAAGAGCCAATCAGTGCCTTTGATTTCCACACATCTGCTTACAAACTGCAAGTGAACAGATTTTGGGAGACCTATGGTCACAAATAGGTGCCTATGCCCTGAATCTTTGAAAATTTATAAGTAATTCAAAAATACTTAGAAAAATACAAAACCACTTGTGTTAGTTTCTACATCCATTTCTCTTTCTCTGAAAAATGATCTAAAAATAATTCTGTCCACTTCAGCCTATGAAAAAGGCGGACCAGCTCTTAAATGGTCGCTTTTAGAGCATTCTACCTTAATCAAGCACAAAATAGGGAGTCTCTTATCTTACATGCACCCCTGGAATGACTTCCCGGGGACCGATGGGCGGGCCATGATTTCTGAACTCTCAGCACCATGCAAGCCTGATCATGAACTTACGGAGTGGAGTCAGGAACAATGTTCATAATACTGAAGCATGCACTGGAGCTTGCTGGACAAATAAGTTAGTAAGTTTACTAGTAAGTTAAGTCCAGGCCTCCCCCTCCCTCCTGTTGGCTCAACTTGAGAGCAAGCCCCATGATGAAACTTGCAACACAGTTGGGGTGTTATCATGACGGCGTCCTCAATGGAACCGGCATAAGTAACTGGACGTCCAAATAAATTTATAATTGAGTTTGCACAGACCGTTGATAATTAGAACTTGAAATTGACTATCGTTGGAAGCGCATGCAAAAGTACATTTACTTTTAACACAGGCAAACAAAAAAACTCAAAATCAATCATTCATTGGGACCATCAAAATAAACACCTTCAAAAGCAAGCTAAAGAAAGACAATTATTATATAGAGAGAGAGGGAGGCTTGGGTAAATCATGTCGAATCCTTTTAAGACAATTTAGTTTTGGGTTGGGCAACCAAAAGAATATAACAAGGAATTTCGAAACAAGGGGAATTATGCTTCTTCTAATAAAATTTAAAAAACTCCTTCATAGTCTAGGACTATTCTCTCTTCACGAGAACTCAATTGGGGTGGTAGAAGTAGTGCTCCCATGTCCTCCAATTACCATTGCAAACATTGAAGAATTCAAAGTTTGCCTCAAAAAGACACTCATTAATTAGATTCTCTGTACGAGTAGGAACAAATCAAGCTTGTCTACCCAAGGAACCATCAAATACCCAAGTGAAAATTCAATTTATTCAATAAGAATAGTGCCTTTAGGGTTAAGAAGGTCCTTTAACCCTTCAAGGACCAAGAATAGTCTAGATTTCTAAAATTATTAAGATGTACAATAAAATTCAACTTAGAAGAAGAATTTAATGATGAATCTCAAACAAATAGTTGTAAAATATGATTCATACAACATATCCATATGGTTAGATAGACTAATAGAAACCAATATTTTTCTATAAAATTTGATGCCAAAAATTGAAAATTCTTTCTAAAATCAATTGTAGATTGTATATTTGTAATTTTCACAATAATTTTTTTCCTTGAAGTTCAAAATTTTTAAGTTCAAATCAAGTAAATTTGAAGATTTTTATTTAATTTTTTTATTCAAGTTGTTTTTGAAGGATCATTTTTTGAATTGAAAGAGTACTTTTTGAGGCTAGACCTACTACTAATAACAACAATGCTAGTATGTGAGCCCAAAAATGCGAGCTTGTGAGTATTGAGCCTACAATATAGGTACCTATAATATAGATACCACGCATTATAGATGGTACATATATGATAAATACCTAAGTAAATACCTATAATATTGTTATTTGTAACATATACACCCTATTATCATAGATGATTTCTATAGTATATACACCTATAACATAGGTGTGTAGTATTCTAAGCTCATAGGCTCACACTCCTATGCTCACATAATAGCAACCTTCGTTATCACCTTTTGAATAATAGAATACGTACAAAGAGAAGTTTTCAAATCTATATGGTACAAATGTTAAAAGAACTAATACAAGAATCTTCAAAAAAAACAATGGATAAAAATGCATTTTTGTGTGTTTGGAATTTACTTGCATTCATTTGTTGTTCAATATTTGAATGCCTAAGGTAGGAATACCATAAATGGTTAAAATAAGCATTTCAGCTTATAAGATATGGGAAATTCATTGAGAAATTCAACTCAATGTGTGCACAAATAAAGATGAAGAAGAATGAAAAAAAAAAAAAATCTTCAAAAATGAATATTTTATTGAATATAAATGTGGATTCTTCATTAGGACCCCATTCTTGTGTCATAGCTTCACCTAAAACGGTTTCCCTTGGAACTTGTTCCTAATATAGTCTGAGCCAATCAAATTTCAGCAAATCGATTCTTTTCAAATCAACATCAAAGCTAGCTATTGTTGGTTTTAGAACACCCTATTGTGCCATTAGGAAGGGGGGGGCATTTATGGTATTCCTACCTTAGTCTTTTAGGAGTTAAGGGATAAAAAAGCAAAAGCATGCCAATTGCACTCCAAAATGCCATGCCATTGGTATGATTTTGCTCTCTTAAGTATGATTTGCCAAGGCCATTCAAATTTATTGTCTTTTAGCTTGCTTTTGAAGGGGTTTATTTTGATGGTTCAATGTCTAAACTTGAGTTTTGTTGTACTTAAACAAACTACTTTTGGATGCACTTCCAACAATAGTAATTCCAAGTTCTAATTGTACAACATAAAAAAATTAGAGATATATATGATAAACTTGTGGTTTGATCAAGGATGTGATTACAACATACATGATACATTGTAAGGTTAGAGGCTTATAAATGGTCAAGGAATTTTTATTCATATTGAAAAATGAATGATTTTTACTCAGATGATTTGTGATTATTGGTATTGTCTACACCATTTAGATTAACCTTGGAATTACATAGACCATCTAATGCCATCATGCTAATTGGATAGATTTCCTCTATTTATTAAAAGATAAAATTGTGGCTATGCCATGTCATTATACTAATTCCAACTATTTAGATTATTGACTTTGGACAAATGGAGAGGAAGCTTTGTAGCAAGAGAAGTTACATGCGAGGATGTTTGAATAAGACTTTACTAAAATTGTATGAGCTGATAAAGTCACTTGTAGGTTGGTGGCATTTTTTTAACAACCTACCTTAAATTTTACAACAAAAGTAGAGAATCTTGAGACAATTCAAAGAGAAAAGAGTAGCAAGGTTTTAATTGTGCAATGCCTTGAACAATCATCTCGAACATAGAAGGTCTTCAAGCACAATCCCATCCCTAAATATTTAACATTTTAAGGATAGAAGTATAAGTTACATCAATTCCTCTTTGTGCTATTAGAGTGACCAATATAAAAATTTGAAATGTCAAATTTTGAAACTCTTGAAACTTGTGAACTTATAAACTTGTGTATTTGAAATGATACTTTACATTATTCAATTTGTAACTCCCATAAATTAGTCAATTTAGAAGTTGGAAAGTTTTTAAAATTTAAAATTAATCGAAATGAATATTCTTTACTATTGTATTTTTTGATATTTTATCAAGTGACCAAATATTAAGTTAATTTCTAGGGAGTTGATATAACATAACTATTTGGATTTTATATGATTTCACGTATCATACTCAACCACAACCTCAAGTACATGATGGTATTAAATTCATATCCATACTTGATTCTTTTTAATTTTTGAATAAGCTATTAAGCTCCAAGGATTGTTGCTAGAAACACATGTTGCTATTGTGTTGAATGGAATACTTTTGGAAATACTACAAACTCTGCAAAAATACAATTTTAAATTTTAAAAATCTTGAAAAATTAGTAGAACATTTCAAAATAAAAATTCCCCTTGGATTTAGGTATGAATTTTTTTTTTCCCAAACTTATTGACATAAATAAGTGAATAATTTTTTTCAAGAAATAGACACTTTGATTTTTGTATTTTAGAAAGTAATGAAAAAAATTATATTTAAAAATGACAATTTCTCCAACTGCAAGGGTCTCTCAATCCAACAATTACATCTCAAGAAATTAACTAAATTCTATGATACATACAAATATGCAAATGAAACACAACTTCAACGTGGATGTAATATACAACTTTTAATATTTGAAGAGAAAAAAATTTGTCTGTTCATATAATCCTAGTTATTGACCTTGAATGGCAATTTTTACTACAAAATTTCTATTGGGGTCAAAAAATAATACTCCCCCATTTGTCTCCAAATGATCTTCTGATTGAACAAAATGTTTCGGATTTTTTTGGTGAAAATAATGTTATTTCAATCCGTTTCAAGATGTAAGTAGAGTTTGGTGCACTCCTATTGTCTTGAAACTTTGAGTTTCAATGCCTTTTTTCAAAGTGTAGTATTAAGCAAATGGCAATAAAATGAAGAGGAACTAGAAGATCATTTGAGGATGAAAGGATTACTAAAGACCATCCAAATTGCAAAAGTGAATATTTAGGAAATTTTTGTAAGTAATAAATTTCTTTGAAAATATGAAATATTATTCAAGGTTTACAATAGTTACAAGTTGTAGCTTTGCTAGAGATATAATGTATATGTGATGGCCTAAAAATCACCCCTCCTAAGAGCAAGATAAAAATTACAACAAGTGATTTATGCAATCATCCCTAGAATAATTTGTACGATTAGGCTAACAAACAAAATTTGAATTCTTATTACCAATTGAAGGGGAAGCCTAATGAAGTCTTATGAGTTTCAAACAAGTTTTGCTAAGAAGGTGGTGTAAGTTAAATCTCAAATTCAGCATGTACTCTGTATGTACTCATTTTAGAGGATGTTGCATTTTATATTGTACATATTCAATATAGTAGGGTACAAGTGAAAATGGTGTTTTTGTTTTCTTAGGGAAACAAATTTTAGTGCTACCAACTTTGACAGTGTCTCGAGGGTTGAAAAATTGTTTATTTAATATGAATTTTTTTGTATGAGATCATCTCTATGTTAATAACATGTGCATCAAATTTGGGAGTCAAAAGATTCACAATATTAAAAATATTCTAAACCTACCAATTTGTGTAGTTGTGAGAAAACTTTCATTGCTACCAACTTTGATATTGTCCGAGGGCTGAAAAATTGGTTATTTACCAAGGGATTTTTTGTATGAGATCATCTCTATGTTAATAACATGTTCACCAAATTTGGAGGTCAAAAGATTAAAAGAAATGGAAATATTCTAAATCTACCAACTCGTGTAGTTGTGAGAATGATTTTAAGGACATACTAAAAATGTTGTGGTAACTTAAACACCTCATGCTTCCATAGTGAATTATCCATCTTACACAATCCTTTAATATGGAAGCTTCTCAAAAAATCAGTGACATCTAAATATAAAAGTGTCCACTTGTTTCAAAATTGTGTACCTTACATGTTGAACAAACTTTCTTCATGTGAATATGAATACTTGTATTTCAAGTTCAACATTACAAAGAGTAGGATGTCATGAAAGGCAAGTACAAGTGATGAGTTATACCTTGTCATATGTCTTAGCAATTGACTTTTGCACATTTGAAAGTACTATAAATGGATTGTAGAAGAGTGGGAGCGTTTTGTTTGAACAAATAAATCTACCTTTGAAATTGGCAAAAATTATAGACAAATTCATGTTTGGAGAACTACATATGAGTGCTATTCATTAAGTTGTATAGTTCCTACTTTAAAAAGTGGATAGACTTTTTAATGACTAGGATGCATTTATTGAAGGGCAAAAGTCGAACCTTGTCTTTATGCCTAAAGATTGACATTGTCTTAAGGATTTTGTAGAATTGGTCTATGATGGTCAATTTTTCATTTCATGAGTAAAGTTTCATATGCATTGCTTATGGGACATGGCGCAGTTGACCATGGAGCAAAACACGCCTTATTGAGAAGCTCAATTGGCCCACAAACTCCTCTAATCTCAATCCACTTGAGAAACTTTGGAAGAATTTAGAAGATGTCGTTCAACGTGGCTAGACGTGCCTTAGAAACTTAGGGAGTTACATGGAGTTATTGAAAGAGAGTGGAAGTCAATAAGTGGTACAAAGCTCCTTGATTTATGTCATTCTATGCCTTGTAGGTTACAAGCAATGATTGAAGCTAATGGAGGACATAGACGTTGGTAGATTTAGAGTATCTTCATTTTTGTGATTTTTTTACTTCCAAATTTATGCACATTTTATTAACACAGAGGTGATCTCATGCAAAAAAATTCATGGTAAATAAATAATTTTTCAACCCTTGTGGTAGTGTCAAAGTTGTAGCAATGGAATTTGTTTCCCTAGGAATGCAAAAACGCCATTTTCATTTGTACCCTATTGTACTATACAATACCCATTGTTGCAATTAGGTAACCCCTATTGTTGTAATCATGTCAATGTTTGAGGAGAACCACATGTTAGTTCATTGTTAGCCAATAGAATTGGAAAAAACAAACTCTGTTGCAATTAGAAAACATTAGAAAAAAAGTAGTGAAGAAATTTGTAAAATTTCTTTGTGGAGTTTAACCCTTAAGCACTCCAACGTCCATATTTTGGACAATGAATAGAGGACTTGGAGGCGCTGTTTAGTCCAACTAACTTTTCATTCATCCAACGTAACACTTGAATCTTGAAAAGACAACTGAACCTTTTGTAATGACCAATTTCGTGAAATTCCAATAAATGTGCAGTATATTTTTGTAGAAAGATATAAGCAAAAATGTGCCAAATTTTGAAAAAGGATCGAGGCGTTAAGGGGTTAAAATAGAGAAAAGAAAACCAGACAGACTTGTCCTTGACAAACTGGTTCAATATGAGAATTGAAGAAAAATAGTATAAAAACTAAAATTCAGAACAGCGCTCTGGTTTATTACCATAACACTGCTGGTCGGGTGCTGTATGTGCCCCTGCAGCACTTTAAGCTTCTCCTGGCGTGATCATACACAATGAATGAAAGAAGCTCGATCAGGTTGCAGACGCAGACGCAGACGGAGCCATGGCACTGCACTCAGTGAGTGGGTTCAACCGACTGCAATTCAGTTGAGCCCAGAGGATGATGAAGACGGAGGGGAATACGTTACAGCACATAAGTAATAAGCTTAACAGTTAGCTTCACACCCTGAAAGGCTGACAGAGCTCACTTTTGGGAAACAAAATCTTACTAAAAAAGTTATGATACTCCCTCCCTGGAGGAGGAGGAGGCTCAATTGCTCGTATGGTCGAAGAATAACTGAACTCAATTCTTCAGCTCTCAAGTACATTAAGTTACAAGGATAGCCGTGAGGCTCTAGAACCAACAAACTCATAACCTTCTGGAAATAATGCAAAAAGCTTGGTAACGGAGACCGACAAAATGGAAATGAACGTAGGTTTGGATTGCATTCCACACAATTGATTGATACGTAGGATAGAACACAATTTTGCCGCTTAGGAAACCCTCCCATTTGCCTCAAGGACCCACCCATTACCATAATCTTACCAACCTTTTATCATAATGATAATGCACTTGGAAAGTAGACATGTCACTTCACTCTTTAACAAGGGTTTGTTCATACTTCAACAAGGGTATGTCTATTCATGCTTTAATATTTCACCTTTGAAAAATCACAAAAGAATTCACTTCTTGTCAAAATGTCTTCATTCTTTTTGCAAATGACTTCTCTCAAACTTCTCAATCTCTAAAAAGTATGGGAGCTCACAAATAGTGTCTCTAAAGTACCTAGATAGTTGTCCAAAACAATCATTGATTGAACAGTTTTCATAACAACAAGAACGCGACCGAGGGATGTAGGGTTCTATTTCTACAACGGTAGAGAAGCATATTATTTAAAATAATAATAATGTAAAAAATATTGCATTCATCAACTAGTCTAATTAAAGTGATCAATTTTATATATCTTGTTTTGATTGTTTTTTTGTACGCATGTTTTACATTCTCCAAGCAATGCAAGTGCATTTGATAGAAGTTTTGTATGATGTTCACCGTTGAATTTTGATGCAAAAGGAATGTCATCATTCACTATCAATCTATAATCTTGCATTGCATCGAAACAATCGCTATGAAAAGTTGAGGCGGCACTTACATATTGATTCAAGTCATTCAATTGTGCAAGTGGTAATTTTATATTGGAATCTCAAGCAATGACAAGTGAGATTTGACAATGCTTTGAGCACCTTTATAATCTTCAACACATTGTTGGATGGTTGCATATTGATTGCTCTTTTTAGAAGGCATTGCATCTAGCCTTCTACCGTGTATATGCATCTTCAATGTCAAAAAGAGATGCTTTCAATGTCTCTTTCATGCATTTAGGACAACCATGACAAATCCTTCAAACCTTCAAGAGTGAAGGAACGTACATTTGGATATGTAGTAATGCTACATACATCTTGAATCGATGTAGTATCTTTTGAAGTTAGTTCATAGAGAGATTTAGGAGGTGGTTTTGTATATTTAGGAATCACCCTAGCCATGCTTTGAATCAAGATAAATATAAATAGTATTAGACATCCTAATGCCAATAAGATTCCAAATACTACTCATATGCAAATAAAAAAATCTTTTAATTTCCTTCTGAACTACAAGAATGGTCAACCTTTATATGGTCCTTGTACTCTATATTTTTAATTCAAAATCCATAGTAAGAAAAATTCCCACAAATGGTGGTAAAAGTCATATGAAATCCTCAAGTAGGGTCCAAAAAAACTTTTCTTCCAATTTCTATAGCTAATATCTTCCAAACTCTATAGTCAAACTCAATGAGATTTTTTCCACGTGCTCTTATGTAAGTGCATTGCAAGATCCTATGACTGAATTTTTTCAAAATCATTTTTTTTGTTTGCATAGTTTTGAACTTAGGGGTTGATAAAGTTGCATTCAAAAATTTGGACGAAAATCCTTTGTTCTTCAAGATGAAAAAAGTCTCTTTTATTGATCAAAGGACACCTTTAATCATTGACATCCTTTTAGGGTTAAATAATCTATTTCAACTCTTGTTTTTGTGATATAGAAATAGATACTTTTTAACCATGGAGGCACATTAGTTAGTGTTAAAGCTAAGATTTCATAGCCAAATATTAAATCTTGGTTATCACATGTGGCTCTTTAAGAACAAAAAACTAAAAGGAACTTTGATGGCCTTTAATTGAGTGACAAAAACTAGGAGGAAATAAAGAAGTCAATAGAAGGGAGCATCAAAAAGAGATTCTCAAATTTAGGAAAACCAAAAAATACAACCTCTCTTCTACCATTTTGAAAAAAATATTCATATCTTTGATCACTCTTCTTGATGACTTAGATGGCTAGCCTCAATTGTAGAGAAACCAAAAGTTCCAAGACTACTTTAATATGCAACTTTAACATGCCTATTTAGGAGGGGTAAAACTTGAGGAGTTAAAAACTGAGCGTAGGCTTGCTTTTGAGAGAGCCCATCCACATTACTTAATGAGATTTTCAAATTTTGTCTTTGTGAAAATCTAGTTCTAACACTCTTTAAGATATACTCACCCAAATGTACCATTGTCTATATTTTCTGTCACCCAAGTATACCTTGATAATTAAATGGCTATCTTCATTATCCAAAATTATCATAAGCTCTCAAAAGTAACCAATGGGAGTTGAAGAGTTCTTTTAGACTACAAAAAACCATGACCAAAACAATAGATAATCAACTAATTTATGTTGTTTTGGGCATTGGAATGACCACTTTTTGTTAATTTGAGTAGTCTAATGACCAAATCAACCAAATTTTTGGGAATATGGAATCTTATTAGAATCTTTTGGAATCTAATTTCATTTAAAAAATATTCTATCATTATGATCTTTCAATCTATAAGTGGTACTGTTGTGTTTTCTTTTCCCATGTAATTTCTAATATGTCTATTCTGAATTCATATCGTTACAATTCAAAAAATATTGATGAAACTTATCAAAATGTTTTTTTGTTCAATATAGAGTCACAAAGCCCTTGGGCATTTAGGTGTTAAAGGTTTGATGAGGAAGAATTTAGAATTTGGAATAAGACCAATCATCAAATGATACAATATTAGTGTAATTTCAAAAATCTTGTGGAAATCTTAAAATCTTAAGATTGTGATGGTGTTGGAAAAAATGGTGGTGAAAAATTGTGAGGTCTGGACACCAAATTCTTGTGCCAACAAAATTTTGACATTAAATAAAGTCTTACCAAGTTACTATTTTAAGTGGTTTGTATTTTTGAAGAAGTCTTTTTGAAGTCTAGTTTTAGCATCAAAAATTTGATTTTGAAAATGAAAGTGAATGATTATGATTTTCCTATTCAAGATTTTGTACAAGGATGTCCATTGCAAATCCTAATTTTCTAGTGTCAAGGGCTCTTGGAAATGAACCTTAAATATACTAAATCTTGGAGAAAAAATCACATTAGAAATTCATTGAAAAAAGTTATAGGGTAGATTATGAGAAGCTATAAATTGATTGGAATTATGCATGTTATGCTCTTTAACCTCATTTTTTTTAATGACACATTTTTTAGATTTGACATGTGAAAATAGGATTGAAAGACTTCAAATCACTTTCACAATTTAACACCTTGATGATAAAACATTATAATCTTTCCATCCGTAAGGGTTTTCTTATATTTTTGTTTTCCATGTGATTTCTAAAATATCTAATTTGAATTTGTATAGTTACAATTAAAACAAAATTGATAAAATTTATTAAAATGTTGGAATTTTATTAAATTTAGAATAAATTCCAAGAAGCTCAAAAAAAGACCTTGAGCATTAAGGGTTTTAAGGAAACCAATGGAATTTAAAGCATATTCAACTTTTGTTTGAAAATGTGTTCAAATTTGAAAGAGTTTTTTATTTCTCAATTTTAGAAATAAAAAAATACTAAATTTGCCTTAGATTCCAATACAATTTTTTGGTAGTTGTTAAAAAACATTATTCATCTTCTAATAAAATTTTCCCCCCAAAGTTGCATTTAATTTGCCTATAAAGTTGATCATCCAAAATTGTTATAATCTAAAAATCCAATGGTCAAAATTTTCCACAATCAATTCCATACATCCTAAACACAATAGTCTTTACTTTCGTATGGTTCAAGTTAACCCTTGAAGGAAAAATTGGTGACCTTGGAATCATCCCTTTTCATTACCATATAAAGCTTTGGCTTAAGAAGTAGCAAAAGCACTTATTGGAAGTCAAACTATTGTAGAAGACCTTCCCTTTTCACAACAAAATTATGACGATGCACTTCTATCCTACTAGAAGGATTCCATGTCATTTGACGCTAACCATTCATGTTGACATTTAAGGATTAAAAATTTCAAGCACATTCATGTGCAAAAAAATATCAAAAGTGGGAAAAGTCATTGAAAACCTACATTATCAAAAAGTTGTTGGACATTGAAGGGTTAATTGGAGTTTAATGTCAAAAATAGTTATTTCATGTTTTCAACTTTGAAAATTCATAGAATATTTTGCAATTGTCCAAAAATTATAAAATGACTTGAATTGATTTCCTTTCAAGGAGACTAAGAATAAAAACGATTGTTTGGACCTCCCTAGGGGGAAGAGAATTAAAGTGTCCGTTTCGCCTTATTTGGCGTCGACGCCTTCCAAAACAGCCTGAGGATCCGGGTATTGACCCAAACCGATACCCGCGCACCCCTCCCGGGCATCAACATCATGCGATTGTCTTGGAAATCGCAGACTTGGATTCAGTCTCCATGACTGTCCCGGTGTTTGTCCCGGTGTTTGGACGCCATTGCTTGCCCATAGTTTTGCACCCGATTCATGGGCTTCGTCTGCGAAGCCGAATCTCTCTGTTTTCACCACCGTGCTACTACTGCTGTTCCTGGTATCCCTGCTCTTGTCGCAGATTCACAGCGATCGAGTTTCAGACGCTTGAGGTGTGGCCGAATTGGCAGCAGCAACAATGGATTTCAACGAGTTGGAAGGGATGGAGGGCGTGCGCCTGGTGTGGAACGCCTGGCCGAGCTCGCGGATTGAGGCCACGCGCGTCGTAGTGCCCTTCGGCGTCATGTGCACGCCGCTGAGCTTCATCCCCGACCTGCCTTTGCTGCCGTACGAGCCCATTCTGTGCAAAGGCTGCCGCGGCGTGTTGAACCCCTACTGCCGCTACGACACGGACGCCAAGATTTGGGTATGCCAATTCTGTTTCCAGCGAAACCACTTCCCGCAGAGTTACCACCAGATCAGCGCGCAGAGCCTGCCGCGCGAGCTTTTCCCCACCAGCGGCGTGGTGGAGTATGTACTGCCGCAGCATCCCCTGTCGGCGCAGAGCCCCTCGGGCGGTTTCTATTCCCCCGGGAGAGCGGCTGCGGTCGCCGCGGCGGCAAACGCACCGCCTGCATTTCTTTTCGTGGTGGATACCTGCGTGACGGAGGAGGATTTGGAGGGGCTGAGGAGTGCCTTGAAGCAGCTGCTGTCGTTGATGCCCGAATCGGCGCTCGTGGGACTCATTAGCTATGGCACCAACGTCCAGGTTAGTGCAATGTCTATGAGAATCATAAAATCAAATCCTTGCTATCGAATTTTCGTTATGGTTGGGGACTGATTGCGAACGGTATAACCCTAATTTTTTTCTGAATTGTAATTTTGAACATGCAGCGATGGCGAAGGTTAAGGAATCTTTTGCCTTCGTTAGATTCGCTAATTGCGTGACAAAGAACCCTCGGTTAACACGGACGATGTCCTTGAATTCCATTTTTAGGGTTTATGGAATTATTATTTGACGAGGTAGTGGTTTTCAAGTAGAGGATAAGTTAGGGGATCGGTGTTTGTGAAAGTCAGAAACCTGAATTTACTCCACTGTGATTTGGAACAGTTGGGGATTTCGAGGGGTTGAGGAACTCTTAGTCGTCGTTAAAATCGCGAAGTAAATGAAAGAATCCTCGGTTTACAAGGATGATGACCGTGAATCCCATTTTTAGGGTTCAGGAAATTATTAGTTGATGAGTTATTGGATTTTAGTGAATCATGAATTTACGTCTCTGTAGCGCGGTTTGAATGCTGTTGTTTCGCATTCGAGTTTAGCTTTTATGGCGACCCCTACAGATTCTTTCTGAACATGTGAGACTAGGATCGATGTTGAGTTCACCTGTATTTAGCAATTTGAAAATTCATAGCTTATTTCTAACGTGTTCAAGTAATACATTCCAAGCGAATTGCCGATAGGATCTAATAAACACTAAGACAATCTAATAATAAGGACCATGCTCAGATACCTGTGCGAACGCTTTTGGTTGTTATTACCATATAAGCTTGTTCTGTCAATGACACGGTGTCACTGAGCCTGTGGGCATCGTAATCAGCTTGGGTCTTCTAGCCTCCCTTGTAATTTTCGATGTCTGCGTGTTCTCTTCGAGCGAAGGAATTCTTGATTGTGCTGAAATTTATCACATCTATAATGGAGTACCTGCAACTTCAGAGTAGGGGAAGGGCTACTTTTGCCTCTGAGTGATATGGTTAGAAAGCTCTTTAAGTTTTTAGGTTTTCCATGCATTTCTTTTGTGCTTCACGTTCAGTGGTAGCTATTGCTGAAGTGTACCGTGGCTTTTTGCAGGTTCATGAATTGGGGTATGCAGATTTATCTAGGGCAGTTGTGTTTCGAGGTGAGAAGGAGGTACCAACACAACAGGTTGGTTCCAACTCTTCTTTGCTGTTTGTTGTAATATTGAATAGTTCATCCTTACTGCGTGTCTTGTTCAAATAAACAGTCCAGTCAGTTAACTGTCCTCTAGCCAAGTCTGGAGGACAGACAAAAATTGAGGCGAAGACATTGCTGTTTTGGAGGACGAGATGCCTAGACATCAGAAAATAAATTGGCTGAGATACGTGAAGTGGTCTTATTTGTTTGACCATTTTGTTGGCTGATGGTATGTGGGGCATTCCACAGAATTGTCAAACGGGCAAGACCTCTACAAATAGTGTTGCCAAAAGAGCGTCTATGTCATTTTATCATCCATTCTCAAGTTTCTCTCTCCATGTTTTTCGAGTCAAAAGTGAAATGCCCTTGTTGGACGATTTCTTAAATTGGTTGAAATGTCCTGTTCTGAAGGCTTCTCCGGACAAATGTAAACCTGCCCAAGAGTCCTTCGGAGTTTGGGCAGGTTCCTCTGACCTCAATTTTCGGTGAATTTTTTTGAAACTTTCTCATAAGATAAAAAAAACTTATTAGCTTCATGGGAATATAATTTTTATTTCAATTAGTGCTCGGGAGTAAAAGTGATGCCATTTTAAACGTAGTTTTCATGTTTTCTTATAGATCTTATTTTTGTCTACCTATGAAGCTTTGATTCATTTTATTTGGATTAGTGATGTGGAAGTTATGGACAATCTTGTATATGGGCAATCTAAGCATCTTTTAAAAATATAACTTATAGGATTCATTTCTAAATGCAATTTTTACAATTTTTCAAAAAAGATTGTTTGACAAGGTTCAGTTTGCTTGCTAGAACAATCTCACCTTTGGGATTATTATGTTTCAATGTCATCTTAGAGCTATTAATGATTTAGTTTTCCTTTCAATCTTGAACCTACTTCTACTTAATAATTTCTTAAAGAATGATAATCAAGTGTGTTTTTTGAAATTTTTTCCTAAACTTTCTACTCAATTCTTTAACACTAAATCTTTTTAATTCAAAGTCCACAGTGCAAAAACATTTTTTTCCAACTTTGAATGCTAATATCTTCCAATCTGTAGGGTCAAACTTCATGAAATGTTTACCACATGATCTTAGACAAGTAAAGTACAAGATCTTATGGCTAAGATCTTATGGTTAGATTCTTAAATTTTATTTTATTTTATTTTATTTTTTTGGTCTTGGATGAACACAGCGAAAATGGCAGTTTTGAGTGCTTTTTGAAGAAAATGGCCTTGGTCCTTTAGGGCTTAAGACTCTTAGAAAAAGGTGATTGGTTTGCACAGTCTTGAGATGATCATTTACACTTTTACCTCCATGCAAAGGTTAGATTTTGAACGTTTTCCTCTTTGTCATACCGTGAATTTTTATTTCGGCTTTCTTCCTGACATGGACCGCAGGTACACGAGTTTCTGGGTCTCACAGCAAAGCAGTGGCGGGGCACCGGGCTACCTAATCTTGCTATGTCAGGCATTGGGCGATTCTTGTTGCCTGTCGCTGAGTGTGAATTTAGCTTGTCAACTGCTCTGGATGAACTTCAACCCAACCCTTACTTTATAAAGCGTGGCCACCGACCACAACGCGCAACAGGGGCAGCTTTGTCAGTAGCAGCGAGCTTGATGGAAGGATGTGTCCCAAATGTTGGATCACGCATTATGTTGTTTGTTGGAGGACCTGCTACTGTTGGGCCAGGTATGATTGTGGATACTGATCAGGCTAAGAGCATTCGAACTCACCAAGACCTTGATAATGATCGAGCACCCCATTACAAGAAGGCTTGTAAGTTTTACAGTCAATTATCACAACGGCTCGTTTCAAATAGTCACGTGCTGGATATTTTTGCGTGCTCCCTTGACCAGGTAATTGCTCTATGCTTAGTTCGACCTTGAAGTTCGCATATGGAATTTTTGCGCTCCATGTTGTTCGACTTCTCAGGAATTTTTTTTCAATGGAACTGTCAAATGGATTATGCTCTGTATCAATTTCATTGTAGCTCAACAATTTCTAAAGTCTTTCTTTACACGCTGCAGGTAGGTCTTGCAGAGGCGAAGGTTGCCGTTGACAGTACTGGAGGGATGATTGTGCTGGCCGAGACTTTTGATTCAGATCAGTTTAAGAAGTCCTTGCAGAGGCTGTTTGATAGAGACGAGGAGGGTCTTCTCAAGATGTTCTTCAATGCATCTGTCGAAGTCATGACAACTAAAGAAGTGAAAGTTTGTGGTGCAATAGGACCCTGCAGTTCCTTGCAAAAGAAGGGTGTGCCTCTATATTTTTTACTCAATTCTTTTAGTATCTTCAGTAGATGTGCATGTACATGGTGGACATCTTGAAAGCATCTTAAGCATGAGTGATCTATTTGCATATATTATTTTCATGATTTATAAGTAGTCGGGATGGATTGATGTTTCATTTACACTTACGCGTGGAAACTCTTTTAACTAATCTGATTCCATTGATGCAGGTGCGTCCGTGAGTGAGACCGAGATTGGCACGGGGGGTACGAGTGCTTGGAAACTGTGTACCCTATCGAATAAGACGTCCCTGGCTTTTTATTTTGAAGTTGTGAACGCTCACTCAAATGAAATACCATCAGGGACTGCGTTTTTCATTCAGTTTGTCACGCAATATCAGCATGTGAGCGGTCAGCGTAGGTTACGTGTTTGCACCATTGCGAGGAGGTGGTGTGATGCGGCCCAGATACAGGAATTATCTGCTGCGTTTGATCAGGAAGCTGCAGCAGTTGTGATGGCACGCCTTTCTGTTTTCAAGACGGAGAACGAAGAAGTATTTGATATAATGAGATGGCTAGATCGTATGCTTATTCGAGTAGCTGCTAAATTTGGAGACTACCATAAAGAAGATCCACAATCGTTCCGCTTAGCATCCAATTTTTCTCTCTATCCTCAATTCATGTTTCATCTCCGGCGTTCTCAGTTTTTGCAGGTTGGTTGCCACTTTGCTTTTAACCTCTAGTTGCCCAAGCTAAAATAGGAAGTCTTCTTTGAGTTGATTGCAGTAACTTCCGAACCATATTTCGTCTATTCTAAAATGTAGGATATGATTTCATCTTTCTATTGCTACATTTTCGTTACGTCCCTTGAAGCTTCCTCAATGATTTACGTCAACCCCTATAGCTATGGAAGCTGCTAATTTTGACCATTTGGGCACTTAGGGATTGATCGAAGTTTATTTGTTGTGGTCCACTCCTAACGGTATCAAACACTGATTCTTTCCTTTTGCTGACTGGTGGTCGTTTAGGTGTTCAATAATACTCCTGATGAATCAGCATTCTACAGACTTATGCTTAACAGAGAAGGAGTGGTGGGATCGCTTGTTATGATTCAGCCCACACTGTTTTCATACTCCTTCGACGGGCCTCCGGTGCCGGTACTTTTGGATGTCAGCTCCATTGCGCCGGATCGGATACTGTTATTTGACTCTTACTTCTGGGTGGTTGTCCATTTTGGTTCAACAATTGCGCAATGGCGGAAACTGGGGTATCACAAGGATCCACAGCATGAGAATTTTAAGAAGCTTCTGGAGGCTCCGATTGAGGATGCCGAAGCTTTGCTGTCGGAACGAAATCCTCTCCCTAGGCTTGTGGTGTGTGACCAGCACGGTAGTCAGGCGCGATTCTTGTTGGCCAAACTGAATCCCTCTGTTACCCATAATAGCAACCAGCAAGGCGCGGAGGTTATCTTCACCGATGATGTGAGTCTGCAAGTATTTACAGAACACTTGCAAAGATTAGCTGTGCAGGGATGAAGTTTGCAGTACTCTGCAGGGAGATATTCTCTGTATGGGAGAAATTATCACAGGTCTCAGGATTGTAGGGCTTGTACGTACTCATCCAAACAGACTGTTTGTAGAATGGGAAACGTAGTCTGAAATCCTTTATCAAGGATTTGGGCAACGACTGGCTTGGTGGTGGAGACTCTCACTGAACCATGATCATCACTATCGCCAAAATCAAAGCCCAGAAGACAGTGGAGGCTTGCAAGAATATAGAGGTAATATTCCATATGACTGGTTTAGAGGTATCCAAATTGAGCAGGACTTACTGCTCGTTGCTTGTGCAGTTGGTCGAAGGTGTATACGTGTATAAATTTCAAGTAGAGCTGAGACTTTTTCTTAATGCAGTAGCCAGTGGTTTAGAGTTTGTTTCTTATGTGGCTATCAGGTTATATGTAGGGTTTAAGCTTGTATAAAATTCAGAGAATTGGACTGGAAAGTTACAAATTGGGGGAGGGGTTATGCAACAGACATGATCTGGAGGATTGTGGTAGTGAAATAAGGAACTTAGATACTAAAGAATTTTATCATTCAGAACACCTTTGATACCATATTATGCGGAGCTATTCTAGTTAAGTCTATGCTGGATCATTCAATAGCTCATGCCTTGTGGATCAGTAGAAATTGAAAGTCAAGTTCAAGGACATACAAGGTTGCAACTACTGTAACCTTTGTTTGAGGTGCTTGGATTAACTTACTCGAGAGCCTGCTTGAATATGAACGAGTTCATTGGGCAACAATTGCTCATTTAATGAACATTAATAATGCATGTTCGGAGGATAGAGTCGGTTCCTGTAAAGGGGTGTAACTTTCAGGAATTCAAACTGTAAATGAGTTTCATCATGTGTACAGAACTGTACAGTAGGAGGCAAGTCTCATTCGTCCACCCCATTCTGCCATCCAAAAGAAAATTGCATAATATATAATATGATTGACATTTTTTGTCTTGCATAATTATTATTCAACTCTTACGCACCAAGAATACCAAATTTGGAACTGGCTCAATCCAAGATGGGCCTTTTTTACTAAAAGGATTGGTAGGCTTCTCGAGAGTTTGAGCTGTGCGTTGTTCGCTCGGGTCGGTTTTGCGTTCGGTTTCCCCTTTCTGGGTGGTCTCCGTTCTTTTCTGCTGGCCGCTGTGGGTACGCATGCTTGGACCTCGATAGGTTGTTAAAAAACTCAAAAAACTCAAAATATTTTCCGCCTAGGACTCACTCCTTAGGTTCCATGTCCTGTTTTCAATTACCAATGGAATTGGTCCATGTGTTTCAAGAAAAAAAAATTACCAAATTTGGGTTTAGAAAAATCAAAACTCCATTTTTGGTGAATTGTTTCATTAAATTTTAATGATTTTACACAATAATTCATTGAAAAACATTGATGATGAATTTTTTAAATTTGATTTTGGCACTATGTAGAAAACATCCATATGCACATCTATCCTTAAATAAGCATCTCTAAAAAGTTTTAGAATTTCATCACAGAGGTTTCAAAAGTTGTGGTGACAATGTCCAAATTTTGAAAAATGGATATTTCTTCATTGTAATTAGATTTTGCTATATGACCTTCACAATATCATTAATTTTGTGCATTTGACCATGAAGCCACAATTGTTTTGCCAAAATTTAATTACAATGAAGAAATATAGACATTGTCACCACAACTTTTGAAACCTTTGTGAAGAAATTCTAAAACTTTTTGGAGATTGCTTATTCAAGGATAGATGTGCATGTGGATGTTTCTTACCTATTACTGCAATGGATTTGAAAAAAATCATTACCAATGGTTTTCAATCAATTATCATGTAAAACGATGAATTTTAAATGAAATAATTCACCAGAAATGGACTTTTACTTTTCCGAAACCCAAATTTGGTATTCTTGGTTGGAATTGCGTAAGAATTGAATAATAATTATGCAAGACAAAAAATGTCAATCATATTATATATTATGCAATTTTCTTTTGGATGGCAGAATGGGGTGGACGAATGAGACTTGCCTCCTACTGTATTGTATAGTTTGTTATGCCTTACTCAAGATTTGTAGAAAAACTATACTAATAATGGTATTTAGTGTTATGTTACTAATAGTGTTACTTAATTTTTACCAGACTCATTTAGAGTTTTATTTTCCACCTCTTGTGAGCTCATTTCTAATATGAAATTACCTTTAACACTAAATGAAGTCTTGTTAAAAATTTATATCCCAAGAAAATTCAAAAAGTTGTCAAATAGTGCCTATATTGACATTTAGTGTTAGTAACACTAGTGAAATTGTTGACATTTAGTGTTGTACTTTGTAATTAGTGTTGCCAACACTATATACCATTATTAGTGTAGTGGATTATGAAGATGGAAGCATACATACTTTCTACAATCTGAGTCACGTATTTGGACTTGCATCAATTGTAGATTGCAAAACTAACACAACCCATGCTACTTCCATCCTATTTCTCACCTAAAATTGTCCTTGTATGTACTCTCATAATAAATGACTCTCGTGCAACATGGCATATGGCATGGCAAATCAAATGAATTATAACTTTTGAATGATTGGATTATGGAAAATAAATGAAAGATGTGGATGAATTATGAAAAAGTCCCATATCAAAAGAAATTATGTGGAATTTTTTTGTTTCAGGGATTTTTTCATAGTTCCCAAAAAATCTTGATTGTTAGCAATAGAATGATTCTTAGGATGAATTAAGTAAATTTTGCAATGGGTCTTTACATTCAAATACTTGATTATAGGATCCTTTCAAGATTAAAGCATGTTTTTTGCAACAAGTGAAGAATTTCATTTAGTAATGGTGTTTTCTTAGAAGCTAAAAGATGACAAAATTTTGAGAGAATGTGGCTTGGTGAGAAATTGAGAATTTATGTGCCTTTGTGTAATTTTTAGTTGCACAACTTCCTATGTTCATCAATGTGAAAATTTTGGGGGCCAACTAGATGTCTATTTATGAAAATTCAACTACCTCATTCATGTGTGTTACATATTTTACTTTAATAAAAAATTTTTGGTGAATATCCAATTGTAACTCATATGAAATTAACTAACAAAAATCCCTTTTCAAGTATTGTATCCAATAGTTAAGCTTAGTATTCTCTAATGGATAATTAATTAAAGTTGGAAAATGTGATCCACCAAGTGCATTGAAATTGAAATATATATTTTTTTCTTTACATATTCTTTTGAAAAAATAATCTTTCCCAATTATAACTTTTTTGAACTTGAAGGCAGAAGCCCCCTTTGTGTTCTATAAATCAACTCTTTTTATAGTAGAAATCTCAAATGCAAGTTTTGTCTATGTATCGTGGGCCATTGTAACCATGGGAATATATTCTTCTTACAATGCTATTGGAGGAGAATACCCTTCCCTTTTCATTCAAAAAAATATTAAGAATTACAGCATTTATTTTTTAAATATTTATTTAGTGGCCCTTATCATGCTCATTGATTTTAAAATGCTATAAGATTTTATTCTTGATGAAACCCGTATAGGGTGAAGCTTTACTAATAACCGCCCGAAGGCATTTTACATATCCGAGGGCAATACCCGTTGGAGCGGGGAACGAGGAGGGATGAGACAGCGGTCCAAGTTTGGGCAAAAGAAAGAGGCATGAGATGAAGCAGGAGTCCTAAAAACACTTGGAAAAGAACAAAAAGGCAGGGATGGGCCAAGAGCAAAGTCAAAAATGCCTTAAAAATGCCAAAAGGTAGGGATGGACCAAGGCCCGAAGAAAAAGAAAAGCCATTGGGGCCGAGTTGGGGAAAAGGAATGAGCAACCAATTGAAGGCAAAGTGTAAGATTGGAGTGCAAAGTAGGTGTGATCCTAGAGACTTCAATCGCTAGTAAGTTCTACATAGATAATATCGAATGTTTGTTGAAGTTCTAGGTCAACTACCCGTGGGGCTTGAAGGGATTGGTTGTTAGTGATGTGGCCAAAGGGGGTGATAGTTTGCTCCTCATTGAGGGTAATTTTGTAGAGTATTAGGTGCACGATGGTATTGGTTTGTCAGGCTGCTTCTCTGTGTCTGTGTGTTGTGGTCCATGTGGCTTGGAAGACCTCTAGCTTTCTTGATGCTCACAAAGCCTTCCAGATGTTGTGTCATGCTGCAATGCTAATGTGGATTGTGGTGCACCATGCCAAATGCATCGCGGTGCCGAGGTGAAAGACTTTGTTGCGCATTATTTTGCTACACCGCTAGCACCATATGTTTCATAGCATCAAACAATGAAGAAGGTCCTAGGGCGTTTCATTCGTTACCGTGATGTTGCCAAATTATCTGCTTATGTGGTTCTCCTTTATCAAGGAGGCACCTTCCAAAATGTCCTCTGGTATTAGGAGGAGCGGTGGGAGGTGGTATTTGCTTCGGAGGTTGTTGTACAGGATCCAAGTTGGAGAAATTGAGAGGCAGTCGATGAAGGCGTGTTTGGTGGACTCCACGTGGGCCATCGCACAAAGTTTGTAGGAGCCATCTATCTCCATAGTTGATAGGTGGCTACCAAGCGGTAGTTCCTTAGAGCGCAAGAGCCAAAGAAAAGAGCTAACTTTTTTTAGGAGCCAGGAATGCCACATTCTGTTATAAATCCTTTTTTTTTGCATAATGGAATGTCCATGGATTTTGAGGTGGACTTTATACCTGGTGGATTTCATCCGGTGTTGTATTCCTATTCAATACCCTCTTTTTGATGTGTAGTTGAAGAGGGGTGTGGCTAAGAGATGCTCCATCGCTTTCTAGTGCCACTTGCCTAGGTCTCAGTCCATGTCTGTGATGTGGCAGTTGTCTTGCATCAAAATTGATGTGTTTGATTGAAGAAGGTACAACGGATTGAATGCTAGGGTTAGGGACTGTTGTATCTGTTGCATTCAAATTGGATGGGCTTGGATGGGTGAAATGGCTATGGGTCCTCATGTTTGCTTCTCCAACGCTAGGGTATGTGTGCTTGATGTGTAAACGTCGGCTGTCAAGGCGTTTGCTTGGGATTGGGCGATGTGGTATACTATTCGGAGGCGGCCTTCTGTGTATAGAGTGATCCAATTGCCTACCCACAATGGGTGGGCTTTTTTGGGAGTCCTAAAAATACTTGCTATGAGTTGGTCTCAGAGATCGTTGATTTTCCTGGAGCGTGTAATGCGAAGAAATTCCAAAACTGTCCTCTAATCACTGTCTTGTGGGTTCCAAATGTGTTTGATGAGGTGAAGTCTTTTGGACTCCCAATTGGAAAGGTAGCTTTTTGGTTCCAATCCCAGTGGCACTCCATCGTCACCTATAATCCAGGAATTAGCAAAGAGGAGTTGACAAAGGATATCAAATAGTGTCAGTGGCTCCGTTTGTTGGATGCCACTTCTGGTTGAACACCACGCCCTCCAAACTACATCGTACATGGTGGAGCCTGTTTTCTTGATCTTGATGAGTGTGATGAGCTAGTGTCATCCCGACGGCTAGTGTTGGTTTCCAAGCAGTTGAATAGAGCTGACTATGTGTTGTAGAAGCATCCGCCATGTTTTGTTTCTTGACTAGAGCCTCTGCACTAGGAATTTCGTGAGGAGAGCTTGTGTTTGCGCTATTGGGTCAATGATCTAGACAAGTGAGTGGCGCCAAAGTTGCATTCCAAGCGACTCTGGCATGCGTCTTGCTTTCTTTCTTGCCCGACCATAAGTAATCACGGACCAGACCTTGGGTAATCTTGAGTGTTTTAAGGCCTAGATCTGCCGTCGATGCTAGGTACCACAGTGAGGCTAAGATTACCTGATTGGAGACAAGGAATCTGTTTGTTTGTGACAAGGTCCTAGAGCTCCAATAGATTATTGTCCCTTGAATTGTTGTGAGGACCTTCTCATTTTGGACGCTTTACAACACTCTAAATCCCACTGGATTTCGAGGTAGTGGCAGTTTTCACCAATCTGGAGCCATTGTGCCCCTAAAAAGCCACCCCAGGTCCATGTTTTGTCCTTGGTTGAAGCCCAAATGAGGTGCGTTTTGGACTAGTTGATCTTGCTCCTCGATGCCGCACAATAGACGTTGAGGATTCTCATGGCAGTGTCCGGGTTGTCTTTGTTGCCTAGGAGGGCTAGGGATGTATTGGCGGCAAACATCTCCATATTGATCTCTTTGTTCAGAAGTTTGAGGCCTTGCACGCCGTAGATTGGGTCCTGTAACATTTATCCTAGTACGTTTGCTACGAGAAGATAGAGATATGGTGCTAGTGGGCATCCTTGCCGCATTGCACGGCCTAGAACAAAGGCGGGTCTACTTCATCCATTTACTTGAATGGATGATTCGAAGCCTTAATATAAGGCAGCAGTCCAGGAGATAAAAATGTCATTGAAGTCCATTTTGCTCATGACTATCTATAGGAAGGTCCAATTGACTCGATCAAATGCCTTTTCATAGTCGAGAAGTATAAGGACAAGTTCCTATTGGAATTCCACTGACCATTCCATGGACTCCTCAGTTGCAAAGATATTGTTTAATATACTGCTTTCAGGAACAAAACCAGTTTGCGAGGGTCGGATGATAGAAGGGAGCATTGGTTTTAATCTGGTTGCTAGGAGCTTGGCTTGGACCTTGTTAGTAGAGTTGAAGAGCGTGATCAGACAATAATTACTGATGTTCTGCAAATTCCTAGGTTTTGGAATTAAGACTATTTTTTCCTTTTTGATGCCTAGCTTGAGCTATTTAGTGGATCTGATTTCTTGTGTTAGATTAGTAAGAGCACCGATAGTCAAGTCAGAGAATTCTTGGAAAAATTCTATGGGTAGGCAATCGTCTCCTGGCGCCTTGTACGTAGGGAGTTGGGCGATGGTGTTTTTGACCTCCTCTGTCGTGACGTCGCTCATGAGTATTTGATTTTACTCAGCTCTGATGATTACGGGAACGTTTTGGAGGCATTGTTCTTGGGCTATGCTGTTTCCGTCTACCTCCTCATCCTGTGCGTACAATTTGGTGTAGTAGTCCATCACTATGCTCCGGATTTCTTCAGGGTCTGTGAAAATCGATTTGTCAAGATTTTATTCTTGATGAACATTTTTACCAAGAGCATAAATATCAACCATGTTCAAAGAGAGGAATCTCTATGAAAGGAGTTGGTAAAATTACTCATCACAAGTACAAACTTATAGCATTTAAAAATCAATTAGTGTGGTTAAAACTCAATTTCATTATTAGAGTAGTCAGTCGGGTCAGACCGGTTCGGTTGAGTCCACCCGTCTGTTCGAACGCGGGCGTTGAAGGACACGCCTCCGGCGTCGGGCGGTCGGGCGGAAGGTTTTGCGCAAATCCTCAGTTCCCATCAAGTTTCCCAATCCAGAGCGCGAGAGCGCGAGAAGAGCTGCATTGGATTGCGAGTGCGGAAGGATCATAGGTTGCACAGGATCCAAGCCTTCTGCACCTCGTCTCTCTCTCTCAAGATGGTAACCATGATACCCCTCTCTGTTTTCTTCACGCATTTCTGTCTCTTTAGGGTCCGATTGGAAGAAGATTCGTGGGATTGGTGATGCATTTCGGATTTCCATGCAGAGGAGGGTTTCTGGGGTCGGAGGGGTTCGTGGGATGGATTTCAAACTTTTACTTGTTCGTCTGCGAAACAAATGCACCTCTTTCTTAAAAGAAAAACTGTGGATTTGCTTGGAGAATGATGAGCTGCTTGGGGTCTGTAATTTTGAGGGGTCTCGGAATACTGTTCTTGATCGTTTCGAGACAGAGCCTTTTTTGTATAGAGATTTGTCCAAGGGCGAAGCGTCTAAACCCCTAAAATTCTGTGAACCCCAAAATCTCTAAACCCCCGCCTGCGTCCTCTGGATCTACTCGCAATGCATTCGTCACGCAGTGGCATCGAAGCTTTCTCAGGGGAATTCTAGCTTCTCAACGTGGCTTAGGGTTTACAGAATGATTGTATTTCCCCTTTCTTGCGGTACCCTAATTCCCTGTGCGATGAAATTGGGATTTTTCGCGTTTCTTGGTATCGTAAATTAGCGTGTTTTGGATACTTTCCCATGATTGGATCTGTAGAATTATGATTTTGAGTTTTAGTGATTAGGTCCCTGGAATTTTGTACAACGAATTGAGCTGGTAATTTGATTTGGTAGTCATGGATTTAGGGTTACTTACACTTTCGTGGTATTTTGTTTTGTGAAGGTTTAAGCGCGTGACCGTATTAATGATGAAACCATACACTGTGCGGTTGCTGTTGCGGAGGCGGATCAGAAACTAGTTTAAGGGTTTTTCATTGTGGATCGGCGAGTTTTAAAAAAAATCTGATATTGTTGAGTCTGTTTTTTCGATGGCGGCTCTGGGGAAACGGAAGGCTGTGAAGTCACCAAGTCCTTCGTCGTCGGAAGACGAGGAAGAGGCCGTGAACGGGAACGAGGGTGCGAGTGGCTCTGAAGAACTAGACTCAGACCTCAGCACCGACTCAGAGAATGAACTCAACACTAGTAGCGATTCCGACCATAGCTCTCAGCCTTCCCAGGTATTAATTCATCACTGCACTTATATACAAAACTGACCAATGAGAAGTCTCGCTTAGAAACACAGAATAGAGAGATTATGAAACGGGAGCAAGTGCTAGTCCGACTATTGAACGGCGGGGTCAATGTCAAGCAATCCTGTAATGGAGCAACTCATCATTGTGATTCCATGCATTTTGTTATAGTCGTGTACTGCCTATTGCACCATAATAGAGTCCGTTTTAACAATTAATGTATCCCGTTGTGTTTTTGCAACGAATACCTCTTACTATCTTGCGACACTCAATTGGCAAGCGAAGCTTTTAGAAGGTTGAGGATACTATTTGCGTCACTTGAAGTATTTTAATCAAATTTATAAGAGTGCGATTATCGGGAGATCAGTATCGAACTCTGGACAAGAGATAAATCTGTGGAGTCAAAATTGTTATCGCTTTCTCCGAATGTAACCTGCAACATCAATGAGCTCAATACTAGTAGCCATTCCGGCCTGAGCTTTCAGGCTTTCCAAAGATTCAGTCATCGCTACACCACAGAATATTACAGACCACTGAGAAGTCTGGCTTAGGAAACGCGGAATAGTGAGAGTATGAAATGGGAGCTAGTCTGGTGTTTCTGGCTATTGAGTGGCAGGGTCAATGCCAAGCAATCCTGTAACGGAGCAACTCAACGTTGTGATTCACTCAATCTGAATGCAGTTTGCTGTAGTCTTAATACTGCCTATTGCTCCATAATTTAGTCTGTTTTAACGATTACTTGATTCCGCTGTGTTCTTGCAACGAATACGACTTTTTCACTATATTTTTTACTTCCTATAACAAATTCTTTCACTTGATAATGAGTTTCACTGTATTTTTAGCGTATTTTAACTTCATATTACGAGTACTTCCCCACTTTCTAAGAAGTCCAACCAAGTGAGAGTAATAGAGGTGTTGGTGTTAGCAACAGGGGTTGGTATAGGATACGGGATCAAGGTCCTTAACGGTTTTAGTATTCTCTACCTTACTCATTGACTATCAGTTACGTGTGACGATTTTTGTATTGACGTGATTGTGTGGTTTAAAACTTGGACTGGATCAGGACTTTGTGAACGTGGACTTTGAATATTTTGATCCGAAACCAGACGATTTTCATGGTATCAAGGCGCTGCTGCGCACGTACCTGGATGATGAAGTGTGGGACATCAGTGCGTTCACGGATTTAGTATTGGCACAGACTACGGTGGGCACTGTGGTGAAGGCTGGGGAGGATGACAGTCCTATTGGACTTCTTACTGCTCTCAACCTAACCCGCTATCAGGTTGGAACCCTCGGGGCAATCTCTTTAAAGGAAATTCTCAATTATTTCTGATTACTGCATCAACAATATGTCCCTCTTATCACAGCCTTCTATGATCGCCTCTTTTAGAAATGTCTTGCACTTTTAAATGGAACCGTTTATTATGTTCATGTTTGAAGATAAAAGATTTCTAGTGTTTCGAATCCCTATTTGTATGCACTGATTGTTGAGGACTTGGTGGTTTATGGCTTACTTCTAAACTTCCGAAGTATTGATTATTAATGCAGAAAAGTAGTTGCATGACGGAGATTCACAAATATTTACGCGTCAAGAGCGCTCACAAGGCGGAATCGGCTTTATTGGAGGACTTGTGGGGTAAGCAAGCCCATGAGACTGCTCTTTTGATAAGCGAGCGCCTAGTCAATGTGCCTCTCGAGCTGGCTCCTCCTTTGTATCAAGGTCTATTTGAGGAGGTGGCTTGGGCTACTGAAGATGAGGTAAGTCCAATTGGACTGTGGGGGAATGTAAGTAGCCATGGGCTGGAATATATGCTGAACAAGAATTTTTGTGTCTTGCACAGCGTTAGTAGTTCGTTAGTAAAATTCTTTCTGGCTGCATTCTGTAGTGCGAGAGCTTTATTATTCTGATGAGGTTTTGACGAGTTTGGGTTAGTGCTAAGGGCAAATTTTCGGATCTGATGCTAACCTACAATGGTGTTCGTAGACTACTCTGACATGTTTTCTGTGGGTGCAGCCTACTCAAGAGTTGCAAGACTCTTTCAAAATCAAGACCTACTTGTATTTAACGAAAGTTTTTGAAGAGGTATCGAAGGAGAACAAGGTTGAAAACAAGGAACAAACTAAAGTGAGCCACTCGCAACTACTGTTGATCAGTCAAGCTAACGAGTAGAATTGTAGCACTGGAAAATTTGCTTCAACTCTGTCTAATATTTTAGAGTTTATTTGTGCAAAGGTTATTAGTTATCTCCACGAATCATGGAATTTTGTGCAGCATTTTATTCTGTTTTCAAGGTCTTATATGAAAGTAATTACTGAGTTCCTTTGCTTTGCCATCAAGGGTTTTTTCGATCAATTCTTTCTGTGTGCTTCTTGAGCCAAAAAGAAAGAGCTCGTAATCCACTTTTTTACTAATTTCCATCATTCTTTATCAGAAGAAAAAGGAAGATTCAGCAGCCACTGGAGAGCTTATTTACATAAAACCTGAGGATGAGATTTTGCATCAGGTATTTTTTTTTTCCATCACGTGTGATGTACTGAATTGCATGGTGGAATGGGCCGGTGTATCTAGACCAATCCCTGACCTACAAGTTTAGTCAACCCACAAGTCACCAAATCAGATAGGAGGAACTTTTATCATGTGTTTTGCTTCGATTTTCATATGTGTAACCGGATAGAGTTTCTAGATTGATGATTTTCTTGAAATGAATATGTCGTGGCCTCACTCATTTTCAGAAGCCCGTTATGGAAATCAATCATTTACTAATACAACTTCCTTTGTAACAATTTCGTGACGAGTGCAGCTAAGTTCTTGGTCCTTCTCCTTCCCAGTGACGGGGGAATCTGCAGCAGCCCGTCAGGTACAGTACCACTGCCTTCTATTGAAGTGTTTGGTTTTTCTACTTGCGGAAGTTGTGTTAGGGCGGAATATTTATGTAGTGATCAAGCGGCCAATCGCAAGTGTCTACTCCAAATAGAATTTTTTTATTTTCATAAGTCTCTTTACAATCCCTAGTGCAATCCTCAGTTTAATCCTTGGCATAATACTTACTAACTCGAAAATTCAAAAGCCTTATTTGTCAATCTCAGTATGCCTCTATTCCTACAGACATCTGTTGCAATTCTACTAATCATATGAAATTCATTCTTTGGAATGATCGGCCACTACATGCTAATATTACGTTTTTACGCATCTCTCATTTTGTGAGCACCAATGCTTTCGAATTTTTCAAACGATTGCTTTCGCTGTTCCCTTGGGGAAAGAGTCAAGTGGCTATGTCTTAGATGTCTATGGACATTGACATTATTGTTGTCGGCAGTACTCTGGCAAAGATGCTGTGGAAAATGTTGTTTTTGTGTGTAGGTAGCTAACAGTGAGCACAACTGCAATTTTATTGCAGACAAAAGGTTTGCAGCAACTGCGGTT
The DNA here is from genome assembly GCA_947034895.1 of Rhytidiadelphus loreus. Lineage (NCBI taxonomy): Eukaryota > Viridiplantae > Streptophyta > Bryopsida > Hypnales > Hylocomiaceae > Rhytidiadelphus > Rhytidiadelphus loreus. The sequence goes on from OX344765.1 coordinate 49,371,397, forward strand.
AGTCATTGCCGTTGAAGCGAAGCATATTGAGAAGTATCAAACACAACTGAAGAATCTTGTCGAATAGCAGCAGGATCTCATTGCTTAGGTTTAAGTCACCAACGAGTGGGTGAGTGGCTTCTGGCCTCTTTCTGTTTGAGACTATTGATCCTAGTCCATCATATCATTCCTCAGAAGGTAGAGCTTAAAGGGAATACTCATGTAACCCCCCAAAATTTTGTTTACTATTTTTTCATCCTGAATATGAATTTTGAAAGATATTGGATGATATGATCTTGATCACCTGGAAATTTATCATTCGTATCAAAGGACCTATTTATTAGTGTTTCCTCAACTAGTCCCTATTGGTACAATGCATCCAAGACTATGAAGTGTTCGAATCCAAGAAGGCTTGCTTGGTCGGACAAGCAAGTGTTCTTTGATTGAGATCCCGAAGTAGCCGTCGATGTGTAGGGAGTTAATTCCACGTTCGTCAGAAGAAACGACTCCCTACCCTTGCGTATATACTGTTTCTTCTGTTTTCTTTGCTTCCGTACCTGCAGTTCTCTCAGTTTGTAATATTTTCTTGGTAATGAAATGAAAGAACTACTTTACAGTAGATATTGGTCACTGAGCCTATGCATGGAATTTGGTAAATTGCAATTGTTTGTTGAGAAATTTCACACTTTGTGACTCTGGGAGGATTCTTGGGATTCTGTCAGTACCTTTGAACAGTGTTACAGTATGTTTCTTAGAACACGAGCTTTCTACTGAATGATTATGGATTGTCCCTTCTCACCTTCTGCAACTAGCCCACGTACAGTAAGTTGTTTGTAATTTAGGGGTGCAAAATTTAGTGTCACTAGAAAGTTTACTCTTGTGGGAATTGGTACAATGCAGTATTATTTCAGCCTACATCAATTCAATTCTCTTACAACTAGTGTGATGTTGGCAAATTCATGTCACATGAACTGCTTTGACAAATTGGTATCCTGTTTAGGCTCTTTTGAGATGTCAGACACCAAATAGTGAAATTAGGGTGCCTTGATAATTAGGTTGCCTTATCCCAGAAGTTACTTTACAAACCATTAAAGATAACAAATACTTCTATGGGTATTTCTATTTGTATACATGGAGGTTCATGAGTCTCAATTACAACAATACCTAATTCAAAAGTAGTGTATTTTCATATAGCAATAGTAAATATTTATATAGTGTCAAATATTGATAAATTAGTGTGGGCAATCTAATTTCACTATTTAGTGTAATGAAATCTCACTTGACAAATCTCATTTCAATGATACATCTCCATGGGAATGTGATCATGAATGCAATATTATTGTTGTAAAGTTGCTAGAGCCTTAACAATCCTAGATGTAAGCTTCTATTTTGCTATTATGTCCATTCTCAACAAATTAGAAGCTACATTAATTTAAGGTACTACTCTTTAAGAGAGATCAAGATCAAGATATGTATTGTTGATATTGATATATACGCCCCCTTCAACTATCATTACAGTAATGTCATGAGTATTTACTTGGTAATACATTACTTTATGATCTTGCATATGATAATAATATTGGATTCTCCTCTTTATGTAATTTGGAATTAATGAAAGATTTTTTGGTCTATATGGTCTCTTTAGTAGAACCATCTTTAATAAATTTTGTTTTATATTGACCTGTAACTTCTAAGTGTTTAGCTAGACAAAGGTAAAAAGATTCTCACTTTTAACAAAGTGATATCTCTAGAAGTTTATTGAATAAATAAGAAAGCTTCAAAGAAAGTAGCATAATATACTATTAGAAAAGAAAAGAAGCACAACTATGTCCCTATATTTGAAAGATCAAAATATGATTTAGAAGTTGCTATTCTTGATTATGAGCTTTTTAATTGAAATATCTATTTTTTAATTTAGATAATATAAAGTTTTTTATTTTAACAAAGTAACAAAGAGTTAAGTTACACTTAATCTTGATCATTGAATATCACTTTGCTAAAAGTGACAAAACACACTTGCTAATAACTATATATGTCACTGTTAAGTAGATTGACTCCTAGTCTTTCTCCCAAATAAGTTCAACACACCTACTTTGAATGATTATAAATATATATTTATTTAATAAATAAAAAATTTACTATATATTTGTGAATTTTGTAACATTGTTGACAACTGATTTGCGATACTTATTTACAAAATTTGTTAACCATGAAAAAATCTAACTTTCTTATCTTCAAATTATTTTTGTTAGGTTTATTATGCATTGTATGTTATTCTATTAGTATTGTAGATGCTAGAGTCCATGATCAATTGAATCATGGGGATAAAAACAAACCAGAAGAAAAAAAGAAAAAAAAGTATAAATGTTTAGGACCATCATCATCGCCATCATCGTCATTAACACCATCTCCATTGCCATCATTATTACCATCATTGTCACTATCTTCATCACTATGGCCTTCACCTAGTTCAAATGTTTTGAATTATGGAGCTATTGGAGATGGCAATACTAACGATACTAATGTAAATTTCTATATTTTCTAAAAAACTTGTCTAATTGTTTTCTAAGTTTATATTTTAATTGCATTTTAATTGCACTTGACTAGGTTGTTATGTACTAGCGACTAGTTCAAAGTAGTTAAACCTTGTAAAGTATTTACCACTTTCATTGTGCAACTATTCAACTATTGGCATATTATGTTTGACTAACTAATTACCACAAGATTTCTTTAAGAGTGCTAATAAACATAAGACCAACAAAAACAATAACAAAGTAATTAATGCTCATTGTAATACTTTATTGTCTTTCTTTTTCTTGGAAAAATAAGTCCTTACTTCATTGTGGATACGGAGTTGGTTATAAGGCTATACAATTAACCACTTAAATAGAAAGTTATATTATTATTATTATTATTAAATAATTTAATATATTTTTTTAAATCAGTAGGTTCTTGGGTAGATTGGATGTTTCCTAATCAAATTATAGCCTAATTGGTATGAGGTTGCCAATAGAGTTCTTTTGTTCAAAGATATTAATTTTTAGAATTTTTTTGAAAATAACAATAATAAACAAGGAAAATATTTTATTTATTTATTTTTAAATATTCAAAACAAATCACACATTATTATTTTGGACTTAGAAATGTGACACTTGAAGTGGGTTTTGGCCAATTTTCTAAAAAAATAAAACTTCTTAGAAAATTTAAACTTAAGAAATGATTTCCCTTTATTTTTTCAATTTGATTAAATTTATTTCTATTCTATTTCTATCATTAAATTTTTATTGAAAATTAACAATTCAAGTAATTTTATGTCTTATTCAAATATTTTGTTGAATGTAGGCTTTTCAAAAAGCATGGGAAGATGCATGTAATGTTAAAGGTGGAAATTTGTTGGTACCCTCTGGATATAATTTTTTAGTTGGACCAATTATTTTTGAAGGCCCATGTAATGGTGAAACTATGTTTTTGGTAAGTTTTTATCATTAGTTATTATTTTTTATAACTATTTAAAAACCATTCAAAAATTAAATAATTTTTTAACCAATAAACACAATATTTATTCCTAATGTCTTCACTTATTTCTTGCCTTGTTACCAAATTTTTCACAAATCAATTTAATGTTCAATTTGAAGATTAACATACTTGGTCACTTATTAATTATAACCTTTTATGCATTAGATCTGTTAGAGTAATTTACTAAAATAATTGCCTATTTGGTTGTCAAAGTGCCAACATTACTGTTGGACTATAAAAACTAAATGAAGTTTGTAACAATTGATAGGAAAGTTAAAAGAACATTGATTAACATTAATATTTTATTTTATTATCAATTATAAAATAGATATTTGTCTCTACAATTTTGTTTGTAATCCAATAAATTGTTGAGATTTTGTGTGTGTAAGCTTGATGGAGAAATTCTAGCGCCAAAATCACCAAGTGATTGGGGAGATCTTGAGGAATATCCAAAATGGCTCAAATTTGAAGAACTTTCAAATTTAATTCTTAAAGGTGAAGGAAGCATCAATGGGAACGGTGAAGATTGGTGGTCTTGCAAAAACGAAGGATCTTGCAAAAAGGCTCCAAATGTAAGCAATTTTCTTGAAAACCAACTAAATGTTACATTTGGAATTTTTAAACAAATGTACTTTGTTCAAATTAATATAATGAGTTTGCCATATTAATTGTAGTTTATTAGTCATTAATATTTTTAAATATTAATTATAAAACACATGTGTCATATGTGTATAACAGGCTATGAGTTTTGACAAATGCGACAATTGCACAATCAGTGGCATTAAGTTTGTTGATAGTCCACAAGTTCACTTTGAGTTTTTGCACTCAAATCATGGGTTAGTGGATTCAATTACCATCAATGCACCTGGAAAGAGCCCCAATACTGATGGAATTCACATCCACAACTCCACCTTTATTGATGTACAAAATTCTTTTGTTGAAACAGGTAAAATTTATATTTGAAATTATCATATGTTGTTAGTAAAACGTAATTTTAACAAATATATTACTAACCAATGCAATGTGGTTGTCTTGGTCAATAGTCTAGTTCAGGTAGCCATATCTATGGTCTCTCTTTGTTGTCTCTAATCATTTATTTTGAGGGGCTTTGGAGGGACTTTGGATTTTTTATATATTTCATTTAATATTATTGCATAATAATATCATGTTGTGCACAAAATCTATTTTGTGTTATATTCCAAGTACAAAGAAATGCCCATAACCATTATTGTGTTTACATGGCAGGTGATGATTGTGTTTCCATTGTATCAGGTTGTCATGACATTAAAGTCATGAATATGTATTGTGGAACAAGATGTCATGGTATAAGGTATTTTAAAGTATTTTTATGAAATTATTCGATTATTATTATTTGTTATTCGATTATTATTATTTATTATTCAATTATTATTATTTATTATTCGATTATTATTATTTATTATTTAATTATTATTATTATTTATTTAATTATAAACATCATTAGTCTATTTTTTATTTTTTTAATACCTAAGATATGAATTGAATTTGCAGCATCGGAAGTTTGGGAAGGGATGGAGCGAAGGCTGAAGTATCAAATGTGGATGTTAGAAATTGTATTTTGGAAAACACAACTAATGGTTTACGCATCAAATCATGGCCGGTACATCTGTATTTTAAAATCTTCATCTTCATTGCTTAATTACTGTAAATATTCTCAAATTAAAAAAAAAAAAAAAATTATATTACTACGTATTATTTTTTAAATATAGCATTATTTTAAATTTTCTAAATACAAATTATGTAATTAACCATGATACTTTGTGGCTAATCTGGGGTGTAATATGCATATCAGGGAGGGGAAGGTTATGCACGAGATATTACATATTCAGACATTACAATGAAAAATGTTGAAAATCCAATTATCATTGATCAAGATTATTGTCCAGGAGAATGTGAAGATTCGGTACGTAAAAATAAAAATTGAACTTTCATTTATTTATTTGACATAATCTGATATTTCTAGTATGTTCTCAAGGCTTAATTATTGATCCTTAACAAATTTGTATGTTCCTTATATGTTTTTTCAGTCGACAGGTGTGAAGGTTAGCAATATTGTTTATAATGACATTACTGGAACTTCTGCAAGTGAAGAAGCTATAACATTTGATTGTAGTGAAAATGTACCATGCGAAGGAATTTCCCTAAACAATGTGCAACTCAAACACTCCGAATCTGGAAAAAACACCACGTCAAGTTGTGTAAATGCTTATGGCATTGCAACACAATCTATTGAGCCTTCTAGTTGTTTAAATTAACAAATTCATTACCAAAATATTTATTAGCCTTGGATTAAAGGGGAGGAGGCTAGCTTTGTATCGAAAGAAGCTATCACGAGGAAATTTGAATAGCTATTTTACTTAAAAAAGAGGTCAATGCTGCAGGAAGAGATCATCTTGTAGTGCAATTGTTTTTATGGTCGGACGGTGAATTTTATTTTTGAAATACATAATGTATTATCTGGGGAGTTCACTAGCTAAAGGATTCACTATCCATCTATGTCTCATGGGTGTTTTGTGGGGGATTTCTTCTTTGCACTAGCAATTGAGAGCACCTTGGAAATACATAATTTTGTTATTCTACCTTTCAGCAACAAACTTCAATTACTTATAAATTATTGAATACATTTTATAGCAATGCTATTATATATATATATATATTTTTTTTGGCAACATTAAAATTTTGATTACAATTGAAATATGCAAAACACATTTGCAGTTTAGGATAAAAAGAAAGCACACTACCATTTAACACATACAAATGTATAGTTTGAAATACTTGGCTTTGAATATTCTATTGTATTGGAAATTAAACCAAAAATCTTTGAGTTGTCAATGTTTTATGAAATAGTGTATGCACCATTCTATATCATTCAGCATTTGCAACATTCATAACAATAGAAATAAAAGGACATCCCAACGTTTGTATTCAGAAATACAATCTCAATTTTATATCAAAACTAAATTGTATATGCATTATATATATTCATGTATTTTGAAACAACAATACAACTCCCCAAATGACAACAAAATTCAATTGCCTAGCTACCACTACTAGTACAAGAAACATCCTTTAGTTAGCCACTATATTACCAAAACTCTACATAAGAATCTTGCACTAGACTAGTATGAGAATGTGTGGAAGAAATTTCAAAAGCTTTGAGTATATTGATCAAAAGATATAAGCATTTAATGTGAAAAAACGAGATTTTTTGTTCCTAACCTGATTATATTATAAAGCTTTGAACCCTCTTAACTTAAAATTTTTGTACTATAGATTGCAAATTAAATATGTTGAAGAATTAGTTGAGAATTTGGAGGAAAAAAATTTAAAAGACAACAATGTGATTTTCATTCTTTAAAAAGTTGTTAAATTGAAGTAGATAGAAGATAGAAGAAAAAATTAGATTATTGATAGCTCTAAGATGGAATTCCAACACTGAGATTCTTCTAGAAAAAAAACTAAACCATGCGTGTGCTATTATTTTTTAAAATTGCTAAATTGAATTAAAAAACAAATCCAATACATTATTTTCTCAAGAATTTGCTAAGAATGCTCACAAAACAAGAAGCTCTTAACTTTCACATCACTTATCCAAATGGAATGAATCAAATCTTTCTACATAGACAAAATATAATTTACAAAATGAGATTTCTTTTTAAATTATTTAAATTTTTTGTGGATTTTTTTTTTGTTTCCTACCCTTGCTTGTTTTGGCTTATTGTGGTATAACTTTGGTCTTGGGGTCTTGGTCTTGGGGAGATCACTATTGATGTTTTAGAAAATTATGTGACCTAAAATTTAGGATTCATTTAATTCAAAGTGGAAAATTTTTATATAATACGTAGAACTACTATAGGGCCCATGAATAAATAGATAGATGGATGGATGGATGGATGTAAAAACATCATGTAGTAGGAAATTTTATTAAGAAGTTAGCCTTGACTGATAGGATTCATGCACATTTTCATTGTACAGTGAATATAACTGTGGACACATAATTTTATGTGGATGATAAAATGGATACAATCAAGAAAATCTACAATGAAGGGAGGTTGACTTAAATTGTGCCATAGTACTAGTATATATATATATATATAAAGTATAAATGTAAGACATTGACCACAAGTGTTAAAAATTGTGACATTGCATGAATAGGGAGGCTTGCTTTAGTTAGTTCAACGAATTGAAAATTATACAATACAAGGATAGAGTTTATAGTTCATTCATCTTCAATCTTTAAAACTGTAAGTGTTAAACACTCTCATATGCAATGGGTTGTTTACATGATAGTTTCAGTGGGGATTTTGAAGCATTCAATGGCAAACTTGTTATTAAAAACCACCACTTGGTCAATGGTACTTGAACTGAATTTATTGTTGTTGGTTTTATAGTATATATACTATACATGTATGTAGTAGAGAGAAGGAAAAATTTGTAAAAAATGTTGGAAGTGGGAAAAAAATTTGACACTTAAATTTTATATGACTTGTGAGATAGCCCCACTTAAAAAACCGCATAAATGAATTTACACAAAAACATAGGGTATTAAAAATATGTCCCTCATAGCTTTTGTATATAAAAACATGGTCATCTTAAATACAATAATTAAGGTAAATAGCCCCACATCAAATACCTTCTTAACTTAGGTGTATACCTTAAATTACAAGGAATGAGCTCCCAGGCACTGATTGAAATAAAAATTGTATTCCCCAAAAGCTAACTAGATTTCCTATCTTGAAAAAATAATTCAAAAAATCTTGCTAAAATTGAAATCCTAGGTATTTGTCCCAACCTTCAAGAGTTCCCCAAGGGGACCCTTAGAACTTTGGAGGTTAACCTCTTTCTTGCCTTAGACGTCCGCGATTTGAATTCTAGTGAATAGATGCTAGAGATATAATTATTGGTTAGAATGTGATATGTGTTTTTTGGTACTCACATCTTGATTGTCCCAAATAAACAATGCACATGAAGACGTAACATGTTAGCAAGAAATTAGCAAGACGCCTTAACATGGATGAAAATCCCTTACCGCCTTGATCCTTTTTCTAATTTTGGCACATTTTTGCTTTTATCTATCTATAGAAATATCATTCACTGCAATTTCATGAAATTGATCATTAAGGAAGATTATCTTTTCACGATTCAAGTGTTACATTGGATGAATGAAAAGTTAGTTGGACAAAACAACGCCTTGAAGCCCTCTGTTCATCGTCCAGAAAATGGACGTCGGAGCGCTTAAGGGTTAACTTATGGGGAGTTCTCTGGACTAGGGGTCGGAAGTCAAAAGGACATAGCCTTCTCAAAGTCCTCCACTTTGCGATTTTAACGAACTAGAGGAATCGAGGGAAGAGAAGTGATGGGGGAATAGTGCTCTTCAAACTGCATTTTCAATGAATTTGACAAACCTAGAGTTGTTGATCGAGACGAAGAATGAGAACGATGAAATCTACTTGAAAAATGCAGAGAAATTTGCAAGAAGAATGCAGGAGATTGTGCCACCCAACCGTGCAAGAGAATAGGAATGAATCCAACGAGTTTGCTGGAATCAGCAGTGACGCCGATTGTTAAGTGCAGCTTTTTTTTTACCATTTTCTCCTAATCTGTCAACAAGTAACCATTCATCCCTTCATAAAAACCTGGAGTAAAATGCTAAGAAAACAACAGGAATCCCTGCCTACGCTATGTCAGATCCTGCAATTTCGTTTCCTCATACTAACTCCAGGCCCTTGCGGATCTTCATACCAACATTGCCTATTCTGCAAGCCAGCCTCAGCCCCCCCAAGTACCGTGAGCGAAAGGCAGAAAGCACAATTCCTTGCCCGAGGAATTCACGAACATGTGGATGACTAACCATTTCCTTTCGTGAAGTATCCCTTTTGTATGTAACTTATGTACAGGTAGTACCGTAATTAATGCTTCGGTACAGGTTGCCAGGCTCTCTAGCTAATTATCTATCCACCTGCTCGCGCTTCTATTGAGAGCTAGTTACCTTATCTTCCGACTGCAATTCGCAGTCCAATTGCAGTGAGAGATTCAACAGCAAAAAACGAAGCACCTAAAATTGTGATTCATCCTGGAACTCCCCACCACTGAAGAATAGAATTGAAAGAGATGTCAAGTCGCCCAAGGCGGTCTTCAGCAGACAAACATTCCTCTCATGAGCGCTTCGAATTCTCGGAAGTCGATCATGTGGTCTCCGTCGGCGTCCACGCACTGGATCATGTCACGGCAATCCTCCAGCGACACCGTCTCGTCGCCGAACCCCACGAGCACGCGGTGGAGCTCCTCGGCGGAGACGAAGCCGTTCTGGTCCACGTCGAACACATGGAACGCCGACCGCAGGCTGGCTTCAGGCACGCCATCCTCCTCGACACCGGCGCTGCTGCCATTATTGTGATTGTTGCATGATTCCGCGATGGCCCTTGCGTTCAAGTCGATGAACTCCTGCAGGTCGATGAAGCCATCGCCGTTGGCGTCCACGTCGCCCATCAGCTGGACCAGCTCCGCGTCGCTCACCTTCTGCCCGAGGGAGCGCACCACGGCGCCCAGCTCCTCTTTGGAGATTTTGCCGTCGCTATTGCGGTCGAAGAACTTGAACGAGTCCGTGAGCTCCTGCACCAGTCGCGGAGGCAGGTTCAGATCGATCTGCCTCATGGTCCTCCGTGACGCCATTACCCTTGGAAGCCCTAAATCCTCTGTTCTCTCGATCTCGTCCACCCACACGTCCAATATCGACAGCACTTAAGCTCTTCTATCTAAGTTCGAATCTGTGCTGGAAATGACTGAACCCTTAGAGGTTGCTCTTCTACCCACGACGATGTTCAGAGAGTTGTGACCCCTCCCTTCGCCAGCACGAATCCCCAGTCTTCGTGGAAGCCGGGTTCCAAGAGCTCCGTCCACAGCTGGTCAACGAGCTTGCTGTTATTGGGCCACTGGGAAAGGGGGCGTGTGCATAGTGAGAGGCGAAGAAAGCGTACTTCGCTTCCGAGCAAATGCTGGAAGTCGGTCGCCGCCGTCCTCCATCCCAGGCCAAGGCTGGGCTGGCAGGGCTCAAGGATTGGAGTCCTCGTTTGAATCCGCCTGTCGGACGGAGGAGTGCCCGAGGAGACTCTGGTGGGTATTCTGGGGTGGTACTGCAAAAACGAGGTGGATTGTGGTCGTGTCGGTGGGTCCAGCGTCCAAGAGCAAAAGAGAAGACTTCCAGATGCTGTGACTACCTGTGATGAGAGAGAGATGGGGTTCAAGGATTGTTGTGGAAGGGAGAGATTCAAGGCCCTTAGTCAAACGGAAGCTGCGAAGAACGCTGCAGCGATCGCAGAGGGAGGCCAGTGGTGAGGAAGGCAGGAAGCGTAACGAAGAATTTGGGGGCCGCGATCTCCGATGTCTGAGTGGTAGGGAGGGCGTGACGACGACTCGACGAGACCCGCGCCGCGTCGGCCGCCTCGACTGTGGGACGGTACCGTCACAAAGCACATGTGGACTTCGACGTAGCCTCACACTATTATTGTTATCCACACTAATTTACATTAACACTTGGCATTAATTTACCTACCCTTCCCTGTCCCTGTCAAATCAGGCTCAAATCAGGACATTTGGAAACAAGGTAATGCTTGAAATTCGGCTCATTAGAAACTAGCTGATTAGTAAGTTGTTGCCTCTACATGAATTCTACACTTTTGAAAGTAAATCGGAGGTCAAAAATTCCTAAATTGGCATCATATCTTTTGGGCTTGTACTTGCTTGTCATGGGATTTGCTTGTGATCACCAAGAGGATGTTGTGTGGTATTACTCTCTACAAGTGGTCTCTTTTGCTATTAAAAGCCATTCAAGGAACATTTTGTTATTCTACAACAATAAAAAGTTACTTGAAAGAATTTCAACATTTTTTGTTTGTTTGGAAAAAGCACATAGGAAGAAAAGGTTGAAAGACAAGTTTGGTTGAGAGGCTTGAAAAAATTTCTACACTTTCTTCGAAAGAATTGAATTAGTGAGTTTAGGGACATAATGTTGAAAGTTTAGCAATCATTTTTTACTTTTGATTTAAGATCCTACGATGGGGATGCATTTCCAACGACTTCTTGGTCATTTAAAGAGTAAAATTTTTTCACTCTCTAATCTTAAAAGTTGGAAACATCTTAAGAATTTTAATTTGGGCAAGTGTGTTGTTATCTTACTTTTGTACTTTAGATCAATTTAAGGATTAAAATGCTTAAGAAATTTCAAATCACAAATGTGGACGAAAGTGGTGAAGTACCTCAAAAAACTTTCCACCTACTATAATGTCAATTGCTTTTTGAGAAGTTGTTGAAAGTGCATTCTAGTCATAGGATCATAAATGAAAATTAAAAAAACAATTCCAACATTTTTAGCACTTTATTTCCATCCCCTAAATTCGTTTGAAGAAAGTGTTGAAAACTTTTCAAGAGACTTGTCCTTAAAGCCTTCAAACCAAACTTAAATCTTTCAAGTTTAAATTCTTTGCACACTTTCCAAAATAGTGTTGAAATGTTTTAAAGTAACTTTTTAGTATTGTAGAATAACAAAAAGTTCCTTGAATAACTTTCAATAGTAAAAGTGAAACTATGTATAATTTTCTTGGGTGATCATAAACAAAGACAAACCCAAAAGATACAAAGTTGTGAATTTCTACTAATTAAGCAAAATTACCATTTTTGCCACCTTTTTACCAGATAGTAAATTTTTTGATTGCTTCTCTTCAAAAGGTCAATTGATTGAAGTTTAATTTGAAGCCTTTGCCTTCAAAAGATGCTCACATACTCATATTTCTTAATATGGTCTTTTTCAAAGTGCCAAAATTGATATTCAAGTGTAGGGTAGTTGCAAGAAACACTTCACGTTTTTCGTTCAAACTGCGTTTTTTGGCCATAGGACTGGCAGTACTATGCAATACTACTGGTACTACATTTTAGAAGCGCCCCGACAAATCAACACCATTGATTGAAGGCATCTACAGATCTACACCGTTGATTTAGTACTATATTGTACTATGCAGTACTATGGACTACTATGAAGTACTGCAAAAGTCACTAGGAGCAGAGAAGGGGTTTGTAGAGATTTTCATTTTTAATAATTCAATTTTTTTTTTAAAAGCCATAAAAAAATCCATTTTTCTAGAGAAGACTGCACTCACATTGCACCAAAAAATTCATGAAGGAAATTTTTTCCCTCTTCGTAGCTTTTGCACAAAGGAAGGTCACTTTGACCCCATGTGTGCAATTGACATGATGCTATTTTCATAAAAACTCATCGTCAGCCTCTTTAGTATTCGTAAACCTCCAACATGTCCAATTTGTGGCTTCAAATTCGCATTTTTGGGTCAAAAATAGGACTAAACCACCCAAAATGGCCAAGGTAGACACCCAATCGGGGACAGGTTAAAAATAGTAAACTAATTTTTAAAATTTTTAAAAAATCACTCAAGGTGTACAACTTTAGCATCTACCTTCATTCCAAATTTCATGCCAAATGGACAAACAATGCAAAAGTTATGAGCAAAAAGCCAATTTTTAAGGGCAAAGAGACAAGAAATAGGACAAGTGTTTCTTGCAATCACCCTGCAACACAAAGAATGTTAATTCTTGACACTGATGCATGTCCCAAACCTCAAAGTTATAGTGTTATAACAATCCTTGTAATTTGAGCTTTAACATCAATTTTATTTCTTTAACCCCTAAGCGTCCAGATTCATCTCCAAAATTGACAATTTTGGAAAAATCATCATAAAGTACTATTTGGAAGAATATTTTGGAATTGAAATGCAAATAGAAGTTGTAGAGTTTTAGTTTTAGATTCTATCCATACAGTTAGTTTCACCAATTCTATCACCAATATGTTTCTAGAAATTTTGAAAGGAAAAATTCAAAATTCCTTCAAAATTCAATTACAAGCAAAATATCATCATTTTTGAGGTAAATTTTGTTGGAAAGGATTTGAAATGAGATTCTCTTGACATGGAATTTTTAGAATTTTTGTGATCTTTGAGTCTATGACCTCATTTTTTGCCATTCCAAGTTTGAACTAGAGTCAACACAAGTCAACTACTTCACATACTTCCACATTTGTTAGTTTAGAAAAATATGTTCTCTAGTAACACCAAATCCAACCCTTGGATAGGACCATAACTTCATAAAGTATCTCTAAAAATTAGGATGACTTTCATCCAAGCTGTAATGAGAAAGAAGTCTAATTTTGAATCTGTACATCATCCAGAAATTGGACATTGGAGCGGCTCCAGGGTTGATGCAATTCTAAGGTCCAAAATAGTGGAATTCAATTGCATGAAACTCTGAAATCAAGGTCTAATCCGTCTCTAGTTATATAACAGTGAAAAAAACGCTTAAAATCCTAAGACTTGTGGCATGCGTCTTAGGGTTTGCGGATTTTGCAAAGCAAAAGTGGAAGACGTAGAAGTCATGCTGTTGCGATTTCATAACAATAGATTGCATAAGATTATGCTATGGCTTCAATTGAAATGTCATAATTCTATGTCAACAACAAGGAATAGTAAAAGAAACAAGTTGAAAGCTCATGTGATTTTTCTTACAGCTTGGCCAAGTTGTGTAACCCTGATTTGAAGAATTGAGCTAGTCTAATTAGCGACGGAAATAATGTACAGTTGAGAATTGCTTCTGGTTCCTAAGGCCAATATGTGACTGCGGAAGTGTAACACACAAAGAAGGCAAGTGACTCTGCGACAAGAGGCTCACAAACCAGACCAATGAAAATAGTTGAAGAACCTCGAGCGAAGTGTCTATTTTGAATACCCAATCACCAGTCCATGCCAAGCGTCATCTAAGAGAAAATGGAGAATTTCAAGAGACTTACACTTTTGCAGGCGTTTGTCTTGAACTTAGATCTATGCCAGCTTCTTCCACTTTTGGACAACTAACTAATTTCTTTCATCTAAATCGTGTTTTTCAGTTGCTGGTGCAAAGCTACCTTAGATCATGCTTTCGCTGGAAGGGGGCGGGGCTTTGGTTTAGAGTGATGTGCATAATATTTGGTTTGGGAATTCAGTTACCTCAAGAGTAATTAATCAACCAAGAGTGTATAGACTCAAAGTTAGTTAGAGCACCTCAGTAGTTACCATAATCGAATCAAGAGTCAATGAATTCAAAGGAAGGTAGAGCACCAAAAGATTAAAGTAGTTGCAACACCATAAGTGAAGTAAGATCCTCCATAATCTAAGGTGGTTAAGGAAATTCTTAGGTAGTACAGTAGGTGACTTCGCGGGTGCACTTCAATAGCAAGCATTGAAATGAGGTCTCTCTTCTATGGTTGGGTAGCAGTTGAATTGCACTCTCACTTCAACACAGGCATTTGTCTTATTGAATTCGAAAATCTACTGCCAGATTTCTATTCGTTTGCTCCAATTTCATGATCCAAGTGACAAAATCGGTGGCCAAGCTCCGAGATTAGTAAGCGAGATAACATCATGGTCCCATGGAGACCCCGAGACACCAAGTCACGTTGGAACTACTTCAGCGATGATATTGATTGAATTCAGTGGCAGTTTTCCATCATTTCGATCGGCATCAAATTGTGTACGAATGTATGGGCACAGTCATTAAGCTCACTGATTGGAACATAAAAGTCCTATATTTGCCAGAATAAAAAAAATGAGGTGTTATATAAAACTGGAATCTTTTCCTGTCCTAAATATCAATGGAAAACCCTCATTTCGGGCAATTAGAATACTCTGTCACAATTTTTTGTGTTAACCAGAACCTTGACACCTTATCTGATTCATTGAAGAGTCACATTTGTTGAAATGTTGTGTTTCAGAACACCAAAATTGTGACATCCAAGTGCATGGAGCTTTGGAAACAAGGATCCAGTGCAGACAAGTATCAGGAGAAGTACCCATTTCTTGAAAATTTTGCCTTTTGTCAACAAATAATTATGCCAATTTGATGTGTCGACCATGGGCTTCTCCTCCATCTTCTTGAGAATAATCTGTGTGATTGATTAAGTAGAGACTCTCTTCCCTTCTCTCGCACTCCTGCAAAGCTCCCTCATGGTCATATTTATTACAAATGACAATGACATTACTGGCGTATTCAGAAAAAAAGGGATCTCAACTTGGCACCGATCGTCAATATTGTTAAATTGGCGCTATTCTAGGCGCCAAAAATTGTGACATACATCTCCACAAAGCTCCAAAAACGAAGAAGGGTGCAGATTTGTGTTTCAGCCCACACGCTCTAGCTATTTAGTGCCCAAATCGTGGAAGTCCACCAATATAACGAAACTACTTGACGTTCTCATCTTGAACTAGAGCGGCTTGAATGCTTGAATACTTGATACACTCATCTGAAAACTCAGATCTCGAGATTTTAAAGCTCACTGCTTTAAGATGGGCTACTAAACTCCATCTCGGTTTAGGCCCTTGAAGCATCTCATTTGGGCACATTGAAATCAGGTGCCACAAGAAGCAAACCTGAGGTTGGTTACACACACAGCAGCCAAAGGTGAGAATAACCATCATCCAGCGTACGTCCCACTTTGGATTGTTTCTCCAAGGGACAAGTTCAGCCAACTGAAATCAAATTGCTCTCTCCAAAGTTTCCGTCTTGTCACGTTTCAAAGGCAGTCGAATCGATTGAAGGCTGGAGTGCATATTCTCAGAAGTTTAAAAAAAGGTTTCGGGGGCATTCCAACGATTCACATGCACACACAAGAGTTCACTTTCAATTAGAATAGTACAAGAGAAAGGGGTATTTTAAGTATAGTCCTACTTAGTAGTATTAATAGTTCTATAAGTAATGTTCTTTTAGGAGATTTTTAGTAAAATTTTACTGAAAACACATGTATTCTTTGTAAATTTTTATTAAAAATCTCATAAAAGGTTATTACTTATAAGACTATATTACTAGGACTATACTTAAAACACCCCTTTCTCTTGTAGTGGAACAATCAACGTGAGCAAGTTTAACATATTAGCCTAACATATTAAGCAGATGGAGGTCATCTACGTAGATATGGCAATCAAGTATTGGATATAGAAAACACAGTTAGTGTTATGGATTGTGAAAATAGAGCCTTGGTATGAAAAATAACATGTTGAGACACAATAGTGGCAAGTGGCGTGGTGAGAGGTGTTATTTCATAATTGATCAGTTCTACTTACATGTTTTTTAACATAATTTCAATCGTTGGATCTTGTTCAATCATGCTCAATCAAGGCCAAAATAGCCTCAAGTTTAGTAAACTTCATGCCACTCTCCACTAACTCCTATTTGTAAAAGACAAATTCCATTGTGGTTATGGTGTCCTTTTTCTTAGGCCATGATTGATTAAGGGACACTTCACACCATGGCCAATGGTTGAGAGGCCAATCAAAATTCAAGAAACCAAAAGTTAGGTCTCTCAATCCTCCACACTAGAAGGCACAAGTCCAAAGGCCATCATCCTCCTACTACCTACATGGAAATAACTTGCCTACATGGTGTCGGAATCTCAAAGGAAGTTTGGGTTGGCTAGAAATGGTTGCCCAAACTATGGCCGAGAGGCCATCAACTTATGACAAGATCTCGACCATTAGATTGGTAGGTGGGAGTTAATTATTAAGAGTTTGGACTTTGGGCTTGGCCTTTGGAGGCTTCACATTATGGATAGCCAACGATTCCAATTCCTATTATTTATTGCCTATTTATTGCTCATTTCTTTTAACTCTCAACAAAGTTTGGCCACTCAATTCATGGCCTCTTGACTTGGATGGCCATAATGTGAAGTGTCCCTAAGATATTCAACCATTGAGTGAAGCTACATAATTATGTTCAATGACATGAAAGTAAAGTAGAGTTTTGTTATAAAAATAACATCCTTGCCACTCCCAAGGTTTGGCATGATTTTTTTGGATAATAAGACTCTACTTCACATTACATATCCTTCTTCAACAACTAGCTAGTTCCATCTCAATTATTAATTCCTAAATATAGAGAGTGTTGACTTCTTTGGAGCTGACGGTTTGTAAAAATCATCATAAAGTACTATTTGGAAGAATATTATGAAATTGTTATTCAAATTAAACTTGTACATTTTGATTTTCAGATCCTATCTGTACAATTAGATTTACCAATGTTATCACCAATATTTTTTATAAAATTAATATGGAAAATGTCAAAATTCCTTCAAAATTCAATTACAAGCAAAAAATTATCATTTTTTGAATAAAATTTGTTGGAATGAATTTGAAATGAGGGTTTCTTGACATGGTGATTTTTTTAAATCTGTGTTTTTTAAATTCATGATCTCAATCATTTTTGCAAATCTAGTTTCAATTTAGAATCAACCTCTTGACACCCTTCCACATTTGTAATATTAGAAAATTTATATATATATACACACACACACTCTCTAGTAACACCAAATCCAACCACTACATTGAATAGGGATATTAAAGGGACCAAAAAATTAAAGAGACTTATTGTGGAAAATTGAAACATGATGTATAGCCCCCAAACACTTCAATAAATATTGACGTACAACAAAGGTAGATATTTATATAGTGTGCAATGTTGATTAATTAGTATGGGTTCCCTTAAAACCCCTATTTAGTGTACACTGAATAGTGAAATTAGGTTGCCCCACACTAATTTCTCATATCTAACACTTTCAGACATGGTCGACTATAGTCTGGGGCAACCTAATTTCACTATTCAGTGTAGAGAGGAAAACAACTGGATAAACCATCTCCACAAACGAGGATGACTTTCATGCAAGCAGTAATGAGAAAGACATAAATGGGAGTCTGAATCTATTTGTCGTCTATAAATTAGAAATTGGATGTTGGGACGTTGAGGGGTTAAAGGCCTTCTGTGTCATTCCCTGTCTAGGTAGGTGTGAACTTGCCATTTAGTACAATTATGGCACCCCAGTAAATAATGAGAAAGAAACGTGCGTTTGAATCTGTCCATCATCCAGAAATTGGACACTGGGACGTTACATGGTTGAAGGCCTTGAGCTCAGCCACGATTTCCATGGAATGGGAATGGAAATGGAAATCAAACTTCCACCACTAACTTACTGTATCATAGTGCAATTTCATACATTACTTCCACCTAATGAATGAAAGGAGTACACTAACTAAAGTTTACAGTGCCTGAGACGTGACAAACTTCCACAGACTAAGTGAAGTTACTGAAAGTTAGGTTACCTCTTGAACACGAGGCTGGTCACCATGGAAATCATTTGTTTTGTCATCATGTGAATTGTTGGCTTCAAAAAATGAAAAAGTTCTTGTTGGAAGACAAACTACTGGACAAGACATTCCCTTTCTACATAAGGGTTAAGAAATGAAAAAGTGGCCGAGGTTCCATCCTGTGTCAAAAGTTTCACTCATCATGCCTGGCTCAGCTTCCATTCCCTGCAATCAACCGGCCGGGGGTCATCCCATTAAGTTAATTGCTTCGAAGACCCCCAACATGTGTCACCCCACTTCCTCTCATCATAAATAAGTTAGCTTAAGTTAAGGTAGGTACACCTAAAATGGCACCTGACCTAAAAGCGCCATCTAGAACAAGTATACATTTTCAAAATCAGTCATCTTTCACAGGTTGTAGATAGTGCTTTTAGAAACTGACTTTGATTGCTAATAACTTTTGCATACAGTATTCAAATCTTATGTTTTTTGGTGCGTTGGAATGTGCTTGTTCTTTCCCACACAACTAAATCAAAATCTAATCAACCTAACAACAGTAACTATACACAGTGCCAATAAGTGGCGCTTTTAGGTGTACCCACCTTATAGGCTGGGGTCAATGGCATAAGTTACCCAAACTCAACACCATCAAGCATGGTGAGTATGCTTTTCACCCCTACATTAATTACCATGGCAAGTTACAGAATTTATTTAACCCGTAAACGTCAGAGACTATGTTTTCACCAAAACTGCCCTTGCATTTACAAGCACCAAATTTTAGATGAAAAATATTTATAGACAAATATAACCATAGGATCTTGTAGTAAAATAGTTAGAGAAGATGTGAAAAAAAATTCAGAATTTTTCACCTTGTAAATTGCAAGATATTAACGTTTGAAGTGACAAAAATCCTTTTTTTGGCCTTGTGAAAATACGGCAGCTGCACTTCACAAGGTCACATTGGTATGAAAAAATGTCCAAAATGGTGGTTACTCTTTGGATTCATTACTCAGGTCAAGTTGGCTACATGCTTGAAAATTTTTAGATCATTTGGAATTGTACAACATATAGGAAAAAAATAGTAAGTACAAAGAAGTAGAGAATGATTAAAAATACTAAATTGTTAACAATTTATTTATAGAATTAAAAAATGACAATCCCAATGGTTGTAATGTTGTGATAAACAATATACACCTAATGTTTTGTTTTGTTTTTCAAAAATATTAAAAATTGAGTTAAATAAAGGACTTCAAAGTTTATTTTAGAGTAGAGATTCCATAACTACCCACAAACTAACCCAAACTAAAATTCCTCATAACTTTCATCTCATTAATCAAAATGGAATGATTCAAAGCTTACCACATATATGAAAATCTAAAGAATCAATTTCAAACTTTTATTTTTTTTAAAAGTGATTTTCAAAGAAGTTTTATTTTACTCGGGCTGATCTCTGAACACTGAAAATTACATATCATGCAATAACTTTTGAACCATGTAGTCAAAAGTTATGAGAATTGTTGAGTCTTAAAGCTATTCCTTGTCCCCATATTGTATGAAAATTTCAAAGAAAAATAATAAAAAAATTCGTTTGTAGTGAGTTGCCTGAAATCGCTATGTTGGCAAAAAACATTGTTTGGACGTTTACAGGTTAATTTCTTTTTTGGGGGGAAAAAAAGGGGGACACGTACACGGTGTTTCCAAAACCCCAAAGCGGAAGGCTTGGTGTGGAATTTGCCATTTGGGCTTCACAATCATCCACCCGGGTGGGTAAGTTACAGCTCAACAATAAACATGGGGAGTCCTAATTTCTTGTCCTTGAGTCTACAAGCATCACTTCAAGTGCCCTCCCTTGTACCAGACACTTGCTACTACCGTTGTTGTATTCATTATTGGTACGTAGCAATTGATGATTTCAGAGTGTGGAGGCTTGGAGCTGCCGGAGCGTCGGAGCAGAGCGGCGATGGAGCTCGGCTAAACTTGCACAGGGTAAGGGTGACACCAACGGCTGAAGGCGAGCGTTGCTGGGCGTCTCCGACGGGGGAAGAGCGCAGTCTGCTGAACGTGGAGCTCCATACTGCGCCAACATCAAGATCACAGAAAATTATCAGATCCGAGAAATCGGGATCTCGGACCGTACTTCGATGGACCTGCGGCAAATGTTGGAAACACTTCTCTGTACTGAGCGGCTGGATGGGGAAGTTTCTTGCTTGCACAAAATCAAGCATTGGGAGTTCACCGATCTCTTCAACTTTGATACTATAACTGTAGTTGCATGTCGGCTGCTTCCCCTGGCTGCCGTTACGGTGTCACCCTCCACCCCCCAGTTCTCGTTTACCTCCCATGCAAACTACGGTAATCCAAGCAACACCCCCCGATTTTGTCTACTTCTCCATGCAGACTGCCGTGGCCAAAGCAAGACCTGTTCCCGATCACTCCCTCAAATTCGGCAACATGCAAACTAAGGTGACTCACAGCGCGCCATGTGAGTTTTCCCCCACTCTTTTTCAGTTTTGTTCACTTTACTATTTTTGTTTCAGATATCACCTAGTCACCAAGCACATTGTGCTCACAACTTCTATAAATCTTGTACACAAATACAATGTACTCCCCGCACTCCACCAACTTTCACCCTGTCAATCTCACGCTCCTAGTTATCCACAGCACAATCATATTTTCTCTGCATTTTCCCCTTCATTTCTCGTGCTCACCATCTCCAACCGTATGAAGAAGCAAGAGCAGTTGGTGAAGCTCAAACGAGTTGAAGACTCTGACTGGCACCTGAAATCCCATCGCAAATCGACAGAGCAGGTGAAGAAAAAACAACGCAGCTCCTCCCGTGCAACGCCGACTCCAGCTCTGTCAGCACCGATCCCAACTTCATCAACTGCAATATCGACCCCACCTACTCCGCATGTTGCCGCATTGAACTCACCTGCTCCGCCCGCTGTAGAATTGACCCCGCCTGCTCCACCTGCTGCAGCAAGAACCCCGCCACAGCAACGACCCCACTTGCAACAACGACCCCGCCGACGCCCCATCTCACAAGTTTAAGATCGCAAATCGCGGACTCAACTCCGACGCGGCGTTCTGTCGCAAGTTGCCCCCCGTCGCACCACCCTGGTGCACGACCAGCCCCGACGCGCCGCCCTGCTTCACGCTCACCTCTGTCGCGGCGCCCTCCTGCACCCCCGTCGCAATCCACAAGCACAACACGCCCTGCTAATAGAGGTAAGCCTCTAACTCAATCCTTTGTCATTTTTAATTTTTCGCTCCAAACTTTTTATTTATAGCACATGTCAATCAAAATCAACCGTTGGAATTTACACAAAAGACAACTTTTTAATCCTTTGCATAGAACCAGTTTTATTACCTTGCAATCTCACCTCTTTTTTCACATTTTTGTTTCAAATACTTCTCTCATATGTCTTAATTTTAAACCCAATCATGCCCGACATTTGGATGTTACCGGGAGGGTTTGTAATAAACAACCAAAATCTTACAAATACACCTTTGAGACTCTGCTTACAACGCTTTTATATTTCACTATAGCTCAACAAATTAAACTCCATAACTCTAGTATTATTTCATACTTACAAGTATGTACGCCTACTCATGCCCAGGAGCTCCCTGCCCCTGGGAGGGCTTTTTTGTGTCGGATACTAGTTAAATATCCTAGCCATCCCATTGTCGATGCTTTGGAAAAATCCAGAACATTAAATATTACCACACTAGCTACATCTCCAAACTCCACTCATGTTTTCTTTTGGCCAATTCTCTACATTTCCACTCATGCCCAGGAGCTTATTGCCCTCGGGAGGACTCTTGTATTGCACTCTATACAGTTGAAAGTTTATACATACTCCACCATAGTGAAACCCATGCCATTTGACGACTTAACCAAATGCTTATCCCAAGTACAACTACTTACGGACTTAGACCTTCACAGTACCCCAAAACAAAACCACTATCAATGTAACACAATACTAACCATTTCAAAATTATGTCTTTACTCTCATAAACAAATCCGATTCAATGCAGGAACAATGTCAGATCCTACACACAACAACAAATCTCAGCAGAATATGGCCTACCCAGACAAGATTGAGATGGAAGATGCCACTATTCCTCACAAACGCGCTACTCTGGAAGCTGGCAAATCTACTCAGAAGAAATCCAAAGGCACCAGCACCACCATGAATCCATGATCCTATTCAAAGTCCCAATACAACAAGAATTTTGGTATGGTTTTCCTACAATGGAAACTCTAGCTTACGAAGCTGGCATGCCACCGATCATCAACAAAGTGTCCATAGTCCAACTCATCGCCCAGGGTTACTCTCCACAAGAAGCTGAAGAATTTACAAAAGCTCGTATGTCCTTCCCTCACGTCCAACAAAAGCTGTGGCCACCATCCCGATTGGATGGCATCGAAGGACAACACTTCAACTTGACACAAATCCCCTTTGATGTTGAGGTAAACATGAATACTCAACTAGCTCTTGATTACCATATACTGCTGCACTTTGAGAAACCTATAGTGCCACTAAACCAAAAGCAAGCCATGTCCAAAGTTTTGCTTCGGTTTCAGGAAATGAACATACCAATAGGAGATAGCATTGCTGAACCAGTAGCAATCTTATGCTATGGCCCCAAAACTGCCAAAGTTTGGTCAGGTATGGCCAGGATTCATTTGCAAAACCCCGAAGTCGACGGCAAGGCATTGCTTCGAGGAACGAGAGTCTTTGCAATCACCCTTGACAATGAAACCCTTACAATTGCTAAGGTTTCCAAGTCTTTTGATCCCATAGCATCCAGTAGCCTGCTTTCCGTCAAGATCAACAGCGAAACAATTCGTAATGTTGAATCTCACCATCTCTTCAAGCATGTATTGGAAGAAAGTTTCAGCCGGAGTTATGATTTTGAACTAGTCCAAGTTCAAAAATCCATTGCCGAGTCCTACGGTTGGCTAACCACAACATCGCCCGAGCAACTCACAAAGATCAAACAACACCGCATTGCAGTATTGGGAGAACTTCTTCAATCTGTCAACCCGAACTTGAACCAACTCACTCGCGAGGAGGTAAACAAAAGAAACTGCCTTGTTCTCATTGTCAAAAACATAAATCTAACCAAATCTATTGATCAAGTGACCCAGGAATTACACAACCACCTTGGTTCCAAGAACGTCAAATCCATCTTCTTCCCACGCCACAAAGGAGACTCTCATAGTGGTGTCACCAACGTTGAATGTCTCAATGCTGCTGTCTACAAGCAACATGTGAAGAGATCGGCACGCCTACACCATAAGTGGGTGGAGTTTCAGCCTCATCCTAATTCTCTTGATGGATCCGCGCGTCCCAATGATGACACACTCCACAAATGGGGATTCTTGGACATCAACACTGCTTTGGCAGGTACAGTCGAAGCACTCACAAACACTGCATCAACTTCTGCAAACAAACAATCCCTCAACAGAGAAGAACTATCAACATTAGTTGGAGAGGTAGTTGCCAAAGAAAATTCAAAACTACGTATTGAATTTCAAGCTGATATGAGCCAGCTAAAAGATGAACTTCAAGATGAGGCAAAAACTTACGCAAACAAGATAGACCAAGAGCTCAGAGGTGCTCTCTCAAACCTAGAAAACATCCTATGCCAGAGCATGCAGGTTGTCAAAAACTTAGCCTGCCCAGCCATCAACGCTCCGGAATCTTCTACACCGCCAAACTAGTTAGGTCATACAACGCCATCGCCCAAAAAAAGAGTGCCATAGACATATACCTTAGTATTACATCACCCCTTTTTAGTACTTACATCCTAGTATTGTATAACGCCACCACTTGGCAATATCATTTATATACTTTGTTATGCTTCACATTCTCATTCCTTTTTTTCTTTGCCCAAACTCAATCACATCAATCCAATATATACATGACATTTCTAAACACACATAAACACATTGTCCATAATAATACGAACAACACACAATACTTACTAAAGCACCACCATAATACAATAAACTCCCAAACAAACACACCAACATCAAAACAAACAAAACTAACCCGGCCTCTAGGCCTCGCACTATTACAAATTATTCAAAATAAAACTTATAGCCTTAAAACCACTAAAACATACACCCACACATATATATCCCTACAAAAATACAAAACTTCTCCACACATCCCTAACCCTACAAATAAAAATAATAAATGTAATTTCAACAAAAAACAAAACAACACAAAACTCCCTACCCCACCATCAACAATAAACCAAGTCTATTACAACTACTACAAAGGAATACTTCCAATGCATTTACTACTTCTCCTTTGTGGTGACATAGAAACAAATCCGGGACCCATGCCCGATATACTCAAACCACACCCTCCTTCACATAAACATAGAAGTAAAATGTATTTTATAGCATGCACAATTAAACTACAACCCGAATACCAACATTTAGCACAAAAAAATTCGCACCTATAATACATAGTACGCACCCTATGCACAATGATACAACTAGAAACTACCCTCACCTATCATAGTACGTTTATCAAAATCAACACCACCCACCACCTCGACTATTATTTGCGCTCATTGTCACACTCAATCCACAATTAGAAGCCTGTGACCAACTACTAATACAAACAACAACTCCAAATTGGACCACGCTACTACTAAGCAATATGGCTGTACTACAAAATCCACCAGAAAGGCACATTACAACACCGCACCCATATATACTATTTAAAAATAGAAACCAAACAATAATCGAACCTCTCGTATCCATTCACAAAGAAATATATAACTTCATCAACCAAACAAATGAACCCTTAACTCTAGAAACTATGCTCAATAAATTTCCATATTTACCTGAAAACCTACTAATAGAATCATTAAAATGTCATGACACCCTGGAAGAATACACTCACCCACCACCCCTCCCCAATATACCTACAACTTCTCCAACAAACATACAAATTAACAACCCTAATACGTGCATCATCACATGGAATGCTGCATCAATTAACACAGCTCTACCAAACCTTCAACAATTAATTTCACATACTCTAACAATCCCTGCAATAATAGTAATTCAAGAAACCAAAATAACTGCAACAAAATCCACAAAATACATACAAAATCTATTTCCACAATATAAGCTAATATTTAACAATACACATGCATTGACTCGATGTATACAACAAAGGAGACCATACATACCAGGACGTGGCGGACTTCTAACCCTTATACACAAAAAATATGCATACCCTGCAAATATCACTAAAATTCCAACTCCTGTAGAATTCTCACAATATCTACAAATAATAAAAATCGATAACCACCCACTACAACCCTGGTTACTACTCCACATGTATATGCCCTCACACATAGATGACTTACAATTAATACCAAAAATTCAACAAACTATAACCCACCAAATCTCCCTACATCCACAATATATCCATTTACTATGTGGCGACTTCAATAGAGACATTGCTCTCATTGGAAGACAAAACGAACTCAACACAATCCCACCACAAACAGAAGACATAGAATGACATACATTCACAAATAGCCTACAACTCACTTACATACCTACCAATAGCCCATTTACTAGGCAAGGCGGTCAAAACTACACCCAAACTAACCTAATAGACGGTTTTTACATACACACACATAATATCACCCAATACAAAGCAACCACAAATCATAGTCACAATCTAAACTCCGACCACTCTCCTGTAACACTACACGTACCACAAAATAAATTAATAACAAGACCCATAACAGCAACACAAAATAATCTACCAAGAATTCTAAATCCCATTCCACAAAAAAATATAGAAATATTTAAAACAAAATTTTTTGAAGAACACTCGCTTCAGATAAACGAACTCACCACCACTCTTACAAATACACACTTGACACAACACCATTGGCAAATAGCATGTAATTCTTTAGATCACCTTATACAAAGCATATCCAATAAAATACTAGAACATTGCAATGCACCACCAATTCCACAATTAACAAACCATACCTCCCAATAGGGCGGTTTTTTACCAAGAAAACTTCAAAAAAAATGGAAAGCCCACCTCTCTACTTACCACCTAATTAGAAAAGCAATATACATAATAAAAAACACAACAAATTGGACAACACATCCAATATTAGAAACACTAAAAAACCACACCCACATTCACATCCCACCACCTCCAATACATGCAACCACCCAACACGAATGGATCAAAACACTAGCAGAATTAGCCAAAACTGCAAACACACAAGCTCGCAAAATCACCACAAAATACACTCAAGATTGTATTAAAAAAGCAATCTCAAAATATCGACAATTATATGAAAAAAGTCCTAAATAAATAAATAAAAAAGTATTTAAAAATCTAAATACACCCCCACTCGATTGCATAAAAGACATACATAACAATCTACTAACCAACCCGGATGACATCGCTACTGAAATACACAACCAACAATCACTAATAAACCGACCAACAGTCCCAACATGTTTTTATTTACCAAAACACCCAATACATTGTACGTGTGGAGTGCGACAATATCCATGGCATGACTTAAACGGTCTCATCCTAGATAAACGCGGAACCCCTGAAACCCCTCTACACCACTACTTCAACAAAGAGACATATGACATATGTCTAAAGCACTTATCAAATAACAAAACCCCTGGGCCAGACTTAATTCCAAATATAATTTTAAAAAACATGCCAGATTGTTTTCATAACCTACTTTTCCTATTTTTTACACAATGCTACAAACAAAAACAAATCCCAGCCTCTTGGAAAACTAGCCTAACTATACTCCTTTATAAAAAAGGAGACCCTTCTCAACTATCAAACCATAGACCTATTGCTCTTGCTAACACCATATACAAATTTTTTACTAGTACTTTAACCCTAATCCTCTCCGCCTATGGCGAAAACCACCAAATCCTACACGATAGCCAAGAAGGATTCAGAGCTGAACGAAGTACATCACGACAACTACAACTCCTCATCGCTGCTCTAGAAGATGCAAGATTCACAAACCAAGACATCTATATATTATATATAGATTTTAAAAACGCATTTGGATCCATAGATCATGCACGCCTCATGGCTATAATGCTAGATCTTGGATACCCTAAAGACGCAGTAGCACTAATTGGAAATATTTACTCATACTCATCCACAATATTCACCGGGGAGCATTTTGGTAGAACTAAACCGATACCTATTCAAAGAGGTACTATCCAAGGAGACACATTAAGCCCTTATCTCTTTCTAATTTTTCTAGAACCACTACTTAGATGGCTCCAAAGAGGCAATCATGGATATAAATTTGGTACATCCAAAATAACTTTTAGCTCTGCAGCATACGCAGATGACTTAGCAGCAGCATCCTCTAAACTTCACTCACTTCAAATCCAACTTGATAAAATTGATAAATATTGTGAATGGGCTGGAATGGATTTAGGAGTATCAAAATGTGCAATCACTGGGTGCCCAAATAAATCTAAAACAAAACCTGACACTTTCAAGACTCAAATACAGACTATGAACATTAATTATAGAAACCAACCAATACCAATCCTCCACCAAAATGAACCATATACTTATTTAGGTATACAATTAGTACCCTCACTAAAATGGAAATTACAAACACACATCACTACTAAAAAATTAACAGATCAATGTACACAACTCACACACTGTCCAGCTACAATAAAACAAAAAATTAATATGGTCTATACCGTAATACGTGCCGGCATAGCTTACAGCTTTTATGTAGTCCCATATTCCCTACCAACAATTAAAAAATTAGACAAAAAAATCATTGGAATTCAAAAAACTATATGTGGACTACCTAAATGCACTGCAAACATAATAGCACAACTTCCACACGAACTCTTCGGACTAGAAGCCTTCTCCCTTAAAAATGCATATCTACGCTATATTGGCGAACAACTTCGCAACGCACTCAATGATCCAGGAAGATTAGGTACAATATATAAAGGACTCATGCACCACATTTTGGCCAAATATGGTGGTGCAGAAAACATTCCAAGAATCACACAACATGACTATGTCAGATCACCTACAATACGAACTCTATTTCTACTAAAAAAAGAGGCAGGAATCCACCTCAAGAACATAACAGAAAGTTTCCAACTACATGCCACAGAACTTGAACAAGAATGGATGACACAATCTAATATCACTCTACCACACCAAAACTACAAACTCTCCCTTAAACTTCTACACAAACTCCTACTACACAACATACACAAAATAAAACATATTACACTTCCGAATGGCATAAATTTAATGTCACCTGAAGACTTTACAATATACTATCATACTCCAACAAACATCGAAAAACGGGCTTTGAATATAGCAGAACAACTATTCTGCTACCCAAGGTGTACACTAGAATGTTCAACACCTTGCTTACAACATCCAAAAATACGAACTCTCAAAGCACAATACATATCAAATAACCGTAATTTAACACCAAGAGCTCCACACAACTCTCTACACCCCTTACCAAAACAACTTGCGCAACAAAATACTCCCCCTTCACATATTCCAAACAACCCACTCAGATTCCCCATATCAAAAATACTAGATCACAAAACTAAGGAAACCAAAGACAAATACAAAATTTCAAAAAAATATACTACATATCTGTGTCAATGGGCACCCCATAATAACATAACATATACTAAATGGTTACCACAAAGAGACCTTTTTCCTTTTAACCATCCCACTGTAATAGAACACAATACCTCTCTCCTAACACAATATTATACAGAACAACAACATAAGCACTATACAAACATTACACGGGCAAATTTTAACCACGAACAAACTAGAGATGTACGATTCATCCCACCCCCAACAATCATTCCACACACATACATCTCCACCATCGAATGCAACCCCGAAAAAGACATACTAACAAATACACACACTCTCCTAACACAAAATGAACTAACCCACATATACTTAGCTATCGGCAAACATCTAATTACGATTCCTACTACCAGGTTGCAATGGCTATGGAAACAATATCACACATCCATCTATAATACACATGGATTGGTTCCACCCCCACAATCATTCAAAACTGAAATCATATGGTTATACCAACGATATAAATACAAAAAATCCAGAAAAAATCCACTACACACGCAACAACACACTCTTCCACAAAGTATACTAGATTCACTAACAACAACATTCAACATATCCCATTCATATTTTTCTTCACCCATTACATGCTCTACAAAAGTCACACAATTCTACTCTCTATATGAAAGAGATAAAATATTTGGATCACTTGGCAAAGCCTTTGACTACAAATGGAAAGGCATAGGATTTGCACACCCAAACAATGAAGAAACAACCCAACAAGCACTACATTGGTCTAGACTAGCAGCCAAACATGATCAAAACACCATAACTACACTCGTCTTACCAGATATAAACTGGTATCAAAATTTCTCCCCATACAATGGACCATTCAAAGATACACATGTCATTGCCCATTTTGCCGCAAACACTATTATATACGAAGAACCCACAATTCCCATAGAAATAAATAAAAAACCCTCATATAGAACCCCTTGCAATACACATTTTCTGTATCCATCACCATTCGCACAGTATTGGTCCAGCCAACCAAATAAACCCTCTCACAATGATCTTCCAGCATATGCAGATACCACAATACTACATACAAACAGCTGCTCCAACACCCAACAATGTTACAGTGAATAAAAATTCTAATTGGAACAAACTCACATATAAAATCAACAACAACCCTACAAACATATATATGCCCCCTCTACCAACTTATGCAACCCATCCTCAACTAAAATTCCCACCACAATATAGCTATTTCACTGATGGATCTTTCATACCACCTAAACGACATGCAGATGGCCATTGGATACGTGAAAAAGCGGGATATGGAATATACAATCCTTCCAAAGAAGAAATCCAAATTTCTAAACGCTTACCCGGCCTACAAACTAGTTTTCGAGCCGAATTAATGGCCATACATAAAACACTTCGACTAATCACCACCAAATATCCGAATGAACCAGCACATATATTCACCGATTGTTTGAACTGTATATATGTACTTAACACACAACTACAACACCCTACGCTGCACCGGAACCATGCAGACAAAACTATATTAGAATCAATGGTGGATATGCTCAAAAAACGAACACAACTCACAACAATTCACAAAATTAAAGCCCATGTTAATATTCATGGCAATGAAAGAGCAGACCAACTTGCTAAAACGGGTACATCAAAAGAATACAAATTCGCCTCAAAACCATACGAATTTGCACACACTACGCCTTTTTTCTACCAAAAAGATGAATGGCCAAGCCCCTCCTACCGTCCAGATAAAGGCCCAGTCAGATGCCTCGAAACATATATCAAAAAGCATGATCGTGATAAAAATCTAGAAATACTGTCACAACAATTCCCTAACATTAGCAAATGGACACTTAATCCCGACATCGATAACATCTTGTCCAATGAATTTTGGTCTAACCCTTACATAACAGACTCACAAAAGACATGCCTATTAAAATTTCGAACTGGCCAATACATGGGAAATGCAAGAAAACAATTATTTTTTGGCATAAACAGATTTCCAACCATCACATGTTCTATATGCAACTCCCAAGATGTTGACACATGGCACCATGTACTTCTTAAATGTAAACAACAACACATCCATGCCCTTAGAGTCAAAAGACATAATAAAGCTGTTTGGGAATTGAGAAGACTTCTCATCTCCACCAAAACAACCAGATACTATACTCTCATGAACGCAGGTATATTTAATGACAACCCACCAGAAAATACAGTCCCCGAATGGCTTCTCCCTTGTTCTTGTATTCAACAATGATGCCATTGTAACACTCGATTCAAACCAGATATTTTATGTGTTAAAGGACTCCCCTACCAAAATACTCCACCAACACACCCAGATAACAATCTCACTATCCAATTCATTGAATTCACATACACTAATGACAGATTCTCACAAATAACAATAGATACTAAAACACAAAAATACCAACCACTAATTAATAGCATCATGACCCTAGGTTGGAATGTAGATCCACTAATTGTCATTACAGCAGGTGCTAGAGGAACAACACATGCCCCTTCATTAAAACTACTTGAAACCAACCTGAAATTGCCTGAAATTACTTTGAAACACACTTTCAAAACAATCAACACCATTGCCATACAATATGCTGGATCAATTATTCTACATAAAAGAAAAATTGAAAACAACCAACCTCTCCCTACAGATTAAAAACAAAAACAAAAACAAAAACAAAAACAAAAACAAAACAAAAAACAAAAAACAAAAAACAAAAACAAAAAAACAGAAACAAA
Source organism: Rhytidiadelphus loreus (assembly GCA_947034895.1). Taxonomy (NCBI): domain Eukaryota; kingdom Viridiplantae; phylum Streptophyta; class Bryopsida; order Hypnales; family Hylocomiaceae; genus Rhytidiadelphus; species Rhytidiadelphus loreus. The sequence goes on from OX344765.1 coordinate 49,403,549, forward strand.
AACAAACAAAAACAAAAAACAAAAACAAAAACAAAACAAAAACAAAAAACAAAAAACAAAAAACAAAAAAAACAAAAACATACAAACAAACGTAAATTTGAATCACCTTAAAATCTGGTTGCTTAATCTGGTTACTTGTTACTAAAAGTGTCTATTCTCGAAAGGGGAGAGTAGTTTTGCATCAATGGCTCTTGATCCATTGGACATTAGCTCATTGTCATTACAAACAGACACTTTATTCACGCCGGTCTTCTCTCTTTTGAGGGCCAGAGTTTTTATCTATCTATCTATCTATCTACGTAGCAATTGGGAGGGGCTTCAAAGTTGGAATGGGAAATGACCTAAGGTAGTATGCTCTAAAAGCGACCATTTAAGAGCTGGTCTGCCTTTTTCATAGGCTTACATGGACAAAATTATTTTTAGACCATTTTTCAGAGAAAGAGAAATGGATGTGGAAACTAACACAAGTGGTTTTGTATTTTTCCAAGCATTTTTGAATTACTTATAAATTTTCAAAAATTCAGGGCATAGGCACCTATTTGTGACCATAGGTCTCCCAAAATCTGTCCACTTGCAATTTGTAAACAGATGTGCAGAAATCAAAGGCAATGATTGGCTCTTGCAATAGAAAAATAATTTTTTCTCAATGCATTTAATTGCTACAGTGGTCCATTTAAGGATCACCATGTCTCTATTCTTCACCCCCAAATAGGGGCGGTTTGAAGAAGGCGAACCCTTTTAGAGCATACTACCTTAACTAGGATATTAACTGGAGTTTGGATGTTGAGGTGACATTTTCAAATTCTTGTTCAAAGTCATTATGGACTCATCGTATTAATCATTCATATTTTAAGGCGTCACATATGAGATTAGTAAGAGATTTTTCAATTTTTCAATTGACTCTGAGAATTTGTCATTACAGAATGTGAATTCTATAAATTGTATGGTGTGGTTTTTAGATGGGGTGGGGGGCTTTTGCGTAGTAGTATGCAAATACATAGTAAGTCCAAGCAAAGTTTAGTACACAAGTGCAATTGTTTTTGGAAACACATTTGAAGGGTAGAGTGAAGAGGGGAGTGTGTGTAGGATCCATAGGTGGTCTTCTAAGTCTCTTGCATTCATGAAGGTGAAGCATCTTGAGTTTGTGCGTGGAATGAGTAGTTTTTGTATTACTTCAACAACTTGATTGTGTTGTTTGTATCATTGGATAATTTTTGTATGTCAATGGGTCTATTTTCTGTTCATTTATTTATACTAGGGAATTGATGTAGGAGTCATTATTTTCTTCATTTTCTTTGTTATAAAAGTATGATTGTAGAAATCTTACAAGGTCTTTGAATGGTGTGCTTTCTATGAAGTTTAAATTATTGCAATGTTAGTAGTATGGGTTAGAATGTGCATGTTTGTAGTCATCTTTTAGTAGTTTGTATTCTTTTTGATTTCCAGCAAGTGCAAATGTGTCTACCATTTCATTTCCTTGAATATTTGAGTGAGCTTTCACTTTGTGTATAGTTAAGATACTTGTACAATTTATTGATAAATCTAAAATGGATCTTAACATATTTTTATCAAGGTGATTAAGATGAAAAGTGGGTGTATTCATATGATTGACGATGTGGTAATATAGAGTTAAGACTATCTATCAAGGTATATGCTAGTTCTTGTGGTCTTTTTTGTTGAAATTTTTGTAGGAAGGTGTAGGTAGCTATGATTTCTACTCTAAGTAAGTTTTGAAGGCCTAGAGGTCTGACCAAAACTCCTCTTTTATTTTCAAGATTGTAGATTCCGTATCCTACATTTTTGTAATCCAATTTTCAAAGTCTTGAGGGATTTGTAGTGAATGTATGAAGGACCCATCCCGAGACCCATCCATGTAATATGATTGAATTTGGTGTATAGAAGTTTTGACACATATTATACAATGGCCTATTAGAGATGTTGTTGAATTCTATTGTTGTAGAGAGAGGAATTTGTTCAAAGTGTTTCTAGTTTAATCCCTTAAGTTCGTTGACTATGTTTTCACCCAAAATACTCCAAAACTGCCATTTCTAGTACAAGTATCAAAGTTTGAAAAAAAGTATATTTTGGATACATGGAACCATAGGATTTTGTAGTATGCTAACTTGAAAACATGTGAAAAAAATTTCAAAATTTTCAAAATTTTCCACAACATGGATTACAAGATATGAGCTTTTGAATTCACAAAAAAAAAATTGGGGGCCCTGCAAAAAACCAGGCAGCTGCACTTCACAAGCTCACATTTGTATGAAAAAATGTTCAAAATGGTGGTACTTCTTTGAATTCATTCTTCAAGGCAAGTTGTCTACATGCTAGAAATTTTTTAGATTATTTGGAATTATACAACATATAAGAAAAAAATAGTAAGTAGAAGAAGTAGAGAATGATTCAAAATACAAAATTGTTGAGAATTTAGTTATGGAATTGAAAAATGTCAATCCCAATGGTTGCAATGTTGTAAAGAACTTCAAAGTTTATTTTAGAGTAAAGAATCCATAACTGCCCACAAACTAAAACTTCTCATAACCTTTGATTTATTGATCAAAATGGAATGATTAAAAGCTTTCCATTTATATATAGAATTCAGAAAACCAATTTTAAATTTTTGTTTATGAAAAGAGTGATTTATTCTAATCTACCCAGATTGCCCATTTACAAAAGAAAGTAACATATTAGGCCATAACTTTTGACTCATATTTTCAAATGTCATGAATTTTAGTGTAAATGAAAGATATTCCTTGTCTACAACTTCTATTAAAGTTTGGGCCAAAAGCATGGAAATCTCTAGTCACACATATGTGCCCAAAATTGCTATGTTGCCAAATTTAGTAAGTTGGTCCTTTAGGGGTTAATAACTTTAATTTGTTGTAGTATAGGAAGGATAATTTGTAGGTAAGGTTTAGGCATTTTAGGTTTTGTAGTTGACAATGTAAATTGGCAAGTAATATGATATTTCCTAGAAGATGAATTTTGTCATGTATACATTATACTAGTCACATATATATTGCAATGGAGGCAAGAGACTCGGAAATGTGTGCATGACAAATCATAGGAATGCTTCTCATGTTGTAGGTTTTCATCATGAACCTCAAATGAAATAATTGGATGAACTTTTTTCAAGATGAAAACATGACAAATTTTATGACAAAAGTTGTGAATCACATGTAATGCCTTTCAAAGTCATCATGTTCCAAACCAATCCCAACAAAACTAACTTATACTAAACCTACACATTCACAACCCATAGGTTCATATCTTATCACTTACTCTAATTTACCACTTGGGACCACTTATCACTAAGTTAGTCCAGTTCTTCGAGTCTCATAGTTCTCATCTATAGATGTCCTACATTTGGTGGCTTAGTGCCACCAATCACCAAGTCTGAGATGTGTCTTTTCCACACACCATGCGCATACTCCAACTCCATCATTATCCTCACCACGGTGCCGTGGCTTACCACCTACATCACCATCCTTCACATCTAACGCAACGATCTTCCTACCACTTGGACTCATCCACCTGCCTAGTCCAAAGTACCCAATCAGAATCTACATATTTCACATCCCAAAGGCGTGGCACCTAAGCGATCCATGAACCCAACCCTCACAACGTACCTTCATGTTGAGGGGCATTACACCTTTCTCCACTTGGAAAACTTGATGTGCTCATCAAGGCTCAACATGACACTCCTCCCTACTTCAGTCCTAGCCCTAGGAGGTTCAACTTTCACATCCCACGGAAGTACCAACTTCTCTCTAAAGTCTTTTCCAACCCTAATACTTAGTGTCCCTATGTGCAATAGATTCCATTAATGTCATCCGGAATGGATACTAAATATAATACATATGTAGTGCTAATGGCTCTTTCAAAAGTTTTCATTTTATGTTGAAGGGATGTATAGGTTTATGATATGTGATAGAACCAAGGTTGAAAGTATGCTAGCACATTAGCATCTTGAAAATCAAATGGCAGTTGGGTGAAGGTTTGTTATACCAATTAGTATCAAGAAGTATTAGTATCGTGATATTGGGATTTGTAGATGCTACCAATTTAGCCCAATGTAATGCTTGGTGAGTAAAAAGGTTTGAAATTGTGTTAGGTATGTGATGGGAAAGTGAAGTATGAGTGTATAAGTTTGAATGTAAGTGCAAGATGGTGGAGGATGGGTTTTTAATCTATAACTTGCATTATGGTATGATTCTTATAACAAAACTTATCAATAATTGCTACTATTTCATCACTTTGTACCAAAATTGTCAATAGCACAACTTATTTATCATTCAAAAGTGGTACACATTATACAAAAGAAATACTATTAGCATGTTTCTAAATCTTGTTAGAGATGATATTTCTATTTTTGAAAAAAAGAAAATATTTGGTTGCATACATGCCACTTCATGCGTACTCAATGCACTTCATCCATATTTGTAGTTGCATCAATATACCAAAGATCTAACATTTACATTATCACCAATTTTTTAGGGGGAAATATTGCTAGAAATGGACTTGGTGTAGAAATCAATGACAAGGTTATTTGAGCTTTTTAACCCCTAAAGGACCAGACTGTGTTTTTTGGCTGTATAGAAATTTTGGGCAGGTCCCTACGAGCGGAGATTTTCATATTCGGGGCTGAAATTTCAATAGAATATGAGGGCAAGGAATATCTTTCATATGCACAAAATTTCATGACATTTGGAAATACGAGTCAAAAGTTATGGCCCAATATGTTACTATTTTCACCAACAGGGCAGTTCGGGCAGATCAGAAAAATCACCTGTTTTAGAAACAAAAATTTCGAATTGATTTTCTAGAGTTTTATGTACACGAAAAGCTTTGAATCATTCCATTTTGATGAATGAGTCAAAAGTTATGAGGATTTTTTGTTTGCGGGTAGTTTTGGATTTCCTACTCTAAAATAAACTTTGAAATCCTTTATCTTACCCAATTTTCAATATTTTGGACAAAAATAAAATCGTAGGATGTAGATACATTATTACAATATTTCGACCATTGGGATTGGAAATTTCAATTCCATATTTAAATTGTAAATAATTGAGTATTTTTAATCATTCTCTACCACTACCTACTTATCATTTTTTTCCTATATGTTGTACTATTCCAAATGATTTGAAATTTTTCAAGCATGTGGCCAACTTGTCTAGGAAAACAAATCCAAAGAAGCACCACCATTTAGGTCATTTTTTCATAGAAATGTGAGCTTGTGAAGTGCAGCTGCCCTGCTTTTCGCAAGGTAAAAAAAATGATTTTAGTTAATTTGAATGCTTATATCTTGCAATCCACCCGGTGAAAATGTCTGAAATTTTTACCACATGTTTTTGATACTACATAATACAAGATCCTACAGTTAGATATGTCAAAAAAAAGTTTTTTTCCCAAAATTTTGGTACTTGTACCAGAAATGGCAGTTTTGGAGCGTTTTTGGTGAAAGTATAGTGACGGTCCTTTAAAGGTTAAAGTAGCATTTTGCCAATTCCACTCAGGTGAGTGCCAATGATTCTCCTAAACCTTCTTATTATTGTGAGTTATGTGCCCCCAAAGGATCAATGTAGTTAATAGTAACATAATTAAACCTCTTCATCTTGGACTTATTCACTACATGAGCTATCTGCAAAAATAAAATAAAAATGACAAGGAATTGTAGGTGAATTCATTTGTTGTCCTTGAGCACTGTTAAGATACAACTATAATGATCAATACACCTATAACATGACATGATCATGCATGTAAAGGATAAGTTATGTGATGTTTCTTAATTGGTTGGACCACCTAAGTAGTTCGTGTGGAATTTTCCATTTGACCTTCACAATCACAAACTTGCCATCCACTTGGATGTTCAAAATAGCTACCAAGGTTGAATGTTGTTGGGAACTCTTCCACAAGATTCATTTCTATTATATGGTTTTTTTTTCTTATTATAAAATTTCAACAAATTAGTGGAAAATTTGGCATAGTATTTTTTTAATCTAGGTAGCTCTATTAGAAATTTTGACAATATACAACAAACTTGGAACAAATTTATCATAAATTTTGGCTCAATAATTGAGTAGCCTCAGAGATGAACTAGTAGCTTGACCAAAGTATTGTCAAAATCTCACAATTTCTAGTAAGTATACCAATGACCAAGCCAATTTCATTCACCAAACATAGTTCCGTTAACCCTTAAAGGACGAAGGGTTGACCTTGGAAATCATCCCTTTCCATTACCGTGTGAATCATGAGCTTTAGAAATAGCAAAAGCACTCATTGGAAGTCAACCTACTGAAGAAGACCTCTTTTTTACAACAAAATTCCGAGGATGAATAATTGCACTTCTGTCCTCCTACAAGGATTCCCTGTCATTCATCGGACGCCAAACATCCTCCTCGACATTTTAAGGGTTAAATTGCAAATTCTTGCATCCAAACAGTTACTGGTTTGGGAAGGGATGTCTACGACTATACACCACAGTAGACCCCAAACGATGCTCCAGAACAAAGGGAACATAGAAATTTGCGGGAAAGGCCCCTGGGAACCCAGCTCGTCCGCCCAAGAGGCGTGTGTGGCCAATGCGGCCCCCCATGAAGTGAGAGTTCCCAACGACATTCAACCCCGGTTTCCCCTTTCAACGCTTTCCTCCCTGGTTGACGATTCCCAGTTGACCACGATTCCATGAGTGGCACCAAAAGCAGGTGCCACCAGCTTATAAGTAAGCAAGTGACAACTGCTTTTCATGGACACTCAACGAAACACTGGCGCTGACAAGAGTTGAACACCTCTCCTGCTTTCTGGTCAAACCAATCGCGATTCCTCCCTGCCCCCACTGCATTCATCGCTATCAACCCCTCACGCTCTCCTCCCAATTCAATCACCTCCTTCTGCACTTCTGGACAGTGGCGAGCGAGGTGGAAGAGAGCAATCTCGGCTGGAGAGAGGCTAGGTCTCGGAGTGTCGAGGTTCAATTGCACTTGGGGGGAGGCTTGGTGCGGGGAAGTAATTGCGACGAGGAGTGGCCATGGAGCGGAAGCTGGCCATGGCGGGGTTGCTGGCAGCGGCGGGAGCGACGACGGCGATGGCCGCGGAGAGCGCGAACGGTTACTTGGCGCCTGTGATGAACTTGGAAAGCGTGGTGCAGGGCCTGTTTGTGGCGGTGGTGGTGGCATTGATCGTGGTGAAGCTGCGGGCTCCCAAGCTGAAGTTGCCTCCTGGTCCCATCGCCCTGCCCGTCGTCGGCAACTGGTTGCAGGTTCAGTCCATGCGCACTGCCCCTCTCACTCAATTGATTTCTGCCACTTCGCTCATGAATATTAAGCTACGAACCGGATTGTTGCATTACACTCCCCTGTGACGTAAACGAGTATTTCTAATTGCTCCTGATTGAACATGGGCTCTCCATCGGCTGTTGGGATTACCGTGCGTGATTCATTCATAGGGTACCAAGGATCAGAGCTGTATAGCTGGGCTGAGTGCTGACATCGATGGATTGGGTGGCTTGCAATTGCTGCAGGTGGGCGATGATTTGAACCACCGGAACCTGGCCGAGATGTCGCAGAAGTACGGAGACGTGTTCCTGCTGAAGATGGGGCAGCGCAACCTGGTGGTGGTGTCTTCGCCCGAAGTGGCCAAGGAGGTGCTGCACACCCAGGGCGTGGAGTTCGGGTCGCGCACCCGGAATGTGGTGTTCGACATCTTCACGGGCAAGGGCCAGGACATGGTATTCACAGTGTACGGCGAGCACTGGCGACGCATGCGGCGGATCATGACGGTGCCTTTCTTCACCAACAAGGTGGTGCAGCAGTCGCGCGGTGCGTGGGAGGACGAGGCGCTCCGCGCCATTCAAGACATCCAGGCCCAGCCTAACGCGGCAACCACGGGCGTGGTGATCCGCCGGCGCCTGCAGCTGATGATGTACAACATCATGTACCGCCTGATGTTCGACTCGCGCTTCGAGAGCGAGGAGGACCCGCTGTACCTGAAGCTCAAGGCGCTCAACGGCGAGCGCTCGCGCCTGGCGCAGAGCTTCGAGTACAACTACGGCGACTTCATCCCCGTGCTGCGCCCCTTCCTGCGCGGATACCTCAAGGTGTGCCAGCAGATCAAGGACCGCCGCCTGGCTCTGTTCAAGGAATACTTCCTGGACGAGCGCAAGAAGCTGCTGAGCACGCGCGGCGCCGCCACGGCCGACGGGGAGAAGTGCGCCATCGACCACATCCTGGACGCACAGAAGAAGGGCGAGATCAACGAAGACAACGTGCTGTACATCATCGAGAACATCAACGTGGCCGCCATCGAAACCACGCTGTGGTCCATCGAGTGGGGCGTGGCGGAGCTGGTGAACCACCCGGAGATGCAGACGCGGCTGCGCGACGAGCTGGACCAGGTGCTGGGCGCCGGGACGCTGATCACGGAGCCGGACACGTACAACAACAAGCTTCCCTTCCTGTCGGCGTTTGTGAAGGAGGTGATGCGTTTGCACATGGCCATCCCCCTGCTGGTGCCGCACATGAACCTGCACCAGGCCAAGCTGGCGGGCTACGACATCCCCGCCGAGAGCAAGATCCTGGTGAACGCGTGGTGGATCGGCAACGACCCCAAGTTGTGGGAGCAGCCGGAGCAGTTCCGGCCGGAGCGCTTCCTGGACGGCAGCATCGAAGCGTCCGGCAACGACTTCCGCTTCCTGCCATTCGGGTCCGGGCGGCGCTCGTGCCCGGGCATCATCATTGCCATGCCGCTGCTGTCAATCGTGCTGGGTCGACTCGTGCAGAGCTGCGAACTGCTGCCCCCGCCGGGCGCCAAGCGGGTGGACACGGCGGAGAAGGGCGGCCAGTTCAGTCTGCACATTGCCACTCACTCCACCGTCGTGGTGAAACCCCGAGTGGAGTTAGTAGCTTAAGATAGTAATCAAGGAAGACTCCCTCCCCCCAACGAGCTGCCCTTCTTCATTCATGCCCATTAGCATCATGGCAATTGTCAGCTCACACTAGTTTGCAAGTTAGCATAGTTTCCAGGGCAACACTAGATTAGGCCCCAACATAGAGAAATCACCGACGGAGAACACTCTTAGAAGCTTATCAATGGATCCATAAGCGAAGCGAAGCAAAGGCTCTAGTGCCAGATTCGGATCGAACTTCGAGTCAAGAGGTCCATTGTGGATAAATTAAGTCATTCGTGTACATGCTGCTCCCACTATTCCTTCCTACTAAATGGACAATCGGGATGCGACACCAATTACCTTAACTATCTCCAACTGATGCTGTTGTGGTGCGCTACCATTTTAAGGTTAAATCTCGTGGAACTGTAGCTAATAAGTCCTATCCAAAAATGTATCTCATGCATAGTAATGCAAGATGTTATTGAAACATGGAACAGTTTTTCTAGATCAGCGATTGCTGGGGTTCAGAGTTGGGACAACTCATTCCTTAAAGCTCAAGATGAGTGTATTTATACTAGCACAAACTCGGAGTAGTAGTTGATGGCCAGGGACTACTGAGGCCACAGAACGCTTGATATCTGCTTCGGAGATCTTTGTCCCGAAGAACCGTCCCGCAGATTCTATCTGTACAGTACAGTCCAACTTCTGATTCATCTCCGTCGAATAATCCAGCTCATGACTCGTGCTGTACCTCATGTGGGTGACTTGCTTCATGTCAAACGACAGAACAAAATCGAACAAGAGCTTGCTGTCGGAGAATTGTAGATTTATGCGAAGGTCTGAACCTGTCAAAGAAAACGGCGAGTTCAAGAAGTGTGGACGTGATTATGAATATGTTGGATCTTAAAGGTGAAACAAAAGTTGGATGTTATGAAAATGTAATTGCATTCAAAAAATTCATCAACTAAACAATCAAGAAATCAGCTGAATTCCTGGATAGATGGTGGATATGGAAAAATAAGGGAGACATAAAAGAAAACCAAAACAGTACATTAAAATAATATACATAATGAAGAGTAAATACGAGTAGTATTACCAGTTTGAAGCCGGAAATGAGGTATAACGACGTATATTCGACAATTGTTGACCTCCTCCATGAGATCAAGTAATATCATCACCTTCGAGTGCACACCCTACACCCACAGCACTAAATCACGTGGTAAGTGCAACTGTGTCTTATCCAGAGATTACTGAACCGGATTGTCACGTCATGCTCTAGTTCATATCGGATACGTTGCGGACTTACCTGAACATGATGCATTAAGCTTTGTGGTTGAACTATTTCTTCATGCCGTAACAGAAACCATCTCCATGCTAGTGAGGCATTCATGTGCCTAAACATCTGCGTGCACACCAAAATAAAGGGCGGGTTATAAATTCTGAAACAATAAGCCATCTTTCTTGTATCACTTATGCTCGTAAGTGACACAAGGGTGCAGTATTAGAGCACGAGGGCTGCAGGAAACCGTGAGGGAATTTCTGTGAGAGTTACAATTCCAGCTAACACTAGTATGAAAACTAATTGACGAGGCAATGACAAATCAGCTCTACCTGATTAATGCTCGCCTCGTTAAGATCAATCAAGCTCCTGGATACAGTAAACTCAAGATTGTTGTCCGTTCGCTCGAAGACACTGGACACAAACGGCACACGGATCAATAAGCAATACGAATCGCAAAAATTCTGCCAGAGAAATACTAATCCTCGAATATGCAAAGAAGCCTGTCAAACATAAGAATGAAGAAATTGAGCAGAGTATTCCTCAAGAAAAGTCATCAAAAGACCACGATACAATAATTATCAGCACCTGGGACCCACATACAATAATAAATTGAACTTCAGCAACCTGTGAGTGAATAGTGCCCAGTATTCGAACTTATGAAGAACTTCGTCTCCAGTTTTCGTGGTCTTGAGATCCCACAACTGCCATAAGAGTGACCACATGAAAGGTCGTTACTCAGATAGAAATAAAATATTCTTTCCAAATTTATGGCCTTAGCATAAACATCAAATAATAGAACCTTACAACTTCAATTTCTACAATTGAGGGTTCCATTTGGGAGAATACAGCTCATATTCACACCTGCATGCAATTAAGAAGTTGAAATCTTTTTTTGAGTTTGCTAAACTGAGCCTGAGAACCCAAAACGGCCATTTCCTTCATCTCGAAGCAAATATCGTTCCTGCACTTCTTCGCAATTGCTTGGTGACAGTCCTCGGCTCTTTTTCGTAGCTCCTCAGAGTGTCTCTTCAGGGCAATACGCCTTTCCTCAGCTACCTGGAATGCACCAATCAAGAGTAGAATTCAAGAAGTGCTTTGGTAAACTAAGCGTAAGAAAGACACATTTTCTGGAACTCGTAAGGCAGTAAAACCAGGATTGAAATGAGCGAACTCATGCAGCACCTGCATCTCCTGACGCAGTTTTTGCCTTCTTGACTCTTGTTGAAGGGATTCGACTCTTGATTCATTTGAATCCATTTCCTGAAATCAGCCATACAACAATTGTACAAGACACAAATTGCGCTCAACTAGGGACTTCCATGCAGCATCAGTCTTTACGAGATAAATTGTAATAGTTGTGCGGATGCAGAATGTTGTTATCAGTGAAACCCCTACCCTTCTGAAAGAATGAAAATAAGAAATAAAGCTCATAAGTGCATTCATTAGTCAAGGTACAAAAGAAGTGACCCTTTCGACAAACCTCATCCACATTTTTGAGGCTCTCTCCTTCCATTGTACCATCAGGATCCCTTGCACTAATCTGCTCTTCTGCATCTCCTCTCAGACACCGCGATTGCAACTGACTGTCACTTTCAGGTTGAAAATGCAAAGTCCTTCGAAGAATTTGCCGGGTCTCCGCATCAGAAGAAGATTCTTCTTGTGCACAGCCGTTGTCCTGAAGAGACATCATCCTGAGCAACATTTTGCTTGCTACGCTGTTCCGAACCTCCTTCGAATGAGACACTTGCTTAAGAGTCATTGCTGCCTCTTCCGACATGCATTCAAAAATGTGTTTCTTCTCTTTTGGACCTATTGGTGTGCAAAGTTTGTCAGCCATGGAGTGAGTGACTTCGTCTTCCATCTGGCCTATTGCTGGCTGGCGTAAAACAACTTCGCCTCCCTGAACCAACATATCAGAGTTGATTCAGAACAAGCACATCCTGATCAAGTACAAAGATTGTGATTGCACTATAATTTACTCATATCAATTTCGGATGGAGACGTATATCTGTACATAGCCGGTGTAAGGTACGACTATAATCACAAATTGAGAGACAGGCAGTACAAATATTACTGAATTCAACGAAGTACAATAAAGTTGCGCAGGACTTGCCAAAGCACGAAGGTTGGACGGCTGTGCACTCCAAACAATCTTCCGAGGATTCCATCCCAACCCTGAATCAGGTGTTTCGGCATCAGCAGCAAGAAGGTCCTGAACATTTGGAATAGCTGCCGAAATATCGTCTTGGAACGAGGGAGAATCGGTCAACGCCGTGTCAATTTGCATTGGCACTGTCTGAGCCTTAAGAACTAGACGCTGAAAATGCTTCGACCTCCTGGGTGATAAGGGAGTGGTACTCATGTCACTCGACACCTCTGCTCTCCAATTATAGTGGTCTGTGAAGACTGCTGTTGCATCTTCGTCTTGGACGTCTTGGCCCAAACTCTGCTGTGCACTCTGATTCCTTAGGTTGGCCTCTATAGCATCCACCTTTCCTTGAACGTTAGGAAATGCGGGTCTGGGTATTAAACTCTGCATCCCATACACAATGTGAGTTCAAGCCAGTAAGTCAACCGCAACACGACAATGAACTATGCACGAGAACGTCTCATGTCAACTGAATACTGCATTGTATGCAAATTCCTAGACAGCAAACCGTCAACAACATCCTGTGTAATAAGAAAACAAGTTAAAGAAAGTTTCTTTCCTGCCCCATTGACTTTGAGACGGAAGTTTCTCTTGAACTCTTTTGATTCCCCTTGAAACTAAAAGTATCTTCGGGATTCTGGAACACATTCCTGATTCTCCCAATGTCTGATTGCATTTCTATAGTGTCTTCTTCAAGACGTCGGTTTGAGACAGATTCTTTCTCTTCCGCTGCCCGATTGTGAGTAATATCATCACCCTTCTTAAATGCTTTTTCCTTCTGGATGTCGATTTCAGACGTGACACGATACGCTGCAGAATCCTCAGCATCAATATCACTTTTTCTTTGGAAAATGCGATTGAGAGGTTCGACACTCGGTGAGTCACAGTTATAGCCACCCAAAACAAACGTCAACTTCGGCATTGCCTCAGTTATCCCTTCTTGATACCTTTCCGTCATATCCTCATCAGATATGTCCATGCGTTGATCCCTATCCTCCCAGAGCAAAGACTTTGCAGAGTCAGACGATTTTGTTGGGACAGAAGTGAGCTGAGGTGCATGTTCAGTCCATGTTCGAGTGATGTCCATAGAATCTGTATCCTCATCGGGTGCCGGTAACAACACTCCTGAATTGGTACCCAGGTGGACAGTACCATCGAAGGTCTGCAAGCCAATTGATTTCCTGAATTCCTTGTTCAATATTCTCTGTTGCAAGAATGGCTCCTGTCGCCCAAGCCCTTGACCATATTGACCAACTTGCTGTCCAACCACGGGTTCGGCAGTCATTGATTGAGCATGCCCCTGTGACATCGAGAATTGAATATTGGAATCCATTTTGGGCTGAATAGATCCTGAGTTATTCTTCTCTGCGGCAGATGTGCTCATTCTTTTGCGGTTCCTCTCATAGTGCCTCAAAGTCACAGGGGAATCCTCACCAGCACCAGCAGCAGACTGTACAGGAGGATTTAAACCAATGTCATTATCTACAAGGGTGACGTTGGGTTCTGCAGCTTCTTGAACTCCTGACTCTTGCGCTGTGCACTCTGGTTCCGTTGACTTGGATTTCTTTAGAGTATTTAATGTGTGCATATCCCGGTTGAACAATCTCTCAGCAGTCCCTGAATGAATCTCCATAGCAGAATCACGCCCACCAGCAAGAGACTGAGAAGTGTTATCCATGGACACATTATCATCATTGTCAAACGTTGATGTCCTGTTTTCCGATGATACCACTGGCCTCCTTGCATGCAACTCTGTATCTTTACTCGTCCTGCTACCTTGCAACTGTGATCCATACAGTCCATCTGCGTCACACACATTCCTGGAGTTTGTAATCTGTTCTCCTTCATCTACAAACAATTTGCGTCTATCACCATTTGAGAAAGGTGAACTGGTTTCCATTGAGATCGTATCATCAACATCAGGTTGGGATACGGGCCTTTCAATTTGCATGCTTGATATCTTTCCTTGTGACTGTGCATCACCCTCTGTCCAATTGTCCCAGTCCTCCATTGTGTTCTCCTCAGTATCGTGGATACTCGACTCCTTGCGTGAGGACTTCTTTTTGGCTAAAACTTTGAGAAGAACCTCAACGGATCCCTGGATCATGTCACTGATGTCGCCGTCACCTTTGTGCCACGTGGGTTGATCCAACAGTTTCCTTTCTACCTCCTGCGCTTTCTTTTTGGGCCACAATACACTCACATCAGCCACCATGTCCGTGTAATCTCTAGGGGTTCTAGTGGCGGTTTCACGACCCTCAGAAAGACGGTGCAGTGTCTGATTCGCAAGCATTTGTGACATTCTCGTGTGAAACATCTGACTATCCATTGTCATATTGTCATCGTCTTCCACAGCCATAATCTGGTCGCACATCGTAATATGGTGAAGATCGACTGGTCCCGTATTTTCATCACCGCTGAAAGTTGTTCAATCATAAGACGTGAGGTCAGGAATTTATAGCCAAGAATCTTATGCTATCTTCTGAATTGGAGAGAGAGAATGTTATGTCATATTACTGACAAGATCATCGAGAATGTGCTGCTTAGCACAGTTAGTAAGAAGCTGATGTCATTATTAAGTGAATATTTTGTAAGCCTTTGAGGGTTTACGCAAACACAATTATATGATCAGCAGTCTATGACGACTGAGGTTTTAATTGTATCTAGAACTGTGTCAAGAAGAGAAGTCTCACTACAAAACTCATGTGATATAGAATTGGTACCAAATGGCTTGCCCATAGGACATTGATGCGAAGTAGGGCTTACCTTCCAAGTGCAGAATTCTCACGATCATCGAGCCAGTTACTAGGTTTCAAAAATTCTTCCTGGTCCTCCTTCTGTGTATCCCGTAGAGCTAGGGGCCGTCTCCCTCGCCTCTTTTGGCGAGCATTGTTTCCTACACTGGTTTGCGCATTCTCTTTATCCACCTCGTTCTCATCCTGTCGCCCTCCCCTGGCAGTAGAAAGTCTCTCCGAGCGTCTCTGCGGACTTCGGGAAACGCTCGAGGGTGTGGAATGCGTTGACAAGCGCGACATAGTGCCTTCTGGAGGGGTCTCGTAATCATCATCACGTGCAAAGACATGGATCGAAGGCTGCTCCGCAAAGCTGACCCGGCGCAGTGAAGACCGCCGCCTCTTCCGGTTCTGAGTGGTGATGCTCCCATCGAAAAGCTCAAATGTCGCGCTATCATCCATGCCTCTAAAATCCATCGTCGGGGTAGCCGGAGCTTCCATCTCACTGTTCTTTCTAACTCCACAGGTGCAACTACTATTCTCTACGCCATTCTCTGAATAGGCACTCCCAAACCACTCACCCAAACCATTAACCAACTCCAAACACTCGGGTCAGCCGGAGCTTCCATCTCGCTGCTCTTTCTAACTCCACAGGTGCAACTACTATTCTCTACGCCATTCTCTGAATAGGCACTCCCAAACCACTCACCCAAACCATTAACCAACTCCAATTCACTCGACCATAAAACACTATCCCCATCCCCCGACTCTCGTTAAATTCACAAAGAATAAATACCAACTGGCGGCAAACTAAACGAAAGAAGGAAAATAAATGAAAATCACCTGTCCCGTTCACTTCTAGAGCAAAGCCAAGTCGGAAACCATCACCACAAAAAAACTGAAAAGAATTGGCAGGCGCGCCGTGAAAGGGAGCACTGATCGCATGGAAATTGAGAAATTACTGCTACACGCGGGGTCTAAGGCACCAGGAACACGCCGTGCCATTGCAGAAGCGACAAGGCTTGGCCCGCCGGCTATGGCGAAAGGCAGCTCCAGAGCTCTGCACAGGAGCTGTTGACAGTTTGAAAGCACAGCAACAGAAAGAAACACGAAGAGGGAAAATTCAAATTCTACTGGAAACTCGAGTGGACGGCATAGAGAACGTTAGAGAGCTTTGGGAACTTCCTCTACTAATACAGTATAGTACAGTATTCCGATTCCTGTCTCTTTAGATACGACCACGGAAAAAGGAGCTTTTTTATGGAAGGTTCCACAACAAGGGCACTCCCCACTTCGGCCCCAATGCACACTTCAAGAAATTTTGTAAGGAAGGAAATGACTGCAATTTGGAATCCCAGGTTTTCAAGGAAATATCCGCATGCTCTAAAGTCTAAACCCATATTCCATTGCAAAATGCATACGGAAAATAATATTAAATACAAAATTTCCTAGCAGTGCTTTTTAATTAAAAAAAAGAAGCAACAAGGCTAGAAATGGCCCACCTTATAAGAAAAGAAAATTGATGATAATCAAGATGTTCCAAATCCATTTTTGGTGAGCAAGTTTTCTTCCTTGACAATTGTAACTCTCTTGCAGTGATTATGGTCTAAATTGTCCCACCTTAACCTATCATTCACAAGGCAAATTATCCATGATAAGAACACTACTGGTACACAAAAATGGTTATTTATTATGGTCTAAACTATTTATCATAAGGACATACTATTCATTCCCAAATGTAGATGTGACATTGTAGCATTAACAGTGTGCAATGGTGGCACTGTTAAATTAGACATCCTAATTCTCAATCCAATTACATTCACTCATACCAAATCACCATTTCAATGTACTAAAAGCCATTCTTCATTTGGAATGCAAAAAACAAGAAAGCGTATATTAGGGCATCATATTTGTGCATCATAACTTGATGCCCCACAATTTCCTTTCTATTAGTAGAATAGAACAAATAGAACAAAATATTTCTACACTATTGCTCTAAGATTAAAAGACTCTTTAAAAAATCAAACATGTTTCAAAATTACAAAACAAAAATTACAAAAAATGTTAGAGAGTCGTTAGTAGAAAATAATAAAACATAAAAAAAATTGTATTGTTTATTTATTTATTTTAAAATTATAATAAACTATTATAGCATTTTAGATTTGATAATATTATTTTTTTCAATTAGTGTGAATGATACTAATTTACCAAAGTCACACTATTTTCAAACTAATTACATTAATATACACTACAATATTATTGTATCATGTCATTTTCTATAAATTGAAACAAATAATTAGTGATACTAAATTTGCTCCCTCATTAGTAGAACAATTCAACATAGTTTTTTTAAACTAGGATTCGATAATTCCAAACCTAGTGACAGCCTAATAAATTAGTTAAATCTTTCTAATTGATGAAATTGGATATTGGTGTTCTGAACAATAACTTTAAATTATTGGAAAAAAAATGGATTATTCTTAGTGTAGCTCTTAGTCACCATTATCTTCATGCAAAACATTTCTTTTTGTAATTCCAATAAGTAGTGTAATAATTACAAGATTTACATGTTTTGATAACAATCTAAGGCAATTTGAGTAATTGAAAAAATTTGTTTCATTTTATTTTTTAAACTTGGATTTTTAGAAGAAAAATAAAATTGAAGTGTGTTGAGATTGTCTTCTCTAACATTTTCATCATTGGAGTTGGAAATTTTTTAATTATCTATACATTTGAATTGTTAGCAATTTATTGTTTCTAGTCCAATCATTTGTACTACCTTACTTTAAAATATAAAAGTTATTAGTAAAGTAGTATGAACTTTGCTACAAGACTCCATAATAATAGCATTTTGGCCTACCAATTCACCTTGAGTTAGCATTGAACTCAAGATCCTTATTTGGAATTGTAATTCCTCCTCTCACATGCTACATGCTTTTGAGCATGCATTGTTAGAAGCATAACTAGGAACAAAGCTAAAAAAAATCAATTTTGGACCTAAAATAAGCTTGGTCTACCAATTCATGTTTCTCCTTATTTGTATGTAAAAAGGCCCTTTAGGCTCGGTCCCACTTTACAATTAACTCTATTGTTGAAAAATATCTTGTATTTTCAACATATTTGTTCAAAACTAGGTTCTTTTTCAAATTTTAAAACATGAATTATTTGTTTTTTAAAATTATAAAGATGAAACTTCACCTTTGGAAAAGGTTGTATTAGAGGAGATTTCAGCCCTGTAGAAGACCGTGAGTTATCACAATGTTCCCGGGCGTTCCTATACTACCAAATCAACATGCCGATGGGGTCAGGCGACGGCCACATTGGCAACATATTATTTAATTATTATTATTTTTTTAAATTAAATTATTATTATTTTTTTAAATTAAAATTTTTTTTTTTTTTAAATTTAAAAATTATTAAATATTCTGGGCAGCAAAACAATGTTCACAAGAATGGGAACATGGATGAAACGGCCTTCTAGAGACCTGAAAACTCATGTAACGGAAAAAATTTGTTTATGAAATTCTAACATCATAATTTTGGAATCGATGAGTTTTTGAATTTCAAAGTTTGAGACATCCTTTGAATGAGTCTACCAATAATAAGTAATAAAATATCAAAATTTAGCATTAGTGAGAGTCACAAACATTATTCACCCCTTCAAACAAGTACAATATTCTTGAGCAAATTTGATGAAGGCTTCATAGTTATCCACTCATCTAGTTCCATGTATATTTCTTCAACAAAATGAGAGCACTCTATTGTGACTCCCTTTGATGAATTCTAGGAAAGAGTGATGTGAAGTAGCCTTTGATTTGAAAAGGACTAAAGTAAAACAACCTATTGTAGTCAAATTTAGGAGTTTGACCACAAGTGGTTGCTGAAATTTTTCAATTTTTTCCCCACAGTAGTACAAGTGTGAGAAAAAGTGAGAACAATTAAAATTATGTTTTTTTGACAAAGTATGAATTTTTGAAGTGTTCTATGCATCATGATCCAAAAGAATCTGTAGACTACCTTAGAACAAACAGAATCTGAATCCATCATGTTTATGTTGTTCACCTAAAGTAGTCATAGTATTTTCTAACATGGAGGGTCTAAAAAGTCAATTCTTACAATAAGTATACATTGAAAAATTAGAAGTTCCTAATGAAGTCAGTAATCACTCCATTATTGTCATCTAAGACATGCATTGAAGCCAAAATTGTACAAACTGAACCCCCCCATAATAGGGATATTTCCTAGGTGTCCGCAATGGGTCATCTCGCCACAATGGGTTGATTTACCTTAGATAATGCTCAAGAGCCAAGAGGCTCAAGGGCATTATGGGACATAATGCCAAGTCTAATAGTTCATCATAGACGTCCATATCTATACTTTTCGCAAATTTAAGGGTGTAGAAGGAGGGTCTGCGTTATGAGTTATAACACTTTTTTGACTACCCAATGGAATGGTGACAAATCTGCCTTGGAAACTGGACTTGGCATTATGACTAAGGAACTTCAATTAACCCTGAAACAATATTTACAATGAAACAAGCTTCTATAAACTTTGGAAGGGCCATTTGAACTGGGTGTACTGTATGTGCAGAATAGCAGACAGTGACTTGATAGAGTGGATGCATTGCCTTGTATCTCATACTCCGGTAAGTTGGATGCGGCAACTGACAAGTTGGAAGCGCAGCCTGAGCCCATTCGAAACGGACCCCCAATTTCAGAAATTGAGTTTCATTGCAACTATCGTATGTCTGTGAGGGACAAGAGCACCTCCGGCTTCCACCTTGCGACTCTGAGATGAGCTGGTGAGGCACATCACCTTACAACTGGGAAAAAGGGAAGGAAACGGAGGGTTCGCAACCCCAACCGCGAGATAACTAAAGCTAAAAGAAACCAAACACTCTGCTGCGTGCCATTCAACCAACACTTGTGGTACGCACTGCGTCTCCACTTCCAAGAGTACCGGTAAGCTTTGAGTTGTAGCACACACGGGTGAAACAAAAATCCTGTGAATCAATCCTCTGTTCATAAAATAAAGTAGAATTTCGTAACATGGTAAATTCCGTAGCCTCACTACTAATGGAGTGAGACTAAGTCAGAGAGAGTTGCCCCACTGACTGCTAATTAATCTCTATGTCTGCGCGTGCTTCAATTTCAACACGATAGCAGAGAATCAATAATCTCTTCAAGAAAATTCAAAAAGAGAGAGCTAGAGGCAAAAATATATAAAGTATCAATCCCACGAATGACGTCGTCCAGGACTAATCTTCGAACGCCCTACATTCTAAGCTTCCACAACGTCTTCCAGGTGGCGCCATGCTTCGCCACAGCAGCGGAAGCAGGCTTCTGCTCTCCCGAACGGAAACGTATCCTGGGTACTCTGTCCACAGTGAACTGGCCGTCCACTTCGGTGATGGTGATGCACTGATAATCGCAGCAGTCGTCGGAAGTCACAATGACGTTCTTCCCCGTTCGGTCCGTACCCATCAAAAATTCTTGATAGGTGTCACTGTAGTCCACCTGTATCGTGTGCTTGGCTCCTTTTCGAATTTTAGCGAAATCCACAAAGTATCGGTGGTTGCCCACTTTCACGTTCAACACTTGCTGCGTCTGGTTCACAATCTCAGTCACCGAGGGGCCCATATGCAACAATCAATCGCCCAGACTCCTGCCCAACCCTAGATCGAGATTCAAAGGAAGGAACCAACCTTGAGCTGACCGCACAAATTGCAACCGACACAAAAGAGGCGACAAGCTGAAACTTTAGAGACGGCACAAGTACTTGCCAGCAAGAGTATGCGCACAGAATGGCCTTTGTGCATATACGTACTACTAGGAGCGCCGATAGAAACCAAAACAATGAGAGAAGTAGCAGGCACAAGAGAGAGGGTCGCTTATTAGTATTGGAAACGAAGCTGTGAATTGCAATTGCCAACGGTCCCCCGGAAACCTCATGAAGACGTGCCTTAACGATTCCAATGAGATCCCGTCAAACGGTCACGACTCCCGAGTCAGACGAGACACCTGCAGGCAAGCGGAACCTAGTCGGCCATGGGCACTCGGGGGTCAGAACTTACAGACGAAAGTCTGGAATGGATTAGACGTTCAGCGCAGCTTCGCGGAAAGAGCGAGCAGGGCAGGATCAAAGCGCGAATGAACGACCCAGTTGGCACCACGTACACGTACGGCCTTCTGGGATCTGATGTGGAGCCTTCCCAATGTGAACGCTGTTCTGGGTCGAGGGCCACGTGTAATCCCTTAAGCCCACATGTGCCACGTGAAAAGCTTGTTCGAAAAGCTTTGTCCCTTGAACCTCATGGAGGGTCGGTCACAGTATATATCGTACAGATTCAGCACCTTGTTTTGATTTTCTTGACTTTCGGCACTTTCACCTCCGGCACTCTCAATTTTGGATTGGTTTTTTCTATTCATGTGTAAATGTGTTTCTTTTCCTACATTTTCTCAAGAATATTTTTTGAATATTTAGAATTGGCACCAATGAAATTTTTTCAGATTTTCAGAAATAGTTGTACAATTTTTAAAATTTTAGACATGTTCTTAATTCTTCCTAATTATTTATGAAACTGACCTACACATAGGATATTCGGGAATTATTTTCAAGCTTCGTTGCATTAGATGGGATTGGGGAGAGTTGGAGGGCCGTTTCAAGCCCGTTCCCAGCTCCATTCCCCCGCCCCCATCAAACGCGGGTGTCAGAATTTTTTTATTTAAAATAAATAAATACATACATACATACATACATAAATGAATGAATGAATAAATGAATAAATGAATAAATGAATAAATGAATAAATGAATAAATGAATAAATGAATAAATGAATAAATGAATAAATGAATAAATGAATAAATGAATTAAAAAATTAAAAATTAAAAATTAAAGTTCTTAGAATGAAAAACAAGGTTAATTTTTTTTTTTTTTTTTTCAAAAAATCTGACCTAGCAGTCGCTTGGCCAAGTCAGCACGGGCGGGGAACGACAAGTTTTAGCGGATTTTGATTGGGTTTCAACGGATTTTGATTGGGTTTCAGCTGGGGAACTCACAGCCCTCCCCGATGGTTGAATCGCATCTAATGGCTATTTTATTCCAATTCCTGCAATCAACCGTTTTTTCAAGTACCACCCATTATGGTTATTTTCTTTGGATTTTTATCTATTTATTAAAAATTAAAGAAATTAAAGAAATTTTCACTTTTTTTTTCTTGTCCTTTTAAAATCCAACCAATTATTTTCTCATTTTCAATATATTTTAGAGTGAATGGAGAAATAACTTGTGTTTTGTAGAATGGGATTGAGAATAATTGTAGATAAGGTTACAAATGGTGTTTGACTAAACATAATGCCTCATTAAATGCCAATTGGAAACACCATTATGGACTAGGTAATGTAAGAAGCACAACCTTCTTATGACAAATAACATACTGAGTCATGGGAGATATGAAGAATGTAAATTCTCATAATGAGCATTCACTTTCACATTATTGGACATAGCTTCAATGTTGGATAATTAGATCTTGGTTATGCAAACTCAATCAAGAGGCTAAGAGAAGGGCATCATGATGCTAACACAAATATGATATAGAAAAAAACATGACTCTCCTCATTCAATGAAGGATTGTCATCAATCTTGAAATGGACTCTATTGAGGTTAATTATGGTCCTCTCTATGCTCAAGGCAAGAAGTATAGAGCAACTTTTCAATCAATCAATAGAAGTTTCAAAAATTGAGAAGACCAACAAATACAGCTTTACATTTTTGTTCAAAAGAGAGAATCAAGATGTGGCCTACAAGTGGCTATGTCCTTGGAGCATTGCCTCCTTTTCCTTCATACGAACCTAATATATGATGAAAGTGGGGCAACATTCATTAGGACCTCCACTATGGCCACACCAAACACCAAAGAGTGCATACCAAAATTCCCTTAAATATGGGATAAAGGTCACTATTACACTGTTCTCCAATGTCTCACATTAGTATTTGTTGTTTTGTCAAGGTATTGGTGGACCAAATTCATTGAGGCCCAAATGTGTCCTCAAAATGTGCCATAACTCAAATTTGATGTAGGATTTGACGTGGGATTTGACAAGACAAATAATTATATTGGATATTGATTTGAACTATGAATAGTTGAACCATGTGAAGATGCGAATTGTCCAATTTTATAAATTAAAAAATGGAACTTTAAGATATGTGTATTTTATGACCTATTATGTAACAATATAGTTGTATTATGGTCAAATGCAATATAATCCAATAGAGCATGTGAGGTGTATTCAAATACCACAAAATGATTGTTTGGTAGATTAGAGATGTAGTACTTAGAAGGGGTGATCAACATAATATTAATATAATTATTGTGCATTTTGCTATGTGCAAACCACTTCCATTCCTAAATTTACTTGTTGTCCTTGTGGCCAACAAAGAATAAATATCCATCCCCATGAATGAAGTATAAATCAAAGGGAATAAATTGCATTCGTAAGTGCTACAAGGTCACCATTCCCACACTTGATTAGCACATGCTTGTATGCATATATTGTCCTCCTTATATATACGAATCAAGTGCATGGTGTTTTCAAATCTAATCTTGTATAAACAATTTACTACATTTTTAATGATGTTTATTACAAAAAGGATGCATTGCCATCTATACAACCAACAACATGTCTATGCAATGCAAAAATTGTCATGTGATTTAAACCTTCCTTCCACAATCCGTGTCCTAACAAAGTGACAATACAAGTGGAATTGCATCATTTCTTCATGTTTTGTGTGTGTAACATTTAATAAAAGTTCCATAGCAAAGTCCAAAAGAATTGAAAAAGGTGTTTAGCTCAATCAATTACAACTTTCTTGCAAATACAACTTTGTATTCTAAAATGCGCATTATACACTAGAAGGGCAAATATTTTCAAATCCTTTTAAGAGTTAAAACAATAACCTATACCAAATCCAAGTGAATAGTGATTTTTTGTTAAACTTGATTTATTTACAATAGAGAGAATATATCAGTTGTGTTATACTGTTATCGTAGAGGGTGGTGATGACTGCCCTTACCTTGCTTTGTACCGGCCAAGACATTGTCAAATATTCAACCATTACAAGCAGGTCACTAATGTATGGAGGTACTCTTTTTAGTATAGTAAAGCTAACTTGTCATAACTTCATATCTATATTTCGTAAGCAATTTAGTTTTCGTCTCCCATGATTCCACCTGTACACACCAAATATGATCCATAAATAGAGAATTGACCAGTCACAAGTAGAATGGAACAAAAAATCCAACTATGAGTTCAATTGAAACTAGCAAGCCAACAACATAATGACAAGGCAAGTAAAAAACACAATCAGTATTGGTCTCTGTATATATTCTAGGCCACACTATTAGAAATTTCAATTTTTTTTTGTTGATTTGATTGTGTTGATTTGGTTCACTTTTCTATTGATTTGAATAGAAATCAACAAAAAAGTGAACCAAATCAATGCGACCAAATTGACAAAAAAGTTGAATTTTCTAGTAGTGAGGCCTAGCCATTTTCCATCCCCAAATCAACCATTTGGCAAAATATGAAGAGCCCACAAGTTGGCTCACTTCACAAAAAATCATAATTGTCATATCTTTCTAAGCTTTGTTAATCCTTGAATGATGCCATGGACATTTATTGTCCAATGGATGATAGAGAATCCTTCTTTGTTGTAGAACAAAAAGAGCATATATTCATCCTTTGGAATTTTGTGTGGGAAAGGAAGGTCTTGCACACTAGTTTGACCTCCAATGAATGTTCTTCATTTTTTTTGAAGCAAATCACTCACACAATCCTCCAAAGGCTGAGTTCCATAGTCACTAGACCATCTTTTAAGGATTAAATATGTCAATAAATTGGAATTCCTTTTTGTGTATGAAAGGTCTTTGTAATGTAGAAGCTTTTTTTTCTTTTTTTTTCATTATGCGGAAAGTTCATTTGAGGTTTAGATTGTCAGCTTTGCATAGGGTCAATTTTTTGGTAAAATTCACCAGAACCATAGGTGGTCCGCTTCCCTTCCCTTCAAAATCTTGATATTGTCTATGTCCCATCTCTATATTGGAGATGTTCTAAAGTATCTATTTCAAATAGCCCCCTATGATGGTTGTATAGGATGACCCATTGTGGACAACAATTGAATGCACTTTTCATTGAAAAAAATTCTTTGTTTGTACCTTCTTGTCTCTTCCCTCCTTGCTTAGGGAGATGTGCCAAAGCTAATAGTAATATGTGAATGTATGAGACTAGAATGGGTTAAAATGAAAAATCCACATCTTTGTTGAATAAAATATTCATTCTTGGGAAAAAGAATTGTCTTTTTTGCATTCACTCTCATCCTTATGTTTGCACACATTTAGCTCAATTACTCAATGAATCTCTCATATCCTACTACATGCTAAGATGCTTAATCCTTAAAGAACCAAGGCCATTTTTCTATCAAAAAACACTCAAAATCACCATTTTCGCTATGTTCACCCTAGAAAACACAAAAAAGAAAATACTTTTTAAAGTATCTATACGTAAAAATACTTTATTTTCATTCTTTAAAAAATTGTTAAGTAGAAATAGGTCCAAGATTGAAAAAAACCCAAAATTGTTAATAGCTCTAAAATGGGATTGAAACCCAATGATCCCGATGGATAACAAAGAATCCTTCTACATAGGATGGAAGTGCAACTATTCATCTTCCAAATTTTGTATGAAAAGGAGAGGTCTTCTATAGTAGATTGACTTCTAGTGAGTACTTTTGGATTTTTTTAAGCAGATGATTCACACTATAGCCAAAGGGATGATTTCCACAATCATCAAGCCATCCTTTGACCCATAAACAACACTGAGGACATTTTCTGAGGACATTTCTTGAGGACATTTTCCGGCTGATGAATGACAAGGAATCTTTCCATGTGGGATAGAAATGCAACTATTCATCCTCCAAAGTTTGTATGAAAAAGGAACAACTTCTACAGTAGTTTGACTTCCAATGAGTACTTTTGCATTTTTTTTAAGCCAACAATTCACATGGTTCCAAAACAACTAATTTACACATTGATCACCTTGTTGTTTAACCCCTCACCACCCAAGGCCTAACCATGTCAAAAAACAACTTTCCTTTTCAAGTATTATAAGTCTAAATGTGAGCAAGGTATGAAAATCTCAACCGTACAATATTGTAGTGTGCATGTTGTAGATGGTGTAAATCAAATTTGAGGTCATTTGACAATATAGATTGAAAGATTATAATGTTTTAGTGTTGAAAAAAGATGCTGAAATTGTCCTCAAAACACAATTCGAGGTGAAATTCGATTTCTAAACCTACTCAAATGAAAAAACTTTGAACTAAGAAGTGATTCAAAACCAAAAGAAAAACATTTTGGTGGGAAAAAAAATCATTCAATTGACTCATTGCGTTTGCAAAATTGTTTTGAAATGTCAAAAAACAGTGAAAAAAGTAGCAAAAAAAAACATCTATTGCTGAACCTACCTCTACTAAAATGCCTCTCAGTCAATCATAACTTCTTGGATTGGTATGAAATTTTTACTACAAGAACTAGACTAGTATGTGCAACTTTTCCAATAAAAATTATTGAAATCGAACCTTGTTTGAAGAAGTTATAAGCCGCCGAAGTTCACTGTAATGCAGAAATGTCTGTATTTTGAACTTCGAATTGCTCCCAAGCATTCGAAACAACTTGGATTGACATGAAAATTTTCCCACATTAAGTAGACTTTATGGGGAACAAAACCCAACAAATTTTATTGAAAAATAACATTTGATGAAAAAGATACAAGCCCCCGAAGTTGCAGCCACCTCAATGCAGTGTGGTGAACTGAAATTGAATCTGCAAACTTCGAATGGCTTCTAAAAATCCAATACATCTTGGATAGATCTGAAATTTTTACCACAAAAACTAGTATAGTATGCGCAACTTTTCCAATAAGTTTTATTAAATTTGGACACCGGACGCAAAAGTTACAGCACTTTGAAGTCGACTGCTAGATTGTGTGAGGCCACTTTTGGGCCCCTTGGGCGGTGAGGGGTTAAGTGTTACGTTTCTCAGAAATAGGTACTTCCACCATATCTTTGCCATGGTAGGATGGGGAGATTTTGGAAGGACTTCTCCTCCAATTTCACCGTGTTTGTCACCGTGAGGTGTGTCGGACACTGCCAGTGTTGCGGTGGAGATGGATGCACCGTCACATGGCACGCTCTCCAACGATGAAAGGAAAGTACACGGATATCACTGAATGTTACACCAACCAGCCAAAGAATGATTTGTGTTCCCTTGGCCGACTCGCTGCAGGAGAAGCAGAGCCTCGGGGCTGCCCCTACCCCTACTGGTAAGCTTAGAGCTCCCCTGTGACGCGACTTTCGTAACAGGACTTAAGATATGATGCTAAGGGCCTATTCGCACCTGGCGTTTGCAAACCCCACGTGTTAAAAGATAAAATTGCCGCCTTACAAGGAAATATTTTATTTACGGGAGTTCAGGTTTGGAACTCATACAATTGTTGCTTAAAGAAAGTAAACATTAGGAAAAATCTGAGGCGCACAAAGGGTTGCAAGGTTCCTCCACGGTGCAATTAGGGAATTTTTTTCCCTTTGATCTGATGTGGCACTATTGAGTGCCACGTCACTGCCTCGTCAGACTGATGATTTTATTATTATTTAAATTTAAAATAAATAAATAATAATAATAATATATTTTTATTTTTTCTGCACTTGTACTATGGGGCTGCTGAAAATAAAAAACTAGCAGCCTTTTGCACGCCTGAAATTTTTCCTAATGATGTACCTTTGTATCATGGTTGTTGTTAACCCCTAAAGTCCCAAGGCCATTTTTCTGTCAAAAACCACTCAAAACTGCCATTTCTACTGCGTTAGTCCAAAAAAACGAAAAAAATACTTTTTTCGGAATTGAACCGTAGGATCTTAAACTTTACTTGTTTTAGATCATGTGGTAAAAATTTCATGAAGTTTAACTGTACAGATTGAGAGATATGAGCATTCAAAGTTGAAAAAACAAGTTTTTTTGAACACTTAACTGCAATTTTAGATGACTTTGATCTCTATTTGTGGAAAAAAATTACACTAATGAGTTTGAATTTAAAATTTATTGTGTTGAAGAATTGAGTTGGGAGTCTAGGAAAAAAAATTCAAAAAATAACAACTTGATTTTCATACTTCAAAAAATTGTCAAGTAGAAGTAGGTCCAAGATTGAAAGAAAAACTAAATTGATAATAGCTCTTAGATGGGATTGAAATACAATAATCACAACGGTGAGATTGTTCTAACAAGCAAATTTAACCTTTTCAAAAAAAAGAAATTGAAAAAATTTGAAAATTGCATTCTGAGATGAATCCCACAAGTTTTTTTTTCCAAAAAGATACTTAGATTGCCCGAAAAATAAGATTGTTCATAACTTTCACATCACTAATCAAAATGGAATGAATCAAAGCTTTAGATGTAGACAAAAACATTATCTTTGAGAGAAAAAATTTTAAAAAATTAATTTTGAATTTTTGCAATATTTTTTGTGCTGCCCGCCGAGTTCAGTTTCAGGCTTTTTGTGGTATAACTTTTGCTTACGGTCACCGATCGAAATAAAAATTATATTCCCACAAAGCTTATCAGATTTTCTATCTTCACAAAAAGTTTCAAAAAATTAGGGTTAAATTTCAGCCCATAGGAACCTGCCCGAATTCCAAATTGTCCCCCGAGGGGACAATGGGACTTTAGGGGTTAAAGCACGGGCACTTTTAGAGCATACTACCTTAGGTGCAATTCTCACATGGTCATCTTGAAGGACCTCATGTCCCCTGTACAGACGATTACAACCCTTAGCCAGAGGTCATGCTCGGCCAAAACTTATCAAAATTCTAAACTCTAAACTCTAAATGGTTTTGAAAATTACCAAGTCAACTTCAAAAATCCAAAGAAAATGAATTGTGAAGAAAATCCAAATGTTTAAAAATTTATAATTGCATATCAATGCCCCTAATTGGCTACAAGTTGAATAGGCAACACATGTCCACTAAACAATGGGTGGAGAGATTGTTTTTATAACGAAATCCATTGTCTATCATGAATCTTTAAAGGGTATGGGACAATTTGAAGATGAGAGTTTGACCACTCATTGTAAAAACGCAGGAATTGTATTCAATGGAGAACTCTAGACTTCTTGTAGGCATAATAGAATAAACTTTTTTCAAAAAACTTTGACAAACTTCCAAATTCAAGTGAAGAAGTTGGTGGAGAATTTCAATATTTTTGAGTTGTTGAAATTGAGTCCTGCTAATTTTTGCCTTCGGCAATAGCTAAGCACTAAAGTAGGAATGAGTTATGATTTATAGCTCATTTAATGCCTTAACCCCTAAATGCCTGGGTGACTAAATATGGTAGATCTAAATTTTTTGGCTCATTTTGCAATGGGTAGTTAAATTTGTTTGATCGTTTAAAAATTTGGGGGGGGCAATTTTTAGGGTTAACTATTGAAAACTTTTATTTTTCATTGAAAAGATTGTTGAGAGGTCTCCAAAGCCATACATGTCCATTAGTGGAAGAGTAAAGCGTACTAATTTTACTTCATTTTCCAACTTTGAGCAATTTCACTTGATTTGAGATTTAAAAAAATTTCAGTTAAACTTGTACTTATCCATTTGCTTTGAAAATGGTCCCAATGGAAGAGTAAAGTGTTTTCATGATTTGGAGTTATTTGTAATTTATACTTATAAAATAAAATTGCATCTCAACAACCGCAAGGTGGATTGTGTAATGGGTCTAATAGCTTTTCAAGTGATATTAAGTTTTTTGAGAGTACATTTTAGTGTGCTAACACAATTTGTAGTTGTTCATGTCACCTCCAATCCCAAAAAACTTTCATGTGCAAATTTTGAAACATTGTTGGGAGGGGGTAACATAGTAAAAATAGAAAATGTGCATTTCTCTTGTTATAAGCAAGTTCTTTAAACATCCATATGGTTAGATTTTGAAAAAAATCAACTTGTTTCAATGGGGATAGCTATAAGCCCATGCTCTTTTTTCATAGAAAAACACACTTAGAAAGGCTTAAACACTTAGGGGTTAACATCGCCACCATAAGGCCACGTGGGAATGGGCCCTAAGGTAGGAAGGACTGAGCAACCGAAGTGTGTTTACGCAACAGTTTCGGCTAGTCACACGTGCTCTTATCAATGTCACTCTGCATACTCTTGTTAGTCCAGTCAAGGCTACCGTAGACGGGTGTTTTTTGGACGAAATTGCGCACTTTCTGACGGACTCCTGTCAGACTCCGTCCCTGCAGAATTGCGCCAGTGCCGTGAGGACTCGTGCTGGTAGCCTGGTACTGTTCCAAAAAAAAATAACTGAACGTGCTGCCGTCAATCCAGCAGATAGACTCAAGATCGATCGCCCACTTCCAGGAAGCGAGAATATTTTCGATAAGCTTAGCACACGGCGCGGCCACCGCACGGCGTTGAGCTCATACCGATGTGAAGATCGAGGATATTCGTGGCGGCGATATTGCAGAGTTGGAATGCGTCCGCGATGGGTGATGCAAGAATACGACCGCCCAATCTTTCCGATAGTGGAGCTGTGACCTAAGGTAGCCGACCTCATTCCGACCACTTAACCAATTTACTGTATTTCCAGTATGCATTTGGTGATAGGAAAAATCCCCCAATAACTTAGAGAAATAGATTTGAAGAGGGTTTCACAAATTGTTCATTTTTTTCAACCATAAGCTGATTATTGCATCCCCTCATGCTTCAAAGTAGGTGATAATTGTGGCTTCCAATGTACATCTTGTGATCATTGTATGCCTTCAATGTACACCTCCCTAACATTTGTGTTGTGTGAGTTGTCACCTAACCACGTGAGCTGTCACCCTACTAAACCACAACAACTAATCGGAAGCAAAGTAGTCTAACTACAGTAGCGAAAATAGGTCGTAGGTCGTGGTCGGCTACCTTCAGCTTATATCAGGTACGTGAGGAATTCCACCGAAACCCCCACTTGGGTATACGTTCACAGGGAGATATGTCTGGATCCCGGATCGCCAAGTCTCGTATTAGTCCCGCTTTACAAGTTTGCCAGTGGGGTAAGTTTGTGCTAGTAGCTGATTTTTCATTTCCTATTTGCTGCTTTTCCCTGCGTCCCCTTTCCCAGTGCAAAATCATCTGGGAATTTATCTGATAGTTTCGGGAGGGGAAACGAAGAATTTAATCTCCCACGATGGTCGTGTGTTTTTGAACCCGTTTTTGAGCTTTTTCGTGTGGGTGGTCATCTCGGGAGCGGTTTAATTGGAAAGCCTGTGCCCTCCAGTTTGCCAAGATTTCTGGGTTTCAGCAGCGCTAGTATGTGTTATCGTCCCTCCGTCGATATCTTCAAATTCTTCATTAGTTTTGACCATTTTTTTTGAGTATTTAGTGCTTATTTTGTACTCCGTATTTAGATTGATGGCGGTGCGCTCCATTTAATAATTCCAGCACTTCGACTTGTAACGGAACGGCCTTGTAATCGGTCGAAGAGGCTTCAAGTATTTGAAAGCTTTTTTGGTAGAAGGGTCGAGTAACGTTGAGATGGCAGCGAATACAACCGTGATCGTGAATAACACGCAGCAAGACTTGACCATGCAAGTGGGGAACCATCGGTATTTCGTGCACTTTGCGAAACTTGCAAAGGGCGCCAAGAAGAATCTGCGCGTGGATTACAACGATACGTATCAGGAGTTTCTCATGGGTGAGGACAAAGCGGGGAACAAGCTCATTGTCACCTCCGACGAGTGCTGCGATTACAAGTGCATCACGATCACGGAGAACAACGGCAAATTCGACGTCCAGCGAGAACCTCGCAGGCGCTATGCTGCAAGTGGAAGTGTGGAATATTCTTCCTACGAAGCAGCAGCTCCTGCTTCCAAGAAGAAATTCAGCTGGCGATTCTGGAAATCCTAGAATCAACGGTCACATAATCGTTGATGTGTACGTCGGCGGAGCTTTAATTTCAGCAAGCTAGACTAAGGGAAACGAATTCCTGTCATCTCAAATTTTCGGTCCGATACTGGGCCAAAAGTTTTGTATTGATCTCCAATTTTGTCAACTGTTTCGATCTGTGTTGAAATTTTGTCCAAGATAGCAGACTGACTGAGAGACACAAAATGTATTATAGCAATTCCTCGATGATGGACACTCACTATGATCTGCATCTCGGTGATAAATATAATTCAACACTATTACTCTGTTAGACTTACCCGAACTTAGGGTTACATCCAGTTGATGTAGTTCATCTGCCCAATGAACTTAGGTTAGCTTGCTTGTATTTAAACAATATGCTTAACCATGTTTAACCCTGGAGCGCGCCGACGTCCACTTTCTGGACGACGAACAGATTTGAGAACTCCCCGGGGAGATCACTTAGTGTATCTATAAGTAACCATGTGTATTAAAGTGATTTTTTGCCCCCCTATATACTTTTTAATGAACTATAATTTGAACCTACAACTTTGTGCTTTGTTTAATAATGATTGTAGGTTTCTATTGCCAAAAATTTCCAATTCAAATAACATGTGAAATGATTTGTAGAATAGGTTGAAAAATGAACTAAAATAGCATGTTTTTCAACTCAAAATATTTATAGAGAACACATTTAAATGACCATTGCATCAATATTCAAGAAAAATGAACTTTAAATAGAAAGTTATTTTCAAAAAAAATTTGTTCATTTTTTAGACAATTTTTTTTAATATAAAATAGGGGTGTGAAAGTTATTTTCACCTCTACAGTGTAGTTTTTTACTTCAAAAATTTGTAACTAATTATAATTAACGAATAAAATTATCAATAATTCAAAACATAAACTTCTAAAGTAGGAAAATATATTGATATTTTTTTTTCTTCCTTTTATTTAAATTTTAGGATATAAGATAGGGGGTCCAAAATCTTAACGCACGTAGGTTCTAAATGGACACTCTAAGTGATCTCCCCGGGGAGAACTCACAAAAAACGGAGACTGATGATTTTTCATTCGTCGATTTTTCTCAGTGTGTAGACTGAGGTTTAGGATCTAATGGTGTTTTGAGTGTCAAGTACCATGAATGCAATGAAAGGCAGAAAATGCAGGGAGTGCAACATGTATAGTAGAAATTTTGAAGTGCCCCAGCTCTGAGAAGCGGTCGGGCAATTATTGTCGGGTAGAAAATGAGACCGGGCAGTGGAGGTTAGGCATTAGTTTGTTCATTAGAAAATTCAGAATTCTTGTTTAGAAAATTCATTGAATTCAGTACACTTCTTTCTGAAGTACAACATCAACAATAAAGGATACAACGAGTACAATGCCACATGGCGCACTCTGAGGAATTAGTATAATTATATAACAAAGTCATGGTAGTGGCGATTGACGGTTGAAGCTGGACATGGCGGTTACACTTCAATGTCCACATCACAAAGCATAAGGAAATCCTCAATTTATAGAAATGTTAAAATGGTTTTGAAGATTGTTTATTACAAAGTTCATAGCCATTGCTGTAAGAGTAATTGCCGGCTACGCAATTGAAAGTGCCGTCTCCTATTCATAGCATGAGCTCTACGAAGTTGTCTTTTATAATTGACAAAATAATCATTTACTGTGTGGCATTGCCAAAAAACGTATTGAACATGCGATATTTCAATGACAAACATAATTGCAAGATTGAAGGACTTCATTATTGACAGCATGATTTCTTCTAGAAGGCAAGCACTAAAGAAGAAAACAACAGTGTAACCATACACCTAGCACAGTAGATTCCAAACATGTCCACTTTACGAGTCTTCACATGGCCAATTTGAGAGCATTTTCTGTTTCCAGTGTGCACAACCCATTGTGATTACTATCCCAATTGCATTAGCCCTTCTGTGAGGACTCTTTGGTTCGTCCAGAACTCTTGATGGAAGTACCAGCTACAGAGAACTGTCGCCTTTGAGCACATCTTACCAAATTCGTCACGCTAGCATGACAATAGCACATACTGCCCACCATCTCGAAGTATCTGCTGTTACACCTGATGTTCGAACATAGTTAGTAGTCTTCCTCATAGATGGAACTCTTGTAAGGGCTAGCTCTTTTCAGAAAACAAATACATCCTATCAACAACCAATTGCTTACTTTCTACAGTTCTGCAAGTGAGAGGAGCTGCAAACGTACCTTCAGTGTTGACAGTGAAGCGATCTCCTCAGTCCCCTTCGCTGATTTCTATAAGTGCCCATGACTAGCTTCGAAGTTGGTACATGCGACATCTTTTACATCTGAATGTTGTACATGAGACCATAGTTAGACAAACTCTTGCATTTTGAAATGTCATGGCAAGCTCAAATGATAACAGCAGTGAGACAATAGGTGCCCGTTTAGCTATCCAAGAGTGGACTTCCCACATAGATGCATCAGCATCGCAAACAAGGCGCATTCTAAAACTTCTTGACATGAGAGTGTTGTTGTAGAAATCACTGCCAAAAGGACTTCGAAGACTCGACACTCCACGAGGCCTGCGCTTTTTGTTTCGGTTTCACGTCGCCAAAATCCTCGGCTGGAAACGAAGAGTTCCTGAAGGTCATCCACGTGGTTTCAATGCCGCTATCAACGACGTCCTCCGCTTCCTTATCTGGCCTGACGACACAAATGGATCTCGAGAGCAACATATGGAAATTGCCGACCTTAGACAGCCTAGTAGCGGTACATTGGGAGGAAGTCCTACAGGGTGTCCAGAGAGCTGCGAATATGCTAACTGAAGACAACTTCGAACATGAACGACCTCTACCTACAGTACGTGCTGCAACTACGGCAATGCAAATGGCGGATCGCAGTGGACTGGCCTCATTCAAAGACCCAAGACGTACTGAGAAAGCACCATCACCCAAACGCTGTTGAGAAATTAAACGGCAAAAGTCTATTCAATCACATACGCTGCATCCCGAACCTCCAGCGACACTTGCAGCTATTGAGCAGACCACGAATGACGAGTACAAATTGGCTAAGAACAGAATGGTACCTGAAAAGTTTGTTGCTTCTTCGCTTCTGTCATGGCAAGGCCAATCTCAGGTCGTTGTTGAAGGGGCCCATCACGTACTTCCACGCGCTATTTCGAACCCGATCCCCGTGAGAATACCCTCCAACACGTTGACGCAGGTCCCGCATCGAGCTTCGCGTAGTGCGGAAGGGGAGTGGCTTCTGGGCTTGGCCATCAACTCCTACATGCAAGGTACTCGCCGTGAAATCACGTATGTCATCCTCCTCGACGACGGGCATGAAGTTCATGTACCATGCGGACAAGTTGAGCACATTGTTCTCGCTACTGAAGTTGAACAGAAGGTCGATAGTGGATTCCAAAGCTCTGGAGATGGTCCGTGCCACCCGTCATTGCTGGCAGTTGATGACGATGCTTCAGATTCTTCCCCTACTATGTTGTTCCAACAATGCGGTTGTTCTCAGAGCGGCTGGACATCGACTGCGCCAACTTCCAAACCAGAACGTGGTTTTCCACAGTTCGACGTCGATCTCTCTCCCTCTGTCATGGGATTGAGTTCCTTCAACAACGTCTTCTCCAAGGACTTCTTCAGCGACCGCGTTGGTGGCTCTCCTTCTCTGACGATGCGGCAAACTCTGGACACACCGTCGACGGCGCTTGCAAGGAGCCCAGATACTTTGCCAGCTTTCAGCAACCTCTTCCAACAAGTTCTCCTCGACAATGTGACTAACAGTAAAAGGGAGACAACCTTTGCTTGCACACAACCCGCACGCCTTGCCCGAAAAAGTGTCCCTACAACTGTTGCAGAGCAAGCAAGTATTCTGCATGTGTGTGTACAAACGAAGTGCGCCTCACAGTGCACGCTGGAAACGTACGACGACACAGGCGGTGACTGCAAAATGCGTGTTCTTTCACGACATGAGATCGAACACTCTAGAAGCACGCCTGCTGCAATGCAGAAGGGCCATCATCATCTCCATGGGCGCGGCGACGGACTGTACAGCAGTCATCTTCGTAGAACAGCAACGAAGTCGCTGGAAGTACGGCAGGTGTGCAACAACGGTCTAGAATGCACCCCAGCCAGCGCGTCACTCGTCCACGGAACAACGGACTCTTCCTCCGCTTTTGGCGAGCCTTTTCAAAAGTGTCGCTGCAGTCGCCCTCATCTTGTCGTTGCTGCATGCGACGTCTCAGAAAACAGAGACCGTCCAGTTCTGTCAGGGCCCATTGCCAGCGGTCACAACACAGGCGCTCAACGACCTTCCGCAACCGAGCAGTGTGTTCCTAGCATCCCCATGACAGGGCATCGTACCCCACGAGGTTCACGACTAGGTAGTCGTGCTGCACAAGCTGCGGAATTTGCCTCCGACTACGCGGAGGGCAAGTGGAGAAACGATTTCTACACATACATCCACGATCCCGTCCGCTTCACGGGCCCACTGCCTGGACCAAATTTTCCATACAGGCGCATGCCAACAAAAGTTGCATTGTTTGGCCGCTTCTGGACAGACAAAACCCTTGCATGTATTTGTGAAGAAATTAACAGATACGCAAGCCAAGCTAATCCACGAACTCGGCTGCCAATGGGTGGCGCTTTGTGGTCAGGGTTGACAGGGCGTCCAGACGTCCAGAGTCCGCGGACGCTGACCCTAGGATGTCTTTTGACATACCTGGCGGTGACTACCGTCCGACCGCTGGACGGGCGGACGGCCAAAACTTCCGACGGCATCAAGCGGACGGGTAGATCGCAGATGGGCCGACCGAAGCTTCCGACGGATAGCGGAGAGCGGATGGGCCGACCGGGATTTCCGACGGACTAACGCTCATGCGGTCGGCTGGGCGGAGTGGCAGATGGCCATTAAGTCGACAGGGCGCACGGCCAAGCGGACGGCCATGTAGTCGACAACGCGGACGGCCATGAAGTCGATAGGGCGGACGGCCAAGCGGACGGCCATGAAGTTGACAGGGCGGACGGCCAAGCGGACGGCCATGAAATCGACAGGGCGGACGGCCACGCGGTCGACCGGACATGCGGACAGCCACAAGGTCGGCCTTGCAGCGGTGCGGACGGACGAGCAGACGGCAAAACAGATGAATTGATACCGTTCGCTCATCTAGTCGGACGCCTAACCATCAGACGTTCTGTCCACATTCATGTGCACCATAATATACCATTGGAAAGATATCATTCATAGCTTTCCAATGGTATATAATACATTCAATTTGGACAAAAACTCCAACTATGGGACATCTCCAAAGATTGCAGTCTTCTTAGTCCTCCGTCCGACCGCAGTAAAAAGACATAAAACATGAATTTCAGATCACTTTTACGTATAGTAAAATGTCTTTTTCCACAAAACTTTGAACTACAAAAATGTTGGAAATGAAGCCAAGTTTTACCTCCAGAAATCCATTTCAAGTTTCAAGCTTCCAAAAAAAAGTTATAAACAATTTTCCAAGACTGTTTTTGAAAATGACCAAAAAATTGCCGTCTGCTCTTGCGACCCGCCGTCCGCCCTTCCGACGGCCCGTCCGACCCTCTGCCGACCGCACTAAAATGTCTTAAAACATGATTTTTAGACCTCTTTTATGCATAGTAAAATGTCTTTTTTTCAAAAAACTTTGAACTACAAAAACGTTGGAAATGAAGCCAAGTTCCACCTCCAAGAATCCGTTTTAAGTTTCAACCTTCCAGCAAAAAGTTATAGACCATTTTCTAAGGCTGTTTTTGATAATGGCCAAAGAAACGTTGTCTTCTACTCCTCTCCTCCGACCCCCCGTTCGCCATCTAACCACTTGTTCGCCTATTGTACCCTCCATCCAGTTGTATTGTATTGATGAATTTTAAGAAGTACAGGTTGGCTTTACAAGGCTTCCATTTAATACTACAAAGTACAAAAGGATCCTTCGAGTCTCCAATCCTCCATCCGCCCTTCCCACCCGTCGTCCGCTCCTCTGACCCACCGACCGGTCCTGCAACCTACCGTCCGTCCATCCGACGGCCCGTCCGACCCTCTGCCGACCGCACTAAAATGTCTTAAAACATGATTTTTAGACCTCTTTTACGCATAGTAAAATGTCTTTTTTCAAAAAACTTTGAACTACAAAAACGTTGGAAATGAAGCCAAGTTCCACCTCCAAGAATCCGTTTTAAGTTTCAACCTTCTAGTAGAAAGTTATAGACCATTTTCTAAGGCTGTTTTTGATAATGGCCAAAAAAACGCCGTCCTCTCCTCCGACTCCCATCCACCCATCTCACCACCCAAAAGACCCTTCGAGTCTCCAATCCTCCATCTGTCCTTCCCACCCGCCATCCGCTCCTCTGACCCGCCGACCGCTCTTGCGACCCGCTGTCCACCCATCCGACGGCCCGTCCGACCCTCTGCCGACCGCACTAAAATGTCTTAAAATATGATTTTTAGACCTCTTTTACGCATAGTAAAATGTCTTTTTTCAAAAAACTTTGAACTACAAAAACGTTGGAAATGAAGCCAAGTTCCACCTCCAAGAATCCGTTTTAAGTTTCAACCTTCTAGCAGAAAGTTATAGACCATTTTCTAAGGCTGTTTTTGATAATGGCCAAAAAAACGTTGTCTTCTACTCCTCTCCTCCGACCCCCCGTTCGCCATCTAACCACTCGTCCGCCTATTGTACCCTCCATCCAGTTGTATTGTATTAATGAATTTTGAAAAGTACAGATTCGCTTTTCAAGACTTCTATTTAATACTACAAAGTACAAACATCGTATATAGCATTTATGTATACAAAGGAAGGATAATCCAAGTTAAACTTTCACACATTGAAATATGCACTATAATTGTTATACCCTAAACCCTAAATCTTAAACCCTAAATCCTAGACCCTAGACCCTAGACCCTAAACCTTGAATTTTACATTAGTGAACAAACACATTGCTTTAATGTGCAAAATATGTTTGACTTCTAATTCCCTTAAAATGTGATTATCATGATGTACTACATATGGATTTTTGCATAGTTCATAAGCTTATTCATATATGTTGTCAACATGTTCTTGGTATTTTCTACATCAATTATGATGTGCCAATTTACAAATATCAAACATACAATTATAATTTGAAGTTTTTTTTCTTTAAGTTTTGTTGTAAAATGCATTAATAGTTTGAAACATCAAAGTATACATAGTACAAGCAATTATATTATTTTATAATTGTATTACAAGATGCTACAAAAAATGCTTTAAATATTTTAATGTAATTTAATGTTGTTCAAGATTAAATATTGCATTTATACAACAAAAATATTATTGAAGTTGTTTTCCTACACCCTTATACCTATAAATTGTAAATCGTCAACTATATATCTCATATGAAAAATATTAGTGCTTGAATAGTTTAAAACATAACCGACCTTTGTCGAACATGAATACATGATGGCCCCTCATATGATCCCTTCAATACTTTTGGGTTCCTTATTTTTACTTAAGAAGATTGAATTGATCATTATTTAATTAGACAAGAGATTTTATTGCAATTATATTGTGGAAGATCTAGCATGCTTGGTTAATTATATATATTACTAAAAGTCAAACTATATAGTTTTTTGTCTTTTAATCCAATAGATATTGTATTCTTTAAGGTTTTAAATTACGGAATTTTCTATAAAATCATTTGTAAATGCATTATTTTATAGTGTTTCTTCAATTCTTTGGTTATAAGTTTGTGGTAGACATTTATATTTCTATTTGTACTTATGTCTTCGGTTTTGTTAATTTATATAGATAGTAGTATTGAATTTTTGGGGAAAAGTTAAAAGACTATTTTTTCAGATGATGTCTAATATTTGTAAAGATACTGAGATACTTTTCTAAATTTTTATGGCAAATTCTTGGTATGGTGAAATAAAACTCAATAGTTTGTAAACTAGGATTTTGTAGGATTAGGAGTTTATATATTTGTTACATTATCTAATTGTCAAAATTTGAATGTCAAAAATATTTAAAAAAATTATTTTTCAAATGTAGTTTAATAAAAAATATTGGCAAACATAATGTTTTTCAAATGAAAGAAATAATAGAGATGAAAAGAAACATTTTCCATGACATTTCTAGTCTTTACTTTATATAAACAAATAGCCCTTTGAACTTTTTTTTTAGTGTTTATTCTAAGCAATTTAAAAAATAATAGAATCTAGTGTGATAAAGAACAAAACATATATTAAAATGATTCCAAATTTTTTGAAGATGAGATATAAAACTAAACTAATAATATAAATTATTAAATCACAATTGCACATGTCACATTTACAACAAGATGAATTGAAAACATCATTATTGATGTATGAATACATTACAAATATATATTAATGAGGGTCCTCATAGTCATATACAAAAAATCATCACATTTGAAGGTTGATTATGTTTTAAACTATTCAAGCACTAATATTTTTCATATGAGATATATAGTTGACGATTTACAATTTATAGGTATAAGGGTGTAGGAAAACAACTTCAATAATATTTTTGTTGTATAAATGCAATATTTAATCTTGAACAACATTAAATTACATTAAAATATTTAAAGCATTTTTTGTAGCATCTTGTAATACAATTATAAAATAATATAATTGCTTGTACTATGTATACTTTGATGTTTCAAACTATTAATGCATTTTACAACAAAACTTAAAGAAAAAAAACTTCAAATTATAATTGTATGTTTGATATTTGTAAATTGGCACATCATAATTGATGTAGAAAATACCAAGAACATGTTGACAACATATATGAATAAGCTTATGAACTATGCAAAAATCCATATGTAGTACATCATGATAATCACATTTTAAGGGAATTAGAAGTCAAACATATTTTGCACATTAAAGCAATGTGTTTGTTCACTAATGTAAAATTCAAGGTTTAGGGTCTAGGGTCTAGGGTCTAGGATTTAGGGTTTAAGATTTAGGGTTTAGGGTATAACAATTATAGTGCATATTTCAATGTGTGAAAGTTTAACTTGGATTATCCTTCCTTTGTATACATAAATGCTATATACGATGTTTGTACTTTGTAGTATTAAATAGAAGTCTTGAAAAGCGAATCTGTACTTTTCAAAATTCATTAATACAATACAACTGGATGGAGGGTACAATAGGCGGACGAGTGG
The DNA here is from genome assembly GCA_947034895.1 of Rhytidiadelphus loreus. NCBI lineage: Eukaryota > Viridiplantae > Streptophyta > Bryopsida > Hypnales > Hylocomiaceae > Rhytidiadelphus > Rhytidiadelphus loreus. The sequence goes on from OX344765.1 coordinate 49,444,771, forward strand.
TTAGATGGCGAACGGGGGGTCGGAGGAGAGGAGTAGAAGACAACGTTTTTTTGGCCATTATCAAAAACAGCCTTAGAAAATGGTCTATAACTTTCTGCTAGAAGGTTGAAACTTAAAACGGATTCTTGGAGGTGGAACTTGGCTTCATTTCCAACGTTTTTGTAGTTCAAAGTTTTTTGAAAAAAGACATTTTACTATGCGTAAAAGAGGTCTAAAAATCATATTTTAAGACATTTTAGTGCGGTCGGCAGAGGGTCGGACGGGCCGTCGGATGGGTGGACAGCGGGTCGCAAGAGCGGTCGGCGGGTCAGAGGAGCGGATGGCGGGTGGGAAGGACAGATGGAGGATTGGAGACTCGAAGGGTCTTTTGGGTGGTGAGATGGGTGGATGGGAGTCGGAGGAGAGGACGGCGTTTTTTTGGCCATTATCAAAAACAGCCTTAGAAAATGGTCTATAACTTTCTACTAGAAGGTTGAAACTTAAAACGGATTCTTGGAGGTGGAACTTGGCTTCATTTCCAACGTTTTTGTAGTTCAAAGTTTTTTGAAAAAAGACATTTTACTATGCATAAAAGAGGTCTAAAAATCATGTTTTATGACATTTTAGTGCGGTCGGCAGAGGGTCGGACGGGCTGTCCGAAAGGGCAGACGGCGGGTCGGAGGAGCGGACAGCAATTTTTTGGTCATTTTCAAGCACAGCCATAGAAAATGGTTCATATCTTTTTGTTGGAAGGTTGAAACTTTTAACGGATTGTTGGAGGTGAAACTTGGCTTCATTTTCAACCTCTTTGTAGTTAAAAGTTTTTTGAAGAAAGTCATTTTACTATGCGTAAAAGAGGTCTGAAAATCATGTTTTATGGCATTTTACTGTGGTCGGGCCGTCCGTGCCCTCCGCTCATCCGCAATGGCCGTCCGCGTCAACCACGCCGTCCGCCTGTCCGCAATGGCCGTCCGCGCCGACCGCGCCGTCCATTCGTTCGCGATGGTCGTCCGCTTGCATGTACCGACCGCCCGTCCGCACTGTCTGAACGTCCAACAGGTGCCGTCCGATGGTCGCCGTCCACATCGTCCGCGCGTCCGGAAAATCTGGACATCCGGACGTCCGGACGTCCGAAAAATGGACGTGATTTTGCCCTGGACATTGCAATTCGTCAACCCTGTTTGTGGTGGGCCTTGAGTTCCATTGAATAGCGGGCGTAATTGGAGATTTGTTTGTTGATGGGCATGAAGAAGCAACTGAATCATCGATCTTATTGGAATAAGGAATTCCCGTTCCTTTATTGCGACACTATAGCAAGCACAATGTCCAGAGCTCGCTTTGAGGACCTCACAAGGTGCTTGCATGTGTGCGACGATAGTGCACTACAGAAGGAGGAGTTGACAGCCGATGCCTTGAAATTGGCTAAGCTTGGCTGGCTAATAGCGGAGATGAAGGAGAAGTGTAGAATTAACTGGAACTTGCACCAAGAAATCACAGTTGATGAGTCTATGATCGGGTACAAGGGTAAATACTGTCCAATTCGGTAGTATGTTCCAAAGAAACCCACGAAGTGGGGAATTAAAATTTGGTGCTTGGCTGATGCAAAAAAAAAATATGTTTATGACTTCGATGTGTATATGGGCTCTTTGCAACGAGCTCCTGCGAACGGAAGCGACAGTCGGGGCGCAAAATTAGGGTACGAGGTAGTAATGCTATTATGTCGTGGCCTGCATGGGAGGGGTCACGTAGTGGTGACGGATTGCTTCTTCACCTCAGTTAAACTCACGGTGGACTTGGCTGCGTTGGGAACATATGCAACGGGGATAGTCATGAGCAACTGACTGGGACTTCCGAAGTCTTTGGCTCAGAAGCACCTCTTCGCTGCAGCTTCGCAAGGAACATTGGCATGGCGTATGCATACCAGCCGGAAGATCAACTGCATCCTATGGGTGGATCGCAAGGCCGTATTGCTCCTTTCTTCATTTTACACGCCATTGCCACGTCTTGGTGAGGATTGGCCCACAGTTTCGAGGCGGGTGCGCGGTGTAGAGGAAAACATAGTGACATCTCCAGTGCACAAAGGCTACACCAAGTATATGCGTGGCGTGGATGTTGCAGATCAAATGCGAGGTGCCTACTCATGCCAAAGTCAGAGTCAAAAATGGTGACATCGTCTTTTTTTCTTTCTATTGGATACTGCGGTGGTCAATGCATACATACTGTACGACTCCATCAGTGAGCGCCTAGTGCAAAAACAAATTCCGCACGTTGATTTCCAGCTCCTCTTGGTGGAGTCGTTGTGCAAGCCTTGGAAGCTGCATCGCGGTTGTGTCTCTCGATTTTGGTTGGCAACACCTGCTGTTCACTCTTTGCTGCGAATGAACAAGAGGAGGAAGTGCTGTTTTTGTTTTTCGAAAAGCAGAACGAACCTTAGCTGCGTTCAATGTGGTGGAATATATCTACACATGGGTGACTGCTTCACACGCAGTCATTACTCTTTACGTAGGTGACGGACAGTACAAGTTGTCGTTCATGTCGGGCGTGCTCATGGCGACAATGCCGACTGCGACTGAAGATGCATGCCAATTGTGAAGCGAGTTCTTACTAACAACACGATGTGTTTCTACGAATGGAACCATTCGCCTTCCATACAACGGTTTTGTAACCGCTTCTTCCTTCTTCCTCAAGTAGTTGTTTGCCGTTACAATGAAGATGATGAACCTCTGTATTGAACAATGTTAGATGTACACCCAGCGTTCAAGGAATTACCGTGCAAGTGTTGCTGCATTGCTCTGGAGGGATAGCTGCTCTGAGCCGACTGTTCTATTGAAGTCCAGTACTACGAGATACTAGAAGTGATTGTCAACAACATACCGAGTTTGGCGATGCAAAATCAGCAATGTTGTTGTTGAAGTTCGTGTAGAAGTCCAGCGGTACAGCTACAGTGAATGCATCGACGAACAACAAGTCTTGAGCGTGACTGACCTTCTCTGAAACTGTAGTGGAATACATGTATAGCCCGACTGCATGATCCTCACGATTTTGTCGTTATGAGATACCGCATGTAAGTCGAAATTCACAACAGTAGTGTGACAAGAACGTGAATGTTTGAGGTGACGGTGCTGGCTAGCAGATGAAGGAGATCTGAGGAGCGCGGCAGTATTTTGTTGTAGTATTGGCGGACTCGACCGTTCTCTCAGCCATGTCAATGTGCAGGTTCTTTCAACTCATGTGTTGAAGCCACCCGTCGTTCCTTTTTCGTGTGCATGTGCTTCTGGTATCGATCAGGTGGTCTCTGCGCTTCGACTGTCGACGTCCGTGCTAGACAGACCATGTGCACGCTGTATTGAACGGGAGATGGAAACGAGGTGGGAGTCACGACTGTTACTGTTGTACGCAACTGGCCATAAGAAGGCATGATGTTTGTATTTTGAACACCATTTTGGCATACAAGGCTAAGTACTAAGCGATAGCGGGGGGAAGACATAATTCCATAATGTACATAGCATCAGGACATACGGGAGTCAAGACAGCAATGTAGAAGATGTTGCCAAGAATAGAGTATCACATACAAATGACAGCATGATTTCTACATTTTGTTGTTCATGTGAATACCTTTAGGTGCAGGCATCACCAAGACTATGCCTTCAGTTGTTGCTGAAATTTTTGAAATTATACGAATGTGCATTACTGTTCTTATAAATAGCTTCTCCAAGACCTCAGCATCATACGTTTCTCAGTGAATTTTGTTCACTAGATCAATGCCAGCAGACATCATGTCCGGTACTACGCATGAGAAGAAACGGTCCATCGCTGCAGATGGCCTTCTCCACTGCTCGCCAAGGAATTGTATGACACAATTGATGACGATAGCTAGCATTACAATATTAGCATTGTGCACATATTGTATTATTTCTGTGGATAACACATTTATTAGTTGGCACCGTGTACATGCAAGTCAATTGTTAAAATAGTAGGCCTCGGGCAAGCTTGCGGTCTGGTCACCTCCATCAAGAATTCATGGTTCTTTTTATTTTAGAAGAGCTCACTGCATTGCAAGGTTCTCAAATCTGCATGTCTATGAGTTATTTGTACTCGCTGTGCATAGATTTTGTCTGCATCTCATACTTAGTTGACAGGAATTTTTCTTGCATTTTTTGAAGCATTATCAACACCTATAGGAATGCATATTCACAGAACAAGCAACTTGCCCAACGAGGTGAACGCTGAGCATTTCACAGTCAAACCTTATGATCTGCACATCCATCACACATTTCAGAAATTTCAATTGTTCTTCGAAACGCATGCGCGGTGAAGCAGTAGATCCTATGGTCACTTCAGACATCGACAACAACAGCTTCGAAGTACTGTGATCCAAAATCTCTGCTATTCTTCAACCACTCTGCACTTCTCCAATGCATTCTGACGCTCCAGGGTTAAACTCTCTTAATCTTACTACAGTTTTTCTTACAACTCATATAGACGTGTCATAGACAGCGTCTAGAATCTTACATGGTATCAGAGCAAGGGATTGGCCAAAGTAGTCTCAGACACTTGCGCCACAACTAGAACACTAAGAGTTCACTTATGATTAGTACTTACGCGATCCTCAGTCTCAACTCTTAGTCGACAGAGTCACTACAGATTAGACATACGCCACGCAATGGAGTCTCACATCAGAGACATACTTGAGTCAATGAAACTTGCTAGACCAGCCAACTATCTCATATGGAGTTACAAAGTCAAGTTGATGCTCATATAGGAAGGCCTTTGGAAATACGTTGTACCTGCAGGCACTGATCGATCCACTGCCGATACTAGTAGTTTGCCAGGCGCCACCACTAGCTCATCGAGCGATGTCACCAGCACACCAGAGGAAACGATCATCGGAACAGGAGCGAGAGCACCATCAACGACGCCAACAGCTCCTGCGCCGCCACCTCCAATTGCAGTCAACAACGCACGCGATGAAGAACTGCGATTTCAAGTAGGACGACTCATCATCTCTATGGTAAGAGACTCCATAATTCTCAGTGTCGTTCACCTAGTTGATCTCGAAGCTATCTGGGAACGACTGAGGAGTATGTGCAATGTTCGGAGTTCCTCTCGTCGTCTAGCGTTGAAGGAACAATTTTATTCTCTCAGACTCCTAGAAGGCAAGCCAATCGGGGACCACCTTCAACACGTGAACCTTCTTGTTACTCAACTAGCGAATCTAGGTATCACAACCCCAGACGAAGACCTTGTTGATCTCACTCTTAACAGTCTGCCCAAGAGTTGGTCACCTTTGAAGCAAGTGCAGAAGGGTCGAGATCGATCTCCCTCGTTTCCAGAACTGGAAGGGCTACTCTTACAGGAAGAAATGAGCTGCACCTTGGATAAACAACGCGACGATGAAGAGTCCTTGAATTTGCTATGTCACCATCGCGCTCCATCTCGAGGACCAGCACAGCGTGGCCGATCCAACAGGGGGCGTGGGTTTCCATCCTTCGATCGCAGCATAGTGACTCACTACCAACGCACCGCCACCAACCCCACCCCACCAACTATCTATTGCCACCAATGTGGCAAGCCAAGACATATGGCTCGTGACTGTACCCGCATCAATCTCGAAGAGCGTATCAAGGCGATGCAACTCTAGCTATAACATTTGCCACAACAACGCATTCAACAAATCAACCTAGCCGAGGTCGACGAGAGCGCTTGCGACGACGACTATGTTGGGAATCCGGCTGGTGACCTCACTGCGAATCAAGAATCCAATACCACAATGACACACGAGCAAGCCTGTTTCGACGCATTTCCAGAAGAAATCGAACAAGAGGAATATATACATGCCTGCATTATCTCCGCAGTCACCGAAGACAAATGGTTTCTGGACTTCGGCGCTTCATCTCACGTCACTGGTAACTCTAGTCTTCTCAATCACATAGTTCCTTCTCCTGTCCCTTACATCCGAGCTGCAGGGGGACAGATAATGCTTGTGGTTGGACATGGCACTATAACTCACACCGATTCCTCTGGTGCAGTAAAGGAAATTTTTAACGTCTTATATGTCCTAGGTGTTAGCACCAATTTATTCTCTGTGGGAAAACTAACAGACGTAGGGTACAAAGTATTGTTTGAATCCACAACTTGTACCAGGGTTGACGAATTGCAACGTCCAGCCCAAAATCGCGTCCAAAATCCGGACGTCCAGACGTGAGGACATCTGGACTCAGCGGACTCCAGCGTCCGCATTGAACGACGGCATCGAAAAATTATACCGCGCCCCGGTACAGGGATTTTAGACGGCCCGTCGGAAAACAGCGTCCGAATTCGGACGGCCCGTCCGAAAGTGGCGTCCGAATTCGAACGGCCTGTAGGAAAGCAGCGTCCAAATTCGGACGGTCCGTTGGAAAGCAGCGTCGGAATTCAAACAGTGCGTCCGAAAGCAGACTCCGAATTCGAACGCCTAGATTTTTTTCACATTTCCTAATCCCCCCTCAGAAACTTGTCGATAACTTCTTGGTGGAAGGTCCAAACTTGAAACGAATTGTTAGAGATAAAACCTTGCTTGATTTCCAAACTTTTTCTAGTTCAAAGCTTTTCAAAAAAATGTATTCTACTATGCGGAAATGAGGTTTGAACATTGACTTTTCTTACATTTTATTTCGGATGGCTAGTTTGAATTTGGAAGGAGGGAAGGCTAGTTGCCTGGATCCACTTGGATTCTTCTGACGTCAAACTTCCGACGGCCACTTCCGACGGCCCATTTCGGACGGCCACTTCGGACACCTAATTTTTTTTCAAATTTCCTAACACCCCCTCAGAAACTTGTCCATAACTTTTTGGTGGAAGGTCCAAACTTGAAACGGATTGCTGGAGATAAAACCTTGCTTGATTTCCAAACTTTTTCTAGTTCAAAGGTTTTCCAAAAAAGGTATTCTACTATGTGGAAATCATGACTTTTAGGTGGAAGGTCCAAACTTCAATTGGAGTTTTGGAACCTTGCTTGATTTCCTTGCTTTTTCTTGAAACCTTGCTTGATTTCCAAACTTTTTCTAGTTCAAAGTAATTTAGAAAAGGTATTCTACTATGCTGAAATGAAGTCTAAACATCTACTTTTCTTACATTATATTTCGGACGATTTGTCTGAATTCGGAAGGTTGGTCCCATTTAGAGTTTTTTTTCTTCTTTCAATTCAATCGATATTGTAATCTCTAAGGTTTAGATTACGTAATTTGCTATAAAATCATTTGTACATGCATTATTTCTTATTGTTACTACAATTTTGTGGCTATAAGTTTGTAGCATACATTAATAATTCTATTTAAACTAATTTTGGGGGACTTGTTAATTGATATTGATAGTAGTATTGAAATTTGTTTGGGAAGTTTTAGAAAAAATTATTTTTGGAGATGAAACCTACTTGTAATCATTAATCCCTCAAGTACAAAGCGGACACAATGAGTCCTCTTCAAATTTTCAATGGAAAATTCTCGATAGGGTGAAACAAATCTCAATATTTTACAAACTAGGATCTATAGAATTGAATTTTTACATACTTGTTGCATTATTTGATTTTGAAAATTTGAATGTGAGAAATATTTACAAAAATTATTTAGAAAATGTGGTCTACTAGAAAAAAGGAGCACATACAAATATACAATGTTTTTCCAATGAAAGAAATAGTAGAAATAGAAAAAGAAAAATTCTTAAACAATCCTAGTCTTTACTTTATACAAATAAATTGTGTTTGAAGAATTTCTTTTTAATTTGTATTTTTAGCAATTTTAAAAATAATAGGTTCAACCTAATGTGATGAAGAACACAAAATATATAAAAATGAATCCAAATATTTTAAAGATGTCCCAAACAATATACAAATAATACAAGTTATTAAATCACAATTGCAATATTGCATGTTTCACATTTACAAAAAGATGAATTGAAAATATCATTTTTGATGTAGAAATACGTTACAAACATACATAAATAAGGTCCATAAGACCATAATTGTGATACATGAGGGGTCATCATATTTGAAAGTCAATCATATTTTTCACTACATAAGCACCAATATTTTTTGTATGGGATATTTTGTTGACAATTTACATTTTAAGATGTAAATATAAGTATAAGGGTGTAAGAAAATATCAAAATAACTTCAATTACAATTTTTTGGTATAAATGCAATATTTAATCTTGAACTAAATTAGATTACATTAAATTACATTAAATTGCTTAAAGCATTTTTTGTAACATCCTCTAATACAATAACAAAATAATACAATTGCTTGTATTATGTATATTTTGTTGTTTCAAACTATTAATGCATTTTACAACAAAACTTAAAGAACACTTCAAGTTAGAATTGTATGTTCCACATTTATAAAGTGGCACATCATAATTGATGTAGAAAAACTAAAAATACATTGAAAACATATATAAATTAATCTATGAGGTCTATACAAGAACATATGTTGTACATCATGATAATCACATCTTAAAAAAATAAAGAAATACAAAATATTCCACACATTACACCAATGTTTTTGGTAACTAATGTAAAATTGAAAGTTTAGGGTTTAGAGTTTAGGGTTTAGAATGCATATTTAAATGTGAGAAAGAATAACTTGAATTACCTTTTCTTTAAAAACATTCTTACTACATAGGATGCTTATAGCATTAAATAGCAATCTTAGAAAGCAAATTTGTACTTCTTAGAATACACTATTTCTGTACAAGTGGACAGCTGTGTAAACAAGTCAGGAGTCAACTGTCAAACAAGCCAACAGTAAACTGTCGAACAACTCGACGAGCAGTCAATAGTTACATAAGGTGGACAACTGTTTAAAAATAAGACAAAAATGGGTGTCCAAAATTTTCCGTCCGAATTTTCCATCTGAACAAGGCCGTCCGAAGTGGGCCGTCCGAAGTGGCCAACTGAGACCAGCTGTCCAAATTCGGACTAGCCGTCCGAAATAAAATGTAAGAAAAGTCAATGTTCAGACCTCAATTCTGCATAGTAGAATACATTTTTTGGAAAACCTTTGAACTAGAAAAAGTTTGGAAATCAAGCAAGGTTTTATCTCCAACAATCCGTTTCAAGTTTGGACCTTCCACCAAAAAGTTATGGACAAGTTTCTGAGGGGGTGTTAGGAAATTTGAAAAAAAATTAGGTGTCCGAAGTGGCCGTCCGAAAGTGGCCGTCGGAAGTGGCCGTCGGAAGTTTGGCGTCAAAAGAATCCAAGTGGATCCAGGCAACCAGCCTTCCCTCCCAAATTCAAACTAGCCATCTGAAATAAAATGTAAGAAAAGTCAATGTTCAAACCTCATTTCCGCATAGTAGAATACATTTTTTTGAAAAACTTTGAACTAGAAAAAGTTTGGAAATCAAGCAAGGTTTTATCTCTAACAATCCGTTTCAAGTTTGGACCTTCCATCAAAAAGTTATCGACAAGTTTCTGAGGGGGGTTAGGAAATTTGAAAAAAAATTAGGCGTCCGAAATGGGCCGTCGGAAGTGGCCGTCGGAAGTTTGGCGTCAGAAGAATCCAAGTGGAACCAGGCAACCAGCCTTCCCTCCTTCCAAATTCAAACTAGCCATACGAAATATAATGTAAGAAAAGTCAATGTTCAAACCTCATTTTCGCATAGTAGAATACATTTTTTTGAAAAGCTTTGAACTAGAAAAAGTTTGGAAATCAAGCAAGGTTTCATCTCCAGCAATCCGTTTCAAGTTTGGACCTTCCACCAAGAAGTTATGGACAAGTTTCTAAGGGGGTGTTAGGAAATGTGGAAAAATCTAGGCGTCCGAAGTAGGCCGTCGGAAGTGGCCATCCGAAGTGGCCATCGGAAGTGGCCATCGGAAGTGTCTATGGTCAATTGATCATATTCTTAATAATATAAAACTAATCAAGCGTATTAAGGTTCTAACAATACAATTGCAAGCAAATCTCACGTTTAACTCCTAAACATCCAAACAATGTTTTTTGGCAACATTACAATTTTAGGCAGCTCATTATAGACAAAATTTTTATTTTTTCTCTTTGGAAATTTCACACAATGTGTGGCCAAGGAGTAGCTTTAAGGCCCAAAAATTTTCATAACTTTTGACTAAATGGTTTTTAAGTTATTGCATGATATGTAATTTTCAGTGTTCGGCGGGCAACGCAAGCAGAAAAAAAATTCTTTGAAGATCACTTTAAAAGAAATAAAAATTTGAAATTGGTTCTCTAGATTTATATATATATATATTAAGCTTTGAATCATTTTCTACTGCTTTGAATCATTCCATTTTGATTAATGAGATGAAAGTTATGAGGATTTTAGTTTAGATTAGTTTGTGGTTAGATATGGAATCTCTACTCTAAAATAAACTTTGAAGTCTTTTATTTAACTCAATTTTAAATATTCTTGAAAAAACAAAAAAACATTAGGTGTATATTGTTTATTAAAACATTACAAACATTGGGATTGGCATTTTTCAATTCTATAAATAAATTGTTAATAATTTAGTATTTTTAATCATTCTCTACTGCTTCCTACTTATTATTCTTTTCCTATATATTGTACAATTCCAAATGATCTAAAATTTTTCAAGCACCTAGCCAACTTGACTTGCGGAATGAATCCAAAGAGTAACCACAATTTTGGATATTTTTTATACAAATGTAACCTTGTGAAGTGCAGCTACCCATATGTTTTACAAGGCCAAAAAAAGGGTTTTGTCACTTCAAATGTTAATATATCACAATCTACATGATGGAAAATTCTAAAAAAAAATTCACAACTTTTCAAACTATTTTACTACAAGGTCCTACGGTTTTATGTGTCTAAAACTGTTTTTCATCTAAAATTTGGTGCTTGTAAATGTAAGGGCACTTTTGGAGCAGTTTTGGTGAAAATATGGTCTCTAATGTTTAGTAGTGAACTAAATAATGACCAACTTGATCTTTTTGTGTGAAGATATGGGATCTAAGAGTGTTGAAGATTACAATGAAAAGTTAAAGTAATATCTAGCACCTAATCTTTTGGAGAAGTCCCACACTTGGAGTCTTTGTTCAAATCAAACGTATAATATACCATTGAAAAGCTCTCAACAATACCTTTCCAATGATATATTATAAGGCACACAAAATGATCAAACATGGCGTCCTATTCCGACGGCCTGTCCAATTGAACGGGGCGTCCGATCAGATGACTAGGTAGACTTCAATCTTTGGAGAAGTCCCATAGTTGGAGTTCTTGTCCGAATTGGATGCATTATATACCGTTGGAAAGCTCTCAAGAATATCTATCCAATGATATATTATGAGGCATAGAAAAGTCGACGGGGGCGTCAGACGACAGTGGATGATAGTGCGGACGGGCCTTTTGGATCCAACACTGCGGACGGGCGGGATTGTTAGACCATCGGATCGGACGGGCCGTCGGAATCGGACGCCCTGTTAGATCAGATGAGCCGTTGGAATCGGATGCCTTGTCAGATCAGATGGGCCGTCGGAATCGGACACCCTACCTGATCGGACGCTGTGAACAGCCGGACATACCGGGCCGGGCGGATGTTGGAGATGCACTATATTTTGGGACTGTAAATGAAACTAGATGTTCGGGGGGTTCCGGACGCGGACGTTGGACGTCCAAACGGACATCTAGACGTCTCGGCGTCCTAGCAACCCTGACTTGTACCATCTATGACAATACTAACACTGTATTCATACATGGGATACGAGATCCACAAAACAAACTTTATAGAGTAGTCAACCTTGTTGCTACCTCTGTCTCAGTTCGACCTACCCCAATGCCGACGTCGGCAAGAACCTCTCCAGAACCTAGTCGCCTCCTTGATTCCTGCCAATACACCCCACATCCCTCACAAAACACCATTAAGCTTTGGCATCAACGTGTTGGACATGTCAACTTTCAAAGCCTCCATCACATGACAAACAAACAGATTGTAGCCGGAATCCCAGCCCTTCCTTACTCCAAACACGTCTACTCCTCCTGTATGTTGGGAAAACTTGCACAGGATCGTGTTTCTAAACACCACCGGATACCTATCACTCGGAAACTGCAACTTATCCACAGCGACTTATGCGGACCCTTGCCCGTCACATCACGAAACGGCAATAAGTATATCCTGACATTTATAGACAATTTCTCTAGGAAAACGTGGATATACTTCCTTTTAGACAAATCCCAAACACTGGAATACTTCAAGATATTCAAGGCCCTTGTTGAAGATTCCACCTCACATATCGGTACCTTGCGCAGCGACAGAGGAAGGGAATACCTGTCTGTTGCTTTCACCAACTATCTTCATGTCAACGGGATTTCACGACAACTTACTGCCGAGTATTCACCACACCAAAATGGCGTCGCTGAGTGGAAGAATCGGACACTACTCGAAGGAATCCGCAGCGTTGTTACTGGAACCAACATCCCCAAGGCTGGGAGGAACTCGCCAAAGCTGTCAACTACATACAGAACAAATGTCCGACTAAAGCCCTCACACTTCAAACCCCAGAGGAAGCATTCACTGGGATAAGACCTCACTTTGGCCACCTTCGAATTTTAGGATGCCGAGCGTATTGCCACATTCCAGACTCTAAGCGCAACAAGTTTGAATCAAAGGCCATCGCCACCATCCTGGTAGGATATGACGAACAAAGTAAGGCCTATAGGTGTTACCACCTAGCCACCCGACGGATTCTGGTTAGCCGGGATGTTCGTTTTGATGAACTCAGCCTTCAACTTCCCTCCGCAGAAATTACCGAACCTCTACTTGGACCACATCTTCTCGACAGCTCTATTTCGAATCGTCCAATCTCTGCCACTCCTCTTAGTCTGCCGAATGCTGCATCCACAACCACAATTCCCACCCCAGCTACACCGAATCAACTTTTCGACAACCCAGATCAGTCCGCTCCTCTCGACAGCGAACCTGCAATCAACCCAAATTAGCTTCTCGACACCCCGGATCAGCCCGCTCCCCTCGCCAGCAAACCTGCAATCATCCCACTTCACACTTCTTCCCCATCTACAATTATTCTTGAGCTTACGGATGTCCCACCAGTAGCTCCACGACGATCCTACAGACCACGACGCCAAAACATCAGATTACAAGGGTATGATCTATGTCTATCTACTGATGACTTTAACGTTTGCTTGTCCGTCTCCACACCTGCAGCCCCACCGATTGAACCCGATCAAGACAATGTCACGTTCAAACAGGCAGCCGCAGATCCCGGATGGCGCCAAACTATGGAAGCCGAAATGACCTCCATTTGGGAGAATCAAACTTGGGATTTAGAAACACTTCCCTCAAATCACAAGGCTATCTCATGTAAGTAGGTGTACAAACTAAAACCCGGAATCGATGGTCAACCTCCCATCAAGAAAGCCCGCCTCGTTGCTAGAGGGTTCGAACAACGCGCAGGAATTGATTTCCACGAAACCTTTGCTCCAATCATCAAGTGGACGACTCTCCGCACAGTTATTGCCCTGATTGCAACAAAACTCTGGGAAATCCATCATATGGACGTTCGAACAGCATTCCTACACGGTGTCCTCAATGAACGCATCTACATGCGACAGCCTCCTGGATTTCGGGTCAAAGGAAAAAAAGACCTTACCTGTCGACTTCGAAAATCACTGTATGGCCTGAAACAAAGCCCTCGAACCTGGTATGATAGAATTGACAAAGCTCTTATACGCATTGGTCTCAATAGGAGCACATCAGACGCAAATATGTACTATTTACACAAAGAAGGAGAAACGTTGATTATTCTACTCTACATCGATGATCTCTTCATTATTGGAAGCTCCGCTCCGCTACTCTCCTGGATCAAGAATTTTTTACACGCAGAGTTTGACATGACAGACTTAGGACGGATCAAGAAGTACCTGGGAATTACCTTCGAGACTGTCTGCCTTGGAATCTTTCTTCACCAACGTGCGTACACCGCTTCCATCTTGCAAGAGTTCGGAATGCAAGACAGTCACAGTACACAAATCCCGTTTTCTGAAGGTCATCAGTTAGTCACTGATATGAAATCCCCACCGACAGATCCAAATTACTATTGTCGCCTTGTTGGGAAGTTAATTTTTCTCACAATAACGCGACCCGACATTGCTTACTCTGTGAGCAGATTCAACTCTTACATGGCCAATCCACAAGAGGCGCATCTCGAGGCTACCAAGCACGTCCTTTGATATTTACAAGAAACCATACACCAAGGGATTCTGTACAAAGCCCACTCTCCCGTCCTTATCACCGGATACACAGATGCAGACTGGGGATTGTGCACAGAAACGAGAAGATCAATGGGAGCGTACATTTTTACTTTGGCTGGAGGACCCATTACCTGGCAGAGTAAGCACCAACTTACAGTCTCTCACTCCTCTATTGAGTCGGAATATCGAGCGTTCAGTGACGGCGCCCAAGAAGCAGTATGGCTTCATAGATTATTAACTGAATTACAAACCCCTTCTATCGCCACCTCCTCAGCTCCAGCCACCACTCACACTCTTAGACAACTCATCCTCAGTATCATTATCCACTGTGACAATCAAGGAGCCATCAAGATTTCTCAAAACCCAGTTTTTCACGTACGGACCAAACACATTGAGATCCACTATCACTTTATTCGCGAACGAGTGATCGGGGGGGAAATAGTGATCCAATATATTCATACAAATCTACAGCCAGTTGATGCACTCACCAAACCCTTGGGCAGGGTTAAGTTTCAGCAACACCACACTGCGATGGGATTACACAACCTTGAAACCCTAGAAAAATCAAGCCTGCTCTCTCTTACAACCTACACAAAACCTAGCACCTCATGCCGTGCCACAGATAGTTCTCAGCATCCGCTAGAGAAGAGAAACTCTTATGCTCAGCACTACGGAAGCCCAAAACTTCTCGCGAAAAGTATAATCCGGGCCTTTGTCCCTGTCTCACAATGTAGAATTTTCCCTGAGCCGATTCCCTCCTCAAGCGCCTCCGGTCATCGAACTCCTCGCCTCGAGACTGTACACCGCTCCCACGACAAACCGGACACGACCCACCGGGCGGCCAAACTTGCTTCACCAACACCGTATCTGCAACCGCAACGCACCATTTCCAAAGCCACCCCAAGAATGAGAGCATCATTCACAATAAAATTCGTGCCAACATCATTAATGAAGTCGCCTCCACGAACTCCTTCAACGACAATTCCTGCTCAGTTTTCTCACACGCCATGAAGGCGAACTCTCTTCACTAAACTCGGATTATAGTTAAAAAGGAATGTCAATCTCCGATTAAGGGAGGGTGTTAGACTTACCCGAACTTAGGGTTACATCCAATTGATGTAGTTCATCTGCCCAATGAACTTAGGTTAGCTTGCTTGTATTTAAGCAGTATGCTTAACCATGTTTAAACTCTCTTAATCTTACTACAGTTTTTCTTGCAGCTCATATAGACGTGTCATAGACAACGTCTAGAATCTTACATACTTCTCGTGGAAATCTGGATCACCTACAATCTGGTCTCTCGGGGCCATGCAACAGTCGCAAGCCTCGAGATAATCATCTAATTTGCAATTCCCGTTATTTTGACAGTTTTGTGCGTCACTAACTGAAATCTGCAACTGTCCTCATTGTTTTTTCTTATATGAATTTTCACCACTTTGCAGTTGAATAAACATAAGAGCTCTTTTTTTTAAAGAAAGTAAAATTTCTTTTTCACAAAAAACCCAGATTCCTGCTATATTTTAAAACTAATAGCCAAATTTTACATATATATCATTAGGTTTCATATCGATATCGCCAAGTATCAGATGAGTATTGATGAAATAGATAGTTATGTCTCCAAAATGAAAAAAAATCACTACTGCCAACTTTTTAAAGGAATGACCACTTGAATATCACATTTCAACCATTGAAAATTACCAATTTCATCAATAGCTTGCAAGTATAAGGTGATTTTTGCTGCATTATCCAATTGTGGAATTAGGTACAATCTTTTCATTGGTGTGTGAATAGAATTTAACCCTACTATTGTTGCATGACTAGAATTTAACCCTACCATTGTTGCATGAGTAGAATTTAAGCCTTAAAGGATGGGCTGGAAATCATCCCTTTGGTTACCATGTGAATCATTTACTTAAAAAATTGCAAAAGCACTCATTGGAAGTCAAACTATTGTAGAAGACCTTCCAGAGTTTTTGTGGCACAGTTGCTGGGAGCTTCGGCGTTCCCCAGCACTCACATACTCTCTAATATCTTGTGTAGCGATGGAATGGTGAGGCACTTGTCATGTCAAGATTTCAACACAAGTCATGGCAAAGTTGTAGCTACCACCTATAGCTGCACCAAAAACTTCAGTAGCCCGCCACCTTGTAGAACCAACATTGACTTTCAAAAATGCCATGTAATCACAATCGATCAGAGTCATAGTTTCTGTCGGGTTTCTCCTTCAAAACTAATTTCTCTGAATCACCCAAATCTGTATACTTCAGCTCGTACCTATTGTTCAAAACATCTGGGCGGCATTAGACCAACACATTCAAAGGCTCTTAGATCTCCGCGAATCACCTTCTTCTTTTTCAAGTACGTTATTCCAGTTGCCATTTGACAGATGAAGGCAATTGCTATTCGCATTTTAATCTCATATCAGTGTGTATCAAAGTGTGCAAGTCACAGCTTAGAACCCGAATCCATGAGGCTCGAATCAGATTCACTGATAAAAAATCCCACCAATAGCACAACGTTGGGATGTCGAACCGTCACAAGAAAGGTAGCAAGCTTTACCTAATGCAACACCAGGCAAAGTGTGTTAAGTTTCCCACATTCTACTGTTCATGAAAGGGTAATATGAGGTCATCATGTGGTAAAGTGCAAATTCAATAAACACGTAAAACACAAACATGCAAAGTCTAGTATTTTTCCCACATGGTAATACATTTCCAAAAAGACCTTGGTTTTACCATGTGGTTCTTTGTTGACATTATCCCATAAGCATTGTCTTTGGTGAGACTTCCATCAAGTATAATACACAAGTGCCTCCACCTCCCAACCTTGAGCCATACTTCATCTGTGAGAGATTAAATGTATGAATAGTTTTGTAAGTTTTATAATATGTTTTGTATTGTACAATATTATATGGTATAATATATATTGTACAATATTATGTATTACGGAATATACGATAATGTATACAAGTATTGATAGTCTCACCTCTTTGTATGTTGTAATTTGTCGTTGCTTTAACCCATTCCCATATCCCATTCCCACAAGGCAATCCATTATTAGAATACCATGAGGTAATTGTCATAATGCATCACCATGTGGTAATGGTGAAATTTTTACCGCATAAAATTTCCTTCATATTCGGGGAAAAACCTGAAAATACTTTATTGAATCCCATATGGGAACAGAGTAAGGTAGGAATACCATAAATGGTTAAAATAAGCATTTTAGCCTATAAGATATGGGAAATTCATTGAGAAATTCAGCTCAATGTGTGCACAAATAAGGATGAGGAAGAATGAAAAAAATAAAAAATAAAAATCTTCAAAAATGAATATTTTATTGAATATAAATGCAGATTTCTCATACAAGACCCCATTCCTGTCTCATAGCTTCACCTAAAACGGTTTCCCTTGGAACTCGTTCCTAATAAAGTCTAAGCCAATCAAATTTCAGCAAATCGAATCTTTTCAAATCAACATCAAAGCTAGCTATTGTTGGTTTTAGAACACCCTATTGTACCATTAGGAGGGAGGGTGCCATTTATGGTGTTCCTACCTTATACCTTCCTTGTGCGTGGGGACCAGATTTTCCACGGTCTCTATTCTTAAACTCAGCACATTATAAGCCCTAAATGTCTCAACTGCATAATTACGGTGCAGCCATCCGCATTTACGCCCGACTGCACTGCCTCCAAACCCTATTTGGTCAAGCGCCTCAATTTCTGATGATTCAATCCTCAGAGAACTTGGGAGCACACTCACTGTTGCTGCAGACATTTCCAGCGCTCTTATTTGTTCTGATGACATACAAGAGGGGCTTTCTGGCCTCCTGTAGACATAAGATTCGTATTCCTTGCTGAGCTGATGACGATAGCCTTTCTATTCTTCAATTTCATCTCTTCTAGTTAACGTCACACTATTGTCCTTAATATCGGCTTCTCCTTGGAAAGCATCGCTCTGCCGTTTTCATCAAGAGAGAGGAGCGGCGCCACCGATTCTAACACCATGAGAGGCACCCAGGCTGAATTCCTCATGTTTGCAACTCCATGCTTAAACACTTCATAGATCGACCGGATGCAGGTTTCCAACTTCAGATGCATTGCAATGAAGGACTCTTGATAATTGACTCTGGAAGTCACCATGCCTTCAAACCAGTCCACGTCGGTACAATTAAAAATCAGGAGTTTCCCCTTTTGCATTACACTGATGATAACCTCAACCGAGGGAATTGACGTCCCACACAGGAGGCAATTAGCTGAGACCTTAGAGATGAATGAATTACTGGAATTTTGTGCACGGAATGTCAAGAATGTGTGCACGGAATGATCTCTTCATACTACAGTAAGTGGGAGTGCCGATAGAACCAAAACAATGAGAGGCTAGAGAGACTATATAGACGACAGAGATATAGTCTCTTATCACCGGATATGAAGATGTGAATTGGAACTGCGAAGGATCCCGGGCCTTATGAACAATTTAGCCAACGCGCCATGAGGAGTGTGTCAAATGGTCACGATTCTGAGACAGAGAAAGCCCCCTTCGCTTGCACTGCCGCTAGGGGGAAGTCAGATTGTCTGCACTTGCCCCTCCGGAATAAAATAAGATACGTGCACCAATGAAGCGATACTTTGAGTGGGTTCATTTTTTGTGGGTCCAAATTAAATGCCCTTGATACTCATTAAATTATTGTGCCACGAACTGGTTCATGAAGTATCCACCGAGAATGGGACCTTCGGGAAACTGGCAATAACAAAGGTGGCGAACGACACCCTGAAATTCCACCAGGCTGATAAAGTCCTCAAGGAACTCCTTTAGAAATGCCTCCAGTGCAACTCTGAAAGATAAACCCATCGACCAGCACAGATCTACAAAGTCTGCAACTCTCGTTATCGGTTGAGCGGGGCGCCATTTCCGAGGTGCATTGCTCCTCCGGTAACGCTTGAAATCCTTGTGAAGCTGGCGGTCCATCTCCCGGAAACGAGCTGCCACTTGTACAGCTTTCTCGGCGCTATGGCTTGTTTCGTAGTCGAGGAAGCAAGTCCAAATGCGGTGGTTGTTCACTTCGTGGCGAGCCTTCACTTTGGCCATGAAGGCTACTGCTCGAAGAAAAGCACGTTCAGATTTACTTTCCTCCATCCACTCCTGGAATGGACTGATTCAAGAAATCCGTAAAGAAATGGACTATCTTAAAGAAAATATGAATGCTCAGGGTGCAGTGCTGCTATTAGTGAAATCTGCCGATCTTCAATTCCGGCCAATCCGTAAGTTGTCTATCACTTCTCCGAATCACCTTCGAAGGCTGTATATAAGTCATGCTATGGCTGGTCGCCTTCAGCAGAAGGCGAAATGTCGACAGTCACAATGATTGGGTTTCAGAGAACTCCGGGAAACGAAGTGTTCAAAGTTGAGTGCTTTCATCACTGGAATGGGAACAAGAACCAATAGAAGCAGTAAAATGGTGAGTACTATGAAAATCTTATCATGTTCTCCTCACAATTTTTGAAGTCTCCTCTGATGCGGCCATGAAGATGAGTTTCCAAATTATGGACCTATTCAGAGACCACTTCCTTCATTGGAGGCTCACTTGCATTCTCTAACGAGTCACGGAAGTTGTCGACCTAATCACGTGATGGGAAACGGTTTTCAATATTGAAAACTCATCTTCACGCTAAACCCCAAAACCCACACTCCAACACTTTTCCTTCAAAAAGAGTCTCGGTGATCTATGTGAATAGTTCAAAGGCCCGGATTGCCCATGGCCACAATCCTGTCAAGGCAAAAAGACGATCATTCAAGCAAACAGGACCCATTGGGTGCAGGTCACCATTTATTTCCACTAAAGTTTTCTCCTTCAATGTTCATACAATCAATGGCATTTTGTACATTTGGAGGGGCAAAAATCCCTTCCAGTTCCAACCCGTTGAAACCGCGGTGAGGACAAGAAAACAAATCCTCAGTACCACTCAACTACCTGCCTCTCAAGGAAGCGCAATTGCTCGAGAAGTCTTTTATGACGTCCCATCAATTCTGCTACATCTAGATCTGCACGGTGAGGGGTAAACGGGAGTGAAGTCTACATCAGCTTCAAATTGTTTGCATTTGTCTCCAAATCTTCGATCACCTCCTCAACGGCATCGCCGTGCATGTGTCCCAGAGTACAAATCAAGTAACGCTAGCTCTGCAATGGCAGCTTAATTACAACCAAACTAGACTTCATTTAGGACCAAACTAGTGCTCACTTTAATTTGCCAGAAAACTCGATCACCACGGGCAAAAACTGGCAGGTCGGAAACAAAGTCCCCCTCTTCTAACAAGCTGGGCTCATGAGCGCTCCAGTAGCCTGGGTTAAATTCTAGAGGCCGGTGCCAGACCATGATCAGATCTGGAGTAAGCTCCAAATGTTTGCTTACAAGAGAACGTCGCCAGGTCAATCTCTGGGATTCTTGAAGTTTTCTGAGCTCCAGCACGAGAAACTGCCTCCTTGACAAGGAAGACGGCAAAAAATGTTGATATTAACATGATGTGCTGGCGCCGTTGAGCGCGTCCCAGACATGTGGCAGAGTATCCTGTCTGTGATGCTTACCAGATCAGAAAACGAAACGTCACCTTCGTCTCCGTGAGCATTGAAAAATGCTACGAATATAAACCAAGCATTGTCTGACAAGCGCTGGATCAATCATGCACTTGGGGGGTGAGTCTACACGCTTCTTCTTTGAGAAAATCTGTGTGGAGAGTTCATGTCTATCTGCAGCATTGTCCTTGGATAGGAGCCATTCGTATCCGAGGACGATGCTGCAGCGAGAGTTTATTACAACACTAACTAATAGGACTGATCGTCCTGGAAATGGGATTCCAGCTTTTGGGGGGGATTGGCGGCAGCGGCGGCGTTGTAGCCGGGGGCCATGGTGGAGATGTAGTCTTGGTTTCGGAACTTGGTCAGGAACTGCACCACGCGGTACGCATCTTCGAAGTTGGACATGGGGCCGAGGGACACTTGCAAGCACTCGAAATCAGAATTCGTTTGGTTGAAGATGCTGGCATTCTTCACTCTGGCCTTGACCGGCCCCAGCAGATTCGCCACGCCGGGGTTGCTGAACGCGCCCACGGCGAGCGTGATATGGTGTTTGGTAGCCAGGCGCTGCACCAGCGCTGGCGAGACCACCTCGCCCGTGCTGTCGAGCACGTTGAACGAGATGATGTTGCCGCGATTCTCCGTCATGTACGGGCTGAACACATTCACTAGGCTCCAGTCGTCTGGGTCGATTTGGCGGAGCCCCTTGAGCTTGTGCACCATCCACGTCGCGAGCGTCTTCACGCGCTTGTTGATCACGTCCAGGCCGAGCGATTGCAAGTGCTGGAGCCCGAGGTCCAGGCCGGCGAAGGAGAGCTTCGAGAGGCTCTCGTCCTCGGCGACAATGTGGCAGTCGTTGCCGAGCGTGGGGTTCACCCTCGCGGTGAGCGTGATGGCGTTCATGTTCGGGGGGTGGGTGATGAGGAAGCTCGCGCGGCGCACCAGCAGAAAGCCCATGCCCGAAGGGTACCCCACGATGTTCTGGAACGAGCCGACCACGAAGTCGGGCTGGTGCTTGTGAAGGTCCAGAGTGCCGGTGGGCAGCAACGTCGACACGTCCAGAAGCACATGCCACCCGGATTTGTGCGCTTTGTTGATCCAGTGCATGGAGTGGCGGATGCCGGTCACGTTCGACTGCGCGGGGTAAACGAACAAGCTCCCGCTGTGTTGGAAAATATGGCGCTTCATCAGGGGCCGAATGTTGGCTTTCGTCATGGACAGATCCGTCTCCTCCAGGGGCGCCAGCACCGTCTTCCCGCCCGCTTTCCCTGCTGCGGCAATCAGCTGGAAACCATCACAAAGTTAGCATTCATATACAGAGCAATGAGCATCACTGAACGGAACTATTACACTTGCTGGCCATGGACCGGATCGACAGTTACCTGACTGACGGCGTCGTGGTTGTCCTGGCAAAGCAGAAGGGGACTGCCTTTAAGGAATGGATATGCATTGGCGACCAGGCGGTAGGAAGCTCTAAGCCCCGAGGTGAAGACAATGCTGTACTCCGCCTTCGTCGTATTGAGCAACTGCAACAGCCGGCCTTGCGAGCTTGCTGCGTACTCCACCGTGGTACTGGAATTCGCGCCGAACATGTGTCCCTCCATTACCAGCCTCGTGTGCTCTTCCATCTGAAACCGCGAGGAGAGAGTCAAGCTGGCGTAGTCCATATACACATGACGTGCGAGCTTCGGGTACTGATCTCGGCGAATGTAATCCATGGTTGAAGTGGCGGCGTAATCCGGGTTCGAGAGCAAAAACCGCTCATCCGCCTCGGCGAATTCGAGCGCTTCGTCGACGTCGTCCTCGTCATGGAACGAAGCTGACGACAGGTCGTAGTCCTCGTCGGAGTTCGAGTCCCACGCCCAGCTTCGGCCCGAATTCTCCCGCCGGCTGAAGGTGTGGTCCGACGCCATCGTCGACGACCTGTTGCTGTCGCCATGGAACCCCCTCGCAGGGCCCCGTGAGCTCGGGAAGACGTCGCAGCTCTTGCGCCGGTTGTCGATCTCGCCGGAGTGCGGGACCGAGGTCTCTCCAGTGATCCAAGTCTTCCTCGACAGGATCTTGTGGTGCTCCTTGATGATGTCCACGCTTTTCCGGCTGGCGAAGGAGACTGCGGGGCTCCGGGGGGAGTAGCTCACGTCATACTTATCGAGGACTGCTGGGATTAAGGAAGTGTCGATGGTATGGCGACTGCGCAGGAGCTTCTTCGTAACGAGAGGAGTGGTCGGGCGCGTTTTCATGGGGGAACCGAAATTCATATCCGTAAGGTGACCCACCTGCAGGTCGTCGCTTCGCAACAATGTCATAATCTTGGAAGGGACGAAGCGCTTGCTGGTGACGAGGGGCGACCAGCCCTTGCCGCTCTCACTGTCGCTCTCCGACTGATTCAACCCACATCACCAACACCCAAACTACTGTGAGGAATCAACATTGCTGAAACCAACCACTAATCTCTAACATTATTGGAGCTGCTGCTTTCAATGCCATATGACCTCAGCCACATTTCAAAACTCGTTGCAATCCATCGCTCCGGTATCCCATTCGAATGCCAACTTCCCACATTCGAAATTCACACCAGAGATTCAAACGACACAATCTAACGGGACACAAAATGCGAGAGACATACCGGTGAGTAGCCGGAGGCCTTAGGGCCACTCCGAAGCTTGTTGAACCTGAACATGACGACGAAGCCTTGCTTCAATAAATTCCTTATCACCGACGAGGACCAGGGCCTCACCCCCTGGCTACTCCAATTCGGAGTGCATGAGCTGAGTGGCTTTTGGTAACCGATGCAGAATCATTCTCAAATTCAAACACGACAGTAGAGCAAGACCCCTGAAGAATCTCCTCTCCTACCCACCTCAACGCAAGAGCAACAATGTGCTACTGATTCTTCGACGAGCATTCAAGTCGACTTAGGATTGTAATAAGTAACCACACTCAGATCTGGACAACTACCTGATGAGGACAACAACAACTAGCTGCTAAAGAAGCGAGCGAGTGAGCCTGGGAAAAAACAAACTACGACCTATCTAGATTGAATCTCTACGACACTACTCTAGTGGGCGACAGCTTTTCGCTGATGTTTTCGAATGATGAGTGAAACTTTGGGCTTGGGGCCTGGGACTGGATGGAGCGGTTGGAGCGGACTGAAGATCGGCGACGAGTGGAACTTCAACGAACGGGCTGCGAATATTCAACGGCGCGACGGAAGTTCGCTGGGGCGTGTGCAGCGCTGATCGGCGCGGCCTGCGCTATTTACCCCACTGTTTTGCCGTATATCCAGGGCCTGCGCTAAATTTACCGCTGTCAGTGAAAGGCCAATTTGCATTTCTTCCCCTGCGTCAGGAGTTCGGGACCTGTATCTCTCTATTTTGCACTTGCGGCCACTGCCTCCACTCTGCTGGCTGATGAGCTATGGTCCTCGTCCTTTCCGCATCCATCCTTACCCTGCTAATAAGTTAATTATGTGGCTGCTAGTTGCTTTGCCTCGAGGCGAAAGCCAAGGATGCTATTCCCAGTGAGGCCTCCAACTCAACTTTTACTTATTATTCAAAGAGCAGAACAGCCAGCCGTTCCCGGCAACAATTGCAACAGTTCAGTTGTTGGCCTGCTGCCCGGAGTCCCTGTTCACCTGAAAACTATATTTCAAATCGATTCCGTTTCAAAGATAGAGTAACTTATTATTACTCGTGGATTATGATTCTTGCGTTCGTCTCGGAATAGGTTTCTGATCAAGTTTGTCATTTGGGGGACCTTCCGTTCAGTTGGTTTTTCATTTCTTAATGAGGACTTAAATAGGACCGGGATTATATTTCCACCATTGCACAAATTAAACTGAGAAAAGCAACCTATGGACGGGAGGTTTAAGACTCTGTTTGGAGTTCAATCCGACCTATCCTCTTTCGCTCACAAGATGGAGTATCAGATGAACTCTGGACATTATCTGATAACAGCCAGCTTTGAAGTTTGAGCTTGAATGCAAATACTTCAACTTGGGTACGATTTTCAGTGCAAGGATTTGGCAAGTCATGCAACTAATGGCTAATGGGATATGTTTTACTTTGTTTCGCACCAGAAGTTTCAAAGTTTTGTTTCGCATCAGAAGTCTTGATCAATTGCCAATCTCCATATCTCTTGCTCTAACTCCTAAATGCCCCTAAATGCCCAAATCTGTGTTTGCAAAACTTTGAAGTTAAATAAAACCTAACTTTGAAGTTGCTATTTTTAGTAGTTTATATTTTTGGAAAGTTCTTCTTGAAGTCTAGTTTTAGCATCAAAAATCCAATCTTGAAAATAAATTATAGTAATTTTTCTATTCAAGATTTTGTGCTAGGGTACTCATTGCAATCCTATAGTGTTCTTGAGAGTTCTTGGAAATGAGCCTCAAATACACTAATCTTGAGGAAAAATCACATTCAAAATTCATTTACAAAAATTATAGAGTAGATTTTAAGACATAAATTGATTGGAGTTATACATGTTAGGCCCTTTAACCCTTAAATGTCAGAACTCCCTTTACACCAAACACCAAAACTGTAGTTGGAAAATTTACAGAATTAGAACTACAGTTTTGGTGTTTGGTGTAAAAAAATTTAGATCATTTGGAATTGTACAGCATATAGGAAAGAAATAGTAAGTAGAAAAAGGTAGAGAAAATAAATAAATAAGTAAATAAGTAAATAAATTTTTTGTTGAGCTACCCAAAAATCACTATGTTGCAAGAAAACATTGTTTGGATGTTTAGGGGTTAACCTCATATTTTTTTGGTCACCAACTTTTTAGATTTGACTTGTGAGAAGAAGATTGAAAGACTTCACATCACTCTTGCAGTTTTAACACCCTCAAGGTCAAACATTATAATCTTTTACTCTATAAGTGATATTGTTGTATTTTCTATGAGATCTCTGATACGGTTACGATTCAAAAATAAATTGATACAAAATGTTGAAAATGTTGGCATTTTGTTCAATTTAGAACAAATTCCAAGAAGCTCAAAACAGGCCTTGGATATTTATGGGTTAAATCGAGTAAAAAATTGAATCCATTAAACTTCATTCTAGAATTGTCAAACATATTTACTCTATTCATAATTATTAAATACATTATTTATAGGAGGTCATAGAAACTCGGCATGGAAACTTGAACTTAACCTCTAAATGCCCAAACTACGTTTTTTGGCAACATAGCGATTTTGGACAACTCACTATAAACAGAATTTTTATTATTTTCTTTGAAATTTTCACACAACATGCTCAATGAAATAGCTTCAAGGCCCAACAATTTTCATAATTTTTAACTACATGGTTCAAACTTCAAAAGTTATTGTATAATATGTAGTTTTCAAAATTTGAAATTGGTCTTCTAAAGTATATGTAGAAAGTTTTGAATCATTCCATTTTGATGAATGAGATTAAAGTTATGAGGAGTTGTAGTTTGCGGGTAGTTATGGAATTTCTACTCTAAAATAAACTTTGAAGTCCTTTATTTTACTAAATTTTCAATATTTTTGGAAAACCCTAAAAACATTAGGTGTAGATTGTTTATTACAACATTACATTAGAGAAATTTTAGGGTCTCTAGAGGGTTGCCTCATGATGACAGACCAAGATATTTCGAGCTTGGTCTATCACCTCGAAAAGTGTTGCACCTTTGGTGTTAGCCAAGGTGAATATCTCAAAATTGGCCAGTTTTTACGATTTTTTTAAAAAAATTTAAATTTATTTCAGCTTGGAAAAAAAAAAGTTTTAGTCAATTTTTTATTCATTAATTTCAATTTCTGCATTGTTGGCACTAGAGATTTGGGCGGGCAAAAATAGGGAGAAAACGATTTGTTTTTGCAAAAAAGAAACAACTTTTAGGGTCCCTTAAAGGCTACGGAGTAGCCCTCTTGAGACCCCAAATTTTCTCTAATGCAACCATTGGGATTGGCATTTTTCAATTCCATAACTAAATTCTTAACAATTTAGTATTTTAAATCATTCTCTACTTGTTTCTACTTACTATTTTTTTCCTTTATGTTGTATAGTTCCAAATTATTTGAATTTTTTTCTAGGCATGTAGCCAACTTGCCTTAAAGAATTAATCCAAAGAAACACCACCATTGGGGACAATTTTTTCATACAAATGTGACCTTGTGAAATGCAATTGCCTGTTTTTTTTGCAAGACCTCCAAAAGGATTTTTGTCACTTCAAATGCTTGCAATCTTGCAATCTAGATAGTAGAAAATTCTGAATTTTTTTCCATATCTTCTCAAATCAATATACTACAAATTTCAACGGGTATGTGTATCCAAATTTTTTTTTCTTCTAAAATTTGATACTTGTACTAGAAATAGCAGTTTCGGAGCACTTTTGGTGAAAATATATTTTCCAAAACATTTAGGGGTAAATATCTCTACTGCCTAAAAAAATAACTAAAATCGAAATGGATTGCAGTCACAGCCTAAGCATATATATCTACCTTTAATTTTGATTTGAAGTATTATGTAAATTTATGCAACAATTAGACTAACATGGATAATCTGTACCCTCAACTTTGATGTTTTATAATTTTATGCAACAAAGCTTTTGAACTTTAACCCTTAAAAGGACGAACTGGTCCAGTGGAACATTACAAAAAGCATTAGAAGAGATTTCAGGATTTTAAGGGCCGTTTCAGGGCCGTTCCCGGCGTTGTTCCCTCGCCAGTAAAAGAATGCCGTTGTCAGATTTTATTTTTTTTGAAATAAATAAATAAATAAATAAAATTTAAGTCCTTAAACTGAGAAACAAAGTTAAATTTATTTATTTATTTATTTATTTCGAAAAATCTGACCTGGCCGTCTCTCGGCCAGGTCAGCACAGGCCGGGAACAACAGATATTGGCGGTTCTCGGGGGGGTTTCGAGTTGGGAACTCGCAGCCCTCCCCGAGAGCCAAATCACATGTAATGTTTGAGCCCTTCAAAGGACCATTTAAGGGAGGGGTGTAAACCTCAAAATAATTTTTAAAAATTAAAAATTAAAAATAATCAAAATCTAATTAGGCACTAGTAGTAGCACATCAGATTTCAGAATTTTGTAATTTTGGATTTATTTTAAAAAATAATTTTTTTATCATTTCATTTTTTAAAAATTATTTATTAAAACTGTCCCACACCATCTTAGCCCTGCAATTTGCCGATTTCTTTCATTTTAAATTTAATTAATAAGTTTTATAAAAAAAAATCATTTTTTGGGCTAGTGTTCCTTGTTCAAGAATTGATGGCCTACCTTAGGGCTCAAACTTCTTGTAATGGGATGGATTGGTGACTATGGAAATCAACCCTTTGGATACCATGGGAATCATTGGCTTAAAAAAATGCAAAAGCACTCATTGAAAGTCAAACTATTGTAAAAGACCTCCCCTTTTCACAACAAAATTTCAAGGATGAATAGGTGCACTTTTGTCATTCATCAAACACAAAATGTCCATAGTATTGTTTATGGATTAAACACCAAATCCTAATAGGTTCAAGCCTCATTTGAAAATTTAAAAAAATTATTTTATTCCCACCAATCATAATCAATTACATTTAGTGCAATTGATAGGAATTACAAATGATTAACTAGTGTACCCTGTGTTGTTGTCACAACCAACATAAATGCAAAATTAATTTCTAATTTTTTAATTCATTAAGACCTTGAAATTCAACACCGTTGTGAGAGGTTGCGCTTTTGGTACAAAAAGAAAGCTTTCTATAGGAAGGAGTGCAAGGTCTTTGTTTTGTGGCATTTTGACATGTTATGCGAAATTTACAATTTTTCCAAGATAAAAGATAATTTAATTCAATTTTTTAATTAAAAAAATCCATAACTTTCACACAATAGGTCCAAATGCCACAAAACTAGCACAAATAAAAAGCTTTATGCACATAGGAGTGCAAGGGCTTTGTTTTGTGGCATTTGGAAATGTGACTTGAAAGTTGTGATTTTTCCAACATAAAAGGCAATTTAATTCAATTTTCAAATTCACAAAATTTTTGAAATTCAATAACTTTCACACCATTTGTCCAAACACCACAAAACAAAGTTTGTGCACCCCTCCTTGTCAAGAGCTTTCTAACTATACCAAAAGTGCCATCAAACACCTCACGGTTTCATAAATCTCAGCATATTAAACAAAACAAACAACCTATCTTAAGGTATAGATTTCACTATCAATTTCACTTAGTTGTCTTCTTACTTGAACTTTGATCATGGGACTAATGTGAATAATGAGTTTGTTGAAATTGATTCATTGGCTAAGTTGCATGGACCAAGAGAGTAAAAAGGTGCTAGATTTTGCCTTTACCATTGCATATATAGCATTGTTTGAATTGGGACATATATATATATATATATATATATATATATATATATATATATATAATTTATTGTCTAATTCTTGATTTTTTTAAGGAAACCATTGGAAGACTTAAGGCAAGGACACCCAAAAGTGTCCATCACATGATCTCATTATGTACATCTCCTACATTGATATGTATCTATTGTTAAAGAAACAATTTTAGAACATCTACCCAGGTGACTCAAGTGATCCTTGGTAACTTTTGCATACAGTATCCCAATGCGGATGTGTTTCTATGGTGGATTGGAATCTCCTTTCCTTTGCAAATTCACTGAAAATCGGAAGGATCCAATTAACTTAATTCCAGGAACTCTTACTATTATTCCAGAGTTGAATGATGTGAATTCAGTGCCGAGTAGAAACGAAGTGACAGTGACGGGTTTCGGACTTTCGGTGTCGGTTCCTAACCTTCGCGTTGTTGTTAGTCCGATCAGCCCGGGGGCTGGGCTGCCTCTTCATCTTATCCTGTTTTCCAAGCCACCCGTGTCAGTTGCATGCACGTCGTCAAAGCACAGGTCCCAGGTGCATGCAACTATCGCGGAGCTATGGGGCTCCTCCCAACTGAACTACTTGTTTCACACTTCAATGCCTTCAGTTGCCGCGGCGGCCTTCCCTTCAGGATGATAAACTGACGTACTGCTGTCGTGTGCCTGTTTGTAACTATCATATTTTGAAACTGGGCTACGTACATACGCTAGCTAGCTGTAGATGGTCAATGAACAAGCTAGTAAGTAACCTCTACGGAGTCCTACGCAATGCTTGCATGGTTAAAGTCACTTGTCAATTGGAAACTATAATAAGTCAGGACCGTCCATTTGATCGAGCCATAGCACTTGGCTTCCGGAAATTTGGGTGAGAGGTGCGCGCAGTCTGCATGCCAAGCTAGAGCGTGATCCAGAGTCAACATTCGTTTCATTCGTGCCTTTGATTCCAAATGAATGGGAGCTTCAATTCCGTCGTGATCGACACTAAACTAATTGGATCATTCAAGCTAGCTAGAGCGGGATTGAAGCACTCACTGCCGGTAATTAACTGTGGATCGATTGAATAAGTTGGTGGACTATATATATATATATATATATATATAAATTGGATTCCGTCCGTCAGTCCGGCCTTGAAGATTTTCAATGGATCCCGTCGTTACGTACAGTTTGCGTAGCTGATCGAGGATGGGGATCATATCGATCGATCGATGCATGCTGCATGCATGCAGTGCTGCAGGGGCAGTACAGTAGAACCAAAGAGTACAAGTCCAGTACAGTTCGCCGTGTCCCGGGGCTTTTCTTTGACAAAAGTGACTTTCAGCGACAGCCAGGGATTCAGTTACGGACTCAACAAGTGCTCGAAGTCTGGCTCGTTGGAGATGGCCGGGGTGAACTGACCCCCTCGCTCGTGCCCGAAGTAAAACCCTGAAAGTTTTTATTTCCCACGCATGATAAAATTTTCAATTTTTGAATTCATATTTGCAATCAGAGACCCCAAATTAACTATGGAGAGATGTACACTGAATAGTGAAATTAGGTTGTCCTACACTAATTTCTCATATCTAACACTTTCAGACATGGTCAACTATAGTCTGGGGCAACCTAATTTCACTATTCAGTGTAGAGCATACATTTTCAGGGCACAAAATAGGGGGTCTTTTTTTTACTTGCACCCACTGGACTGACTTGCGGGGATGAGCGAGGGGGTCAGTTCACCCCGACCGTTAGAGATGGACCAGCCGATATTAATAACAATACTCCGTATGTGATTCAGGGGCAAGGTGAACTAATCCCCTCGCTTGGCCCTATGGGCAAACCCTGGAATTATTTATTTTTCACACATGAATTTTTTGGCAATCAAAGACCCCAAATTAGTCAAGAGAGATCAAGAGTATTCCCTAGAACGGCCCAAAATAGGGGGCTTTTTTTTTACATGCACCCCTGATAAGGTCGAGCGAGGGGGTCAATCCACCCCGATCTAATTCAGTTGGTGCATTGATGGGAAATTTTGTTAAAATGCCGTGGCAGTATTTCATACAGTCACCATTTTCCCATTCATTTCTTTCTTTTTAACCCTTAAACAACGAGCTGGTCATCGTGAAAAATCAATTGTTTGGGAACCGTGTGAATTGTTGGCTTAAAAAAAATGAAAAAGCACTCCTTGAAAGACAAACTAGTGTAGAAGACGTTCCCTTTTTACACAAAATTTGGAGGTGAGGATGAATAGTTGCACTTCTCTCCCACATGGAGAGATTCTTTGTCATTCATTGATTAGAACTTGGGTTAGAAAACGTCCTCAACGTCATTTATGGGTTAAGGTTTAGGGTCTAGAACTAACTAGTATAGATTTCAAAACACATAGTCTAAAGTCTAAACATAAAAGTGTCAAGTTTGTGGAATACGGCACTATTCTAATGAGATTTTGGTTATTGGAGATTTAGGTATGAGAGGCCGGCTCAATAAAGCTTGGAAAATTCAAATGCATTTATAAGTGAAAAATGTTTGATGGAGGTTACCAAGTCCTTAGTTGCAAAAGGCTCTGGACTTGGTTTGTCCTTGTAGATCACAAACTCAATGAAGCCTTCTTCTTTCAAACTTGGATAAATCATTACACATTTTTTTGCTACTCTGGAGGGCTGTGAATTCCCATCTGAAAACTTGCCGAAACTCCCTAAAACCCGCTGTTCGCAAGCTGTGCTAACCTGGCCGAGCAACTACCATGTCACTTTTTCTGAAAATAAAAAATATAAAAATAAAAAATTTAACTTTGTTTTTCATTTTAAGAATTTTTATTTTTATTTTTTTTGAAAAAAAAAAATATCTGACATCGACATTTGATGAAACGGAGTTGGGAACATGCTTGAAACGGCCCTCCAGTCCCCCCCGGATCTCATCTAATGGTTAAAAGTTAAAATCACATAATTATATATGATATAATATTTCACCCTCTTTAGATCCTCAAAGAAAAATGTTAAATGTTACTAGCAATTCCTCATAACATATTTTGTAAATATACCTTGTTATGTGATAGAATAGTCATAAATTTGAAATATATATAATAATGCTGACTTTTAAATATAAAATAATTTTTAATTTTTTTTTTAAATTATGGAATATGATTACACTTAAGACAACCATCTCCAATAAAAATTTCAAGTTCAAACAAATCATGCTTCAAAAGCAGAAAGTAATGGAAATCTAAAGCACTCCTCTTTTGACAAATAAACAATATTAGTGTTTCTTTCAATGACCTTTTTAATAATTAAAAATACCATTTAATATAATCAATATTATTTTTTTAGTAATTCCTTTTGCAAAAAATCATAGAAATTACAAAAGCACTTAAAACATGATGTTAAAAAAAATTAATGGTGAAAATAATGACAAACATCATGATATGATTGGTGTACTTTTGAGCTTGTCAATGAATAAGTTCAACAGGAAATAAAATGCTCTCAACTATTGCATTTAAAATTTTAAAGCCTTGTAAATGCTACATTTAGAAGGCCAAAATGAAGGCTATAAAAATTAACAACTATGATAAACTCAAAATCCAATAAAGAATATTATGAATTTAATAACGTTTAAAATAAAATCCCTAAGAAATTTAGTATTTGACTTTTAAAATGTCCCTCCAACTTGCAATGTCTTCTAAAGATTAAGAAAATGAGTATGGATAGGTATTAAAGTAAGCATACCTATTATGAACTTTCTTTTGAATTGTGTCCCCATCTACAAATGTCCAACATTCCAATCCCTAAAATATTGTACAAATGCCAATCCATACTTTAAATTAGGTTGTTTGTTTGTTACATTGAGATCTATAGAGCCATATGTCACTTGGCCGCATTCTTGATATTGTTAGAAAGCTCTTTGTGAAGAAGTTGCATGGGCTTTGTAGCCTTCATTTTGGCCTATAGTGTGAAACATATTGAATTTCAATTTTTTTATAAATGAACAAATTAGAAAATTACTTTTACTTGTGTTTAGTTTGTAACAACAACAAAAGGTACACTAGTACGAATCCGATTAGAACGAAGGTCTATAACAAATATACCTACTTTATGTTAGGATTTTATCATACTATTTGTGTGGAGGTGGGTGTCTTGTTTCCATGTACAAACACAACTTGTTTGAATGCAAATTATTTTTTTACCTTGTGTTTCTATCCTTTGGGTTTACAATCTTGTAGTTGTACTTTTTCATTTTTCTATTACTATTGAGTATTACCATTTTTGTTCAAAATAAAAAATAAAAAAATAATTGTGGTTTGAATTTTGGCGCTTTAGTCATGTTCCATGTATCAAATTCCATGGCTTTATGTCATCAACTAAACTAGCGCTAAATTGCCCACCTAAAGGTCATTCAAGCCATAAAAAAATTCTTTTGATTAATTTTTTTGTCAATTAGTTATGAATATTTTATGAATTTATTCCTTTGTTTTCATGTCAAAGTGGAAAGCTAAGAATATATTCTAAAATTAAATTATTTTATTTTATTGAATACATTGACACTTATACATAAACCTTCTAACCATTGGATTCTAACTAATGAGATGAAAGTTGTGACCAGTTTTATTTTGAAGGTAACAAAAGTTGAAACAACATGTAAAGTTATTTTAAAATTCAATTTACAAAAACAAAGGATGTGTATTGCTTATTGTGACATTGAGACATTGTAAGCATTGGAATTGACAATTCTCAATTTTTAGTCAAAGTTATGAACAATATAGGTTTTCAGCTTTTATTGTGTACCATCTTTTCACTTACTAATTGTTTAAAGATGAATCCTTAAATTTTTATTTTAAACTATTTTCCATCATTTTGACAAAAATGCTCAAGTTATGTTGTTATGGGATATACAATTTTATTTAATAATAATAAAAAAAGACAAAAATTTATCTTTAACAAGGGCTAGAAATCCTAATTTTTGAGGTTTAGATACCAATATATTGCAATTGGTAGGGGGCACTCTAAAATTCTAAGAAGAGGTACTCAAAGAAGTTAACTAGAAGATCCTAAAGTTGAGTTTATTAATCCCTAAAGGACTAGCCTTTAGTTTTTGGCAACATTGAGATTTTTGCAGGTACTTGTGATTGGAGATTTGCATATTTAAGGCAGAAATTTTATTAGGAGGGGACGAGGAATATCTTTCATACACACTAAATTTAATGACATTTGGAAATATGAGAAAAAAGTTATGGTCTAATATGTTATTTTTTTTCCTAGCCGGGCAATCTAGGCAAATAAAAAAAAGCACTTTTTTCATAAACAAAAATTTGAAATTGATTTTCTAGAGTTATGCATGGAAAGCTTTAAATCATTCCATTTTGATTAATTACATGAAAGTTATGAGGAGTTTTAGTTTGCAGGCACTTATGCAATCTTTACTCTAAAATAAACTTTGAAGTCTTTTATCTTACTCAATTTTCAGTATTATTTGAAAAAAATAAAATCATAGGATGTAGATTGTTTATTACAACATTGCAACCATTGGTATTGGCATTTTTCAATTCATAACTAAATTCTTAAGAATTCAATATTTTGAATCATTCTCTACTTTTTCCTATGTACTATTTTTTTCCTTTAAGTTGTACAATTCCAAATGATGTGAAATTTTTTCAAGCATGTAGCCAACTTGTCTAGGAAAAAGAATCCAAAGAACCACCACCATTTTGGACATTTTTTCATAAAAAGTGAGATTGTGAAGCATAGCTGCCCTTTTTTTTGTAGGGCCAAAAAATTGAATCCAGTGAATTTAAATGCTTATATCTTGCAATCCACGAGGTGGAAATTTCTGAAATTTTTTCTCATCTTTTCTAACCAACTTTCTACAAGATCCTACAATTACTTGTGTTCAAAAATGTTTTTATTCTAAAAGTTGGTATTTGTACTAGAAATAGTAGTTTTGGAGTGTTTTTGGTGAAAACATGGTCAAGGAGCTTTAGGGATTAAAAAGTAAAAAATAAAGATGATAATTTTTATCCTTGCTTTGGTTGACAATATTTTGAATCATTTTTGGGTCATTTTTTTACTTGCACACCCTGGACTGACTTGGGGGGACGAGCGAGGGTGTCAGTTCACCCTGACCCGGGGGGCAGGGTAAGGGGGGGCCGGGTAAGGGCTAGGCAGAGGATTGAGAGGCGGCTCTATTATTAGACAACTGGAGGTCCAGCCAGGCCAGCCTCCGTGCCATGTTAACCCGGCTTAAACGACGAGTTGGTCACCGTGAAAATCAGTTGTTTTGGAGCCGTGTGAATTGTTGACTTAAAAAAATGCAAAAGCACTCACTAGAAGTTAAACGACTCTAGAAGACATTCCCTTTTCACACAAAATTTGGATGAATAGTTGCACTTCTATCCCACATGGAAAGATTCTTTGTCATTTATCGGCTGGAAAATGTCCTCAAGATCTTTTATGGATTAAGGGGAAACACAAGTCTTAGAGGGCTTGGAGGGGCACCCGGACCTCCTTTTATAAGTATGCGATAGGAATTTTGCAAGAGCTTTTACAAGAGTTATAGAATTCTCCAGTGACTTTTGACTTTTGACTTTTGACTTCTTTATTAAGCTTCCAATGGAAAGCTACTCGACCTCAATTGGAGGTCCATGCCCTTCCATTGGCCGGAGGTCCGGACTGTAAGAGACCATCTCCATTAGAAATCGGAACTGGAGGGCCATTCAAATTGATCATGAGCAGAGAGCTCAATTTTTTTGAAATCTTGGCTTTGTGTACAATTTAGAAAACAAGCTCTGGCGGAAGGTCCGGAAGGTTCAGTTTTGCTTCCAAGTTTTGTAGATTTGGAGGTTAGAGGTCCAGGCAAGGACCTGTCCAGCCCCCAATGGAGACCAACTTTGATCCTTCACCAATAGTAAATGTAGAACAATGTCCCCTATTTTGTGTTGTATATTCTTATATCCTTCACTCCTTCTAACTAATTTGGGGTCACTAATTACAAATATGAATTCAAAACTTTCAAAATTTATCATGTGTTTCAAATAAAAATTTCCAATGTTTTTTTCCAAAGGTAAATTGTGGAGCAATGAGAGGGTCAATTCACCATGACCACAAGCAATCCCTATTATCTTAGTATTTCTACTATTTCTAAATAATACTAGTTTTTCTTTTGTAAACACAAAAGAAACATGTGTATTATTTAGATTAAGAGTGAGTAATTGACAAGAAAATAAGAAGACTCATTTTAATCAAGGATTCAAAATTTTAGCACTTGCCAAGATTTAACCCTTGAATGTTGGGTTGGTCACCATGAAAATCATCTTTTTGTGTATAGTGTAAATCATTTGCTTAAAAGAAATCCAAAAGCATTTATTGGAGGTCAAACAACTACGCAAGCCCTTTGTTGTTAACCCCTAAAATGCCCAAGGTCTTTTTTAAGCTTCTTAGAACTTTCTTTCAATTGAATAAAAAGTCAACATTTCGATAAATTTTATCAATTTCTTTTTGAATTGTAACTATTCAAATTCAAACTATACATGTTAGAGATCACAAGAAAAAGAAAACACAACAATATCACTCATGGATGAAAAGATTATAATGTTTGATCATGAGAGTGTTAAAACTGTGAAAGTGATTTCACAAGTCAAATCTAAAATTGAGGTCACCAAAGAGATATTAGGTTAACCCCTCAAGGCCTAATAACTTTTTGACTATGGATGTTTCAATGAGTTGTTCCACTCTAATATTTTTTTTCACTTGGATGTACTTGAAATTTTTAATTTTAACTGTATAAAAGTGAAGACTATTTTTTCTTTCCACATAGAATTAATTTTGGAAAATATTGATTGTTGAATTTTAGATTTTAAAATTTTTGGATGATCAACTTATAGTAAAAAAAAAAAACTCTAGGGGAAGAAAAATTATAAGAAGATGAATAATGCTTTTTTATCCCTCAAAAAACTTATATTGAAATTTTAAGGCAAATGCAGTAGTTTTTTTTAGTTTTTTTAAAATAAAAAATAAAACAAATCTCTCACATTCGTATACGTTTTTAAATAGGAGTAGAAAGCCCAAACAGACCAAATTGAACTCTAATTTTTATTTTTATTTTTTACATATGGATCAATTTTTGAAATTTAATACTTGATAATATTAACATATTTTTGGAAACATCTTCAAAAAAATTGGAATCATTCTAATTATTTTTGTATTTTTAATCATACTAGAGTGAAGCTTGTATTTTTAAACTACTAAAAATAAAAATTTGAAAAAAATTCTCCAAATTTATTTATTTTTCCATCCCTACTATTCCTTCATTGTAAAAAATATTTTCTTGTTGTTTTACAAGACCCTAGTTTACAAAATATTGAGATTTGTTTCACCCTACCAAGATTTGTCATTGAAAATTTGAAAAGGACACATTATGTCCTCTTAGTCGTTGAGGGTTTAACCTCCAAATGCCCAAAGCCTTTTTTGGGCTTCTAAGAATTTTCTCTAAATTGAACAAAAACTAACAATTTGATAAGTTGTATCAATATTTTTAAATTGTAACCGTACAAATTCAAACTAAACATATTAGATCAAATATAAAAAGAAGCATAACAATATCACTTATGGATTGAAAGATTATAATGTTCAATCATTAGGGTGTTGGAGCTAAAAAAATGATTTGAAGTCTTTCAATCTTCTTTTCACATGTCAAATCTAAAAACTTAGTCACCAAAAAAATATGAGGATAAAGGGCATAACATGTGTAAGTCCAATCAATTTATGGCTTTTCAAAATCTACTTAGCAATTTTTTTGAATGAATTTCTAATGTGATTTTTTCTCCAAGATCTAGTGTATTTGAAGCTCATTTCCAAGAGCCCTCAACATTGCAAAAAGTCAAGATTGCAATGGACACCCTTGTAGAAAATCTTGAATAGAAAAAACATAATCAATTATTTTCAAAATTAAATTTTTGATGTTAAAACTAGACTTCAAAAATATAAACTACTAAAAATAGCAATTTGGTTAGGTTTTATTTAACTTCAAAGTATTGTCAACATCAAAATTTGGTGCCTTGGGCATTTAGGGATTACAAGACATAACATGTATACCCCAATGAATTTACAACTTTTCAAAGTCTACTCTACAATTTTTTTAAATGAACCTCTATTGAATTTTTTCACCAAGATCTAGTGTACTTGACCCTCATCACTAGAAAATCAAGATTTGCAATGGACACTCTTGTACAAAATCTTGAATAGAAAAATCATAATCAACCATTTTGAAAATCGGATTTTTGATGCTAAAACTAGACTTTAAAAAAGTATTAAAAAATATAAACTTCTAAAAATATTAAATTGTAAGTTTTCTTTTAACTTTAAAGTTTTGTCAACACTTGTGAACCATTATGGTGAATTAAACCTAAACTACAAATTAGGGAGTTTTTCAATAGAATACAATAGAAAATTGGAAAGAATTAGTAATAAAATTTCAAAATGTAATTAGGTAAAAATGAAGGAAAAAATCTAGGGAAAAAATGGGGATTTAAAACTAAAAGGAAGTTAAGCAAGATTAATTGGGTAGAGTAGCCAAATTAGGCTAACAGAAAAATGATGATAAAATAAAAATCCAAAATACTACTAAGTAAAAAAATGAAAGTAGAATTAAATAGGAAATTAAAAAGATTACAACCACAAACAATACCATACTCAAATGAAAACAAAACACTTGGAGTAGAAGTTGAAATTAGAATTAAATTGCAAACCAAAAAAATACAAAAGTTAATTAAAAACAAAAGAGTAGGATTACAAAATGGAACTTGAAGTAAAGTGAAAACCACCAAAAAAATAATTATAAATAGAAGCAAACACAAAAGAAGTTAATAAACTAAAACTACTAGTAGAACACTAGTCAGAGTAGTGAGAAAATCACTAAAAAAAAAGGGTTTTACACTAATTCAAGGGGGGTGGCATTAAATTAGCGCAATTTACACCAAATTAGCACAATTACAATAATTTAGCATGATTTGCACTAATTTGGCATTTTTTACACTAAAATAGTGATTTTACAGTAAATGAAGGTAGAATGAAAGTAGTTAGTAAAAACTAATCCGTTAGGGAGTTTGATATAGTCAATTTTAAGGTTTGGTGCTCTCTCTCTTTCAAGTTTTTCCCAAAATTTTGTGTGTATGATGTGTTTCAAGAGTTTAGTGAAAAAATGTGATAAAAAATGAAAGAAAAATGTTAGGAGGATGATCGCAATGCATTAGGGTTAGAAGTAGACAATTTGTCAAGTAGGTTCACTTGTGGTATGAGCAAAATGGGTGAAAAATAGAGAGTATTGGAGGTATCTTGTAGGCTGATTTTTGGATAATGGGAGAATTTTAGGGGTTTTGTGTGAATTGGGAAGGTTTTTAGGGTTGTAATGAGAGCGTTTACTTTGGAGAAGGATATTAGGGGCATGACATCGAATTTCAATCCGAAATTTGGTGGATAGATGTGGGGCAAGGTCATGCTTCCAAAAAACCTAGTTTTGAGCCATTTAAAGAAAATTGAAGCAATGGTGGCCATTTCCATGGAAGAAGGTTTGTTGCCGCTCAAATGGGAGTGACAACTTTGAAGGAGGATATTGGAGGCATTACAACAAATTTGACACTACAAGAAAATAGGGGTATAAATGACTTGTCCACAATGATTGCACCAACAACAATGACTGCAAATTAGTCATTTTGTAGTCACTTTGAAGTCATTGTTGTTGATGCAATCATTGTGGACAAGTCATTTATATCCCCATTTTCTTGTAGTGATGAGTGTGAATTTTGGTGAGAGAATGTGGAGCCAAGTTAGGTTCTCAACAAACTTGGTCTAGGGCCATTTGGAAGAAAATTGAGGCGGTGGTGGCCATTGCAATTCAAGGTAGCTCAAGTAGGTCAAGTTTGGAGGCCAATGTCAAAGCAACCCCAACGAATTAAGATATGAATTTTTGGGAAGAGTTCAATCTTAAAGTCAACTTTCCAAAGAGACAAAGATAAAAATATTTGGAGCTTGGACAAGGCATTGGCAACCAATCTAGTAAAGTATGGCTTGTTGCCATGGTAGTGGTGGTTTGTTTTTCTTCCCCTTCTTTCCTTTTTGATTAGTTAAACCATATTAGTACTTGTTAGCTAATTCTTATGTAAATAGTGAAGACAATGCTCACTAAGGCAATTGTGCCTTGTGGTTGTAACCACAAGGTTTTGTCTTGGACATGGCTATGAAATTGTGAATAGTGAGTTAGTCACCAAAAATCATCTATCATGATTGAACTACTTTCAAAATATTTTGGGTTTAAGCTAGTTTGCATGAAATAGACTATTTAGTGAATGCATGGTGAATTAGAGTACTAGTAGACTTGTGTTTGTTGTTTGGAGTGTGTAGTGTAGATAAATTGTGTGCTGAAATTATTGGTGAGGGTACAAATAAACCCATTTGGAGGTGGTAATTGTCAATTTTTAGTGGTATTTTGTCAATGTATGTGGATTTGGTGATTTTTGGTGAATGTGTGTGTTGTAATTAGTTTTTAGGATTCCAATTGGTCCATTTTGGGTCCAATTCTTGTTAGGATGTTGGTCTAGGAGGATGTGGTGATTTTAGGACACATATTTGGATGATTTAGGGATGTTGTCCCTTTTTCACTCAAAGGCATTTAATTCAATAAAATAACCAAAAACAATGTTGGAGTCCCTTGCTTAGAAGGCAATCTAGCTTAAAGTCCCATACACTCCTCACCGGCCAAACTCTGGGGGCTTTTATGCAACATGGTGAAAAACACTCACAACACTAGAATTTGTTGCTTCAGGCATTTAGGGGTTAGCATAAAACTCCAAAGATGAACATTTGCTCTTCTATTTTACAAGAAGAATTATTGTTGTATATCCATTGGAAACCTTTAGGGCACCATGTCGTTTTAGGGTTTTAATCCCTTAA
The DNA here is from genome assembly GCA_947034895.1 of Rhytidiadelphus loreus. Taxonomy (NCBI): domain Eukaryota; kingdom Viridiplantae; phylum Streptophyta; class Bryopsida; order Hypnales; family Hylocomiaceae; genus Rhytidiadelphus; species Rhytidiadelphus loreus. Next base: position 49,485,800 of record OX344765.1, read on the forward strand.
CACCCAAAATTTCATAATTACTCCATATTGTGGATGATGAATAGAGTGCTTTAGCTATGCTTCATCCATATTATGTCTCATTCATCCAAAGTATTACTTGAATATCTAAACAACAACATTGTTTTATGACTACTTTAATGATATTCAACTACATTATATTTGTGTTTAAAGATGTAAGCAAACATTTGCAAAAAAAAACTAAAACATTTACATAATAAAAGTAATTATAAAATGTTAACTCCTAAGTCCCTAAATGGAAAAGGTCTTTTTAAATTGTAAACATACTACTGGTAGATGTTTGATGGATTTCTTGGGAAAAAAAAATCCAACACCATCACCAATAAATTGAATGATGACAATGTTTGATTATAAAGGAGTTAAAAATCATGAAGTGATTTGAAGTCTTTTAATCCTCTTAAATACTATTAAATTTTAAAAAAATTATTGTGAAAAATGTGATTCATAAGCTTAAGGACATAACATTGATATCCACATTAATGTCTAAATTCATTTCTATTAATAGCCTATTGAATAGCTTCATGCATTGAAGATGTCTAAGAAATTTATAACTTACATATTATGATCACATATTATGAAATCAGCCTCCATAAGCATTCTAAAAAGATCAAGAATACTCAAATTGCATGCAAAATGAGTAAGATATGATAGTTTGAAATTGGTGATCTTTTTTTGCAATTTCTATACTGCGGACTAGATCTAGAATATAATTATTTGCATATTATTTACATGCTTCACAACCTAGATTGCACCAAATATGGTAGAATCATCCATAGTTGATTACTTAAACAATTTGTACATAATCTAGAGTAGTAGAAGACAATGTACATTTTCTACTTTGTTGAAAAATAGAGATGATAGGCATTGCAAAAATTTTGTTATTTTTTTCCTTGAATTCAAATTACTATAAGTTTTAGAAATCAAAAGTTGGTATGAACCCATATCCAATGTATAGAGCCTTCTATACTTCTCATTTAGAGAGTACTTGAGCACCCAAAATTAGGGACATGTGTCATGACACTCCCATACTCACAATGCTACCACAACCAAAAAAAAAAATTTGGAAACCAAAGACATGTGTCATGACATGACACCATTTCCAATATCTCATACTGTAATTTTTGTAACACTTAACAATCATGTCCTATCCTACTATTGACATTATTCAAAATGTCAAACTTTGAACCTTATTATAACCATCCAAAAGACCAATAATATAAATCAGTCCCAACCTCTATTGAAATTCATATATCTCATTGGTTGCCAATGGGATCCTAGTTGGTAATGGGTGGTTCTACCATAGAACTCTTTAAGAGAGTTCCAAAAATGTAAAATTCACCACAATTGGATAATGTATGTAAAAGATACCAATGTATGAAGTCTTGAGTTCTTTCATCCATTGTATTTTTATTCATCCTTAGGATATCAGTTTTGAAATTTTTAATTTTTAATTTTGACTCAACTTATGCTTGGTTTTCAATGATTGTGAATCCAATGGTGTAGTTCAAAACTGATTTTGAGATATGGGCAGATGAAAAATGTCACATGGAAAAGTTGACTTTTTGGTATGATTGCATAGAAGGTTTTGATTACTTGCATGTTGTATAGGATTTCATGTAGATTCCAAAAATCTAAAACATTTAGAAATCATTGGTTCCTTTTTTTTGTACTAGTATTAATCTTATCCAATGGGACATGTCTTTATTCCTTAAAGGACAAATGGGTGACTATGGAAATCATTCCTTTGGTTACTATATGAATTTTAACTATATGATTTGGAAGTAAAAGTGTAAAGAATTCTAATTTTTGGAATAAAAAAGAAGATTCCAATTGATGAATCAAAGATTGATTATTTCATAAATCAATACTTTGCAACCATGGTATTTTTATTGATATTTCAAGCTAAACAAAGTGTAGGAAATGTTTATACATAGAGGTTTTGGGTCCATCACTTTCAAGCCAACTTTTCTCTTGGCATTCCAAGAAGTAAAAATCTCCCTAGAATTGGTTCATGAAGTTCTCTCTATCTTAAAAACACAAACATGCCATGACAAAGATGATCTGGACAATGCAGATTAAACTTCCACAACTCTAAAAATTGTTGCAACATTAGGAAGGCATGACTCTTGCCAATTGAATGGCAAGAGTTCTAAGCAACAAAGTGGAGGCCATTGTTGGTACGCACACTATTGTGGAAGTTTGAGTACTATGTACCAAAAAAAAGTGTTGTGCATACATCACATAGAAGTACAATACTCCGTATTTACTTTTGAGGTGATACGTATTTCTATCAAAACCATGTTGACAAAATTTAGACGCCATCTGAAACTGCTTCAATTACTTTGCTCACAATGAATTGTTGAAAACAATACTACTTATACCACCAACAATTTGGCTAAAAAATGCCAAAAAAATGCCAAAAAACTTGGATGAAATCACCAAATTGTGAATGAAAACCAAATTATAGACATGTGATACTTGTTTATGTGATATTTTCTATCCAACATGTGAATGAATGTTGAAATTTGGAGCACCACTATAACATTATATATTGCCACTTTGCCACTTTTTAAAAAATGAAAAAAAGAAGCTATGGTTCTCAAAACAACTTTAAGAAAACATGACATTCAAAGTGGACAATTATTTTGGGATGGAGTTCAAAATGATGGCTAATGTCCCTAATACTTCATTATTTGCATTTTCTACAATTATTTGCATTTTCTCCAGGCTAGTGCTTGTGATTGATTTTTCTCATTTACTGCAATGTTGACCAGTATTTCATGCTGTATTGCCAACCTTGTAGTTAAGGTTGAATTGACATTAAGGTAACCACCCCTTAGTTTAATAAAAATGTGTGCAGCATTACTAGTATGAATTGGCTTCAAGTGGTTCATAACACCCGGTCCGAATTGTATCAAGCAACAATGGCCCCCCAAACTCCATTGAGAAGCATCAATTAAAATGAGTTGAACCCGAAGGACGTCTATGCACAGGAAGGACCCCTAACAAAGCCTAACCAACTAAGTTCTTTCACAATAAAAGCCAGCATTCCAAAATATTAAATTGAACGAGAAGTGATCTGAAGTGGGCTTCCAACTATTCTGTAGATTCTGAAGTGCAAGTCTAACGTACTGTCAGATTCTCAGAAACATTGAATCGTCTGCAAAAGATTCACGTTCACCTCATTCACCAATCTCGAAACCTGAAGCCTTGTGAACATACTAAAGTCCTTCGCTCTAGAAATGGACTGTTAACTTACTTGGCATTTGCTGCTTTGAAGAAGGAAGAGACGCTGCGTTGCTTGGTGTTAGGTCCCTTGATGTCAGCTTCCACTTTCCTCTTGCCAACTTGAGATTTTCCTTGCCCTTTGTTCTGTGACACAGAATTCTTTTTCCTTGGCGAGGATCCTGACTTGGCAATTGTTGTTACATCGTTGCGAGCATTTTCATTTTCAGTGGTACTGACAACATATACACCTCCTCCTCAGATTTAGTACTTGCTGAAAGTGTGGCCGTTGTTTCTGACTCCACCATACTTGGATGTTCTTCGCAAACAAGAGGGTCTGATTCTTTGGTGCTCATTACGATTTCATTCATTGAAGCTGATGCAAGCTCCGATTTTGAGTTGATTTCATTGCTCTTTCCTGTTTAAGTCACCAAAAATAAACCAGTAAAACAACTTTCAATATCAAACACGGGGACAAACTTGTCAACTTCTATTGACCCTTAAAGGACCTGGGGGAGCAACAAAACTTAGGTTTATTATAATGTGACCTATTTTGATATATTTTGCTGTCAAAAGATCATGCGAGGCATAGTGCTAAGAAAGTAGCCGTATGGTCAAAGTGGAAAACCCTTTTTAAATCTCTATCAAATTAATTAAGAATAGTAACTTCTACAAAAGCTTATAACCAAAGGGTTGTGCGGTCCAACAGGGGAAATAATCGACACTAGATACTTACATATGATGATGTTTTCATTGCTGTGAGACCAGCCTACTTCGATTGGAGAGGGACAATTGAAATTATGGGTTCACATAATCATGAACGAAATATTCTTAAAACAATGGGGAAACACTAAAGGCAATTTACATCAATAAAGATGGCTAATGTTCCTAATACAACATTATTTTATTCAGGGTATCAAGAACTGAATCTGACAAAATGACTCCGAATAATAGCATAATTTCAAAGGCAAACCTTCAGGTTTTGGGTCTGCCTCAACAGCAGTTTTGGCTGGACGTTTGGGACCCATGTTGAAGAGAGCAGTGAGCTTCTTCTGTCGAGGATCTTCGTTGAATCGTTTCATGTTGCGAGAACTCAAAGCTGGAGCTGGATGGGGAGGTAAACTCGGTTGCTCTTTAAGCACGACCACAACAGCAGCATGATCACTCCATTGCTTTTGCATTTTTACAACATTGGCCTCCAACACCTCCGTCACAAAGCCTTTATCACAAATCGCATAGTCTATCCTGAACCGAGAAGCATACTTAAATCAATACAAAGCAAACAAGCAGCTAATCACAAATGTGAAACAAAAATGAAAATGTATAATTCTCAAGTCATTTTCAAAATAATCTTCAATTCAATCCTCTATATAATCTTCACGAAATGAAAAACGCAGAAGCCTAATTCTTACAATCCTAGAATGCCACTGTTCCTATAACCTCATGTCACTGTGCATTGAGCTTTTGGAATTTTGGTGTCTCTAATGGATTTCAGTGTTGGTTGTGTGGTTTTTATTTACTTTTTGTTCCCCTGCTATTGAGCTCAAAGAATTGAATTGGAGTTCCGGGAGTTCCAAGTGCTCACAGCTGCCCAACTTTGTGAATCAGAAATACATGGAGATGCAAGTTTCAATAGGGCAGTGGAATTGTATCCAAGATGAATGGGGACGGGAGAAGGAAGAGCAAGGTCATGAGCCTTGATGGGAGTGACCTTCAACACCCGTTTCTTAGTACTTCCGACATCTTTATTGAGTCTGAAGAAGCAAGTGTTGTTGATGAGCGGAATGATTTTTTGCAACCTTCACCCGTGCTTGCAGGTAATTGAATCCTCAAGCGTGTGGAATAATCTTTGGCTTTGGAATTGAAAATTTTGAAAATGACCTAATACTCTTGGAATCAATAAACAGTGAGCTAAGAAAAGGAGTCTTGATTCTTTTTGTGTGTACAATCTTCAGCTCATGGTATGTTTGCAATAACGGGTGTGGCTCACATTAGAATTTTTTTTTCCTTTTCATTCAGTCCTTGGTTGGCATGTCTGCACATGAATTCATCTGTGAATGCCTGGAAATGGATTAATTTGCTTCAGTGATATATTGCTCTGGATTGGACAAGGGTGCAAATTGTGTACTACTCCAAATGTAATTGCTTGAATTTTATTTTATTTTTCCCTTAGGCAATGCAGGGGCGTTGGACGCCTCTAGAAGTAACTCGCCATAAGAATTTTCTGAGCGCCAAGCGAGCGTCCTTTCTGTTCCATAGACTTTTCGCACCAAGAGCAATCTGCATACTTGCACTAATGGCTTTGCCTTTTTTTGAGATAATTGATGATCTATTCCTTTATTGATTTCTTGGAGTCTAATTGCACGCTAGAGTTGGTGAGTTTGCAGAGTGGAGAAGCTCTTTTGGGTGGATTTTGCTAGTATTTTGAGTCAAGCTATGTTCAAATATTATTTGAAAAGTCTAGCTCAGTTTATAGTTGGAACTTCTTTGTTGTGTATTGTTTTTTGGTTCTATTGCACTCAATGCAACATGTGTATTTTTGTTTCTGGCAGGGCTTTATGAGTATGCTTTCGGATGACAATTCGCATTGTAGACACTTTTGTTGATATTGTTGTACGTTCTCTGCCACTACACCTTGATCTTCGAGCTGTAAAGTTACTACACCAATTTATCTTATTAGAGAAGGCACAAAATTAATCTCACCGTAAAAATTAGTGTCAACTACATTTTTTTATTCTTTTTGGAAATTAGTACAATACAACAATAGTTTAACCAACACTAATTTAAATACAACACAAATAGGATAAGTCAATGAAGTCATTCCTCGTAGTTGCTAGTAACACAATGCTTGCTCCTATTTATTCAGTAATGAAGTGAAGACATACCTGTACATTCCTACATTCTAGATACTAGATACTGTTGGGGTTGTTTGTCCTATTCTCAGCTTATATTGCGACCTTAATATTTCGAGATACCGTCTCCGAATATTAAGACTACCGGACTGCTTTGCTGAATTTATTTGTACTCCTGACAACGGCCAACAATCCGAACGTCTGGGCTGATGCCTACACTACAGACCGCCATGCATTACTTTTCTTCTTCACGTACCTGGTGGTTGGCTTATTTTTTCTCATGAATCTCATCTTTTCGGGTATCTACAACAACTACAAATTTCAAGTATGGTAAAATTGGTTGCAAGTCGCTTGGATTTGTTAGAAGATACTACTTTGGGCATTTTAACATATGTACAATTGTAACTTTGGAAAGATGTATTGAGCTATGGAGAGATCTTTTGGTACAAGAGCCAAATCTGTTGATATCAAATTTTTATTAGTATGGTATGTGAATTTTTCATGCAATCATTCAAAGTGGGAGGTTATAAACCACTATTGAAGGGACAGTAGATGACCCCATTTCCATTCAAAATTGCTAATAAGACCAACCAATTGTATGGATAGGTGAGTTGTGAGTTGTTGGTAACAAGAAATAGTACAAGAGAGGGGATCAAGTCCCTAACAGTTCTAGTCCCCCCTACTTTACGTCTTTCTTGCACAGTAAGTTATGTTTCTTTTTTCATTTTTCTTTTCCTTTGCTTTTGGTACTTCGTTTAGGGAGCGATACTGTTTGTGATGGATGATGAAGATGGCAAATGAGGTAGAGAAGCGCACTACAACACGCCAACAATGCATGAAAGTAGCCTTTACCATGCTGGACACACGACAATAGAACTGGATTGACGGTGCCACAATGACTGACCTTTTACATGCTATGAGTAGTTACAAGTTTGTTTCACAATTGTTTTTAAACTCTATGCTTTAGTAGTCTTAATTCACATTGGATTTGTCTTTCTGTAAATCAAGATTAGTGCTGAAGTTCATTACATTACGTTAAGCTCCTCATACCTGCTATTCAAAAAAGGATCATTTATCCAGGATTCAGTCATCCTCTAACATTAACTTTCTGTAATGCACTTCCTCTCATGTGTGAGCTCAACATTTGAAAGTAAAGTCGAGGTTTGATGAGTCGTCATGATTTTAAAATTGCAAGGTTTTGAAACAGGCAAGACATGTCTATCACTCATTTAGGTTTTTTTTAGTAAACTATTGCAATTCTTACTTTATTTTAGTGATTTGGTGGTCTGTGGTAGAAAGGGTGCAAGCCCAATATTACTCAAAACTGTAATGGCACTTAGGGTGTCATTAGTAAGTGATTGTAGGTCTCACAAGAACTTAGCAATTTGGTGGTCTCTAGTGCTACAATAGAATGGGTATACTACTCAAGAATGTTATACCACTTTGGGTCTTGTTAGTAAGTTATTGTAGTTTCATGCTCTCTGTTGTACTTTCAATACAAAAATATGAAATAGTGTACTTGTAAACTAAGTAAGAATTTTATGTTGTTCCAACTCAAAGTTTGGGCCCAAGCATACATGGATAACGAAGAGAAAAGTTTGAAATTTTTGTGAGGTAACCAAAATTTAGAAAAAGGTTATGGGAAAATATTATTTAATGATGCCTACTTGCTCCTTTTGTGACTTGATAGTACTATCAATTGACTATTTTGGTAACTCTATTTTAAATTTGAGTTTTGTAGTATTTAATCCTTTAGTGCGTGAATTGAAGATAGAAACTTACTTTGGAAGTTTAGACCCTATTATAGTACCTTCCAAAATGTATAATTATTGTTCTAAAATGTAGGGCATGGCTTCTACGTCCAACAAGTACAATTGCTAACTTCTTTGAAACTTTGTTAGCTAAATAATTCATTTCAAGTCCTATAGAGATTCATAATCTTTGTCATTTATGCTCTTAGGGGTTGAAAAGATGGTTTTAGCAATGTAATTACTCTTGAGATCTTTCAAGAAACTTTGTGAGCCCAAATCTTTTTTTTGTATGTGTTCCAATTGACTTCTATCAAGAATAAGTTGGCAATTCCTGAAATTGTATTGGATATTGAGATACTATCCTTTTAGTATTTCATTAGTTAGATATGGCATCCACTTGTTGTGGATTTTTTTGCATTACAAAAATCTCTCCCTAATGATTATTAATTGTTGAATTAGTTGATTGATTAATATTGAAAATCGACTATTTTAGTTCTATTTCATGTGTTGTTGTTTTTAGTGTCTTTTTAGAGTCTTGTGAAATTTTTATCTTGCAAACAAACTAAAACCTATTTTAAATGCACTTAAATATCATTAAAATATTGTCTTTTGCATTTTGATCCATCAACTAATTAGAACAACTCTTTAAAAAAACTAATAGTCAATGGGGAAGGAATTTTATCTTAAGTTCGTTGAGGGTGAGTGTTGGGTGATTATTGTTTTGGAATGAATAGGGCTCTATTGGAACATGCAAAACTGATTTCTCTTGTGGATTCCAAGGTAGACGTTTGTGGTAAACGTGTTGATTAAAGTAAGTGTATATGGATGGACAAAGTATAGGGGCATATCTTTAAATCAATTTGACTTTCTCTTGAGATGCTTAACAACAATCATTCAAACTATAGTCTTCTTTCACTTGGTTGATTGGTTGAGCAACACTAGTAAGTTCTCAACCCTATAAATCTCACGCAAGGAAGGTATATCCATTGTGACATAAAACATGATTGCACCAATATTTTTAAGCAAAAACATAAAAAGGCACTTATATGTTTCACAATTAAGTCAATAAACCCTATAAGATGTGGTTACCTTCACTAGTAGAAAATGATGTCCAGATCAACAAAAAATCATCAACTTTTTGTTAATTTGGGCACTGTATCGACCATTTTCACAATTTTTTGTTGATTTGGCACAAGGTAACAAAATGGTTACAATTTTTTGTTAATTTTGGTAACACAATGTCCAAATGAACAAAACTGTTAACACTTTTTTGTTCATATTCACAAGTTTTTGTTGATTTGGCACGAGCAACAAAATGGTCAAATTTTTTTGTTGATTTCAGTAGTCCAATGTCCAAATCAACAACATAATCAACAGCTTTTTTGTTTATTTAGACTTACAAAAGTTTGAAATATTTTTTCGTCATTTGGGCAATGTTTAAATCCCCACGGTTAAATTCTATGTACAATTTTCATTTAATTTAACACTAAATCATTCACATTTCGGTGTTTTTTGAAGTCATCAGACTTTGGTGGCCGTTTCGGCACAGTAAAATACATTTTTTGAAGAAACTTTGAACTAATAAAAGTTAGAAAATTAAACTATCTTTCACCTCCAAAAATACTTTTGAGATTTGGAGTCTTAAATCAAAAGTTATGGACAATATTCAGAACAGGGTTGAAATGAACTTTTTTTTTGACATTTTTAAACACCCTCTCTGAATTTTGTCTATAACTTTTGATTTAAGACTCCAAATCTCAAACGGATTTTTGGAGGTGAAAGATAGTTTAATTTTCTAACTTTTATTAGTTCAAAGTTTCTTCCAAAAAAGTGTTTTACTATGCCTAAACGGCCACCAAAGTCTTCTGTTCTTACCAAAAAAATGAAAAAACAATATAAATGTAATTCTAACTCACTTGTATTCATATGGATTTTGGGGTGGCTCAATGGTTAGAGCCTTGGACCTCGACCGTGAGGTCCAAGGTTCAAATCCCCATGGCGGTGGCCGCCTACGTGGTGGTGGTTGCCACGTGGTGCGACGTGATATTGCCACGTGGCAGTACAAAAATAATTTTTTAATTTAAAAATAATTAAAAAAAAACAAAAAAAACGACCAAATCAACAAAAACTGTGTTGGATTTTTGTTGTTTTGGTCAGTTATTTTCTACTAGTGCTTGATACACTTTTGTGTTAAATACTGTCCAAGTCAACTCGACCTTTGGAGCAAAAAAAATCAACACTTCTGTGTTGAATTTTTGTTGTTTTGGTCAGTTATTTTCTACTAGTGCTTAGATGTTAATGCAAGGTTCCTTTTCTCTACTTTTCAATCTCCATTGCTCCATCTTTCTTTATGACAAAGGTAAAGTAGGAATCTCTTTGCATTGAATTCTTTTGCGTAGGATGAGGAAGCCATTCATTTTCAATGCAATTGACATTTAAATATGTGACTTGTAAGAAATGAGATACTTTTAAGTTCTACCATGAGATAGATTATAAATGCAATATTCATAGATCAACGATAGTTTAGGCTCATGATTGGGACCTTATTACTTCAAACTTCAACAATTGGAAACTTATTTTTACAATATTTAGATAATGCATATATTTGAAATCTTCTTAAAAATTGAAACAAGATTCACCCAAAACAAAGATTCCATTCAAATTGATAGAATAGACAATCACAAAGATAGTAACTATGCAGATTAGTGTGCTACAAGCTATATTCATTAAGTAAAAAGCAAATGAGGGTGTGCTATATACACTCTTCAAAAAATTGGAGATCTGTTGCTGAAGTTGTTGGCAGAAAAGGGTTCCTTATTTTTGTTCATCAACTGGCTTCACCTAACCAATGTCTGCATTTGCAATGTATCCGTTATGTTCCTTGTACAAGTCCTTTGGATTTGTTGTTTCATAGCATTCGTCTCACGCTGGCATCTCATGGCATGTACAATCATCTATTTGATCCCTACAACAACTCCAATTTTGGCCCTTCAATTCACCATGTGCACACTCTTTTCTCTCTTTTGGAAGTACACTTATTTGGAGGCCAAGTCTATTAGGGCAATCGACTCTATTTCCATGTTGAATGTAATACCACATATCTTTTGAATCTTCTCAAATTTTTAGAATGTTGTACATTGTTGAAATGTTTATTAATATTCTTTAGATGTATTTTTGTTCATGCTTGATGCCAAGTTAACAAGTTTAATCTAGTACAAAGGAGTACTTAAATTCATTCCTAAGATCTACTAGTAATGCTTAACATCACTCTTAAATAACACCAAATGAGAGTTCATATAATTTTTATTTTGAGAGTTTAATAATTTTTACCTTAAAACTTTGTTTGTACTCACTTGGTTTCTAACATAGCAAAGTGTCTTCATTTAGGTATGTCATTATAGACATGTACACAATCGGCACATAAACTCTTTGATCTCATGTTTTCTTTGTTACCTTCTTGGTTGTTGCAATTGCATTCATGCTTGATATTGTGGTTGCATTCTTTGTTGAAGCTTTCGTTTTTCGAATGGAGATAACTAAATTGAAGAGGGAAGAGACCTAGCCTTCCAGGTCTAGGTTGGAGTCTCCTATACATGGTAGATCTCATGGCAAAATTGGATATGCTCACATTTATTCTTGCTATGACCTATATGAAGACATGGTGAAGAAATAGCAACATTTTGCTATTTGATTATTTGAGTTGCATCCTTTTTTCCTTTGATTCTCAGGAAAAGTTGTAGATATTGGGTTCTATATTGAAACAATATTCTAGCAATAGCCTCATGTGGAGTACAATCTAAATTCAATATTGAATCCTATCAATATCCAATATAGATTCAAGATGATACATTCACTATTGAAATTGTAATTATCAAAATTATTTTGATTCTATGAAATAGGGCGTAGCAATATCTAAAGTGTTAATCTCCTTGAATACTGGTTATAATGTTCATTTCAATATTGTTTAAATAACACCTTGGTAAAGGTTAATTATTTTCAAATTTTTCTCTTGTGGATGAGTATGTTTGTTGAATATTTGATTGCAATGTTATTAATGTTATTTAATTGTGTTTAATAAATGATTTATTCAATTTAAATTTTTCATGCAATGCTTAAAAGATGGAACATTTGCAATGCCTTTAGCACTAGCTATAAGAATTATAAATGTTATAGCTTTCCAGACATAATTTATTGTATTTTGTATTAGATTTTAGTATTTGTGGATTTAATGTTAATCATCCTTTTATTTTTCATATTATAGTTGTGAGATGGCAAATTTATATTATTTTGATATGTTTAATAATGTAATGTTTTTGAATAAATCATATCCATTCAATGAATTTCATTTGCAATATATAAAAATATTCTATAAATAAAAAAAGCATATCAAAAATATATATTCAAATTAAAATATAATACAAAAATATGAATAACATTTTGTTATTTTGAATCATTATGGTTTTGAGGTATAGTTGGCATATCATCTACTTGTGGAATGTCTTCATCTTCTACTTGTAATTGATTAATTGGAACACCTATTTCATATGCAAATTTAGAACTACGTTTTGCTACAGCTTCTTTAAAATTGAGCCCTCCTCGAAAATTTGTATTGCACCCATTATAAGATGGACCACCTTGACGATCTCCAATCACCACTGTTCGCATTTCAACATTTTGAAAGCCTTGTTGTAATTCCCTTCTTACTACATTTGATAAATCATCTCCAAATAAATGACACATGTGATAAAGAAAGCTACTATGAGATACTACTACAATTCTTGTTTCATGTCGATCTAAAAGCCATTGTAAAAAAACTCGTGCACGAAAATATACTTCTTCAGCACTTTCTCGCTTTTCAGGTTTCCACCATGTATCATCATCGGTTTTAATAATTGAAAAATCAATTGCCGGAAATTTTGTTTTTAAAAAACTAATAGATCTCCGTTTATCACATGGATGATTTCCATTTTGTTCACGACACCACTCATTAGCAATAAAAGGTGGTGCTCCTACAGATGAAGCAGCTGTATGGTGAGCAATTTTTATCTCTTTGTTTCCAGATTCAACACCTTCAAGCATAAGGGCTGAATTTTGTGCTTCAAAACCTAACAGAGGTCCTCCTCCCCATGCTCCCACTGCTGTTTGGAGTGTTCTCCGAAGTGGAGACACTACAACAAGTTCAACTTGTGGATAAATATGAAAATTTATTACATGTTCTCGAAGAGCTTCTGCTTGTTGCCATCCCATTTGTGTAAGACATGCATCTTCATAATCCCAATTTGTGTAATTTGCTTTATCTAATGTATTTGCAACATTGTGATAGCCTTGACCGTGGCGCACCAAATGCACAATCTTACTCCTATGTAATGGCAACATTGTTAAAGCAAAACCATTTTTGATATTAGAGGATTCTATTAAGTTTGCAACAATAAGAGGAGGTGTTAATGACTGCATTGTTTTCTTAAATTCAAGTGAGGATTTTAGTCCTTGACTTATGTTAGAAGGGTGACTTAGAATACTTTTTGAATTTTTGAAATTAAAATTTGATTCATATAGTTGTCTATTATAGTGTTGAAGATTCAACACTCCAACTCCAATTGCCATACTTGACAAAATCTCTTCTTATCACTTAATTTTATCAAATTAAAATATGAATAATATCGAAAGAATTTGATAGTAAATTTGAAATTTGAAAATGAATCAACTTTAACAAGTGTTTTAGAAACAAGTGCCAGAATTTTACATTTCTAAGCAAAAAGTTAAAAATAAAATAAAATAAAAGATAAAGAATTTTAGATCTACATAATAAAAATTACAATGTTTGTCTATCCTTAGAATTTTATAAAAACAGAAAATGAAATTAATTGAAAACATTTCATCAAAAATCAAACCATATGTCTTTTCACGATATTCCCATTTCCTTTCAAATCAATTATATTGTTTTTATGTTAGTCAATTTGAAATATAAGTAATGACTTTTTGTATCAACTTGATTATTTTTAGAACATTAGATTATTTTAAACAATATCAATTGTATGATATATTTGATAGTTTGCAATTACCTTTGATCCCTTAATGACCAAGACAATTGTGCAAATTGATGGTTTTGTAATTGCTTTAAGTTTAATCCCTTAAAGGCTAGTGAAATGTTCAAATTTTAATTAACAAATGAACCTAAATATATCTCAAAGACACAAAACTTTAAATGCTTCATCCATCAAATTATTGCAAATTCTTGTGTTGGTTCCTCACTTCCTCTTCCTCTATCATTAATGTGGTATTTTTTTAAGATTTTGCTAAACAAACATTTTGTAATACAAAAGAAACATGTATGTTTTACATCAATTATTATTTTTTCTAATTTAAATTATAATTGTCTAGAATTGACTTGACAAATATATAAAATTAAAACATCTTAAAAAACCACCCATATGAAATCTTAACATTTTGAGCTTGAATAAAAGAAATTCTTATGAAAACTATAAATATCCAATCTACAATTAAATTTAGAAAGAACTTTCAAATCTTGGTTAGAAATTTTAGTAATAAATATTGGTAAGTTAATCAAGGTATAGATCCAATTATATAGAATTGAACAATAAACATTACAAAAAATCTGAGGCCTTAACATGACTATTACATAAATGTTTAAATTCATGTCGTGGTGCAATTAGAGGGAAAGAAAATAATAATCAGTTTAACTTTTTAATACATTTGTTTGAAAAAAATAATAATAATAATTTTTTTCAAATCACCAATATGATGTTGCGCTAATGTATTAGTTAATAATAATCTATAAATTGATTCAACCAATTACATAGAATTTAGAAGGTGGTTTTGCATTTCTAATAGAAGATTTGCTAAGTGGATGAATTTTCCACTTCAATTACAAATTTTAAACCAAAGATAAACTACATGCAAAACAGAAAATCAAGTGAAGGCCCACTTTAGGACATATGCATCTTATAATTCAATTTTTTTAATGTATTGTAAATCAACTACATGCAAACCATGCATTTACTAAAGTTATAAAATGTGTAAAGTTAGCAATTCCAAAGAGCAATTATGTGCTTCCTAATTGCTTCTTAATTTGCATATTGCACACCTTTCCCCTTGCATCACATGCACTATTCTTCAACAAGGTCATTGCACATTACACCATGAATCTTTTGTTTTTCTTATTTTGAGATGTAATAGACATCTCACTTCACAATTAACATTTTGGAACAATTTGAAAGAAAGATTCTAACTATAGATCTTGCAATATAGATTATTTTCTAATATTATTTTTTAGTAAATAACTTCTATAAGCATAAAAATGTCTTAGTCATTATATTTTTTTATTGATATTTTCTTTAACCCCTAAATGCTAAGGCACCATATTTTGGTATTGACTTAATTTCAAAGTTATAAAAAACTACATTAAAGTATTACTTTTGATGCTTAAAATAATACTACCTCTATTCCAAAATGATCTTCCTATTGGACAAAATGTTCTAAATTAAAACTAAAAACAACATTTTAAAGACGTGTTTCACATTGTAAGTAGAATTTGGTGTATTCTTCACATTCAAGAAACTTTGAGCTTCAAAGCCTTTTTCAAAATGTAGTTTTGGAATATTGAATATAGTTTTTCAAAGTGGAATTTTGGAGGCATTTTCAAAGAGCACCATTGGATATTTAATTGTTGAGTGTCAAGTTTTCATTTTGTGAGCATTTAGTATGTACCCAAGACTATGTTTGGACCTCTATTTCGCCTCTCACAGCTTCATCTCCTTCAATTGGAAAATACTCAAAGAGATGCAAAAAATAAGAACAAACAATGTTGATTAATCCCTCCAATCATTTCATTTGTCTTTAAATTGATGATTGCATGGATGGAAAGGAAATTACTACTCAAAGTTGTTTTACTAGTCCCCCAAAGCAATTGAAAGCCAAATTTGACCTACTCCAACATCACAAAGTACAGCAAGAAGATTGATATGGGACAAAAATTTAGGCCAACAAGAAGATCATTATGAGACAAACAAAGTACTTTAATAAGATTTTTTTAGTTGAATATCCTATAAAGTCTATTTTAAACATAAAAAATCCAAAGTAATAGTTTTTTTAAAATTTAATCTCTTATAGTCTATTTTAGGCATCAAAAATCTAATTTTGAAGAAAAATTGTATATAATCTTTCTTTTGATAATTAGTGCAAGGTATCCATTGCAAATCTTGATACTTTAGTGTTGAAGATTCATAGAGGTGAGCCTCAAATACATAAGGTCTTTAAAGGATAATTACCTACTAGGAAATTCATTTAAAAAAAATTTGGAATAGATTTTGAAAAGCTATACATTGATCATGGTTGTATATGTTATGTCCCTTCACCTCATATTTTTTTTTGTGACTTCAATTTTAGATTAGCTTGTAAAAAATGGATTGAAACACTTTAAACCACTTCCGCAATTTTAAGACCCTCTTGATTTAACATTGTAATCTTTGAATCCAAAAGGAATTCTATTGTGATTTATTTTCCTACATGATACATGACACATCTAATTTGAATGCATATAATTTCCATTAAAAAAAATTTGATCAAACTAATCAAACCTTAAGTTCAATTAACTCCAAGAAGTTCAAAAAACACTTTAGGCATTTAGGGGATAAATTCATAAACTTGCTTCAAAATGATCATTTAAATTGATGTAGGTAATTGGAATACATGTACCATGATTAGATCCATTAGCCAAACAATCTTGAAAGTTCTTTGAAGATGACATGAATATTCTTGAAAAGCAAAAAATTATAAGGTAAAAGCACATAAATTAGAATTTAGATTGTGTATCTAAAAGAGTGCCCTAATAAATCTAAATTGAATAGGGATATTAAAGAGACCAAAAAATTGAAGGGATTTACAATGAAAAACTTCCTTGTAGGGAGTCACTAAGGCTCTATTGCAAGAAGAGTGACAGAAGAGTAGTCAAGAGTGGTATTTTGTACAACAAAGGTAATATTTATATAGTGTGAAATGTCAATTAATTAGTATGGGTTCCCTTAATACCCCTAATCAGTGTAGATAACAGATTGATGCTCATTGTACAATGTTAAACATTAGCACATTGAAGTTAGAAATTTCTTAGAAAGTTAGAAATTAGCACATTAACACATGGATTTAGAAAATCTATCAATTGAACTTCGACATCTTTTACCTCCTGCTTACAACATTCAAACGCCATTCCTGGAGTTCACCCGAATTTCACCACAATTTGCCTTGGCCTCAATATGACTAAAATCTAACCTCACTAGCACAATCACGTCTGCCCGTGAAATTTACTCAGTAAAGCTCACTCCGCCTTGGCAAACCGTAAACCTTGTCCCCGAAGTGGTGTGAGAAGAACTCTAATCTGACTGCGCACTTCGATTATTAAAATGATTCGCAGGTAAGCATCGATAACAGTAATGAAGGCATCGAGCCTGACTCTAGCTTGGAATCCTCAACTTCATCTATTCATTTCAGGTACATGGATAAACCAAAGAGCGCCTTTCTTACAGTACCATCAGATCACGTTCTGCTGTTTAAGTTCGAGCCAAACGCATCACAACTCTTCTAACATTAGCTAGCAGGAGATTCACCTGGAGCTGACATTTGGTACTTTGGATGATAATCCAAGGTTTGCAAGTAGATTGGAGTTTGCATTTCCAAAAGTCTGGACACCTGCACACAAGATATGAAAAACTTGAGGCAACCATTCTGGAATTCTGAGGATCGTCTCACGGATCCTTCTGAAAGCAAAGGGCGACTAGTTAATTCTTCAAGCAAGCAAGAAAGAAAATGTAAGAGAAGTATCTTACGGCGCGTTGAAAAGCAAACACTTCCTCCCGTCCGGAAAAGATGGATTGAATACTGGTCCGCTCACTACGAGTTCTCCCTACTGGCGCCACGCTGCCCTCTGCTGTAACATCTCGTCGTAATCTGCCCCCTTCCGCCTCTGTCTCAAACTGCAGACTGCAGCACATTCAACAGCAACCATATGTTTGACAGCTCAGGATTATTATACATTACATTCCGATGATGCATTCATGTAATTCGTTTGTGCGGAATTTGATCGAGAGATCAAATTCCAGGAAATTGTGATTCAAACCTTAACTCCTAAGCACCCAAGCTAAAAACAAAAAGTTCACTTTGGAAGCTAAAAGTCGATCAAAGTAATTTGCAAAACATATTTCTATCGATAAAAATGTAGGATATGATTCCTTCCTTCTATGGGTACATTTTGAAGCTTCTTAAAGGAGTTGTTATTACTCCTATACGTATGGAAGCAACCGCTTTTTCCATTTAAGCATTTGGGAGTTTTAAATTAAAGTTCAGCAACACATACCGTAATACAAATATATATCATTTGTGGCAGGGGTATACGGTAAAAGAATGACCAACCTTTCTAAATCGAAGAGTGATCCATCCATAGTACCCAAGAAGAGATCATCAGGTGGCCCTTCAGCAGTGCAGACGAGCCGACAGTGATGATTGTAAAGCTCATCTACCAATGTTATGAACCTTCTGGCCTGGACAAATAAAATAGCCCCCGTTGTACCTGTGAGTTCTCTATGCAAGCACAAAAGTGTGCAATTTTCAACAAGGTCGACCATCCATTGGACCATGCAAACATCAAAGAAAAAATTGGACTAGCTCAAACGAACACTGAACTATCTGCGGATTCCAGCAGTTGAAAGCTTCAAAACTTGAATGGGAAACAATCATCCCATACTTTATCAATCATATGCATGCTCATAATGGGTATGTCAGTGATGAAAACAGTGTGGTAGTGCTGGGCGAGTGCAATGTAGTCCGCTGCTCCAACCTGCAGGGGTCTTACATAGTTAGCATATTTTCTCTGCACACAATGCACTTGACAAACTCGTAATGGAATAGTCGCAGAGTCGGGAACATCAGACTTAAGGTATCTACTGCATCACCTCTATGTCACGTGAAACGGAACAAAAGCAGATTGGCAAGAGAGAACATACCGGGCGACTACACGCTTGTTCAAATGTAAAGCGTGCCACACCGTTATAGCTCTCTGGAACTTGTAAGCTCCTTCATTCAACATTGGCAGTAACGTCATTATTTCGAAGTGTCTTACAAGTCTCATATTAAGATGGAAGTCGCATGCGTTACCTGTCTAGCAGTTGAAAGAACCATACAAAGAACGATATTATCGAGGCAAGTAATTCTCAATAAGTTCTAAGGCTAGATTAATAGGGTCATTAGGACCATTTACCTGAAAGAGAGCACCTGAAACTTAGAGTGTAAATTTTCCTCATTGTTTCTCAATGTAACAGTAAGTAATCCAGAGCGCCTCACCTTCCAAACATTACAGGTATGGAGTTTGGCCCAATTGATAAGCCTGCCTTGTCAACGGACCGCGTTGTCGAATTATCCCAAAGTCGCTCCAGCTGAAGTTGGGACTGTCCACCTAAAGGCCAGAAGTAGTGTATTTGCTCTCCCTGTATACAAGGTGAAGTGTAAAATACCTCTAGCGTGATACTGCAGCCCCAAGTATAATAAAATCTAAATTACCTTCTGTGTCAAGACTGTGTGGCCAATTTACATTTATGACACTACTCAAAACATATGGATGAGTATGGAAGAAAGTTCTTTAAGCTAGCCAATCTCTCGATAAGAAAACTAGGTAAGCGGCTATCGCTTTTCAAAACTCACGCGAGGGCAACTGCCTACAATGTAGAAAATATATGCTCGCCAAAGATTAAAAAGAGCTGCCTATGGCGTACCTTGAGTGGCGTCGCCATAACCCGTCGGTAATCTATTTCTGTGCCAACAAGCAGAGATCTACAATGACGCTCGAGCTCTTTAACAAAGACTGCAAACAACTCCTTTTGCAGGCCATCCTACAAAAGAGAAAGGGCAACTTTGAGCCAGCTATACACATAAAGCTCAAAGAGAAGAGATGAGCTGAATTGTATTCGAACTCTTAAATTCACCAACACACGAAGCCATAATCACAACAGGAGAAATTCAGGGATTGGAAGCAAACTTTGTTGAGGTCCCACGGCGCACGATTGCTGGTTGCTACGATCACAGCTCCTCGGGTCAATAGTCTCCCCAAGATTCCGGACAGCGCAACCGCTGTAAACACGTCCAAAACCTGTTTCGCCAGAATTCGAGCATGAGCACAGTTCTCTGGTGCACCCAGCTCAAAATACTGGTAATGAACTTCCAGCATCGCCTGATGAAAGACAGAAAGTAATATGCCACTGTCTAGAAATTCTTTATGGCTAAAAAGGACACACCTGCACTTCATCAAAACAGAGAATGCTGGCACCGCCTTCACTGCCGTCACTCGAGCCAAGAAGTTCATCTGCAACAGCGTTCAATATTGAACTTTCTGATTGTCGCTCAATTTCAAACTGTTCAGCAGCATCTAGCCATTCTTTGGTAGCATCCTCTAAAGATGGCACGGAGATTTTTTCAAAAGCATTATCATTCTGGTTCGACTTCGACCGTGATTTCTGCCTTCCTTGTCTCCCAAGCATATGCATCCGGTAATGAACTTCCAGCATCGCCTGATGAAAGACAGAAAATATTCGTCAATAATCGTCTGACAAGAGGCGTTACCTGTGAAACACCTTCATATTCACAGATCTTTTTAATGAGAGTTGTTGTTCGTTTCTAGCAGAAAAACTCTTGCACCCGATATGAGATATGGAATGTGTCGACGGCAAAATCGATTTAATGTGAATTTTGTAACAAACATACGAACAAACTGAGCAGCACTACAAATTAACGATCACAAGAAGGTATAGAAACAAAGGGAAGAAATAAAACGGTGTTCACTCACTGCATGAAAGTGCATTCTGCGCCTGTACGAAACAACTCCCTCCGCTGACTTGTAAAACAAGTCCATGAGTAGAGTCTTACCTGAGAACGACAGTATTATATGTATTGAGAAATCAGCAATTGTCCAAAATCTAATTGTTTACTGGACAGCCTCGAGATCAGTGCAGTTAGAGGAATAGAACACTCACCGCAACCAACATTGCCATACAAGTATACACCTTGTGGAGCTGTAGGTGCGCGTGGTCGCCGTCCCACTATGGAGTCCAGTTTCTTCTCCCGTTCTATGCGAGCTACCATGAATCCTGAACCTGGTTCCACAGAAATATTTTTGATCTTTCTGAATAATACATCCGCACACACCCGTCCCACAGTATCCGCAATCAAAATCCTACATACATGTATTGCAGACCGATAGGGCAGACCTCTGTCATACGAACAATTCTTATTTCCCGTTTCTCACGTGATGTGACTTACTACAGTACTGTACAGGGCAGTTACGCAAGCACATATATAAAAATTGGCGCATACGAACATGAAAGCAAATCCACTTTCCACAAGATCGGAGTGAGTCCAGCTAGAGGATAAAATTCAAATCTGAGAAGCAATATAGCTATGGTTCATCAGCACTAGCTGAGGAGATGGATAAGATACCTAGAGAACCAGCGGGAGAGAAGATTTTTTCCCTGGGCTTCTATGTTTGCAATTCGTCGCCGTGCTTCAGTGGTGGCTTCCTCTTGCATCAGCTTCCCTCTCATTTCCTTCCTTTTCAATTCCCACTTCCTCAGCTCCACCTGGAGCCATCGTGCCATTCAAGAGTCTAGATTATGAGATGCAAATATCGACAGCCGAGAACAAATGCTAATTTAAAGTATTCATAATTCATTGATTAATTGGCCACAAATTTCTATGCCCACCTGACGGACCTTCAACCCTCCCTATTTTCCAATGAAATTTACCGTACCTATCAGTACCTCCTCAAAAATTGCTTACTACCCGTGCTTCAAAACTAATATCCTTGTAAGCCTCCAGCATTATGCTAAACAATGCTTTAAAAGCGATTTGGTGACGAAAGGACAAAATAATAGCCTCGAGACATGAAAAGTACTAAAGTATGTACAGTACAGGAAACAGGGACCGAGATATCAACAGTCCAAACTCCAACAACCATACAAGTCGTGCGTAATGTTGTCGAATGGAAACCCAGAACACAGACAATCCATGGCAGTCATAGTGAGAGCAATAAACTTGTACTTGATAATCTTTCATCAAATGATTGTGTTCTTTCATCTTCACAAGAAGCTGATCCAGAGCCTCCGCCACACTCTTTTGCCGTGCATCATAAAGCAAGGATCCTCGGGCAACCATGCCGCTGTACATATTCAGCGGGCCAACTTGCTCTGCAATAATAAAATTTCTTCTGTTGCATCAGTCATAATTATTTCAGATGAGAATCACTTAAAATCAGTACAGTAGCATCACAGTGAATCTCAAGAGTCCGGGTTTGGTTTTGGAATTCGCCACCTCGTCACATCCATTTCTTCTCGAGTTCAAATCAATGGACCCACGCAATGCCGAATACGCGCAGAAATGCATGCCTTTTCTCGAGATTGAAACTAGATTGAACATGACGAACTGAGGCGGAGTCACGAAGCCATGATGCATTGTGCGCAGTTAAATAAAAATCATAGAATACAAATTTATGGGTTCAGGACAACGAAACCCCACAAGACAAAAAAGAGCGAGCCATGGCCACTGCAGGTGTACCTGGCGGGGGCGCGGAGTCTAAAGCGCGAAATTGGTGCAGCAGCCATGGCCGTGGCGAGAACAGCGATGGACAAGTCACTTGAGACGCCCGCGTCGCCACCGGAATTGAACGAAGTCCCGAGGGCAGCAGCTGCTTCAGTAGTTGCTGCTGCAGGAGCAGGGACGCCGAGAAACGCCACCATTGTAGCGTCGAAGAGCGCATGCTTGGGTCAGGAAGGCTTACTGTGCACCCATGCTGCCGGCACTATCATCCCTTCCTCAAACTGAACTGATCGCAACTCTTGAAAGTTGGTGGAAGCCGTTTCCATGGCGCCAGCCAGGACACTTGTGAGCACCCAGAAGACACGACGACCCCTCTGGCCCTCCCCGACACCGTCTTCCGGGTATTTGGGATCCAGATCCGGGTATTGGATGGGGTCTTCCATGCACTTTGCCCTCTCCCACTGTCCCCAGCGGCCCAGCCGGCTTCAATACAGAGCCGCTCCACAGGGCAGGGGCAGCATCATTTCAAATTTCAGTTGGATTCTTCTTTAACCCTTACCCCCTCAAGGCCCAAGGCCTTTTTAGATTTAAAAACATCGTAGCTTTTGAAGCGCTATAAATTTTAACCGTACAATCTTGTAGTGTACATGTTGTAGATGGCATGGATCAAATTTGAAGTCATTTGACTGTGTAGATTGAAATATTGTAATGTTTTAGTGTTGAAAAAGGTTGCTGAAATTTTCCTAAAAACACATTTGGAGGTGAAATTTGAATTCTAAACCTTCTCAAATGAAAAAACTTAAAACTGCAAAATGATTGAAAATCATCATACAAATACACTAGTGAAAGAAAATATCATTTAATTGACTCATTGTGTCTACAAAAATGGCTTTGAAATGTCAAGAAAAGTTGCCAAAAATTACATCCAAGGCTGAACCCCCTTCTACTAAAATGCCTCTCAATCACTCAATGTTTCTTGGATTGATATGAAATTTTATTGACACAACCTAGACCAGTATGTGCAACTTTCACAAAAATAATTATTGAAAACGGGTATTATATGAAGAAGAAATAGGCCGCCAAAGTTCACTATAATGAAAAACTATTAGGGTTTTGAACATTGAATTGCTCCCAAACATTCAAAACAACCTAGATTAATATGAAAATTTTAACAAAAGAACTAGACTTCAAGGGGAACATAATCCAACAAATTTTATTGGAAAAAAATACTGTATGAAGGAGATACAAGCCCCAAAAGTTGCAGCCCATCAAGTGCATTTTTGTGAACTCAAATTATACTTGTGAACTTTGATTGGATTTCAAGAAACCAATACATGCTGTATTGATCTGAAAATTTTACCACATAAACTAGAAAATTATGCGCAACTTCTCCAAAAAGTTTTATTGAATTTGGACATTAGATGCAAAAGTTACATTACTTAGAATTGGTCAAACTATGAGAGGCTACTATTGAGCCCCTTGGGTGTTGAGGGGTTAAAGGACGAAGGGATGACCTTGGAAATCATCCTTGTCCATTACTGTGTGAATCATGGACTTTAGAAATAGTAAAAGCACTCATTGGAAGTCAAACTACTATAGAAGATCTCCCCTTTTTACAACAAAATTTCAAGGATGAATAGTTGTACTTATGTCGACCTACTACAAGGATTCCTTGTCATCCATTGGATGCCAAATGTCCTCCTCGACGTTTAAGGATTAAATTGTACTTTTATGGGCCTTATCAAAAGAAAGTGACGCTCCTATGACAGGGAACTTCAACAGATGATGCAGGATAAAGGAACAAACTTGAGAACATGGGTATGTCTCACCTTTCCATTGTACGTTGTAGCATGATAGTTAGTGCTTGATTCTTGTGATTGTTTGAGAGATGCTAGAATAGTGCTAATTGCATATTGCGCTTGCACATCTATTCATGTTTTTTCTTTCAAGTGCCTTGTATTCATGTTGGACTTGTAGCCACTATATACTTCTCTTTGAACTTGAATTCCAAGATGTTGAGACAACAATTCAAACAATCTAATGTACCTTGTACAATCCATGGGAACTCCAAGGGAAATATAAAATTTACGGTCTCAAGTTGTATAGGAACCACAACATAAAGAAAATAATAAGACCATCTTCCCCTCATTATCATTCTCAAAAAAGAATTCTCACACATTGAAGGAATACCAATTTGTACCATTTCAACTCTTTCAATGCTAACACAATATATAATAAAATTTTCACATACCTCAATACCAACTCTAGTTCATGTTTGCTAAAAAATCTAGACTAGGGGATTCATCTCCACCTCAAAGGTCACTAGAAAAAAGAGCACCCTTTTTTTACTCGTGATGTAAATAGAAATGTCCTTAGATAATCACAGCAATAGGATCAAATTGTCTTAATTATAATTTAATTAGAGGCAACCGTTCTTGGTTTTTCATTATTGTTTTTTCATTCATTTCAATAATTTATTTGAAGCTGCTAATTTTGAAAAACTTTGGATAGCATTGTTGTAATCTTAGCAATTATAATACAATTTCTAGTGATTTTCTAAACCAATTTTAGGCAAAATAATCAAATTTCTCTCTTCAAATTTCTCTCAAAAAAAATTTAGCTCAAAAACAAATGTTTGATATCTAAAAGGGTTTGATAGCTTCAATATGACCAAGAGTGAAAATGAGGTTGATGTCAAAGTCTAGGAAAGTCCAAGGGCCTTGTCCCTCCAATTTTATTTCTACATCTTGAATCCGAGCTTGTAACTATAAATCACTATATCCAATCAAATCATCACTGATCTAATAAACAAAATGAAATAGAAAACTTTTGAGAGCTAGGAATCTTAAGTAGGTCTTTGAACATACCTTACTAATAAGTTTTAGTTTTGAACCAAGCACATCTAAAAATGCATTTTTTAGTCCTTTAGAGAGCTCAAATCAAGAGAATAATGTAGGGTATAATGAGTTCCCCCTCCTTCTCAAGTAAAGGAACTTGACACAGCTACATTGATTAGTCAAATTAACATTATGATGTAATTTAAGTTTGACTAGTGTATAAAATTTCACCTTGGAGTTGATAGTTTCTTTTAAGCTATGCATTTGGAGTGAATCAATGTACTAGACTAAGATCAAAATTCTCACCTCTAATTGATGAACAATGCACTCACAATTGAAACAAGCTTGTCAATGTTGGTGATCTGCAAAATTCTAAGATGCTTATCAATTGATGTTTGCTTATAAATCTTCATTAATGGAATCATATTAGAAACACTAGAGGCTACCAAACACTATAAGGAAACTGTGACCAAAATGACAGAAAATTGACAAGTTTTTGTCCAAACTAACAACCATCACTTCATTCACATATTACTTTGTCAATTTGGACAAGAATTTTGTGTTTTTGTCAATTGTTTGTCAATTAGGTGTTTTTCTTAGCTCAATGTTCTTTAACCCTTCATTGCCAAAGGGGACAAAAAGTGTCCTCACATAGTTTCAAGTCCAATTCAAAGTGATGTAACTTTTGCATCCAATCACTACAAGGGAAATGGGCCCTAATCTACAGAAATTTTGATAGAATAGTGTCCGAAATGACAATCACAACTTGTGAAATTTTGCTTTTTGTCAATGTAGTCAATATTGCAAAGTCTGTCAAATTCTTGTCAATTTCTCAATTAATTTTGTCAAACAAAGTTAATGTCCTCCTAGAAATCCAATAAATTTTTAAATATAATTTTATTTTAGATACAAAATCAAGTGGCTATCATTTTCTAAGTTAATATAAGAAATTATACCTCGTTGCAATCTTCACCATTTACCACCAATAACATTACTTTCTTCTAAGGAGAGAAACTCCCTATAAATATGTGAAGGTAGGAGGTCAACCAACGCATATGGGATATGTGAATTTTTGAAGTTGTGAAAGCTCATAGTGAAGTTAGATATCCGTAATTTTGTAATAAAACTAAGATTTTAGACCTCATTTTAGCATAATATAATGTTTTTTTTTTAAGAACTTTGAACTAAGACTAGCTAATATATGAATTGGAGTTTGAAGTTCAAAAATTCTTTTGACATTTCAAGTTTTCAATCAAAAGTTATAGGCAGATTTCAAAAAGGAAGTTTGAAAAAATATAATAAAAACAATTTCAAACACCTCTTTGAAATTTCATAACTTTTGATTGAAAACTTCAAATGTCAAAAGAATTTTTGTATGCAAAACTTGAGTTGATTTCCTAACTAATTTTAGTTCAATTCTTTTTGAAAAAACACATTATTCTATGCCTAAATGAGGTCTGAAGTTCTACTTTCAACACAATTCCTATTTCTAACTTAACACATAAAGTTAGACATAGGAATTGTGTTGAAAGTAGGACTTCAGACCTCATTTAGACATAGATGAATGTGTTTTTAAAAAAAAAATAAACTAACATTAGTTATAAAATCAACTCAAGCTTTTCTTTTAAGAATTTATTTGACATTTTTAGTTTCCAATCAAAAGTTATGAAATTTCAAAGAGGTGTTTGAAATTGATCTTATTATATTTTTTCAAACTTCCTCTTTGAAATCTGCCTATAAATTTTGATTGAAAACTTGAAGTGTCAACCTTATTTTTGAACTAGAAACTCCAATTCATATATTAACTATTCTTAGTTCAAAGTTCTTAAAAAAAACCCATTATACTATGCTCAAATGAGGTCTAAAATCTTAGTTTTATTACAAAATTACGGATTTCTAACTTCACTATGAGCTCACAACTTCAAAAATTCACATATCCCATATGGGTTGGTCGACCTCCTACCTCCTCTATATAAGGAGATTCTCTTCCCCATTCATTTCACAAAATACAAATGATTCATGGAAGAAAATTTTTTAGTAAATAAATTAGCTCCGTGTTCTCGATTTGTTTTGGTCAACATTCTGGAAAGTTGATAAAAGAATTTAAATCATCCATAAATGTTTCATCTAAGAAGTTATCATTCATTTCATAAAATTTCATCCAATTTTTTTCTAGCCATTATTTCAAGAATTTTATTAAATCCTTGAAAAATATTTTTGGAATTAAGTGACGTGGAAATTAAAAAATCCATGGTGGCAAAGGAGTGAGAGGAAGACTTGTTGACATGTATCTTTGTCCGAAATGATAGCCGAATTGACAGAATTTTGTCAATTAAGTGTCCGAATCAAGTACTCCTAATCTACAGCACATTTGACAGAATTCTGTCAAATTTCCTGTCAAATAGGATACAGTTTCCCTTGTAGTGAATGTCCAAATTCAATAAAACTCATTGGAAAAATTGCGCTCTCTCTTCTACATTATAATAGAAATGAGGCCTGTAAGAGACCTTTCGGCCATGGTTCCCCATGCTGCGAACCATGGCCGGACAGTCTGATTAATTAATAATTAAAAAAAATAAAAAAATACTTTAATTTTTAAATAATATTTTAAAAATATTAATTTTTTTTATAAAAATATTTTAAAATTAATTCATTAATGCAGTCCGACTTGGCAGTCTCTGTGCTAGGTCGGACTGCTAGTTTTGTGATGTTCCCACAGTCCGTGAACGTCGGAGAACTTGAGGTCTCCCAATGGCCTGAAAACTCTTCTAATGGTTTATGTGGTAAAATTTTCTGATCATTCCAAAATGTATTTGATTTCTCGAAAGCCAATCGAAGTTCACAGGTTCAATTTGAGTTTACCAAACTGCATTTGAAGGCTACAACTTTGAGGGCTTGTATCTCCTTCATTACATGTTCATTTTCACTAAAAGAAATTGTGTTATGTTTTCCTTTAAGTCTAGTTATTGTATTAAAATTTTCATGTCAATCTAAGAAGTTATGAGTGACAGAAAAGCATTTTAGTAGAAGGAGGTTCAGCCTTAGATGTGTTTTTTGCAACTTTTCTTGCTATTATTTTGAAATTTGCAAGCCATTTTACAGACACATTGAGTCAATTCAATGATATTTTCTTTCTTCAATGTATTTGTATACTGGTTTTGAACCACTTTATAGTTTAACCTAAAGGACCATTGTCCCTTTGGGGGACAAATGCGTTTTCGGGCAGGTACCTATGGGCTGAAATTTTCTCCTAATTTTTTTAATTTTTTTTTGGAGGTAGAAAAGTTGATTATCTTCATGGGAATATAATTTTTTTCAAAATCGATGCCCAAGAACAATAGTTGTGACCAAATAAGCTCAAACGAGGGGACGGCGGGCAGCTCGGGCAGCCAAAAAGAAATGAACAAAAATTTGAATTTTCTTTTTAATATTATTTTTTCTCATAGATTATATTTTTTTCTATCTGGAAAGCTTTGATTCATTTCATTTGGATATGTTATGAGAAAGTTATGGACATTCTTGTTTTTCGGGCAATTAGAGCAACTTCTAGAAAAAAATAACTTGTAGGATTCATTTCTGAATGCAATTTTTCAAATTTTTCAGTTTTTTTTTTTGCATGGTCTGATTTACTAGAACAATCTCACCATTGGGATTAGTGCATTTTAATTCCATCTAAAATATATGAATATTTTAGATTTTCCTTCTATCTCATACCTACTTCTACTTAACAATTTTTTTAAGAATGATAATTATTTTTTTTTGAATTTTTTTTTTACCTAGACTCTCAACTCATTTCTCCAATATAAAGATTTAAAGCTCAAAACTTTGTAGTGCAAAAATTTTAAGTTAAAAATGTTCAAAGTCAAAAAATCTAGTCCCACAATGTGTTGAAAAACTTGTTTTTTCCACTTTAAACACAGATATCTTGCAATCTAAGCGGTCAAAAATTCTGAAATTTTTTCCACACCCTCTTATACTATTTAGGTGTAAGATATTATGCTTAGATATGGAAAAAAACAATGTTTCAGGTTTTTTACTCCTTGGCAGTTTTGAGTGTTTTCTGGCAGAAAAAAGGCCTTGATCCTTTAGGGGTTAAAGTTTCTTTCATTTGAGTAGGTTTAGAAATCAAATTTCACCTCCAAATGTGTTTCTAGGAAAATTTCAGCATCTTTTTTCAACACTAAAAGATTACAATCTTGCAATCTAAGCGGTCAAATGACTCCAAATTTGACCCACGTCATCTACAACATGTACACTACAAGATTTTATGGTTGAGATCTCTATAACTTAGCGACATTTACATCTATAACACTTCAAAATCAATGATGTTTTTGAACTCAAATGGACCTTAGGCAATCAGGGGTTAAAAATGTGTTGTGTTCAGACTTTCAAGGCTAAATTAGGCACACTGAACTAACTTAATTCAAAAAGTCATTAACTATGAATACTTGCACAGTAAACTAAAGTTTCACCTCCAAAAAGAATTTTGCACTTTGAAGTCTTAATGTAAAAGCTATAGACGTTTTTGCAAAAGAGAATAACATGTGAATAAGAGAAAACAAGAAGTTTTACATAACCCATATCGATTGTCATCACGTACATACTAGTTCAGTATAAGTATACAAGGCTTCTTCATAGTATCATCTTACACATGTGAAGTTCAATTCACATTCATCCTTCAATTCCAAATACGTTCTATGAAATTGGAGAGAGCCTTAGTATTTGTGAAAAATTTCCACGGTGTTGTCCATATGTATGCTACTTGGGTGGCACTTAACATCATCTCAATGTTCCTTGTTGATGTTTATGTGTCCTATATGACAGCCAAATTGACAAAAGCCTGTCAACTAAGCGTCCGAATCAAGGTATCCTAATTGACGGGACAGTTGACAAAATTTTGTCAAATACTTGTCAATGAGGTCACAGTTTCCCTTGTAGTGAAAGTTTGCAAGTTCAACAATATGATTATGTTTTTTGTTTGAGTCTAAGCACTTGTCTCCTCATAAAGATTTCAAAATAAAACTTCCCTAATCAGCTATAATTTCAAAGCACAAGTCTTGAACATTGACACCCTTATTGGAACTAAAAGACATCTCTTGTTAGATATGATTGTCAAGCTTCTTGAAAGGAAATCAATCCATTGGTAAAGTGAAGCATAAAATGACCACTTCAAGTAAAGACTTACTTGTGAGTTAAAAACATGTAACACACCCAACCCATGGCATCCAACTGCTTTGACCAAACCTTTCAATAGCAACAACTAAAAATGAACCACCAACACTAGTTAGCTCCAATCTTGGAGTAAAAAACATTTAGGAAAGATTAGAAGATTTTTTAGGCCTCTAGAAGACCGTGAATTCCCCAAAATTTTCAAATTGTGGGAACTTGGCTATAGTAAAAGTTTGACACAGTTTGATGTGGCCAAAGAGTATCATGTTGGATAATATTCATTTATTTATTTATTTATATTTTCTTCAAAAAATTATTTTAAATTTTAAATTTATTTTATTAGATTTTAAATTTATAGTATTCTATTGGCGCAATAATGATTCTCAAACATGGAAATAACCCCAAAATAGTCTTTCAAAAGTCCTAAATCTCCTCTAATGACATTCACATAATAAACTTGAAATCAAAGAGACCAGATCCATTCAAAATGTACAAAACCATTTGCAAATATTGTTTTTTCATTAATATTCCATTTCCCCGATATAAACACTACAAGGGAAACTGTGACCTCACTGACAAGTATTTGACAAAATTCTATCAACTGTCTCGTCAATTAGGACACCTTGATTCGGACGCTTAGTTGACAGACTTTTGTCAATTTGGCTGTCATATAGGACACAAATATACATCAACAAGGAACATTGAGATGATGACACGTGCCACCCAAGTAACATACATATGGACAACACCGTGGAAATTTTTCACAAATACTAAGGCTCTCTCCAATTTCATAGAACGTATTTGGAATTGAAGGATGAATGTGAATTGAACTTCACATGTGTAAGATGATACTATGAAGAAGCCTTGTATACTTATACTGAACTAGTATGTACGTGATGACAATCGATATGGGTTATGCAAAACTTCTTGTTTTCTCTTATTCACGGGTTATTCTCTTTTGCAAAGATGTCTATAACTTTTACATTAAGACTTCAAAGTGCAAAATTCTTTTTGGAGGTGAAACTTTAGTTTACTGTGCAAGTATTCATAGTTAATGACTTTTTGAAATAAGTTAGTTCAGTGTGCCTAATTTAGCCTTGAAAGTCTGAACACAACACATTTGAGTTGACAAAAACACCAAATTGACAAACAATTGACAGAAACACAGAATTCTTGTCCAAATTGACAAAATTAATGTAAATCAAGCGCTGGTTGTCAGTTTAGAGAAAAACTTGTCAATTTTCTGTCATTTTGGTCACAGTTTCCTTGTAGTGAAACTTCAATACGACATCCATGATGTGATAATTACAGCTACAGTAGATAGGGAGTTGTCCAAACCCTTCTCCAATATCATTTTTTGTGCACAAATATTTGATAAAAATTATTTAACAACAATTGTAATTTTTTCAAACATCAAGTGCTATTTTAATGACAATAGGGAAAAGACATTACTAGAGAGATTTTAGCCTCTAAGAGACTGTTTCAATCCAATCTCCCTTGCCGTGAACAATGCCTATATATATTCAGACTATTAGAAAGGAATATATATATATATATATATATATTTTTTTTTTTTTTTTTTTTTTTTTAAATTTTTAATTTTTAATTTAATTTAATTTTTTTTTTAAATTATTATTATTATTTTAAATTATATTGAAAAAATAATTAAATAACAATATCTGATGTGACAATCTCTTTGCCACTTCATTTAGTTGTTGTAGTAGAGTTCCCACAACTTAGGAACTCTAGGAAACTCACAATCTCTTAAAGGCTAAAATCTCCCCTAATGATCCTACATATCAAAGAGAATGTTGCCTTCGGGCCAGGTGATGAAGTACAAAGTTGCAACATATGATTTCTTTGAGTGATAACCAAAATGGTACATCCCTCGGCCAATTTCAAAACACCAAAGCAATAAACAAATTTTTTCCTAAACAAATTTCAAATGCCTCCTCAAATACACCTTTTCATCAATTACTCCACATCCACAATTTGGTCCTCTGTGTCCAATAGAGTTTAAGGCCCTAAACCTTGACGAATAATCGAGATTTGTTCTCAAAACTCAATTCACAAAAGTAGCATTCATATGAAAAGTTGCACCTCATCCTCCAAAAATCAACAAAATCAAAAACATGTTAGACAAGTTATTCAAATCCTTCTACTGTCAAAGTCTTGATTCATCAAAGCAAACCCTAATCACATCCTCCTCATCAAAATTCACAATCCAACATACCAATCTTCATCGATTACTTCGAGTACTTTCATATAAGATTGGCACAATGCAACAACCAAAAGAGTAGCCCAACGACAAGAGTTGATTGAATTTCTATCACCACAACACCAACAATTCACACATTAGATGTTTTTTTCTACTTTGGCAGGTTGTGAGTTCCCAATTTGGAAACCAGCCAAAACTGGCCAAAACTGTAGTTTGCGAGCTACAGTTACATGGCACAACAACTACCACGTCACTTTAAAAAGTATATAAAAAATAAAAAATAAACTTTGTTTTTCATTTTAAGAATTTTTTTTTTTTGAATTTTTTTGAATTTTTTTTTACATCAGCGTTCGATGAGGCCTAGGGGAACGAAGCTGGGAACAGACCTGAAGCTGCCCTCCAGCCCTCCTTGGATCCCATATAATGTTCCAACTAATTATGTGAATTCTAAATCCCTCAATTCATTGAAAAGTCTCTCCAATTGCGAGGATTTTAGCTACTTACTTAGAATGACATTGACGCCGAATGCGTATCGTCCAATGAGCCATGCCACACCCTATGCTTGATGAAGCTTCAACTCCATAGTGATCCTCCAACTCTTGCACATATTGGGCCAACACGGCATCCGAATCCGGTATTCCCTTGGCCTCAATCTACACCACGGCTTGAGCAGCCTCTCGCATTTTCTTTAGGGGATCCATCCTCCACAATTTTTTATTCGTAAGAAGGGCTTGCTGCATTGTTGTTCTTACAAACGGCTATTGACCACAATCAGAAAAGCATTGTGTAACGTGGGATTGAAGAAATGAATACAATTTATGAATTAAGGGCTCCAACTTCCATGGCCAGCTTGACAAATTGTTGCATTGCCGACTACTGTGAAGGCCATCAAACGAACCAGGGCTTGGAGTTGGGAACTCAACTTTGAATTTGAAGGGAAGTCCAAGGTGCAGTGCAGGACAGAAGAAATTTGAGAAGAAATTTGGGGTTTTAGGAACTAACTAAAGGTGAAAACACCCAAAAAAAAAAGAAGGCAAAATAAGCAATTCAATATAGCGGGAGGCACCTTTTTCAAGAAAACAACAACATTTAGCTAGTATTAGCAATTGGAAATCATGAATTTAAAAAAAATAAAAATTGGATAAGATATGTAATTACTATGAATTTTCAAAGAGTGGAAGCTCTCGAGTTTAGTGAAACTGTTACATAGTCTACTTGTCAAAAATGGGTACACAAATGTTTTTGTGTGTTTTCACCTTAATAACAAATTCCTAAAGGCCAAGCAAGAAGCAACCATTTGTTTGTCAACCAGCAAGAGTTTTTTAAGTAGGGAAAATTTCTTTATGGGCCCATCAGATATTCTAAAATATACCTCAAGTATTCCAAGTATGCGATAGCCCCCATTTAAATACCCTCTTAATGCACACGGATACAATAGATATACATTAGTAATTTCCGGGCTTTACAAACAATATTACTCAAATCTTCAAAATAATCCCCATCTATTTGTTGCAAGAACAAGTTCTTTGATGTAGACGTATAATATTGTTTTTCAAGGAGATTATCTAGGGCCTTGTTTTTCTTTTGGGATGACAAGGCATGATTGGATTGCAATCTAATCTTATTCATTTGAGTTCTTCATGACTTAAATTTAGGTTCTAGTGTCCCAACTTTAAAACAAAGAAGGTCAAAAGCCTTTTTGCATCCCACTTTCGATTAACACATACCTAGTATGTTTCTATAGTATGATAAAAGTAAAGTAAAAGCAATTTTCTAATTTTTTAATCCATAATAAAAACTTTAAAATTCAATATTCGTTTTGCCATGAGTCGGAACTCTGTTCAACAAAGTCCAAAGAGAACTCTCTAACAATATCAAGAGCACAACCAAGACTTGCGTGGTTCCAGAGATTTAACCATAAGAAAGAAACAATACAAAACAAAACAAACAAAAACAATGATCTATTTAAGTCTTAAGCTTTTTGAAAACCACTTCTAGTTCTTAAGAAGTTCTAGGCTAAATCCTATAGTTTCTTTATGAGCACCAAGACAAAAATATAGTCTCACTACATGTCATTTATTTATTCTTCCAAAATCCAATCATTGCCAAGTGTAAGAAAACATTGTGATTGCTATGTACATTCATAGATCATTCATTTCCTCAATAGTATAATCCAATAAGTCCCATATAAGCATAAATAGCTCCAAAGTTTGCTCAAAAAATTGTCTCATGCGTCTATATTTTTCTAAGTGTAGGATATAAGCTCAAATATAAGGCTCTTGCAAATTTACAAACAAGTAGAGTAAAAAATACAACATGAGAGTTTGGTGTAGAAATATTTTGCAGTTTGTCAAAAATCCTCTAAGAGGTTGTGAACCTCACATGTATCCATCCTACAACAAAATAATGACTTGGAGTATTAGTGAGGAAATAGTAGGTGTCTATCTCGGTGTCTATAGTCCACAACGCATGTCATAACTATCACAAGGAGTTAAGAAAACAAACTACCAAAACAAGTAAGTAACATCAACAACATTAAGGTAGTATGCTCTAAAATGGACCATTTAAGGACTGGGCCGCCTTTTTCATAGGTTTCCGTGGACTAAAGTATTTTTATATCATTTTTCAGAGAAAGAAAAATAGACATGGAATCTAACACAAGTGGTTTTGTATTTTTCCAAGCATTTTTGAATTACTTATAAATTTTCAAAGATTCAGGACATAGGCACCTATTTGTGACCGTAGGTCTCCCAAAATCTGTCCACTTGCAACTTGTAAAGAGATGGCAGAAATCAAAGACTATGATTGGCTCTTGCAATAGAAAAATAATTTTTCCTAGATGCATTCAATTGCTAGTCCATTCAAGAATCTCCTTGTCTCCATTCTCTTCCAAAGCTAGGGTCCATTTGAAGGAGATGGTCCATTTTTACAGCATACTACCTTACGTTTGTTAAACCTGGTTGCTAGGACGTAAAGAAGACATCATTTTTTGCTCCATGTGGCTTCCCGAAGCTTGTAACAATCACTCTACTTACTTTCAGAAGTGCTGAACTAGTATTGTGGTACTGAAGTAGAGGTGAAACAATATGGAAATCCAAATTCATAGTATCCACTAGTTACAATCTTTGCTTACTTAGCTAATTTGAGCACAATGTAGTATTAGCACAAATCCTCAACATAAGGTATGCCCAAATATTTAGTGCTAACTACCTTGCTTAGTATCAAAGCTTTAGATACAATAGGTAATAATTTCAGCACAAAATTTGATTTATGAAGAATCTTAAGAGATTTTCCATGAAGTAATTGGTCCTCATTCTAAATTGTGCCACATTGTTAATGTAGTTATTGTATCTTTTGAGCTCATTGTCATTATGACACAATATCACAATGAACTCAAAAATTAATTAATTTTAAAATTTTAAAATTTTCATACCCTCCTCCCTTCCCCCCACCCTCTTGTAATTTTTAGAAAGCAATGTAATTGACAAACAATATGGGACAAACAACATCCCGTATCCCATACTCGTATTTGTATTCATATCCAGTATTGTACCATATCTATATCCGTATCCACATTCAATATTCACTATGTATTCATATATGATATTGAATCCGTACCTAATATTCATTTTTGTATCCATATCTGTATTGATATTTGGAAGGCTCAAATTAAATCTCACAAAATCAACAGCTTGTGATTTTTTGATAAATCAATGGCGATTTTGAAGGTAAGCATTTAAAAAAAGAAAATCAACAGCCTTTCAATTTTTTGAGAGAAGAGGGTGCAACTAATACCTTTGGCAGCATCTTTTGGGCTCATTGTCATTGTGTAGTCTAGCTATTACATCTCTAGGAGTCCATTTCAAGACTTGGCAATAAAATCCTAGTTGAACTGGTATTAAGCAAAATTAGTTGGCATTAAAACACATTGAAGGAGTGACTTAAAGTAAATATTTGGTGGCTATTTTATGCATTAAAGCATGACATTCCACCAAATCCTAAATTTTTTACAAAGATCCATCTTTTTCCACAATGGAAGGAAGGGAGGAATTATTTTGACATTTTTTTCAACTCCCTATTTTTTTTGTTTACTAATGGCTTTTCTTTTTCTTCTTCGATCAAGCCCATGGTTTGTTTACCTATAGTATTTCTTCTACTCACAATAGCATAGAAGCTGGAGTAGACATCAAAAGTTATGCTAAAGTCGAAAACTTGATGCTGAAATTTAGAAACACAACAAAACAAAATGTTTTCTTTTCTACACACAGAGGGAATTGGCTTATTTGTTTTCTTGTTTTATATAACCTATCATGCAAGGCTTAACCCCTAAATGCCTAAGGCTTTTTTTGAGTTTCTAAAAATTAGCTCTAAATTGTACAAAAAGTCATATATAATATATTGTATCAATTGTAATTGTACAAATTCAAACTACACATGTTGAAGCTCACACACAAAACACACACAACAATATCACTTATGGATTGAAAGATTATAATGTTTGATCTTGAAGGTGTTAAAACTACAAAAATGATTTGAAATCTTTCAATCCTCTTCCTATGACAAATAAAAGAATTGGCCACCAAAAAGATATGAGGATTAAGGACCTAACATGTATAATCCCAATCAATTTATGGCTTCTCAAAATCTACTCTACAATTTTTTGAATGAATTTCTAATATAATTTTTTCTACAAAATATAGAGTATTTGAGGCTCATTTCCAAAAACTCTAAACCCTAAAAAAAGTCAAGATTGCAATGGACACCCTTGCAAAAAATCTTAAATAGAAAGATCATAATCAATCATTTTCAAAATCAAATTTTGGATGCCTCAGACATTTAGGGGTTCCAAAAGAATTCAAAAACAAACTAAACTTCCAAAAGAATTTTTCAAAAACATAAACCACTAAAAATAGCAACTTGGTTACGTTTTATTTAACTTCATGATATTGTCAACACCAAATTTTGGTGCCTCAGACATTTAGGGGTTAAGGCATGATGTAGGTTTTCAGAAATGTTCAAAAAATTAGGCAACATGGATGAAAATTTTCTGCAACATTTTGGACATTTCACTTGTAATATTCCAAACATTCAGACATTCCAAAACATTCTTCCTTTATATCTGAATCTGACCTTACGTAGGGTATAAATCCTGCTAATGAAAGTCTCCAAAAACAGCCATGGCAACCGATGCCAGCATGGATATCTTCAAAAGAATAGCTAAAATTACCACTTCCTTACAAGTGCTCAACAAACAATCATTCAGTTCGTGGTCGTTTTAATGATGATATATCGCCCTGGTTCAAAGTTGATGACTCCGTGTTTGGTGCAAAAGCAACCGCTTCAGGCAGATTAAAACTCACGCACAGCATTATCTGCAAAAACACAGAAAGGTTGCAGCTCAACATCAGTTATCTTCACTATCCATCTAAGATTAGTATTTCCAATGCTATTCACAGAAACAAGTGAAACAAAGATTCGAAGTAGGAATGATGTGGGTCGCTAGCAAAGCAGCAGTAGTGTACCCTTTTTCAAACTTTGTACTTCACAAACGAGAATCAAAATTTCAACGAACGATCACGGAACTAAAGTAGGAGACTGAATCCATAAAAAAATTCATAATCACCTTATTTGGGGCCACATCACGGACAATATATATATCAGGATCAACAATAAAACTACCCAAGTACGTTTCTGCTTTCTGCACATCCAACATTAACTTGAATCATGATCATAAGATCGGGGAGCCAAAAAACCACCGACATAAGCAAGGACATTGAGATTTAAAAAAAGTGCGGTCTTCTGCTCACTGATGACCCACTTTTATGACATCACCATTTGTCTCTGAAGACCGCATGAAGCAGTAACAATGAACCCGAGGCATGGTGCCCTTCCACCTCCCTTTAGACAGCAGTCCATTTAGAACATCTGCAAGCAACCAGTTTCCGTGAGGAGAAGCATTTGCAGCACCCAATCCCGCAGTTAAATCTACAAATCCTGAATGGTTACCACCTATGCAATGCTTCCTCTAAAGAGGATTGGACGATTCTGTAATGCAGTAGAACGTTCAACAAAACTTCTGGTCAATAAAGAAGCAACGTTAATACACTGTAACATAATCTTTCAACGCTCCCCTCATACCGAGGGGAAAGAGTGCATTCTTCCATTTCATCATGTCGAACCTTGAATGATCACAAACAAAAACGTATCTTAACCCCTAAAGGACCACGCTGTTTTCAGACCCAAAATTGCTTCAAAATACTCATATCCAATGCAAGGCTAAAACTTTCATCTATATTTCTTCATTAACAAATCCTTGTGTTAACTTGTTAGAGTACACCCTCATAAAATTTCAGAGTAAGAAACTTTACCAATTGCAGGATAGAATCAGGTTCATAACCTTCATCTCATCAATCAAAATAGAATTATTTAAAGCTCTTCAAGTATGCATAAATATAGAATACCAAGTTCAAATTTTAGTTTAAAAATACATGATTTTTCTAAGCTGCCCAGATTGAAAAAGAAAATACATATCATACAATAACTTTTTAACCATGCAGTCAAATGTTATGAAACGGTGATTCAGAAGTCAAGTCAATGCATATCCAAGAAAAAGACAAAATTGGATTAGGCATACCTAAAAACTCCAGGGCAGATGCAGGTAAGTTCATAACAATATGATCAAAGTGCTCCCAAGGCTTCACATCAGATATGTTCAACTTGATAAACCCAGACACTTTAGCTTGCCGCCCTTTCTTTACTTCTGATTTCTTGATATTGGTAGATGGCCTACTATTTCCTACATCACAAGGAACCAAAAGTTACACTGTAAGCTCGGTTCAAACTCAGTGCCAGACTAAACAACCGACTCGTCAGAAACTAGCATTAAGAAGAACATGGATGCACGCTACAAGAAAAGGTTCAAGAAAGTAGGAAGTTGCAAAAACGAAGTTTCTAGCCAGCAACAGAATCCTTCAAGTTACCTTCCTTAGAAGGCGGTGCCGCAACAACGTCCCCCGCCTCACTGGCGCAGTGCTTTCCTGCCTGCTTCTTTTCAATGTCGGACTTATCAGTTTTCTTGCTAGGAAGAGAGCAAACATCGTGTGAAACAGTCTCGCCAATGGAGGTTGGCGGAGCTAATTCACCAACATTTCCTTCCCCGACAATAACCAGCTTCCGCATGAAGTCGCGAGCGTCCATGTTGAAAGCTTTCACTCTATCTCCGACTTTATTAATCCCAGAGTTCAAGCTTAAATACTTCACACTAGTCGGATTTAAATCATTAGCAAAAACAACGCAACCTTGCTGGGCAGCTGGAATTGCAAAAGGTCCGATTCCAGCGAACATATCAACAATGATTTGTCCAGGTTTAAATTGGGCAAACAACCGTCGATGTTCACCCTCTAAACGAGAATTCCAATACACCATTCCATAATCGAGACGAAATATGGCTCCATGCTGTTTGATTTCAGTAACTAAACTTGGATCGCCAGCGAGAACCTCAAATTCTGGCACACGGAACTCATTGCTTATAGTCCCCACCTTATTCACCACAGTCTTCAATTTCGGGTTCTTCTGTAGACGTACCCATAAAAATTTGTCATTGATGGCTCAGATCGAGTATCAAGCAGTTTTTTAGCCATTGTGGCGAGTCAAGGCACCTGCCAATTGTCTCCTAACTCTCTATCTAAACCGTACTTCCAAAATACTAGACCTTCAAGCACGACTTAATTACCAAGAGTCTACAATCTTCCAACACATGAGTCGATTACAATCTCGCTATTGATTAGTGAAACAATAGACACGATCGCTTCAAAGATAGGTAGAATTGTACTCACGTCCAAGATAACTTCAGCAATGACTTCCTTGTACAACAGAAGATCGTCACGTAAATTAAGGTGGGCTATATGGCCTGTCAAGCAACCCCAAGAACAGGAGAAAAATGAACTCTTCTGACTGAAGTTAAACAAGTTATAAATCATGATGCCTAGCAATACAAAAGCTGAAACTTCATCAACGATTTCAGGAGTCAAACATCAAATCTCAAACCCCAAACCCTAACTATGCTGATTTCCTACGCATAGGACGGGGATAGAAACGAAGCCAGGAACACTAACCAATAGTCTCAAACGAGGAGGGAACTTCACAGTCGGCAGGTAAAATTTCCTTTAAAATGTGCTCTGCACCTCACATTCCCACGTGTACCTGTTAAGAACCCCATGCCAGTCGTCAGCATCACTGACGCTGAACATACATACACATGCTCACTGCAAATACATTGAGTAGGACGAACAGAGCATACAAATACTGCAGCTGGGCTAACCAGAATTTAGTCTAAATACAGTCACGCTCAAAGCGTGATAGCTTCCGTTGTCATGCAACTAATGGCAGTTCCCAAACGATAGGCATCTACGGAATGCCACAATCACGAAGATGACATTAAATCATGACTCATGAAATGCCCAGTAAGTCACGCATGTCGAACACCCACCAGGACAAGGATCGAATCACATACCTACAGGCCAGTAGGAGTAATCGAGCACCACCTCGTGCTGCACAACATCCAGAGGTACAATCTCGGCGACCGCCCGTTTCTTCTCGTCAGGAAGGCCTTGCAAATCTGGAAAAGAGTTAACGCCATAAACACACACGGGACAGGAGAAAGAGGGGATAATTGAGCAGTAATGAAGGCAATGGAAGGCAAGGCAAAGGGAAGGGAAGAGCACCAGGGTGGGTGATGGCGTCGGACAAGAGCAGAAGGCGCAGAGAGGGGTCGCGGGGATCCAGAACAATGTGCTTGACGCGGGGCATGTCCAGCAGGTACCTGAAGGAGAGCAGAGAAGCGGAGGAGGGGTTGAGAAGGGCGAAACCTGTCAAGGACAAAGAATGGAGGGCTGGAGGGGTTTTCCTGGAGGGGTTTAGGGTTTCGGGTTTCGGGCCACTTACTTGGCCAGAAGGGAGGCAACGCGGTGCGAGTGCTGCTTGGGAATTCGCAAACCGCAGCGAGGCAGGCGTGTCAAGAAGCGTGACTTGTCGAGGCGGGGCACGGTGGCCATGGTGGGCGAGGGACACAGAACACACACAGAGCAGACTGTGAAAGATGAGGAAGAAGAAGAAGAAGCGACTAGTCCAGTTTGAGAGTCCACAATTTCATCCATTAACAAATTTACAAGCTCTCCACAACAACAATACACGCACGCATTCCCTCCCTCTACTAACAAGCAGGGACCTTGACAGATTGATTGCGATATGCTCAACACAGACCACGACCGACGAGAAGAAAGGTCGAGCATGCGGCAGTAGTACTGCAGGGCGAGCAGGACGTCGGGGAGAGAGCAATTTCTACACTCAGTCAGGCACGGCCTGGAAGATCCGCCTAGTCCAGGGGGTGGACTCGTACAGTTTTAAGTTGCTAACCTAAAAGGTCCAACTATTAATTAAAGAAACAAAGAATGCACCTATTGATTCAACAATTGCAGTACGGTTTGATTTTAGTGACTATTTTGTTCATGGGAGGACAATTAACTCCTAAGCGTCCAAACTCATCTCCAAAATTGAAAATTTCAGAAAAATCATCATAAAGAACTATTTGGAAAAATATTTTGGAATTGAGATGCAAATAGAAGTTGTAGAGCTTTAGTTTTAGATTCTATCCATAAGGTTAGATTCACCAATGCTATCACCAATATGTTTTTAGAAATTTTGAAAGGGAAAATTCTAAATTCCTTCTAAATTCAATTACAAGAAAAATATCATCATTTTTGGATTCTTTTTGTTCTTTGAGTCTCTGACCTCATTTTTGCAATTCCAAGTTTGAACTAGAGTCAACGCAAGTCAACTAGTTCACATACTTCCACATTTCTAAATTTTGAAAAATATGTGCTCTAGTAACACCAAATCCAACCCTTAAATAGGATCACAACTTCATAAAGTATCTCTAAAAATTAGAATGACTTTCATCCAAGTTGTAATGAGAAACAAGTCTAATTTTGAATTTGTACACCGTTCAGAAATTGGACATCAGAGCGCTCCAGGGTTAACCCTTAAACAATGAGCTAATCACCGTGAAAATCAGTTGTTTTGGAACCGTGTGAATTGTTGACTTAAAAAAATGCAAAAGCATTTAGTGGAAGTCAAACTATAGTAGAAGACATTTCCTTTTCACACAAACTAGGAGGATGAATAGTTGGTTGCACTTCTATCCCACATGGAGAGATTCTTTGTCATTCATCGGCCAGAAAACGTCCTCAATGTCGTTTAGAGGTTAAAGGTTTTCATAGTTTGTGGCCAAGGTAGTCTTTTTTTAAATTACTTGATTTCTATATCAATAGGTGCATTCTTTCTATAGTGACTTGGAAAGCCATCCCTCATACACTTTTAGACCACTTCCTTGGTATAGGGTAAAAATTCATGAATAACTATCTTTTTTATACTTTCTTAATAAATACAAAGAAGGTAATGTTGGTCATTATTGACTTCACTAAGCGATCAAGATTGTCATTTTATGCCAAATATTTAATTGAAGTTCAAAAATCCATCTTTTCACCATGTAAATTTATTTGAATTAGAAAAATAATTTTCCAGAATGTTTTTTTTAATTATTTTTTGTCACTCTTGATAGCCAAGTAGGCAAGTATGGTATCTATTACACTCCCTTTAGTGGTAATTATAGATGGATAAAAGTCAATTTCTACTTTTTAGAGTGAGACTAGATTGACTTTTATATTTCTCTCAGATTTGGTAGTGAAGATGACATATGAGACACTAATATATTCTTTACATCTAACAACTTAGAAGAAGCAATGAGGAAATTGCATCTAACGGTGAACAAACTCTATCCCCTATTACACACACATTCAATTTTTGCAATGCTAGCAAATATACTCCCTAAAGGATTGGGAATGTTTTTCAAGAAAAATTGTTAGAAACTACCACTTTAAAGTGCACTGACCAAAACTAAAACTAAAACCTTTCTTAAAAACTTCAACCATACAAAAGTGTAGAAGACAATTATGACAATGTGTGAAAATTTCAACCCGTTTGACCACATGAATTTGAAAGATTATAATGATTCAAGTGAGAAAAAAACCTTGTTTTCATTCCTCAAAAATGAAGTTAGAAAGTTGAAGCCTTCTTGAAGTAAAATGTTTGCTATACACAAAATTGAGCCTTTA
Source organism: Rhytidiadelphus loreus (assembly GCA_947034895.1). Lineage (NCBI taxonomy): Eukaryota > Viridiplantae > Streptophyta > Bryopsida > Hypnales > Hylocomiaceae > Rhytidiadelphus > Rhytidiadelphus loreus. The sequence continues at coordinate 49,529,630 of OX344765.1, forward strand.
CACCATCAAGCACAAAATCTTGTTAGGTACATGCAAAATGCTAGAAGCATATACAAGGGCTCTCTTACTTTAAATCAACTTGTAAAACAAGGAGGTCTAGTAACTAGCAATACAATAAGATTTTTTTAATAATTTCTTGTGTAGAGAGGAAATTTTTTATTTGAAATCCGAATAATGCATACTTAGAGACAAACATTTGGGATGTGTGGAAAATAAATAATTCAAGAATTTTGAGATCACAAATTTCAAGATAATAACATGTGTAGTTCAACAAAAATATTTTTTTCAAACTTGTCTAGTAGGGTTAATAGAGTTTTGACTCCTCTTCATAACAATGTTCACTGATGAGGCAAAGGTCCCTTTTGCATCCTTGAAAAGGGAATCCTTACAATGAACAAAATTGTCATTATGACTCCTTAGTCCCCCCCATCTTTAAATGCTTGGTTATACAATGTTATCTTGGAATGAGATTTTTGTACTAAAGTTTAAAAAATATATATATCATGTTAGTTACATACATACCTAATTTCAAAAGTAGGTGACAAATTTAGCTAAACATGTCCAAATTACATGTGCTACCTAGGTTTTTTTTAGCAACATAAATTTTGAACTCGGCATCTAATCAAAATTCTTTTATATTTTCACAAAATGGGTGTCAAAATTATCCATTGATTTTAGACTTCCAACTATTACCAACAAGAATTTAAGTTGTCTATAGAAATCAATAAGCATATGGTCTTGATTTGGCTTATTTTCCTTAAATCCTAAACCCTAAACCTTGATTTGGCAAGTATATGCTTATTGTCATAGTCAAATACACACATAGTATTTTATAATTGATAGCATTTATTTCTAAAACTTTGTTGAAAATCCCGTTTTGGGGCCACTTCATCTTGTAGAAGAAAACATTTAATTAAAAACTTAGACTCTCTTCACTTAAAAAGGAACCTCCTACAACTAATGGATAATACAATATAAAATGTTGGTATTATAATAAGCAAGAAAAGTCTTTTTGAGTACTGCCCAAAGAATACACTTTTGACTTCTCTTGGAGTGAGCTTTTCATAATAGGGTTATACTTGCCAAATTTCAAAAGTTGAAAAGGAATTTAGCATTTGCATCCAAATTCACCTATCATAAATGATTTTTTTTAGCATTAGAAGTTATATTCAAAGCATTGTATCAAGAGAGGGGGGTCTTATTCCTACCAATATTTTTTTTTGCAATTTGGCAACTATTTGCACCAAAATAATGAACCCATCACCATGCCCTTGGAACAAAATGGATACCGAAAGAGCAAAGAATTGCCAAAAACACTTCAAATTGAAAAAAAATCTTGGATGAAGTCACCAAATTGTAGATGAAAACATTATTATGGATACTAGTATGTCACATGCACTAATGTGATATTTTCTATCCAATATGTGGATGAATGTTGAAATTTGGAGCATTGCTATAACATTAAATCCAGTAATGCCACAAGAGCCATTTTGCGGCTTCTAGATGATGATGTTGTGGACTACACAAGGATTGGTCATCTACTTTCTTTTTGATGACCTTCCATAGTGGGTTATGAAGAATCTTCAATTAAGTTTGTAGTCTTTGTAGTGTTTGTCTTCAAATGAATGAGAAGTTAGTAAAAAAAACAGATGACAAAATATGCTATTCTAATGTATTTTGGCAAGTTGTTGCTCTTTGCTCTAAATCTGAAATTTCTCCACAAAACCGACATTTTTTGAGTTTGAGCCCAACTAACAAAATGAAGTTCATCTACTCTAGTTTCTACTCCAATTTGAATTTTGAAAAAATTCCTAATATTGAATATTTTATTGCAATTTGAACTTTGGATGCATTTTCAATGTCTATTATTTTCTAATTGTATGATACGGAAGTTGAGTTTACACTATGATGTTTGTCACCATAATATACACACATGATGAAAATTTCAGATTTTTTGAAATAATTTTCTATTTCATATGACTTTTCTTCAGTTTTTCTTCAAAAAACCTCAAAAAAACAATTTTTCGCAAAAAAATCTAAATTTTTTATGAAGTATAGAAGACATGTAGTTCCATCTTTGAAAAATAAATATAAAATTTTCATTCATAACTAGTTGCAAAATGATAGAAACAAACAGACTTCTACGAAGCTCTAAATGCTTACACCTCGTATCACATTTCTGAAAAGATTCATTACATTGACTTTGCGAAAGCAAACCCGCACTTTCATGTGCCCATTTCTAGACCAATTGTCCTCTTCGAGGGAAGGGTTTGTCTATTTGGGATGTAATGAACGGCAGTGTGCACATCCTGAATTGTAATCCTTGGATTGCAAGTCGGACGAACTTATAAATTGCTCTTCTTGGCTCAATTAGTCAAATACCAGTTCTGTGTTTGGATCGAACACCGCACGGCGACTGTCAATTGCAACCGCTTTTTAAGTCGCTACTCCCAAGGGCTAAAAAATAAAAGTTCTTCTACTGCATAAATATCGAATGGCAGCAGAAATATTTATAATGCTTCTGCGTTACAAAACCGTAACCCGTACGAGAGTGAAGGGTCAGGACACTAAAATTGACGGAGGTCCAAAGCACCATAAAATATCGAAGGAGAGATTCGAGAACATCTAACTTCGCCAAGATAAAATTTGAACATTCATAACAATGGCGTAAGATATCCACATACGCACTCTTTCGTCAACAAGGACATGTAATATTTGGACAGTGCTACAGCAAAAGTGTCGACTTCAGGTGCCCATCTCAACCTTCCAGAACGAAGCATGAATCTGGCTTTCAGTGGGAGGCAGAACCCACATCTGGAAGCGTCCATCAGTAGCGAGTCATCAGAACTTTCCTCCACAATGTCTTGAATAGCGCCGGCGTCCACACAATATCCAAGTTCTAGAATGATTTCTACATTCTCTCACAATAAGTACTTGGATATTTTAAATGACACCAAGCCATTGAGAATGTTCTGCACAACTTAGTCAATGAACATCGAACTCATCAAAGCAGCCCACAAGCTTTGAAAGCAATGCGACACAGAAAAACGTGCCGTAAGACCAATTTAAGACCCAAATCTGAAGCAGGCAATCAGAATCCCTTATCACGAACCCGTGACGAGAGGGACGTACACAGAGTATCACTGCTGCCAGGCAATAGCATCTAAGCTTCAGCTTTGCCTCAAACTTGAGCTCCCATCCTGCCAGATGCGAACATGCATCCAATTCAGATAACAAGACCAAAAAATAATAAGGAAAGGATTCTCAAACCGAAATATTAACAAGAAGAAAACATTAGCTGTAATGATTCAACGTTCCGCATACACGTCCACTCTCCTATACAACATCCAATATGCACAAACATCTGCCAATAACTGGGAACTTGCACTATACTATGGTTAAACTCTGCACTGCAAAACTTCTTCAGGACACCTACTAATCATGCACAGAATCAACAAAACACCTAAATTTGACCTACACAAAACTCCAGATCCGCTTGCTGAAGTGCTCTCCGAACCAAAACTGCTTCCCAAAACGATCAGAAGTTCCTGCACAAGTACAAGCAGAGCTTAGACTTTAATCCCACGAAAATGACTACGGTATGTTTCAAGCAAAAATTGTCAAAAACAGCCACATTGTAAAGCATTGAGCAAAAATGGAGAAAAAATGTTCTTATTGGAAATCCACCCTTGCAAAATTGTACAAGCCTACTATGGGAATGTTTGTTAAAATTTTTTATAAACTTCGACAACGTATTGCAAGATTTGTCGCAGACTTCAAATAGCTTGTAGGGTGTCACAACGCATGGGAATTTCAGATATCACATTCCCTGTTTTCTGTGAACAGCTGCCCTGGTCTTTCCAGGGCCTGAGGTTGGAGAACCCATTCTTAACTTTCCGTTTCATTTGCGTCATTACTTCATTGAGGATTATAACACACGCTTCGTTTTACATAAGGGGCGTCACACCAAGGTTCAAAGGGAAACACACCTCATTTCTCAGAAACATAGCTGAATGGACACAGCGAGCTTCAATCAGCTGCTTATGTCCTCTGGTACAGTCTGTTTCTGTTCTTGTAACCGCCGCAGCAACGCTTGCTGCGCATCCTCCGGTAAAGCGTTAAACATGAAAACAGACTTGTCTCCAATATCATCCTTGATAGATTGAGTGAACTTGCGCGATGCAAAGAGCGCGAAGAGAGCCATCCATGCAGCTAACAAGCCCAGCTGTGCCGTCTCATCCATCTGTCCTGACTGCAGTGTGCATTCCATCAGTACTTGTTATCCAGCACCCTTGTAGTCGGCACAAAAGCACAAAGACCCATGTAATCCTAAAGCATTGCCTCTGACGACTCCCACCACACACACACATCCCCTTGAAAACCGGAACCGATATGCGACGGGAGAAACGGTGCAAGTACTTAATCACAAGTCCACGCCCCCCCTCCCCGCCCTCCCCCTCAATGGATTGGTAAGCACCCCTCTCGTCAGAATCAAAGCAACACAGAGTTGCCCTGGGTCATCGTCAGCACCAATAGCAATACTACGGTTGCAGAGACCGAACATGATATTGAGTCAGCCGCCCCTAATTGCTTCTTCCAATCTGGTAGGATTCTAGTCTAAGAATATAACTGTTGCGGAAAGAGTTATGTGAAAGGCGTGCAGGGATCTTACAAGGCGACCGAGCAGCAACGTCGGAATGACGAAGAATAGAGCAGCAGCTTCTGGCTTGCCATAACAAAGCCCTGCAGTTTGCATGGCATATATAAGACCCTAAAAAGAGTGCACAATAGGAGCATCGGGTGCAGGGCATGCACGAAGATGGTCGGCAGCAAAGAATCAAATGACAAATTAGGAAAGGAAGAAAAAAAGGACGGAGGAGTAATACTCGCCTTCTTTGAAAACAAGGCCAGTCAAGGAGGCAAACAGGGGGCCAACAGCCCAGATGGCGGCAGGATGAGAGATAACAAAGTTCACCAAGCCTTGTTGCTCGGGGGCAGCGAAGTTGACGGCCACTCCCAGCGAGCCCAACACGCCCACGGCCCAGAACACTTGCAGCGCTCGTTTGAGGGGCGTCACGTAAATGTGAATCAGCAACAGAGATACTCCCAGCCCTCCCGCCCCCACCACATACAATGGATCGTACACGCTTTGAATCACGCTCTTCACCACGTTGCCGTCGGGAAGCAGCGCCGTCGACGCCGCTGCACATCCACATCGTAGTTTATCAGGAGTCCATCGACATACATGCATGTATCCCGCAAAGATATGATACCCTTGTGACTGAAGCAGCAAGCAGGCTACACATGACCAGTGTTCGTCGCTGTCGTCAAGGCTAATGCCAAAGGACATTCGTGTTCGTGTCCATTGTCCCTTGCCATTAACCATTAACCCTTGAAAGACCAAGGGTTCATGTTTGTAAAATGACTAATGAAATCGATCATATTGTGAAAAAATATGATTCAAAGAGGGCAAACTAGTGCGTCACCAGAATCAGTGACGAATACTTCATCTGTTTGTCAGAAAAAAATCGGAAAATTGGGTCGTAAAAACATCCGTACCAACTACTTAAACCCGCCAAACAGGTCTGAGACCTGGTGACCGGTAAAAAGTTACCAATCCTACCATCGGATGCATTATTCTAGTCCACAAACTAGTATGAGGTGCTCGCGGACAAGGCAGGGCCACTGCCCAACTACAAACCCTAAGCCATTCCTTCCATTTTCTTTCCACAGCGGATACAATCAATCGGTTGAGAAGCGGTCGGGGAAATGTCAGATACCTGCAATGAATGTTGTGGCCGAGATCACCAAACCTGCGCGGTACAGCACGACCTGCAATCACGCCACGGAATATGGGCACGGGTGGGGATAGCAAGAGCCGAAGAAAATGGAAGTGCTATTTAGCGTGGCAATTGACACTTGGAGGGCGAAGGGACGTACCTCGCGAACGTCTGCCGAGTCCACCGACCAGGGCCCGTAGACGCCGGGGTATTGCGGAGTCGCGGCCGAAGAGGACGCCGGGGTCTGATCGTTGAGCTGAGCCCGAGCGGGGAGGCCGCGGCGACGAGGGCACCAGGAGGAGACGGACGGCGACAGACGAAGCGAGGCGGGGACGGGACGACGAGCGAGGGAAGCTCGCGGGGCGGGACGGGGGCGCAGCCGGGGCGTGGCGAGGGCGGGCAGAGACGGGGCCGCAGCTGCCGCAGCGGCGAGCGTCCTCGCGAGCGTCAGCGAGGCCATGGGAACGCACTCACGGAGTTACGTCGAGATGCCGAGCGAGCGGCCTCGTGGGTTCCAGAAGTGAGTGAAATCGTTGCTTCCGAGCGAGTATCCAGAGGTGAACTCAATGAGCAGCAAGCTTAATTAGTTGAAGAAAAGTTGACAAATTCGCGTTGCTTCACTCGCGGCCGCTCTCCGTGAAGTTGAGTTTGGTTTCATGCGGTGCGGTTACTCAGCGAACGGATCGACCTCTTCTCCGATGCGAAGCTGCCGTGCCTGGGGAGCCGAGCTTGGCATTCTGCTTTCATTGGCCCCCCACACCGCTTTGACACGGCCACACTACTACTCGCTTAGAGCATCCCCACCAATCACTTGTGTATCCCTATCCCTACAGTATGCACCTTCTTCATCCAGACTCAGGGCGGGTATATACACGGCCTGGGGCCGGATGGAAGGCCGGCCCGATTTGCCTCCAATCCGGCCCACAATCCGGCCCCAAATCACCACTCCGGCCCCAGATAATGTAAAGGGGTTGAGGCCAAATTTTGGGGCCGAATTCCAATTCATCACTCCGGTCCTAGGTAATGTAAAGTGTTGAGGCCCAATTCTAAGGCTGAATTCTTGATTAATGTGCTCTTGGATTTTTGGAATGCTTAATTAAAAAAATCTAAGACATACATCTTTTTATTTTTTATACTTTAGGAAAAAAAAGTTTTTTTTTTCTATTTATTCTATTTCAAATATAGGAAAAAAAAAAATAGAATTCTTTAGACTTTTCCTTTTTATTCCTACTTCACCTATTTCAAAATGGAAGAGGGATTTTTTAATTTTTTTTAACCTTTTCCATTCTCTTCCTATTTTTTCTATTTGGAAAAAAAGGAAGTTCTTTGATTTCTTTTGAACCTTTTTATTTTTTACACTAAAACTAGAGTTGACATTAAAAAAGATTTGTAGCCCAATAATAGTTGTCATTTATTAAACATACAATTCAAGAAAACATGTAATTTTTTTTAATCTCTTTTTCAAATCTATATTCTTAGTTTATTTTAAAGAAAAGCATGAAATTTTCTATTATGAAAACTTGAATGAATTCAATGATAAATGTAAATAAGGTTTTACCATACATGTTATTTCTAGTAGCATAATTTTTCCTTACCATATTCTTTTTTCAAGTATTTGTCATCAAAATTGATAAAAACACACATTATCTTGTAGATGTCAAAGTTTTTGGCATAACTTCAACAATGACTTTCATTTACAGATTTGTGTCCATATAAAAAATTTACTTATTAAGCATGTAATTTATCAAAATTAGTATCTATAACATAGTATGTAATTTGTGTCTACACCAAAAAAATTAATTATTAATATCTCATGCTAAAACAATTGCAAAGACATTATTGTTACAATTGCAATGGTTAATAATAATAAAATTCAGTATTAACAATAAAATTCAGTATTAATAATAAAATTCATTATTAACAATAAAATTCAGTATTAACAACTTGTAACACAGCATCTGTATCACAACACTCAACCAGATGGGATTGAGCTCACAGTTAATAAAAAATGTAATAAAAAAGAAAAGAAAAGCCCTTGCATGGTAGACGGTGGAGATTTGTCCGATCCAACGGAGGAGACGAATGTGACACTGGTCAATCCGGCCCTAGATGGGAAATCGGGCCACCCAAAACCTTGGCCCGATTGCTCCCTTGGGGCCGGATGGTTTGGCGCCAAAACCACGCCACCTAAGGCGACACATAGGATGAGTGGTGGTTCCATCCGGCCCCAAGTATAAAGCTCTTGGGCCGGATTTGGAGAAATTGAGCAATCCCATTGGTTCAAACTTGGAGAGTTCCGGCCGGCCTTCAATCCGGCCCCAAGTGTATACCGGCCCTCAGAGAGACGGAGAAGCCCACCACGGCGGTCAGGGTGAACTGACCCCCTCATTCGTCCAACTTATTATGAAAAAAAGCCCCATAATTTTTACAGTGATTTTTCTAATCTCTACACCTCCCCTCACTATTTAGGGGCCATTGATTGCAAATCTGAATTCAGAATTTGCAAATTTTATCATTTGATTGCAAATAAAAAATTTCACAATGTTTTCCCTAGGGGTGAAAAGGGGCAATGACTGGGGTCAATTCACCCTAGCCTACCACGACAATCCTTCCTTAAAATCCAAGGAAGTTACCTAGTTACTTTTGTGTTGGTGATGCCCTGATGGGAGAACTGAGTGCTAATGGAAGACATGAAGGATATAAGGTAGCAGCACCTATAACCATAGTTTAAGGGTTTTGGACATGATGTTTAATACTCCAGTAATAGACATCCAACAAATTATTGGATCTTATTAGCAAGAGAAAAATAGGTCCAATGCACTTTGAAATGTATTTTTTGGACACTTTGAGTATAAGTTGTGAATTTTTAAAGAGCCTACTACAGATGCACCTAATACCAACACTAAGATTTGATATTGAGATGCACTGCATCCTTGTGATCACATCTATTTACTTCCCAAGACTTTTCAAGATTTTAGAGGTGGTGGTTATACATACAATGATGCTTATGGGTGTTGCTACCTTAGTTGCCAATATGATATGTGTTATTACTGCTTTGGATAAATGTTTAGTTCACACATTCTAATTATTCAAAGAATTCACCAATTATTTATCTCATCAGTTTAGGAGGTGTACCCTCTACATTTAAATAAAAAACATTTTATTACTTTTATAAGTAATGAAGAAGTCACATACATCTTATTGCTATTGTCCTATTCTTAATTAACCCCTAAAGGACCATTGTCCCCTTAAGGGACAAAATGGATTTCGGGCAGGTTCCTGCGATCTCAATTTTTAGTGAAACTTGTTGAAACTTTCTCATAAGATGGGAAAACTTATTAGCTTCATGGGAATATAAAATTTATTTCAATTGGTGCCTAGGAACAAAAGTTATGGCATTTTAAACATAATTTTCACGTCACCGGGCAGAAAAATAAATCTACACAAATTTGAAATTAATTTTTTAATTTTTTTCTTCTTGAAGATCATATTTTTGATTCATTCCATTTGGATTAGTAATGTGAAAGTTATGAACAATCTTGTTTTTTGGGCAATTTGAGCATCTTCTTGAAAAAATAACTTATAGAATGCAATTTTGAATGCAATTTTCACAATTTTTCAAAAAAAATTGTTTGACAAGGTTAAGTTTTATATTTAGAACAATCTCACCATTGATACCATTTTAGAGCTATTAGCAATTCAGTTTTTCTTTCAATCTTGGACCTACTTCTACTTAACAATTTTTTAAAGAATGAAAATCAAGCATGTTTTTTTTGTTTTTTTTAATTTCTAGACTTTCAACTCAATTCTTTAGCACAAAATATTTTAAATTCAAGGTCCATGGTGCAAATTTTTTCCACAAATGGCATTCAAAGTCATCTGAAATTGCAGGCCAGTGTTCAAAAAAACTTTCTTTTCTCAACTTTGAATGCTAAAATCTTCCAGTCTGTATGGTCAAACTCCATGAAATTTTTATCACATGATCCTCAACTAGTAAAGTTCAAGATCCTACGGTTAGATTCTAAAAACAAGTATTTTGTTTTGTTTTTTTGGATGAATGTAGCAGAATTGGTAGTTTTGAGTAGTTTTTGACAGAAGAATGGCCTTGGTCCTTTAGGAGTTAACTATGACTTGAACCTCAACCTTGACCTACAAATTCATTCTTTCCCTCCTCTCCCAATGATGCTTGACAAGGTCATTTCTAATGTTGAAGAATCCTCATTCATTCTTCACTTGCCTTGGACCTTCCTAATATTCAGCAAATGTTAAAACCACTTTATTTGTAAAACACCAAAACAACATTCAATGTCTTTCCTAGCAACCTCTTGCATTTTTGCAAAATGTGCTTTCTTTTGTTCTTCTATTCCATGGAGAGTTTGTACAAAAATCGCCAATGGTGGATATATTGAATTTGTTAGTAAATAATATCCTATATAAGGATTACCATTCACTTCAAAGCTTAAACCATGAGTTTGATTTTGAAGATAATTATGCAAGACTAGGCTACTATCTAAAACATTTATATTGTTGTTGGTTCCAGACATACTAAAAAAATGATGCCAAATTGACAATGATTAATCAAATATAGCTTCCAATATGATTGAATTATTACCATCTTTGTCAATAAACTAACCATGCCAAGACATGCCAAGACAACCATGCCAAAACCATGCCAAAACTAACCATGCCAAGACAATTCTTCCAATCAAAATGCAGGCAATTAAACATTCCAAAAATACCTGGCCAACCCGTCTTTTGATTGACATCCATTTGTTTTATTATATCTACACAAGTGGGTTTGCGCCAGTATTGATCTTCATAAAGTTTTCATATTGCTTGCATAAATCGTTTTAATGATTCCATTGCGGTACTCTTTGCCAATAGTACATATTCATCACATAAGCCAATTACTTAAGAATCCACAAGCTAATTGCTTTATAGCTGCAATTCACTCAGTTGTATACTGGAAATACCTAGTTTTCCTGTGGCATTTGGTCTTTTCCTAAAATACTTATCTTGCATTTCAACATCCTTAACTATCTTCAAAAACAATTGCCTTGACATTCGGTACTGCCTTCGAAAGTAGGTTTCAATGAACAATGGACTCACTTCAAGATAATCTTTCACTATTTGGTTGTAACCTTATTTCCAATCTTGGTCTTATTAGAAGAGAAATGAGGCCTTCAAAGGGCCGTGAGTTATCTTGGAGCTCCCACGTTCGGGGACTTTGTTCAATTGGAAAAGTTGCATGACATGTAGACTGCTGATGTGGTCGGGACACTGCCACGTCAGCAAAAAAATTAAAAAAACCCCCCCTTTTTTTTTTTTTTTTTTTTTTTTTTTTAATAATTTTTTTTTTTTCGGTTCCCAACATGGGGAACAACCCTGAAACGGCCCTTTCGAGGCCTCATTTCTGTTCTAATGAAATTGTCTTTTTTTCCTAGTTTCCTTTCATTAGATGTTTTTTTGGGCCTTCGGGAGACTACGGGTTCTAATACTGTGAGTACCTAGGGAACATGACTGTTGGCTTGACACCTAAGTGGTCCTACGTGACCAAGAGGCTACCAGCTCATTTTTGGAAATAAAAAAAAAAAAAAAATTCAACTTCTTTTTGCATTTGAAGAATTAAAATTTTTTTTTTTTGAATTTTTTTTCTTTTGACAACTAACCATTCTTCACTGCGGGGGGGAAAAGAGAAGGGGAACAACCCTCAAACAATCTCTCGGAGGCCTAAAAAAACATCTAATGTGTTCAATCTCTTGTTGAAAACTTACTAGTTGTTGCAATTTAATTTTTTCAATCATTAAATTCTCTATTTCCTCCCAATCATCCATATATTCTTTTCATGTCAAATCCATTATAAACTTGACTTATAAAATTCACAAAAAATTATATTTGGTAACCTTAATAGAGATAGAATATATCTTAGAATCTTTATTATGAAAAGATGTTAATATATAAATACCACATAAATATTTACTACTAAATGATGTATTCCACACTAAACACACTATAATTACTCTTTAAGTTCATATAATTCTAAAATAAAACCAATTTTAAAGCAATCCTAAAGTTCATCTTTAGCTTTTTCAGTTATAAATAAATTTTTGTGGAATAGTAAAACTCATATATAAGTGTCTTCAAACAAAATTTTCAAAAACGTATTTATATATTGGAAACACTACAAGGGAAATGGGCCCTAATCTACAGAAATTTTGATAGAATAGTGTCCGAAATGACAATAACAACTTGTGAAATTTCGTTTTTTGTCAATGTAGTTAATATTGCAAACTCTGTCAAATTCTTGTCAATTTCTCAATCAATTTTGTCAAACACAGTTAATGTCTTCCTAGAAATCTAATAAATTTTTATATATAATTTTTATTTTAGATACAAAATGAAGTGACTATCATTTTCTAAGTTCATATAAGAAATTATACCTCGTTGCAATCTTCAACCATTCACCACCACCAACATTACTTTTTTCTAGAGAGAGAAACTCCCAATATATATGTGGAGGTAGGAGGTCAACCAACGCATATGGGATATGTGAATTTTTGAAGTTGTGAGCTCATACTGAAGTTAGATATCCGTAATTTTGTAATAAAACTAAGATTTTAGATCTCATTTGAGCATAGTATAATGTTTTTTTTTTAAGAACTTTGAACTAAGACTAGTTAATATATGAATTGGAGTTTCAAGTTCAAAAATAATTTTGACACTTCAAGTTTTCAATCAAAAGTTATAGGCAGATTTCAAAGAGGAAGTTTGAAAAAATATAATAAGAACAATTTCAAACACCTCTTTGAAATTTCATAACTTTTGATTGAAAACTTCAAATGTCAAAAGAATTTTTGTATGCAAAACTTGAGTTGATTTCCTAACTAATTTTAGTTCAATTTTTTTTTAAAAACACATTCATCTATGCCTAAATGAGGTCTGAAGTCCTACTTTCAACACAATTCCTATTTCTAACACATCAAATTAGACATAGGAATTGTGTTGAAAGTAGGACTTCAGACCTCATTTAGACATAGATGAATGTGTTTTAAAAAAAAAAATTAACTAACATTAGTTATAAAATCAACTCAAGCTTTTCTTTTAAGAATTTATTTGACATTTTTAGTTTCCAATCAAAAGTTATGAAATTTCAAAGAGGTGTTTGAAATTGTTCTTATTATATTTTTTCAAATTTCCTCTTTGAAATCTGCCTATAACTTTTGATTGAAAACTTGAAGTGTCAACCTTATTTTTTAACTTGAAACTCCAATTCATATATTAACTATTCTTAGTTCAAAGTTCTTAAGAAAAAGACATTATACTATGCTCAAATGAGGTCTAAAATATTAGTTTTATTACAAAATTACGGATTTCTAACTTCACTATGAGCTCACAACTTCAAAAATCCACATATCCCATATGGATTGGTCGGCCTCCTACCTCCATATGTGTATATAATGAGATTCTCTTCCCCATTCATTTCACAAAATACAAATGATTCATGGAAGAAAATAATTTAGTATATAAATTAGCTCCATGTTCTCCATTTGTTTTGGTCAACGTTCTCGGAAGTTGATAGAAAAGTTTAAATCATCCAAAAATGTTTCATCTAAGAAGTTATCATTCATTTGATAAAATTTCATCCAATTTTCTTTTCTAGCCATTATTTCAAGTACTTTATTAAATCCTTGAAAAATATTTTTTGGGATTAAGTGATGTGGAAATTAAAAAATCCATGGTGGCAAAGGAGTGAGAGAAAGACTTGCTGTCGTGTATCTTTGTCCGAAATGATAGCCGAATTGACAGAATTCTGTCAATTAAGTGTCCGAATCAAGTACTCCTAATCTACAGCACATTTGACAGAATTCTGTCAAATTTCTTGTCAAATAGGATACAGTTTCCCTTGTAATGTTTGGAAGGTAGGCGGAAAATGAGGAAAGAGTGCCATTGCGTTGGCAAAGGCAACCATGAGTCTTGATCCTACAAAATGTAGGGAAGTAGTTGTAGCTGCATAGGCAAACATGGCAACATCGGAAGCTATTAGATTGGTCGATGTGGAGCAGTGCTAGGGGTAGGACAACAATGGCCAAGTACAAACAACAAGGTTTGCCCACCATCACTGCGCCAGCCTAGTAGGGAATTCGGCAAGGAAGAAATTTGATCCCATTGTTCCTCTACATGACCTCCAAATTTAGCTCCTTGCATTCTTATGTTTTTTTGGGGGGCAATCCTTGCTTTCCAATACATTTGAATAGCATCAATAGACCTCTCTCATGAATTGAATCTTGTCGCATATATGGCATGAGGCCTAATCAAGCGACTTTCATCTTATTCTTTTTTTTGGCTTCCTACTTACTAAATGAAAAGCAAAGTATGATTTTCTATATCCACCCTTGAGCTAGAACCTTAACACACAGGTTCTGTTAACTAAATGAGAAAGTAACCTATAGGGTGAACAATAAGCACTTTCCAAGCCATGGACACTTAAATTATGCTAGTTTGTTAAATAAAAGTCACTTTGATTTACAATTCCTAATTAAGATGTCAGTGTTAAGTTTTAAGAGAGTGTTTGAGGAAATATAATTTTAATTAAATTATTGATCACCTGAACCTATAGAATACAACTTGCCTTTTTCAAAATGGTACAACAAATTGAATTCTAACTTGTTATGCAAAGGTTATTCAAGAATGCACTTTGACTTCTAAACTAACCTAAAAACTTCATCCATAGATTAAAAATAGCAAATCTTATTGAAATGATTCCAAATGTTAGGGTTATGGAATTAATCACAAATTATTATAAAAAAATCAAACTAAGAGTTGACCCTCTCTATCTTTTAGGAAACAACTCAAAATCAAAAACCAATTGCGCCATTACTTGTAAGAGATCCCAATTAGCATAGTGGACCTCTGATTCTACTTCTTCGGCCGTTTTTAAGTGCAATTTTAAGTTACGATAACTCCAAATAAAAGTCAAAACTCTAACTTCTAGAGTTTACACTTTTTGATGAAATTGTCTAGCCGAGATGGTTTAAAATGATCATAGAAGTAAGAATTGACCCTTGATTTGCTCCATTTGGACATTGTTAGCTCCTAGTACACTAGTCAATTTGCCGCCAAGTTGTAAATTCTTATGAAATTCGATGTCAGCCTTAATTTTGGTATTTGGAAATGTTGAAATATTTTCAAACCTAACAAGACTCTTTATTAGCACACAAATCACTATTCTAAATTTTAGTGAGATTTTATCACAACATTTGTAATTTTTGGGAATTTATCAATGCACTTGTAAATAGTTGACTTTCTGTGGAGTCAATGTGGAATTTTCCAATATTATGAAACTTTTGAAAAAACATCTAGAACATTCTTAGAATCCAAGTGTAAGTTCCACGCTCACATTGCACTAGTCTAAATATAATAAATTTGAATCATTTCCATCCGAGGGAGAAATCATTCTTGATACATGGGGAATCTTAGATGACCGAATCTCAATTTGACCTTCTAGCATGTTTTGACCTAGAAAAGCACCACTTTATATGTTCCAATTACCTTTTCATCCATCTAGGTTTGAAGACAGCTTGTATTTTCAAAATTACCTGCAATATTTAGAAGAACAAACTCAACTTCTTTTTTAATTGGATTTTGACTAAATATGACTTCTAATGTTAAACTAGACTCTATTATTTATCCAGTTTGTCACATGCATACTTATAGATGTTGTTTTGCATGAACAAGACACTACTCACACTAGAACTAACTAACTCTCATAACCTCTTTTCTCTCGGGATTACTAACTATTCATTCAAACTTACCAATAAAACTTATAATTATTGAAAACACAAAGTTTTATGTATTCCATGTTTCGAGGACCATTTTTTACTACTTTGATAAGGACTTCTACCAAAACTCTCAATAACTCTCTTTTTATGTGTTTTTGCATAAAAATAACCTAAAAACTAAGTAAAAATTGCAAAAAATAGATCCAGAGTTCCAAGTGTTAACTTGAGGGCTCACAAAGGGTCATGGTAGTGGGGGTCAACTCAAGTGGGCAAATGACGACCTTGTTGTCCCATCTAAGCTATTCCATCTTCCTTTCATTCCGTCCAATAATGCGGTTGCTTTGAGTTTCTCCATTTGGCTCTCCCTAGAATCCTACTTTATTCAATACAATAATTTACATATGATAGCCTATACTCCTTGAGTGTTATGTTTACCTAAGGCCAATAGCAAATTGTCAAGTTATGGGTGTTGAAGAGTTATCAACTCAATCTTAATCTTGAAAGGACAACAAAGGATCATTTTTTTCAAATTTCAAGTTTCCTTTGTCTATACTCCCATTTTGCAACCACATATAATTGAATTTATTATCTCTTACTTTTTAAAGTTGTTATCACATGAATTCTATAATCTACAAGTTATAAAAATTTCAGATTTTTTTGTGAAAATTTAAAACTACTAAACTTTTTTGAAAATAAAGACATAAAGTAAACAAGAATTCTGAATTCATATCAAATACAAATTATCCTAAAAAAAATTATCTAAAATTTCTCTCCAAAAGTACATGTGAACCACCATGATGGTTCTCATTTTAGAACGTGGAAAATTTAAACAAAATGGGTTAAATTACATGTTAAGAAGTATTAGAATGGCAAATTAAACCTAAACTATAGATTAGGGAGTTTTCCAATAGAATACAATAGGAACTTAGAAAAATTAGTACTAAAATTCTAAAATGCAATTAGATAAAAATGAAGAGAAAAGTCTAGGGGAAAATGGGGATTTAAAACTAAAAAGAAGTTAAGCAAGACTTGGTAGAATAACCAAATCAGACTAATAGGAAAATGATGATAAAATTGAAAACCAAAATATTACTAAGTAAAAAAATGAAAATAGAATTAAATAGGAAGCCCAAAAGATAACAACCACAAATAATACCAAACCCAAATGAAAATAAAACACTAGGAGTAGGAATTGAAATTAGAATTAAATAGGAAGCCCAAAAGATAACAACCACAAATAATACCAAACCCAAATGAAAATAAAACACTAGGAGTAGGAATTGAAATTAGAATTAAATTATAAACCAAAATAATAAGAAGTACAAAAAATACAAAAGTGAATTAACAACAAAACAATAGAAGTACAAAATGAACTAGAAGTAAAGTGAAAACCACCAAAAAAAAATTAATAAATAAATAAGAGAAAACACAAAAGAAGTTTGTAAACTAAAGCTACTGGTAGAACACTAGAGTAGTGAGAAAAACACTAAAAAAGGGGTTTTACAGTAATTTAAGGGGATTGCCACTAAATTAGCACAGTTTACACCAAATTAGCGCGATTACAGTAATTTAGTGCGATTTGCACTAATTTGGCATTTTTTACACTAAAATAGTAATTTTAAACTAAATGAAGGTAAAATGAAGATAGTTACTAAAAAATAATTTATTTGGGAGTTGAATATAGTCAATTTTAGAATTTGTCTCTCTCTCATCAACTCTTCCAACTTTCCATGTGTGTGTTTTGAGAGTACCTAAAAATTGTAAGGAAACAATGAACAAAAATTATAAGTAAAAATATAGAAAGAGGAGTTACGGTAGAAATTAAAACATCTGTCAAATAGGTTCTCTTGTAAGATGAGGGAAGTGAAAGAACATGTTGGGGTGATTTTACATAAGGATTGGAGCTGATTTTTTAGGGTTTAGAGATCTGATGAGGAAAAATGAAAGAAAATTAGAGATTCTTTTGAATGAGATTTGGGTTGCCAATTTTGACATGTGATTGCGAAAGCATGGAGAACTGGATGGAGCTGATTTTTAGACGGGATGTGAGCTTCAAAGTAATCTTTCAGAAAAGTTATGGATCGTCCAATTTAGTGAAAGGACAAGGTTGGGGCAATCGATTTTGTGCAAGGACGTCTGCTGCCACTACAATTGAAGATTGCCAACTTTGATGGGTGATTGCGGAAGATCGGCAAGGTGGGTTGAAATTAATTTTGGAAGGATGATGCACCTCAAAATTTGCTATCCAAAAGGTTAAAGCTCACCCAATTTGGAGTAAGGATAAGGACAGGGAAACCAAATCAATGCATAGTAGTTTGCTGCCATGATGATGGTGACTAGTTCTTTGGTTTTATGTTGATTCATTGTTGTTTGCCATGCTCCATTTGAAAAAACTACAATATGAATTACAAAAAGAAACATTATGCTTGCAGAACTTGGGTAAATTTCTATTGCTTCAAGAAAAAATGTATTATTTTGATATGAATGGTATTTGGAGAAGGTGCATGATTAGAGAGCTTAGATTTTTAGGGTTTATGGGCAAGTTCGGAAGCACTACCCAAATGGAGTTAAAGATAGGGTTGGTGACTTGAATGATCTTATGGGGAAGAAAAATTCTAAATTGCATAGATTGAATGAATGAACATGATAGCATTAGATTTAGGTACTTGGAGTGAAATTTAACCCTAAAAGTCAAAGACTATGTCTTCACCAAAACTACTCCAAAATTGCCCTTGCATTTACAAGCATCAAATTTTAGATGAAAAACATTTCTAGACAAATGTAACCATAGGATCTTGTAGTAAAATAGTTAAAGAAGATATGGAGAAAATTTTAAAATTTTCCACCATGTAGATTGTAAGATATTAACGTTTGAAGTGACAAAAATCCTTTTTTTGGCCTTGTGAAAAACTGAAATACGGGCAGCTGCACTTCTCAAGGTCACATTTGTATGAAAAAATGTCCAAAACGGTGGTTACTCTTTGGATTCATTCCTCAAGTCAAGTTGGCTACATTCTTGAAGAATTTTAGATCATTTGAAATTGTACAACATATAGGAAAAAAATAGCAAGTAGAAAGAAGTAGAGAATGATGAAAAATACTAAATTGTTAACAATTTATTTATAGAATTGAAAAATGCCAATCCCAATGTTTGTAATAAACAATATACACCTCATATTTTTATTTTTTTCCAAAAATATTTAAAATTGAGTTAAATATTTAAAGGACTTCAAAGTTTATTTTAGAGTAGAGATTCCATAATAACCCACAAACTAACCCAAACTAAAATTCCTCATAACTTTCATCTCATTAATCAAAATGGAATGATTCAAAGCTTACCACATATATAAAAATCTAAAGAATCAATTTCAAATTTTTATTTTTTTTAAAAAGTGATTTTCAAAGACATTCTTTTTTTTGCCCGGTTTGTCCGATTTGCCCAATGAACACTGAAAATTACATATCATGCAATAACTTTTGAACCATGTAGTCAAAAGTTATGAAAATTGTTGGGCCTTAAAGCTACTCCTTGTCTCCATATTGTGTGAAATTTTTAAGGAAAAAAAGAAAAACTTTGTCTATAATGAGCTGCCCAAAATCGCTATGTTGCCCAAAAAACGTTGTTTGGACATTTAGAGGTTAAGGGGCAATGTTTGCGTGGATTTAGGAGTTTGATCCAACTGTTTGTGTGCTGGAATTTCTTGTTAGGGCCCGGTTTAGGCCATTTTGGACTCTAAATGTGAATTTGAGTGAGATTTATGCTTATAAAATTGTCCTTATTCACTTGAATGTTTAATTAGATGCTTAAAAGACGGCAGGATTCATTTTTCAGTGATTTTAGGTGTGATGCCCACTTTTCAGCTAGAGTCATTTAATCAAAATTAACCAATAACAACATTATAGGAGTCCATTGCTCGGAAGGCAATTTTGGTAGAGGTCCCATATACTCCTTGCTGGCCAACACTAAGGGGGATTCTTGCCACATGCAGTAAAAATCTCTCATAGTACATAATAGTTTAGAATACCATGCTCAATACCATGGTTCCAAAATATTTATCATGTCATTCTAATACTAGAGAAATGAAGCACAAGGGCAATAGGCCCAATGTTCAAATTGCAATAATACATTGGAATTTGAATTTTTTTCAAATTTTTAAATTAGAATAGGATTTAGACATGATAACTCTGATTTCATTAGTAGGGGGCAAAGTTGTGATTTAATTGATATATCCAAAACCTAATTTTGATACTTTTCATAGGGAGCCAAGCATGTGGCAAAGAATATTTTGGAATATTTTTGTTCTTTTCAAAATTTTATCTTTGAATCAAAATTTTGAGAATAACTAGAACTTTCCAAAATATTCCTTGCCATATGGTTTAGAACTTCTGATTCAAGATTCAAAATCCAACTGTAGCATTCCTTTTGTATTGGACTCAGATTCAAAGAATCGACATCATTTTTATACTTCAAATTCACATAAAAAGCAAGGAACTAGAGGATGTCAAAATACACTACATAGTGATCCATAGTTGAAGCATCTTGTTGTATACACAAGTTAAAATACCACATAGTGATAGTGAGGTAATATTCAATACCACTTTCAAAATATAGGTTCAAATACTGTTGTTAATAAAAAAAATTGGATGAAATTTTTTCCCCCCTTAAAAGCCCTTATAATAATGTCATTTAATAGTTGATAATTGTTTGTTGCAATGTTGCATGGTTAATCCTAGATGAATGTGGCCTTATGTCCATGGTATTAAACCAAAACTTATCAAAGTCCTAGGTGAAATAGGTGCACTCTTCATTTATTCTATTCTTTTAAAAGTCATCTATCACATTTTTAGTCCATATTGTCTTTGTTGGATTAACCCCTTAGCACCTAAATACCGTTCATCTAAGGCTTCCTTGGGCATTAATGCTATAGTGGAAAAAATTTGGTATTTATGTTCTAACTTCTTTGATAATAAAATTAGTAATAAAAACCAATGGTCATTTTTTAGGTTCACATCCCCTATTGCATCATCTAGATTTTGGATGTTTAAGCATTAGGATGTTAAACAAACCTTGTAAAATAATAAAGCCTTTAGTACATGATTTTTAGCCTTTTTAAAGATACTTTAAACTTGGAATTGATAAGATCCTTCAAGGGCTTTTCAAATCTTGACTTTGAAAATTAAAAAACAATACAATAGTTTTCAAATATATTTAAGTGTGCCGTGTACCATTGCCATAGTCAAAAGAAAAGAAAAAATAATTTTAAAATTAAAAAAATAACCCCAAAATCCATAACTTTCATATTGTAGATCTCAATGCCATGAAGCAAAGTCCATGCACCTCTCGTCATAGAGTTAGAGCTTCCCAATAGTACCAAGAATGCGACCAAGGGACACAAGGTTTTAGAAATATCATCCTAAACTTTCACATTGTAGGTTGTGTTCTTGGTAAAAATATAAAGTTTTATGCACAGAGGAGTGCAAGGGCTTTGTTTTGTAGCGTTTGGACATGCTATGTGAAAGTTATGATCTTTCCATAAAAAACCCATAACTTTCACACCGTAAGTCCAAACACCACAAATTGTCACAAAAAGAAATATTTTTCCACGAAAGAGTGCAACGGCTTTGTTTCATGGTGCTTGAACCTACAATGTGAAAGTTTTGTTTTTTTCCAAAGGGAAAGATAATTTAATTCAATTTTTGAATTCATAAAAACTTTGAAATTCAATAACTTTCATACCGTTCATCTAAACGGCACAAAACAAAGTCTATGCACCCCTCTTCACAAAAAACTTTCTAACGGTACAAGAATACCACCAAACACCTTATGATCTCTTTGATACTAGCTATAGCATTAGCACAAGGACATACTAGTTCAAATTGGAAAAATGGATTTGTGTATTAATGGTTAAAGTCCCTTTTGTTATCAACAAATATAAAAATTAAAAAAAAAAAAGTTTCTATGGTCAAAGTTTTCCTTTACATAACATTCAATAGCATACATTGTCACTACCTTGGCTATATAGTAGACAATGTATAATATTCCAGACCTTTAACTCTATAGTAGATGGTATGGAATATCGTACATTCAACAATATTGACTTCACTTATCAAGTGGATTAGTGGAGGCTCAATTTGATGAGTGAAGTGCATGAGGGAAGGGCAATGTAATGTGAATTCTCCATCATTTTAGTCCATAGTATTAAATTCAATACATACTCAATATATTCATATTCACTTATCTTTTTCCTAATTTGAGAATTACATTGCACTTTTGCAACTCTAAGCTAGATTAAAGGGCAATGAACAATTATGCACCTTATATAATTCAAGGAAACTATTGATTCCTTCTTTATGCAATAAACAATTATACATCTAAAATAATACAAGGACACTATTAATCCCTTCTTTGAGGCTTATAGTTGCAAAGATAAAACTTAAAATATGGCCTTCACAATTGAATTGTCTTTTTTGAAAACATTAAAATTTGAAAACAAACATTTTAGATTAACCCCTAAATGCTAAGGCACCAAATTTTGGTATTGATAATACTTTAAAGTCAAATAAAACCTAACCAAGTTGCTATTTTTAATGATTTATATTTTTGAAAAATTCTTTATAAAGTATGATTTTAACATCAAAAATCGAGTTTTGAAAAATGATAAATTATAATTTTTCTATTCAAGACTTTCCGTAGTGTTGAAGGCTCTTGAAAATGAACCTTAAATGCAATAGATTTCAAAGAAAAAATCACATTAAATATTTATTTTAAAAAATTGAAAAATAGAATTTGAAAAGCCATAAATTGATTGGGACTATGTATGTTAAACCCCTTATCTTCATTTTTCTTTGGTGACCAAAAAGAGGATTAAAAGATTTCAAAACACTTTCACAATTTTAACACCCTCATGATCATGCATTATGATCTTTCAATCCATAAGTAATATTTTAGTATTTTCTGTTTGTATGTGATGAGTAACATGTCTAATTTGAATTTGTACAATTAAAAAATAATTAATACAACTTATAAAAGTGTTGACTTTTTGTTCAATTTAGAACAAATTCCTGTGAGCTCAAAAAAGGCATTTCGCATTTAGGGGTTAAGAATTGAAGGGAGTTCACATGGAGGCAAACTTCCATGAAATTCATATTGTTGTTGGTTGAATTTACACCTCTTTCTCCCATTGTGAGGTTGACATTAGAAATGAACGGTCCCCTAATGAAGTGGTGGGAGGGGGTGTTCATAGATGTGAAGTACCTGGACACCTGGAATAATCATACTAAAGCAAACAATTAAAAATTGCTTTTCCCCTAACCAAAATAAAATGCACAATGCCAACCATCGGATTTAGGAATGTCCTACAAATGTACTGTACAATAGCCTGGATACAGATATAGCCCTGGTCTATTTTAGCATGTTAGTTTTCACATACATTGAAAGAAGTCGATGTACTACTTGAAGGAGAAGAGACCTTTCATGAACGGATTTTGCACAGAAGAGTAAATTGACTCTTCAGTTCCATTGAACAACAAAAAGCAACCTGAAACATATCAGGAGACAGTCAGGACACAGTCAAGTTTACTCCTGATGAAAATTTTCTGTACAGATATCTCCTTGTGCCTAACACATCTTGCGAGAAGTATCCAAACACGAAGGGCAGATATACCTGCAAGAAACAACCTCGTAGCAGGCTTTATTGGAGAATACTTTGTTCGACACAGTCAATGCATTGTCTTGGACCTGCACCCTCTCAACAGGATTACTGACATGAGATGCAACCCGACGGTGGAATACGAGAGTCCATTCGCTGATTTCTGAACTGACCTCAACTGCCGCGCTCTTGCAATTGAACATCCTATTCACGACAAATTCAAGAGGTCTTGCACGAGAAAGGAAAATAATTAATGTCGCTAAACATACTAAATGGAACGATTTCGTCAACATCATGAGCCAATAGTTTGATGTATGGATCATGAAAGTACATTATATGGCACGGGTGTTGTAAGAGCCGCAACTGCCACATTTGTGATACAGCCAATGAAAAGGCGCAGTAGCCTTTTGCTCGCAATCATTGCACAAGATTTCCTGCATATGGAGTAACAATTATCAAATGAAGCATTGCAGTACTGCGAAATCTTGTACTTGGATATGTACGTAATTGGAAAACACACGGTGTTTCAAAATGTCTAGTGCGAGAAATTTTGTCTACCGTAAATTTAAAAGTCAAGATTAGTGATGCATGCATTTACCCGAAGATCTTGATTGTCAGGAGTTACATTAAACTCATACTAGGTTCGTGGGCAGAATAATTACCTGATCTCTGTTCCTGTACTCATCAGGGAGCTGCTCAGCAGCCAACAAGGCGTCAAGCATACCAAAATAAACCTACACGATGCAACAGATATAATGAGATGATTGGTACAATGACAGCTATGGAATATTTCAATGGCTTCATAAAAAGTTGGAAACTTACAGTGAATTGGAAAAAACATTAAATACTGAACGTCTTTCAAAGGGAGCAGTATTGCATGGTCACTCGAGGCGTCATATAAATTATTAATTGCAAAGAAGAGATCTCAGATCTTCGAATGTATCTGTTCTGTAAAATCTACTTACCACCATATCCCCAAGCGACTTGCTGCAGATAGGACACGTGTAATGACTGCATGTATAGGCCTGCACAATACGATGAAGTCCTGCTTACAATGGATGATGATACACGCCCGAAAACAGTTGGTAACATCACACTGCATCTTAACTGATGGATAAATACGAAACCAACACATACACGAAAATATGAAGTCTTATGGCAACCCATGATAAAGGTGACTATTACACATTGACTTGCAACCAAATGCACTGCTGTTGATTTCTATAACCATTCAAAGTCAAAGAGTTAACACATACCTTGAAGCAAGCAGAATGCATGAAATGACCACAAGGAAGCTCTTTGACAGGTGTATTGGAGGTAAACAAGAAGTCATTGCAGATGGGGCAATTTGATTCCAGGCCTTTCTCCATGCATTTATGTTCTTTGAGTTGCATGGCCATGCAAGAGTTGCATGTCATGCAATGAAAGAAATCGATGCCTAAACCCTTGCCAACACGGCAAAGGTTGCAAGACGGACAGTGGTATATATCCCTACATTTCAGGTTCATCAGTGACTCGTCAGTGACTTTGAACGTGAAGTTCTTTTGTAGTCTCTGCATGACCTATAGCAAAATGATAACCGAAAGAAAGGGCGGCTAGAATTCAAATTTCTACTACCGTTATGACAGCATCAAGAACAATATTCAATATGCAGTACACGAACCTGTTGTCATTGTCAAAGAACTTGCAGATATTACAAAAATAACGACCCATGGAGAAGCCGTTGCATGACGGAGTGCTACAGACAGCAGCCACAGGCTGCACCTCTAAGCACTGCATACACATCATCTCCTTCGTTGCATGCCTGCAAGAAACCGTCAACTTAGTAAGCAGTATAGCGTAGTCTGTAAAGATG
The DNA here is from genome assembly GCA_947034895.1 of Rhytidiadelphus loreus. NCBI lineage: Eukaryota > Viridiplantae > Streptophyta > Bryopsida > Hypnales > Hylocomiaceae > Rhytidiadelphus > Rhytidiadelphus loreus. The sequence goes on from OX344765.1 coordinate 49,554,693, forward strand.
TTTCAAAGATTCGTCCTCTTCCTACAACTCAACGTGAAGAATCATGGCTGTATGCAAACTTGAAAGCCTCAATGAATGAAAATCAGAGAGAAGACTAAATATCTAATAAAATTCTGTACAATTTATGGGTCAAGATTTACCTATCCATAGAGTGATCACTGACTTTGTCATGACAAAAACGGCAAGGAAAAAGGCTGCCACAACAGGCAGCCCTCACTTTGCAATTTCGTTTGTAATGTTCACAACCATATACCATTTTTTCTTCATCCTGATAAGATCTCCTCCGACCAGGAATATCAGAAGAATCTTCCCCTTCCTGATTTGATACCTCTCTTGAAGCATCCTGCTGTGCTGCAATCCATCGACTGTGCAGTGCAATCCAGTTATAAACCATTGGTTAACAAACGTAGCGACTTTCAAGTCACAAGCATCACTACCTTGAGTGTACTATAAAGAAGAATGATATTAATTAACACAGTTTTCAGCACAAAAAATACCTAGTCATGAGATTTTGCATGAGATAAGCCTTCCGTCGTGGGTCAAGGGAACTGTCACTAGAAACTTTCCGAATGGCTGCCTCCAATTCTTTTTGATTCATCCTGAATATATCACGCCACCCTGGTTTGAAAATCGCATTTGTTTTCACCTGATCTGAGGTTGCTTTGTCCATATTCACGACATGTCTATCTTCATCATCGGCACAGTAATTGCTTGGATCGAGAGCATCTGAAAGAAAAGATTACAATCAAGAAGTTGTTAAACGTCGCAGCTAAATTGCCAGCCTAAGTGACTCAAGACGACCTCCTACCTTGTTTTGAATTTTGCCGACTGCAAAAAAAAAGAAGTCAACAACCACCAACAGTGCCAGACACCGTCACAACCAAAATATTAAACTAAAATATAAAGATGTCTCATACCCGAATCGATGATATTTTTATGATCAGAAGCTTCGACCGTTTGGATTTTTTCATTCATGATTGCCTCTCCTGTAGTATCAACGCCTTCGGACAGGTAATCAACAACCATCTGCAATGATTCAGTTGTGCCCACAGGAGGAACAGGATGCATTTCAGATGCCTTCGTAGTGTCACTACAGGATGCTGGATTATTCTTCCACCAAGCCCGCAACCATTTATCAAACATTGTATTTCGAGTAGCCTGTCTCAGCGTATCCATCATAATGTTCTGTTCATCTTCAGAGAGTGCCGTTGTGACCCAAGGCAGCATTGACTGCAAATAAAAACAAATTGAATGTTGATTAGAGACTCAGAAGTTCACTACAATAGAGGTCAACGCTCCTTTTAAAGTAATGTAAAATTTACTGGATATACATGCAATTTGTGCAGAAAGGAAATGGAGACGAGTCACAAAACTCATGTAAATAAGTGTTCTGTTACCTGCAACACTTCGGCACCGGTAGTTCCAATAATGCGTCCTACAATTTGATCCTGCTCCTCAACACTGAAATGAACACCAAAAAGAGGCCACAGCTCTTCCTCCTCCCTTAGAACGTGATGATCAAGACTAACTCTGATGGATTTGCACATTCTTTGCAGCTTGCCAGCCAAATTTCTTCGCTGAATCGTTTCAGCTTCGAATCGTTCTTTCTCTGTATGCGCTTCTTTAACCTCATCCTCAACATTTACCACGTCTGATGTAGTGACTGATATGGCATAAGTATGTATACGCGCATGCAGTGTAGATAATTCCAGCAGTACCTTTAACAAAGAAGAAGAAAATATCAGCTGAAGAGAAAAATATATATATTTAAAAAAACATATTGATTCATCCCCAGGACAAAACAAGCTGAATAAAGTCAGAGAGTTTTAAGCATACATGGAAACCCTAAAAGAATCGAACTCACCTCCGAAATATCTTTAAATAGTTGCTCCTCTTGCTTGTGATCTATTGTATATGAATGGCTTACATTATGCAGAGCTTCCTTTGCTTCAAGTGCCGGAAAGACGATATCATCCTCCGCATTGCTATGCGCTCTATATAGACCCCATAGAAAGTGAAACCTTCCCTGAAACTGCCTGAGAAAATCCTCATCACAATCAGCGAGTTTTGCAGACTCGATATCCAAATACTCGAGGTCCTTCCTAATAGCCTTGTGGAATTGAAAAATATGGTCAATTGGCTTTGGTCCTGGATCAGAAGTAGGACCTGCATCGCTGCCCCATCCGAAGATCCCGGAGTTCAACGAACTACTGGCCGAACCTGCTGTATACGGCATTAAAGCTGGCCCTGAAGGACGGGCAGTGATACTTCCACACCCTAGACCAGGGGCACAACATGCGGAAGCACCTCCACAACGATTCTCGCTCTTGGTGAATTCAGTTCGATAATCCCTATTTCTGTCCTCAACTTCACCCCCTCGAGGACGCTTTGATGCTCTCGTATCGAGAGTTTCTAGAGAGTCATCTGGCCCATGTACAGTACCCACGTCTACTGAACTTTGCTTCAAAACTTGCGGCCGGAGGTAAAACCCGTTTAGCATGTTTCCGGTTTCACTCCCTGCACTAAGTTTCATTCTCATAACAGGACATCCATCAACCTGTGTTGAAGAGAGACAGCGGATGCTTCCTGTACTTGAGAGATTTTGAGGATGCCCTTTGCATGCCCAGCCAGAAAAAAGGGTCACCAGAGCTATGTCTTCGACAGGAGCTGCACAATCAGAACCAACAATGTCAACATAAATGTTGGACTTACCTGACCGAAGTCAATCTCGTAAGCCGCAAGAGAGAAATGTTGCAGTACCTGCTAGACGCAAATTCCGAAGCATCTCTTTTGTTTCATCCTCGCTTAGGATGGCAACCATCCACGGAAGAACTCGCTCTAATAACTTCAAGGGCATCACCCTTAGGCTTTGGTAAAGTAAAGCACGTTGTTCCTCAATACTACAATGTGATTGCGTGAAATGGAGTACCTGGAAAGAGGTAACAAGAAGCACCTCAGTAATTGAGTAAAATAGAGCGCAGTGTTGCTAATGTCCTGCGCTCCTGAATCCCTTTGCTGAAAGCTATTACTATTGAGCCTTCCATTTTTACTTCATCCAAAACATTAACTGTACAAACTTTCAGGATAGCACTACATGATAAACCAGACATCACACAAAATCTCTACTTTTGATCAGAACCTGAGTATAAGCTAAAGCTTATCTAATATCAATATTCACTGTGATATCTACAGAAGAGTACAACCGTTTGCAGGAATATGAAGAAAAATGGAAATAATTAGTGTGACAAACTAGGACCTCTTCCTCCTCCAATAGATGTTGCTGAATTGACTCCACGATAAGTTCTGCTTTCTCACAAAGCTCACTGTGCAATTGAGTGATTGTTGTACTATTATTCACAGCTGCCTGCACACCCTCAAGCAATCGAAGAACATCCTCAAATCGTCGATCTTTCTCAGCATGGTCCATGAGATACGTCACTCGCTCCTGCACTTTCTGGTGTAAAGTAGGACACATTAGCTTGTCCTCCGCCGAACTGCCAAATCATTGAAATGCATCAGTATGTAGTCAGGGATCAAACCCATGCAGCTTCCCAAAAAAGAATCGCATCCGCGAAAACAAGTTGGAACTCGTCAGGTCTGCGAAATTATAGCTGTTTATGTCATACTTCGATGAAATGAGAAGCTTTGTAAATTAATTTATAATCCACCAACATAAACAAAATTCCAATTTTAAAATCTGAATCAACACCCAACGAATCTCACCTCTGAAAATTGCACACATCAGCTAAAAATTGTGACCGCTCAATAAAAGCTGTCAAATTAGCTGGAGAAAAAGCTCCCATAGGTTGAATTTGACGAGCTTGTTCGGCAATTTCTTGCAGCTCTTTGCGAATTGCGTTATGCCAATAAAGAAGCTCTTTCAAAGGAGATACTAATGGTCCATTTTTCAGTAATTTAGCTTGCAAATCCTCTTTGTTCTCGGAACTCTCTCTCTCTAGAGCCCATGTCATTGCTAAGTCTCCTGCCACTCTTGAGTCAATGGCAGCCCAAGCAGCTAATTCTGCATCTGTATTGACCTTCGGACCATCGTAAGGATCTACAGCTCTATTTCCGCCTCTCAGCCATGCAAGTACCACCTGCACCAAACACCACAATAACTCAATTAACCTGAAGTGGACAACATCTAACTTCTAGTTATAACCAGGACACAAGAGTCTTGATCTCAATTGCGAACGCCAGTCAAGGTGTAAATGCAATTCCATAAACAATTTCAGAGAGTCTAGCAAGTGGCAATTGCGTAAATTTTCAGAACGCCCTGATCGAACATTCCAAAACCTTTTAGCGCCGGCGTTCAAGCCCCCAATAGAGATCTAGTAATTTCTAGAGTGCTATACTGAGCTTCAATCAGAAGGTAGATCTAGAAGTAAACTCAACAAATCAGAAGGCAGCTATAGAACGAAAGTCAACAAATCAGCAAGACGAACTCAAAATTTCCAAAACATAGGGTATCCAGAAATTCTCTAGCAAGAATAACACGCAGTGTATGAATAGAGTGTCTGCTAATATTTGGACGCAGAGAGATGACTTCCTTATCCAACCTGCTGAAGCAATTCCTCTGGTGGAACAACTTCACACATGAGAGTCACCATCTGTTGGCGCTCCTCATCTGAAAGAGAAAAAGCAAGCCATGGCAGGAGTTTCTCCAGAAGGTTCACAGGAATACTGCAGATAAATTGCCAGACCAACCCAGCCTGCTCTTTGTAGGTAAAATGCTGCATGAGAAGAGGAAATATCTGCACATAATGAAGAAAAGTGAGCTGCACCTACAAGACAGCATCGCATGCCCGATAGGACGGCAATAAGCGAACAAATAAATTGCAAAACTTTGGAGTGTAAACCACGCCAATCTTCACACATCTACCATTGATGCTATAAAGCAAGTTTTAGCACTGCTGACTTTCAGTATTGATGTTTGTTTGCTGCCACTATTACGTTGCATTTGTAATCGAGGTATCATTCGTACTTCTGCAAAGAACATCCAGCCATCTTGTGTCCATGCTCGATACCATAGACATCGCAATGGTTCAAATTGGCCTATCTCGTGAGGATGGGGAATAATTTGTACCTGTTCCTCCTCCTTTGCTAAATGCTGGCAGAGAGTGGTATGCAGGGCCTGGGTGCAGCAAACAAGATCGGAGTGAAAAGTAGAGGCAACTTTTCCTTTATCAGCCAAAGCAGCACTTAAAAGGCGTGCTATCTGGTCAAACAAATCGCTCTCCACTTTGTGCTCCAGCGAGTAGGAATGTGCTACATTCTTGACACGAGAATCGAGAGCCGGTAGTATCACCTGTAATGCACAGAATACCCCCAGCTTCTTAATGAGAACGTATTACCACAATAAGTTCAGAGCAAACAAAACTATTATCGACTGATCACCTTTAAAGAAATTTTCCCTACAGTTCACGAGTGGCCAGAAGAGGTGACAGAAGGAGGAGATTAAGTAATTGAATTTCTCCTGAACTTCAACTACTGAGCAGATTAGGCCGACGAATCATCGCTGAAAGAACATCAGAACTTAGGGCAGCAGAGCGAGATCATCAAAAATTACGTTTCCGCTGGATAGCAAGATTCTTCCAGGGCAGGCGTTGTGACTAAACCTCAGCATTCTGTGTAATTACATGAGATAACCGATTACACGAAATACTCTGAAGTATGCGAATCAAGTTAGGAAGTTCAAACTAACCTCATCTTCTGCGCTGTAGTAATGTTTGTAAACAGTGCGCAGAAATACGTATCGATCAACGAAAGACTGAATATCCTTCTCTGTGCCATTCTCGACCGCTAGCGCATCCTGGTGTAGCCTATCCATCTCCACGCGGATGGCCTTGTGGAAAAAGACAAACTCTATGATGGGAGAAGCCAGCGGCACACATGACATGCCCATACCGATTGCGGTGATTAATGACGTCGGGACTGGCTGAAAAGGTTGAGGAAGAGCGACGGAGGTCGCCATTTCAAGCAAACCTAATCGGGTCGAATTGCAATGCCAGGAGCATGTTCCTGCGCCTGCTTCGCTCGTGGACTTAACCTAAGAATTAATTGCCAGTAGGCATTTTCTCCAACTGTAGGCACTCCAAGGGTCCGGAAAAAACAGCAAATCGTACCAAAGCGCAATCCTGCCCCCATGTTTCAGCTGGGCGTAAACGCTCCATCACTTCCAGATGCGACAACTTTCCCAAAGCGGTTACACGGGAAGGCCAACAGACTCCTTAGCTCCTCAAGATCCTCAAAACCTCGGTTCAACTATCCCTAATTCTGCACTACGAGGGTAGCAGATAAGAGGCCATCATTTCGCAGGGAATGGATGACCAACGTAGGGCGCCGCGACATCAAACGCAAGCAGTAGATAGCCGTTAAGAACGGACGGAAGCGCAGAAACCATCCGCCCTAATTCCGTTCGAAGTTGGGTGAAGACGACTGTAGCGGAACGGAAGCCGAAGAGGAAAGTGCGGAAAGCGGAAGGAAGCCCGAATTGCAGCAAGAAGGATTTCTGGTGAGGAGCACGCGAGCCTACGGAGACAGCGACAGAGACAGAGAGGGAGAGGGCGAGGGCGAGGGCGAGGAGTGAGAAGGAATCATGAGTAAAGCGAATGAGACACTACGAAGGAAGAGGCCGTCCAGGAGGCGCAGCAGGCGGACGATGAAATGTGGCCAACCCCGGCCACGGGTAGAAACACACACACCAAACGTTCACAAGCACTCCGAGAGAGCCCGAGGCGTCTGTCTCCCTTCAGTTCAGTTCGCCTGGAACGGATTTGGAGCGCGACACCGGATTCAGCAGCAACCAGTGGTCTGGAGCAGACGGCCACATCGCCCCAGTAAAGTCTGCCGCACCCGGGCGACGACGTCGATGGCCCAACGCCCATCGACGACAGGGTGCTCGGTCAAGCGGGACGACGACGACTCTGGACGGAACGGCACGAGACGGCACGAAACGGCACGAGAAGGGACGAGACTTCCCCCGACGACGCCGGCCGATGCGGGACGAGCGACTGGACCGAAGCGCGCATGCGCCGCCGTGCCGGCAGTGCCCGGCATGTGGACCTGGCCTGGCAACACATGCCTCCACAGGGCGAGCCTTTCCGCCCACACCCCCGCATCCATCCTCTGGCTGGCTTCTCATGTGACCTACATTCATCCCTCCTTTATCATCGCTGCTGCTCTGGAATAGAGGCGCAGTGACAAGGCGCACTATCCTCTAACATAAATTGAGGATTGGCCAGGGGTGGGTGGGGCAGTCCCGCCAACGGGGCAACAATAGTAATTTAACTTACTTTTCAGTTCGTCGGTGTGCCAAACTGGACGGATGAAAACTTTCGTCCAGTCCGTCCGTCCGTCTTTCGGGGAAGGAACTGCTGGAGGGACAACTTGCTTAGTGGCACGTCCGTTATGCGGGACATTTACACGGGGTCTTGGATAAAAGTGCAAACTTTGATATAAGAAGACCAGGAAAGGTGGTCTTACATACGTACATAAATAACTGGGTCTAGGCAATGAGAGGCTTGAGTATGTGTGTGAGTGGTTGGGATTGGTGAATAAAGAGGGGGGAGATTTGGAAGTGGTTTGAACCATGACATGAATTTTGAGGTCTTAAAAGAAATCGTGGACGAAAAATGCCTTTTGGGTGGTCAAATGACTCATGTCCATATTGAAAAACAATAGGATTTTCATTGATTCTTTTGCATGCAACATTATTGATGCTATATCCACACCACACCACGTCTTCTTTTTGGCTTTATAGAACCAAATTGCTCCAAAAATAATAATAATTTTGCTAAAAAATGGCAAAAAATCATGAAGCTTTTTGCCAAGTAGCTTCAATTTTTTTTAATTGGATGAAATCACTAGATTGTAGATGAAAATGGAATGAAGGACATGCTAATGTGATATTTTCTATCCAATATGTGGATGAATGTTGAAATTTGGAGCATCACTATAACATTCTATATTACCACTTTAGTACTTCATAAAAAGCAAAGAAAAAAAATACTTGATCCACATCATTGAGTTAAGCCCAAGTCATAATATTTATTTTTTGATTTAATTCAAAGTAATTTATACAAATAACATATGCAAAATACAATGTGTTTCAATACTATCATGACTATAAGCTACAAGTTTTCTTTCCTTGAAAATTTTGATTTAGACATTTGAATTTTTTTTTAATTTTATGCAACACTAATAAAATAAACCATGTAAAATCTAAATTTTGCTTACCTTGAAAATTTCCAAAAATTTCCAAAACTTAGCATTTTATTGAAGTTTGAATACAAAGTGATAAAGAAAAAAATTTACACTATAATGATCTATGATATATGTACCTCTTTTCAAAAAATTCAGATTTTGTAAGCACATTTTGAATTTGATATGAATTTTCTCTACTTCTCTTCAAAAATTTGAACTTGTCTTAACAAATCTGAAAATTTTATGACATACCTATATAGAAGCTACATTTGATTTCATCACTGAGAAATAATATTGAAAAAATTCACTCATAAATAGCGACAAAATGGAAGATTGAGAGTAGCGGATGTTGAAGTTTGATTGTTGGACTACATAGTAGTGGACTCCATCGTTTAAGAGTTAAGTTCAAATCATAAGTTATTTTTAATTTCATATATATATATATATTTAAACAACATGTGACGCTTTTTGAAAAATTTCTATTATAAATCACTAAGAAATCATTCATATATATTGTAACTAAATGGAGCATCCTAAATAAAGGATTTTGGAATTGTAGATGTATTTTTGTAGCTTTCTAACAACTTGGATAGCATTCTGCCTAATAATTAATCAAAGTACAAAAATAGATAGTCAATCCAAACAATAATATATTAAAATTGGATAGTCTTAAAAAATTATTAAAATAAGTTAGGCATTCATCCAAGTTGATCTTACAATTTTTGGATGGTTGTTGCTACCTTCATCTAAGGTGGTCGCAATGATTTTGTAAGAGATTGTGCTTAAACCAACCAAAATGATGAGGCAAAAAAGACTTTGCAATGTATGTTTGTAGTAGTATTAATGAAGAAAAGATGCAAGATTGTGTGGAGTGAGTTAAATTTCTATGAATTAGTCAATCATGTAATATATTTTTATTTGGGGGGCAAACTAGGTTAGTAATTTTTCAAAAATTTAGGTGCCTTTTTAATTATTTATTTTTTGACAAAGCTACTAGGAAGCTATGATAATAGATTGTGTCTTGGCATAGTACAATTTGAGTTTTTTTATAAAGAAGTCATGTCTATGAGGCATCTTTCAAAACCTATTTCTACTCTTTTAGATGTTAAATCCTTGGTTAAATCTTTCAAAACATTCTTTTAGTAAAGTATCCTTGAAGACCAAAGGAATTGCATCTAATTTAAGTTATTTTATAGTTTTGGAGTCTTTCTGAAATTAGTTATGTATTCCTATAATTAGCAATCTACAAGCCTCTATTTACGTTTCTAAAGGGGAGAAAAAACACTCACTATTTATCTTTTAATTAATCTTGGAAGATTGATCAATTATATTAAGATATTTCAAGGTGAACCTACGTTTTATTATAATGAGTTCATTTTTTCAAGATTTTTTTTCAAGCATTCATAAATCAACAATTAAATTTAGATATAACAATTATATTCTTACTTCATGTATACGCTCACTTCATGAAAGCAACATTACAACAACGCAGACATATTATAATTTTAAAGATATTAATAGGTCTACAGCTTCAAACATGTAGTTTATAATATTAAAATGACTTCACTACCACCCCACCAATTATATCAACATCATATGAGTGGTATGGTGACAATTGGAAATTTAGCCTTTTCCATCTCATCAACTTTTTAATCTAAATTTAGCTATGGTTCATTTGATCACTTCTTAAAATATGACTATTGTAAAGGGTTAAATTCTATTTTGTCAAAAATCAATTCAAATATTTATACCAAAATTTCAAGTATGCTACATATATCTTTTCATGAATTAATAATAATAAAATGAATATCTAAAATGAAAGTTAGTAATCACTTAAAATAAATCACCTCTCAAATGAAGATATTTAAGTAAAATATTGTTTAACATCCTCTCACTGCAAAAACATTTAGAGAAAGAAACTAAATTTTTGACAATATTTTCAAATTATTTAGATTATAGACAATTAGAACAAATAGGTGAATTTATAAGTTGTTTTACATATAACTCTCAAATGTAAATTTTGCTTCAGAATTCACCTTATATTTAATTTACTCTATGCATTTATCATTCCTTTGTGTCATGACTCTTGACATAACCTTGATGAATGAATGCATTGATAGATGACTGAAGATTTATGATGATTGTGTCATGACTAGAAGAAAACCGTGTTAGAATCCCTGAAAACATGTTACTTTGTTTTCGTTGAGTTCCCATTTCAAAACACAGTCAAAACGCAGAAAAACACCAAAAAAAAGCGTTCTCCTACGTTTTCCTACGTTTTGACTGCATTTTGATTGCGTTTTGAAATGGGAACTAAAAGAAAACAAAGTAACGTGTTTTCAGGGATTCTAACACGGTTTTCTTCTAGTGATGTTATGACCTTTTATATATGAATGCATATCCATGATGATTTGTGCACTAGTAGATAAACAAAGATTGCTTGGAGATAGATATCTCTTGATGGTAGATTTAAGTAGTGGAGTTGTAAAACTACACTTGGATGACTAGTGCACTAGACTTTAACACATGTGTATTGGAACTTCAAGTTAGGTAGCTCCAAGTAGAAGATCAAGATTTGGATACAAAGACTTAACACATTTGTGTTGGAACTTGGAGTTAGATAACTCCAAGCAAAAGATCAAGATTTCAATACAAGATGAATTATATAAGATATGATTGGAGAAGTATAAAGAAGACTTTTACTTTAGCGAATGGTTCTACACTAAATAGTGAAATTAGGTTGCTCCACACTAATTTCTCGACATTCTACACTATATAAATATGTATTGTTTCTTTACAAGAATTTACTACTTTTTGAATTAAAAATTTATGCATGTGGGACTTATAAACCTCTATGTGCACAAACAGAAAAAACAATAGACATATTTGTTGATTGGTTGGCTTGTAAAGTGATTTTCTTGAAGTAAGGCAACCTAATTGTTAAGGCAACCTAATTTCACTATTTAGTGTAGATAAAACCAAGGATAGGAAACTAAAGTTAAAAAAAAAGTCCTAGTCTATCTTAAGGACTAATAGTCTTATTGATAGTCTTTATTATATAAGATGGAGCTTGGGGTGAGGAGACTCTCTTTGGAGATTGATCTCCTTCTATAGTCGTGCGGTTTGAACTCCTCATGAAGCATTCTTGGTAATAAGGTTGTTAATAAGTATATTTTATATTTTTAGTTGGATTTCATTGTCAAAGGTCCGTAACACTTTAGAAAAGAGGTTGAAGGTGCTTATAATATAAACATCTATAATAATATGTATTTATAACATATTTATGTATACTATAATCATTAAAAAAAATTAAATATAGACACCTATGTGTCTATAACATAGGGTGTATAGTCTTCCAGGCTCTTGTTGACTCACATTCCTAGGCTCACATAATAGCAACCCTCCTAAGGTCAATAGGTATAAAAATCACAGCATGCAAGAAAAAAAACGGCAAGTAAGAGGTGGTCGCCATAGCAATAGTCAAGATTAAAAAGGGCAAAGTGTTCCACTTATGAATCATTGAAAATCTTCTTTCATTCTAAAGGATAGTTACAAAACCCTCATCATCTATCTTGAGCAAGTTCAAATGATGCCAAATATACTACTAATGTCTTTTATTTTCAAATCTTTTTTAATTGTTGAACAAGTACATTGCAAGCTTCTCTATGACTCACTAGTATAAATCCAGCTTTAAAATTGTAGAATTTTAATTACTTCTACGTTAAATATAGTACATAGAAATAACATATCTGTTGTCCATAACAAAAATCATTGAAAACAATTGGGCAATGATGTATTGGTCTTGGAGTTCTTTAAAACAAATCAAAGCCAAGTGAAACTTTTAAATAGTCTTGCACAAAACATGATTATGTTGAATACAATGGAAATAATGTCTCCAGCTCCATGCATTGCAAGCATACGAAGAATATGGGATAATTTGGAACAAGGGTGAAGCATAACCTTACATACTAAAAATATAAAATTTGAGGACTTGGTAGAAATTTGGACCTCATTTAAGTACAGTACTAAAAAAAATTCAGAATTTATTCAACTAAAAAATTATATTAATTTAAATTAATTTGTAGCTCCAAAAATCCCTTAATGATTTGAAGCCTTCATTAGAAAGCTATAGACAAAGTTCAAAGAGGATTACAATATACCCAAAAGAGTAAGCCAAGGGTATTAGTTGCCCCCCTCATTTTTCAAATTTTTTTAAGGCCGTTGATTTTTTTTACATGCTTACTTTTGAAATCGTTGTCGATTTCTCAACAAAATTTAAGCCATTGATCTTTGAGATTTAATCTAAGTCATCCATCCAAATCCAAATCCAAATACGATATACGGATACAAATCAAAGTACGGTTATGGATATTGTATGAATACAATAATTGATATTGGAATATAATACATGTACAAAAATGAATATGAATACATGTACAGATACAAGATATCGTTTTCATTGTCCCATATTGTTTTCCATTGTATATTTGTTCAAAAAATTACAAATAAGGGGAGGGGGGGAAAAATTAAGAAATTAATTTTAATTAATAATAATTTTTAAATCTGGGGGATCTAGGAGTGAGTTAAAAAAAAATTTAATTAATTAATTCTTTTTGAGCTCATTGTGACAGTTTATCACAATGACAATGAGCTCAAAAGATGTAGTAACTACATTAACTACATTAACAAGTTCTAAAGAAGATTACAAAGGTTTACTTTCATATTCTATCTTTCAACTTTGTCTATAACTTTTGAATGGATGATTCAAATCATAAATGAAATTTTTGAGCTCAAATTCAATATAAATTCCTACAATTTCTTAGTTGAATAAATTTTGAAAAAAATTAAATTACTATGCTTAACCCCTAAATGTTCAGAGTCTTTTTTAGAATTGATGATTTGGAAAAAATCATCTTAAAGTACTATTTAGAAGAATATTTTGTAATTGATTTATAAATAAAAGTTGTAAATTTTGAATTTTAGATTTCATTGGTACAATTAGATTTACCAATGCTATCACCAATGGGTTTTTTTATAAAATCTAAAAGGAAAATTAAAAAATTCCATCTAAATTCGATTACAAACAAAATCATTAGATGTGTTTTAGCCACATTGGAGGGCCGTTTTAGACTAATTTCCTATTGAAAACTAGCCACTACTATTCAAAATTTAAAATCATTAAAGTATTCATTAAAATATTAAAATAAAATAAAATATTTTCTAATGTAGCAGTCTCTTAGTCACGTCCAACTGCAGTAGTGGCTGCATTCCTACAATTAGGAAAGTGTAAGGAACTTACTACCTTCTAGGCAAGGTAAATCCCATCTAATAATTATTATTTTTTAAGTAAAACTTGTTTGAATGGATTTGAAATAAGATTCTCTTTACACAATGCTTTTTTGACATTATTGTGTTCTTTAAATCTATGACCTCCTTTTTGCAAATCCAATTTTGAACTAAAATCAATGCAATTTGGGCTTGACCAACCACTTGACATACTTCCTCATTTGTAATTTTAGAAAAAATACACTCTAGTAACACCAAATCCAACCATTAGATAGGACGACAACTTGAAAAAGTATCTCCACAATTTAAGATAATTTCATCCAAACAATAATGAGGATGAAACTTCAATTTCAATTTGTTAGTTGTTCAAAAATTGAAAGTTAGAGTGCTTTAGGGTTAAATGAGGTCTAAAATTCTAATTAGCTTGCAATTGTTGCATTTTGACTCCTACTCCCCACTTGTATAAAGTACTTGGTTTCTCTCCACTTGTCATTAAGTTCAATGAGTTTTACAATTCTTTAATTGCAAGAATCTGGTGGTTGTTCTACAAGTTAAGGCTTGTTAGCTTATCCATACGAGACATCTTAAGTGCGAATTCAACATCTTCCTAAACCCATTTTAGACACTCTCGCAGTAACTGTCAATTTTGAGCTCATTGCCATTGTGATAGTTTGTCCCCCCCTCCCCTTATTTGTAATTTTTTGAACAAATATAGAATAGCAAACAATATGGGACAATGAAAATTGTATCTCGTATCAATATATCATATCCACATCTGTACACGTATGCATATTCGTACATGTACACATATTGTATTCCAATATCAAGTACTATATTTGTACAATATTCGTAATCGTACTCTGATTCGTATCCATATATCATATCCGTATTTGTATTTGGATGGATGGCTCAGATTAAATCTCAAAGATCAACGGCTTAAATTTTTTTGAGAAATCAACGAAGATTTTGAAGGTAAGCATTTAAAAAAATCAACAATCTTAAAAAATTTTGAGAAAGGAGGGGGCAACTAATACCCTTGCTTACTCTTTTGAGTACATTGTATGTTATGTATTTCAAAAATTATTATTTTTTAAACTTTTCAGCTCATTAACACTTATACTTACATTGCAAAAATAACTAAATAAAAATTAATTAATTATAATTTTACCTTATAATAAATGAGTCATTCAATGTTTGCAATGAATATCTAAATGTAATTAAGAAAAATAAAACCTCATCATATTTTATATGTAACAATACACATAGGAATTTAATTATAACATTTCTAAAGCAACTTATTATTTTAGAAGAAAGACTTATTTCGCTATGACAAGCTTTTGCACAATGATTTATAAGTTATATATTTATGGTCAATATAAAATGCATGGCAATATTATAAATGTTCCATCAAATATTCATAGAACACAATAAGTCGTGTACTTGAGCACATAGATTCTTATAAAATGTTGTTTATAATATAAATCTTCTTCTATGTTTGAAAATGTATGCCTTCATATGATTAAATCATGTTTGAATTCATCATTTATGGAATAGTTAATTTGTCTTGCAAACAAAAATTGAAAATGGTATTGCAAATCAAGACAATTTTGAAGAAGAAACAAAAGATGTTTCTATAGAAACAATGGTGTATAATTTTTTAAATAATGATTGAAAAATATCATCAATTGCACCTAATAGAAATGGTTTATATGGTGCGCCTAGTGAAGAAAACCATCCTAAAGATATCTTTGAAGATAAATATTGTGTAAAATTTTTCAACATTTTTTTGAATCATCCTTGAAATGAAACTTTTTTAAGTAATTTCTCTTATCACAAAAGACCAAAATGGTGAATATGGCATAGAAATTCATGATTTTACTACAAATATTCAAAACATTTTTGTAAAACAACATAAAATTTCACAATAACAACTTATTTAATATTTTTCATTGATTTTTTATAAACAACTTACAATCAACTAATGTAAATAGTTCTAATATTCACAACCTAAAATAAAATCATCTTTACCAATTTTTTTAGTATTTGTTTTTGTCTATATATTTTTGTTTAATTTCCACTATATCCTCTATCAATAAACTAATATTGTTATCTACCTAGGATAGAGCCTCACAATCACACCGTTCTTGTTTGAAATGATGATAAGTCATACTGACGTGTGTACAATCTAATCACATTAAATTGTTGTTTTCCTAATTAGGCCCCTTATCTTGCAGTTTTTGAGTTGCCAGTAACAATCAATGTTCTTAGAACAACATTGACTACAAGTAGTAGTTTCACCTTAAAAAGTAATTTTATTAGTTCAAAAGATGACCCTTCAAAAATTATTTCAATAGATAAGTAAAATAAAAATCTCAAAAATCAACATATATAGAGCTTTAAATTTTGAACTGAAAGAAAAGAAATTCATATACAAACTAAAAAGATTCAATCTAAAGTTAATTTTGAAAGAAATATTGAATTTTTCAATTAAAACTTTATAGATAAATATTGGTTAGTTCACTAGTAGATCCAACTATATAGGTATAATCTATAATTTATATTTTACAACTATTGGCAAGCCATTGAGGCTAAGCTATGATAAGAGGTCTATCAAGTGATCAAGCTCTTCACCTCTCTTAAAGACCAAGAATTAATTCAAATTTCCAAAATTATAAAGATGTATCAAAAAGTGAAACTTAGAATAATAATTTATTGATGACATTCAAATAGTAGTTGTAAAATATGATTCATAGATCATATCCATATAGTTAAATTGACTAGTTTAAAGACCAATACTTTTCAATGAAATTTGAAGCCAAAAATTGAAAATTTCTTCTAAAATCGATTGTAGACTAAATATTTGTGATTATCACAAGAATTTTTTCTTTTAAGTTCAAAATGTTAAATTCTAATCCTAGTAGATTTTTATTTTGTTTTTACTTATTCAAGAAGAGTCATTTTTTAATTAAAAAAGTTATTTTTTGAGTCTTGACCTACTACTTCGTTTTGAATTAGAGAACATTTGCAAAATAAAATCCTTAGAATCTACATTGTACAAAATTTTAAAGAACTAAAACAAAAATCTTAAAAAAAATAAAGGATTAAAAAGTGTATTTTTTTCTTTTGAGAGGTCTATCCCTTCCAAATGCATTACATGTTTTTTCAGCCCTTTGAAAGATTGTGAGTTCTTGGACATTTCCGCATTGTGAGAACATCGTAGAACGAGCAGTTCAACGTGGCCAAGAGACTGCCACGTCGGATTGCATAAAATAATTATTTTTTAATATATTTATAAATAAATAAATTTTAAATTTTAAAAATATATATATATATTTTAAATTTATTATTAAATAACCTAACTATCCGGCCATAGTTCACAACATAGGAAACCTTGGTTAGACAGTCTCTTAGAAGCCTCATATAACATCTAATGGATCAAGCACCTTCCCAATACTTTCTCACATGACTAGAAGGAGCTTTGGCACAAGTCTAGGCCACTGAAAGAAGCCACCTTTATGTGGCCAGTATGACCCAGTGCAGTAGTACACTCATAGAGAGCTAGGATTGCCCTGACAGAAACTGCTATTGACACAAACTGCAATTATTGTAGTTTAGGTGTCAAGGAATCCCCTTTGCATAGGTTTTACACTATGTCCAATCCATTATCCATCATGTACGGGAGCCGTCTCCAACTTAGGGGCCCTATGATAGGTTGAATTTCTTCTAATGTGTATTTGGCTCCTCGACGGTTCCATGAACTTAGGACTATTTGGACCTTGTTGCGTGGCTCCACCATCTGAATCATTTGGATTTCTTGCAACAATAATGTTTCTTCTCAGAACTCATGACCTCTTGAGCTCACTTGCCTTGCTCTCTAGGAGGCCCTTTCTTGACTCCGTACGTGCCACTCAATTGAAGGCTCAACTTGAGACCCATTGTCGCCTACTTCATAGTGTTAAAATTTGAACTAAGTTTGATCGTATTTGGCTTAAATCTCCAGTTCTCACATGTAGGGTTGATAGTATTCTTTTTTGGAATAAAAAAGGTCCTCCTTCTTGTTCCTTTCTCTAGTGTTTGACCTTGATTCTTTTTTGTTTTGCTCTTATCTCTTCATTGTCCAACCCTTGTGGCATAGCTGTCTTGTATTGTGGTCCCGTTTTTTTTAATGCAATTGTTCATCTATTGTTCAAAATTTGGATGCTGGGTCCTTAACGGATAAAGAGGTTAAAAGGTAAAAGTTTTACAACCTTCAAAGTGTCAAAGGGGTCAAATACCACCAATTTTACATAGAAAATGATATATAATTAATTTAGTTAAATAGAAAAATAAACAACATGACTTGAAAGGTACACCTACAATAAATAAGAAGTTTGACACCATTGGTTTGATATTTGAAAGTTTATAATGCAAGATAAGTTAGACATGCAAAATGTGTAATAGTTTAGTGAAAGTGATACTTGAAAATGCCCATGAAAAGGTCATAGAATCCAATAAACTTCATTAATTATTCCCTTAATCTCATCCATGCATAAATATCAAAATTATCAAGCTAGGAAAGAAATCCGACACTAGTGAATATTTAATGATGGCCGTAATTGGCCAAAGTTTCCTTGCCACTTAGTATTAGGGACTATATTTATTAATGCTCATAGGTTTTTGACTATGTTTTCACCAAAAACACTCCCAAACTGTCATTTCTAATACAAGTACCAAATTTTAGAAGAATTTTATTTTTGAGACACATGTAATTGTAGAATCTTGTAGTACTCTAGTTTGAAAAGGGAAAAAAGTTTAGAAATTTCCATTGTGAAGATTGCAAGATATTAAGTTGTACTTTGCAAGGTCACATTTGTATAGAAAATGTCCAAAATGGTGATGATTTATTGGATTCATTCTTCAAGGCAAGTTGGCTACATGCTTGAAAATTTTAAAATCATTCGGAATTGTACAACATACAAGAAAAAAAATAGTAATTAGAAAGAAATAGATAAAGATTCAAAATATTAAATTGTCAAGAATTTATTTATAGAATTAAGAAATGCTAGTTCCAATGGTTTTAATGTTTTAATAAACAATCCATGCCTAATGTTTTTATTTTTTTTCAAATATATTGAAAATTGAGTTTAAAAAAATGACTTTTAAAGAAGATTTTTTAACTACCTAGATTGTCTATTCATCGTTAAAAACTAAACATCATAGAATAACTTTTGAACCATCTAGTCAAAAGTTATGAAAATTGTCGAGCCTTAAGTTACTCCTTGTCCACTTGTTTTATGAAAATTTCAAAAAATAAAAATAAAAACTTCATTCGTAGTGAGGTGCCCAAAATTGCTATGATGCCCAAAACTGTAGCCAAAATGCTTGGATTATTGGACCAATATATAGATGCATTCTTTGTTTATATAGTAAACAATCAAGTCATCCATCGACCACTTTTTGATCTAAGTGTTGTTTAACTCCTAGAGGACGAAGTGTCCATACCACAAAAAATCTTGGATAGCTTCTTATGAAGTCATTTTTGGTTGGATGTTCATGAAATTTGGACACAATGTGTGAACATGTACCTCCTTGGTGAATAAACAATTTTTTTCCAATCAGATGACCGGATCAAAAGTTATGTTGCCTAAAACTTTTGGGGCAATTTGGAAATCTTTTAGGAATCTTTTGCAAAAAAGCTCATTAACTTTTGAAATTTTGCATGCATGTAATTAATAAAATATGGCACACAATTGTCCAATAAATAAATAAATTAAATCCTCAAATCTCATTCTAAGAGGAGTAAAACTTTGTTAGCTATGTTGGGGCAATTTTAAAAAAAAAACTATTCTTCAAACTTCAAGTCCTATTATCTTGCAATCTATGAAGTTAAAATTCTTGAAATTTTTTCTACATATTCCTAATTTTTATTTCTAACTTTTCACCAATTGGATTTCAAATAATTTTTTTTCTCATTGCACAAGAAATCATCAAAAAATAACTCTTGTACTAGCAATTCACTTATTTAACCTCCTTGCATTGCAAGATGATTTGTATGTAAGCTAGACATTTCAATTGCTTCTTAATTTTTTTCATAAGTGAACCTAACATCATATACTTATGAATGGTTAAAATTCTCATTTTTGTGTAGAGCAAAAATTGTAATTCAAGAGGGCATGAAGTTTGCTGATCCTATTTCACAGGAATGAAAAAAAAAATTTATTCCCACTTCAAACATTATAATCTTTCAATACCTAGGGCCAAATGGGCTGAAATTTTTTCCACACTTTGGTAAAACAATTTACTTCAATTTTATATGGTTGAAGCTTAAAAAAAATTCAATTTTCATTTTTTAATAACATACCCAAGCCCTGCAGTTTTTGACAATGTCTTTAAGAAAAAACCCTTTGGTCATTTAGGGGTTCAGGGTTCAAGAAGTTATAACTTTGATACTAACGAACACATAACAAATATTGAAACTTATGAAATCATAGATTCCTTAGTTCATAGAAGAATGCTATGTAACTGATCCAAATTTGATAGATTAAAATAGCGTCAAAGAATCTCATTCTGAAAAGCAAAAGGTGACATGATTGAATGCCCATATCTTGAATATTTGACTTTGAAACTTCTAATGTTAACAAGTTTTTACCTGAAATTTTTCCTAAATTATGATTTGAAATTCTATTAGCAACAATGACAAAATCGAGAACTTGTTACTTGAACACCATTTGTGTGAACATCATCTATGTCCACATGTGTTTCCAATTTTGTGAACCAATTCCATTTTTCAATACATGGGAATTCAAATAGGATTTCTTAAAACTGAAATGCTCTGTTCACTATCTACTAACAACCACAAGTTCACATTTCTCACTAAGTTAATATTGGTTGGTAGTAGAGATTCCTTTCAGATTTCTCATACATAGTGGTAGCTATTGATGAAGTACTCTAGATTGGTGCTACAACTCTCTATCATAGTAATGAAGCACTCTTGATTTTGCAAGCAACCCTTGATTGGAACGGCTTGGTTGGAAACCGGATGACTTATATGCCTAGTATGGGACGAACAAAATCTTCACCTAGAAAATTCATGATAGTTTTGTTTTGGGAAATAAATTTGTGAAAAATTATGAAATCCTTTTCAAATCTATTTCTGTACACGGGGAAATTTCCCCCCTTAACGTACCTGCACTCCAGATATACTCAATTGCTTAAGTGGGTAGCAAGTTAGCATATACTAACAACCAACACTCATTCAATTCCTCCCCATGCATTCTGCTTGCACATACCGTACTCTACACGCGGCTGCACTTGTTTACCAAAACTACAATCAGTGTACCCGGCAGATCCACATGGTGAACAGATTGCAAGGGTTTTGCAGCAATTAACATCCACATTTCGGAAGAAGGTCTTGCATTGAACGCCGCTGTTCAAACACTGGAAGGAGCAGATACTGTAGTATCAAGACTGCCGACAGTGTTTGTCCGACTGATCTATCTAGTGCCGAAGAAGAGATGTGAGAGGAGATTGTTAATTGCATGCAACACAAGTCCTGGAGACTAGCTAGAGAGGAGAGTAGCATCCAGGGAGGTGAGTCCAAAGCCTTGAGATCTGAAAATGGAATCACCACTTAATCATTCAGCAGGCCGGGAGTTGAAGACTCAGAAACGAAGCGCCGAAAAATGAATAGGACTGAAACTCAAGTGAAAGCAGCATTATTCTAACCAGAGGTAATACCTGCAAGGAATCTGCTTGAACACTTTGGGACTCACTCATCCGTTCACGACAAAAAAACGATGCCCTGATGCCACCGTCATTCTGCAGCCTGTCAAAGAGATTGAAGCGTGGCAAGGACGTTGCACTGTACAACGAACGCTGCGAAGGGCGAATATGATACACTGAAACCCAGTTTTTAAATCATAAAAGTATGCTCCGGTCTTTGCATATATTCAAGATCCTTGGCCTAGAATTGATTCTTAATTCAAACTCTTGATCCCATGCAGCCAGACCGTGTGTAGCTTCTGCTCCAGCTTTCGCCGCAACATCAGAGAATAATCTGGAAAGGAAAGCTAGCAAGCCTGGCTATTTCATGAAGTCACACCTTAAGGACATATCCTCTTCTGTTTTGTTGTGCCTTACAATTCATCTCACGGTACGATCCAGGCTCTTCTTTTGATCGGAAGTTGTTGCATGGTGTTGGTGACTCCAGTGGGCTGCTCTTGCATACTGGCAGGTGAGACGAGGAGCGTTGTTGAGATTGCCACACTGTAAACTGGAGTCATGATCGAGGGATCTTGTGAAAATTGCGTTTGCATTCTGATTGGATGAAATGAAACTTTGCCAGACAGCCCCCATAGCTCGGCCGTTCCCTACAGGTCTGCCTTCATGCATGTTGCAGCAATGCAGGACTGCAATGTTCGAGGCCTCCTATCCAGTAGTCCAGCCAAACCAACGTTTCCCACTGATGCCAATGGAATTGCAACCTCCACTGCAGCTCTTCTTGTCGTGAGGCTCACTGGCTCACTCCTCGGTCCTTACTCCTTTTAGTTAGATTCAGCTTGAGTCAATACTTACGTGTTGTGCTGTACAGGACAAGACAGACCGACAAGGTCACGTGTACCTCAGTACAATGTTTCAAAAATTAAAATTGAAGTAAAACAGATTTCTTATCTTAGAATGAGAATACAATCTGTATTTATAACATTTCTTCTTGTGAGTGAGGTTTTCCAACATAGGAGCATATCAAATCATTGTTCCAAGCTAGCTCAAATCTTGGAACTTTTGAGGGATAAATGAGAATTGCAATGGCAAACTTTGAAAAGAGACCATCAACTTCAAACAAGTATGGGTAAAGTGGTGTGGCATGAATATGCAACACTTTCAACATTGATTTGTGTTAAATGATTAACGTCCAAATCCTTCTCCAGATTGGGAAGTATATTTTGGATTTCATATATAAATAAAAGTTGTAGACTTTGAGTTTTAGATTCCTTCTCCACAATTAGATTCACCAAAGCTATCACCAATATTTTTTTTATAAATTTTGAAAGGAAAATTAAAAAATTCCTTCTCAATTCACTTACAAGCAAAATATTATCATTTTATGCACAATTTGTTGGAATGGATTTGAAATGATGTTCTCTTCACACAAAGATTTTTGAGATTTTTATGTTCTTAAAATCTATAACCTCATTTTTTCAAATCTAGTTTTGAAAACTAGAGTCAATACAATTTGGGCTTGGTCAACTACTTGACAG
Organism: Rhytidiadelphus loreus; assembly: GCA_947034895.1. Taxonomy (NCBI): domain Eukaryota; kingdom Viridiplantae; phylum Streptophyta; class Bryopsida; order Hypnales; family Hylocomiaceae; genus Rhytidiadelphus; species Rhytidiadelphus loreus. The sequence goes on from OX344765.1 coordinate 49,577,420, forward strand.
ACTTCCACATTTGTAATTTTAGAAAATATGCATTCTAGTAACATCAAATCCAACCATTAGATAAGGTATCTCTACAATTTAAGATGACTTCATCCAAACAATAATGAGTATGAAACTTCAATTACAATCCATTAGTCATTCACAAATTGAACGTCGGAGCGGTTCAGGGTTAAGGTAAACTAACCTATGATAGGCAAATCTCTTATGACAAGCTCCTAGAGAACTACCCATAACAATTTTAAATCAACTCATGACAAACTTTTTCCAATAAATGGGGTTAGAACTGCATTTGATTAATTCGTGGCCATAATCAAAGCCTTGGGAAATGGTCATGAAGTTATTGATAATTGTCTTAGGACACTTACCCATTTTCAATATAAACTAGTAGTAAAAAGTTATTTTGTAATTCTTTCATGCCATGTCCATATTAGGAAATCTTGGAGCCATGTTAGAAAATGTTTTGACTGCATTAGGTGGTTAGATGACCATCATGGAAACACTTTTCTGCTGATTTGGGGTAGTCTACAGACTCTTTAAAGCCAACTACACAGCAGACTTCAAAAATTCATAAAAAATTCATTTTTTGTCCAAAAAATAAAATTTCGCTTGCTCTCTGCATTCCTCATGTTTATCTTCATAGAGAATTTTTTTTTAATTTTTTTCAAAAATGTGAACATGGCAAACCAGCCATTCTGCCTGTCATAGGCTGGTTTACCTTGATGCTTTTCGCTTGAAGCTTGAAGATTGCAAAGTTATCAAACTTCTGTACACGTTAAAATCTTAAGCTTACCATATTTATAGGTCTTGGGATTAAAATTGAAAATTTGAAATGAAATCTGTGTTTATGAAAAATACGACAACCAAGATTTTGGAAGTCGAACGACAACCAAAAATTCGGGGAAGTTGCCATCCAAATTTATCGCTTGCAAAGCCTGATTCACATGTTTAGATAGGCTGATTTTCAGGAGCTAAAATAAATTTTCCAATCATTTTTATCTTCATTGACAAATAGAGAATTTTTGATGTTGAGATGGGGTGCTCAATAAGAGGCCCTGCCCCCAAATAATGACTGTCAGGACATTGAAAACTCACCGAAACAAGTAGACTTCGATCAAAAACACACATGAAATAGAAAATTGCTACAACTGGAGAGTATCACGGGTGCATAACTACTTCAGCCTGCAGCAGAAGTGAAAGACAGCAACAGAGACATGACAACGTACACAAGTTGGTGTTTGATTGGGAGTGCAATTGCATCAGCTACCAAAAGCTTCGTCATTGCAACTTACCTGATTTCTCAGAGATCAAGTGTATACCATCATTTGCAAGGCACTCTCCCAAACAAACACTTGCACACAGCGTCCGACCCCAGATCTCAAACTAGCTAAAACTAAACAATATATTCACGAAATTTAACAAAGAATCCACCGTTCGACAGCAGGAACAATTCAGGAAGGTCAGCAGCACCCCACATACAAACCTTACATGAAGAACAACAAATGCATGAGGGCAGACTGGTTACCATCACAAGTAGGGCTCGGGTTGTTGAGTGGGGAAGCTCCTTGCTGTGAAGGAAACGACGAATACTTGAGCTGACAGCACCATACTGGAAATCCTTACCCAACATAAGATCAAGTGGACCATAATGTTGAGCATCGTTAAAATATAAGGGGATGAACCTCCCCATCGGCTTTATACTACAATGTGTATAGCACACCTGCCACGCTCATCGCAAGCGCCACATGACACCTGTAAACTCCAGTGCAAAATTTGAGAAGGTGCTAAAGTTGCGGCCTCCTGTAAATAATAGTTCCAGACCAGTCTCAGACCCTTTTTTAATCAGTTAGACTGTTCATTTGTGGGATACTAGCTACGCGCACTCGAGGAGCATGCCTTGGCCGACAAACCACCGAACCTAAACTAGTCCGGCACGGCAGGGTCAGAACCAGCAAGATGGAACCAGTGAAATCCTCAAGAAAAAGTGAAGTCAAATGAATATCCTACAGGCACGAAAGATAATCGGAATCAACATTCAATGCGAGCGGCCCCATTCTGCGATGACACAAACTTAGGCATCCGGCGAAAGTCGGTGATACACTGCACCACATCGCCCACCTGAAAATTGACCCACTCTTCCAGGATCATCCCACACTCGACACCTTTGGCTACGGTGTCCACATCCTGTTGCTCCCGCTTCAGCGACTGCATGAGACCTTCAAACAAGACCTCGCCACTGCGCAAGACCCGGATGCGGGCGGCTCTCTCGAGGCGGCCATCCACCACTCGGCATCCAGCAATTTTGGTGGCGCCCTTGCCCGTGCGCCCTTTGCCCTTCAACTCAAACACGCTGAGAACCTCAGCCTGGCCAGCCACTTGATCCTCTTTGACGCCAGGGGCCATCCCCACAATGAGAGCACCCACATCCTCCAACAGATGGTAGATGACGCGTTGAGTCAGAACCTGGACTTTGGCAAGTCGAGCAGACGTCGCAATGGCGGAGCTCATGGAGCCCACATTGAATCCAACAATCAAGGCTCGACAACTCGCAGCAAGGTCGACGTCCGACTGAGAAATAGGCCCCACGGCGGAGTGCACGATATTCACCTCCACCTGAGGACAACTGAGAAGGGTGAGCGCCTGGCTCACGGCCTCTGCAGTGCCCTGCACATCCGCCTTCAAAATCAATGTCATCTCCCGTTTCTCCGAAGCCGCACGCTCCTCCGCACCATCCTCCGCACTGGCGGCCTCAGCCGCGGCAATGACTCGTCTCTTCAGATGCCACATCCGCTTCTCCTCAACTCTCTTCCGCCGAACCTGACTCAGCTTTCTCGCTCTTTCCTCACTCGCGACGATCTGAATGTAATCCCCGGCTTCGGGAAGGCCCCGCAAGCCGTCGATCTCGACCGGCGTTGATGGTCCTGCCGACGGCACGGGTCGTCCCAGCATATCCTTGAGCAAACGAATTCGTCCCCACTGCGTCCCGATCACAACAATTGCACCAGTCACAAGGTTTCCCGAACGTACCACAACCGTCGCCAGTGGTCCCCGGCCTCGATCCACTCGCGCTTCCACGACAACAGCGTGTAATTCATCGGCCGAGGAAGCCCTGAGCTCCATTAGCTCCGCTTGCAGCAACAAGGCCTCTTCCAATTTCTCCAGCCCAGATTTCTCAGCCGCTGAGACTTCCACCACCTGAACATCGCCACCAATTTCCTCAAGCTCCACGCCCTGCGCAGTGAGCTGCTGTCGAACGCGAGCAGGATTCGCTTCAACCCGATCACATTTGGTTATAGCCACAACGACAGGGACGCCCGCATCCTGAGCAAGAGACATAGCCTCGAGAGTCTGCGGCATGACTCCATCATCGGCAGCTACAACTAAGACCACGATATCCGTCACGGCCGTCCCCCGCGCCCGCATGGCACTGAACGCAGCGTGACCCGGAGTATCGAGAAACGTGAGGGAAGCGCCGGATGGCATGGCCACCACAAAAGCACCCAAATGCTGCGTAATGCCTCCAGCCTCCCGAGCGGCAAGCGATGTTTGCCGAAGTGCATCCAGCAACGTGGTTTTCCCATGATCCACGTGTCCCATAACTGTAACCACAGGTGATCGAGGCAACTCGCCAGTAGTACTATCTTCATGTTTCAGCACTTTCTTCACACTGAAACCAAAGTCCAACGCCACCAACTCGGCGGCATCCGCAGGCACAACCTGGGAAGAGCCCTGCTCTCCAATTCCCGTCAATACAGCTCTCACCACCTCCACCGACTGCGATAACCGAGTCGCCAGTTCGTCCACTGGCATTCCGTCGAAAATGTCCACCACCACATCTTCCTTCTCTTGCGGGACCGGAAGAACGGTGGCTTTCGGTTCCACTCCCTTATCATGCGGCCTCTTCCCCCTGTACCTGTGGCCGGAGAAGGACCCCGACGGTCCCACTTTGGGCTTCGCAGACGCAATGGCGGAGGACCTAAATCCACGCCACCCTGACGCCTCGCCAACCCTAATGGAGCCAGCTCTCGAAGCCTGGGACCCCAGACAGGGCACGTGATCCCCGCCCACAACCATACCCGGGAGGACTCCAATTCCATCGCCACAGCGACTGTGAGGGGACCACGCCAAATTCTTACTCCACAACCCACCTGAAAACCTCCCCCAAACCCTAGAGAAGTCGGAGCCTGCGTCGACTACACAAGGATCCACATCGTCGTGGGCGCCCCCCGCTGCAGCAGGTCTGGCGCCTGAGACCCCAAGCCGCGACCATATCCCTGGAGGACGGGCAAGGCAATCCCAGCGAGCAGGGGGCGCCAGGGCGCGGGCCAGCGCCGCCGTGCGTCGCCAGGAGGAGGGCTTGGCCATAGCTGGAAGGCATGCCCAGGGCAGCGAAGGGCTGCGCTGAACTAAGCTGTAATTTAGGGTGACGAGCAGACCAGACCAGACCAGAGCAAGCGTACTGAAGAAATAGAGAAGCGGAGGAAGAGCGAGCGAGCGAACAAGCAGCTGCTTGGCAGAAGCAGACGCCCGGACGGACGGACGCTGCATCCGTCGGCAAATGCGTCGCGGCAGAGGAACTCAACTGTAGGCACGCCTGGCTCCGCACGCGCGACAACGGCCGTAACTTACCGTACCGCACGCGCACCGCTCCACCCCAGCCCAGTCGAGCCGGAGAATTGCGAGGACGACGGCGGCAATGGTTTACACTTTACTTAGAATAGTGAAATTAGGTGGCCTTAACAATTAACTTAGGTTGTCTTACCCATAAAAGTTATCTCATAACTCACTGCTTAGGTGCATGCAACTCTCTAAATGAGGTCTTGAATCAGTGCACCAACCCATGCCACACACAAGGTTTTGGGTTGATGAAAATTATTGCATCCTTGTATACACAACAATAAATATTTATATAGTATAAAATATTCAAAAATTAGTGAAGGACAACCTAATTTAACTATTTGGTGTAAGGTAAGCCAACCTATGCCAAGCATAGTGACTGGTTGGACCTATTGGCATTGTTGAAATTTTTTTCTGCAAAAAGATAAATGTGAGAAATGGGGAGAACACTTGAAATTTTATTTTTTAGACAAAATATGAATTTGTTAGGAATTTGTGAAGTGTGCTACCCAAATAATTTCTAGACTACTCCAAAATCAACAAAAAGTTTATTTGTAATGGTCATCTCACTTACCAAAAGTAGTAATGAAGCAACATGAAGCAACATGAAGGCCTAAAAAAGTCACTTTCTATGATGAATTTACACTCAAAAGATAAAATTCCTATAGCAATCATTAATCACTCCATCACTACCATCTAAGACATTGATTAATTGCCAACGCATGAAGGCTTAAAAAAGTCACTTCTTATAAGAGCATCTTTAGTGCTACATTGGTAACTAGGCACTGCAACCGATATATGTCATTTGTGTTCATGTCCCCTTTTGCTATGGAAATGCTTTGCATATATTCACTTTACATCTCAAATACCCCCACATAATTCTAAATCTATATCCAAATTTGTTTTTTTCAAATCCATATCCTATAATTTCTATGATAATCTAGAAATTACTATAGCTAGTTTTGACCTATAATAAATGATGCGCAATCACTCCAAATGTCTTAAAACTTTACCACAATGTAGACCAACTTGTCAAGTACTCACATATCAATTTTCACCCAAATCTAAGATATTGTCTAAGTTTGGTGGACATTCCCCTAATGTTGACTTTTTTCTAAGTCACGACCTTTATACCCTAGTTGTATTATGTGCACAACTTGTAGATTCTATATCCATTATAATCAAGTTTTAATACAAGGTAGTAGATAAGCCTAGAAGAGTACCATCAAAGTTTCATAGCCGTATCACAAAAACTCAATCGAAGCTCTCAAATACACCCTTCTTGGCTTCATGTAGTTAGTTTCCAAACAATACACAGACTTTGATATCTCATATCTCCTTTTCCATAATAGATTTAAATCTAAAAATTGAATTTGAGGTAGATCAACTATCCAAAAACTCAAATCCAAAATTTTGCTTTGGCCTTACACTTTATCATAACACAAACTCAAAACTCCTCACATCAATGCTTTAATAGGTCAACTATAATCCTAGAAGGTTAGCCACCAACTAATCACATCAACTACTAACCAATTATTTATCAACCAACAACTAACAAAAACAACACTACGTACATCTTTTTATATATGAAGATATCTATTTCAACTAATAGACAACCTACATTACGACAATATGGGCCTATAGCAGTTGCACAATTGGACATGTACTTTAGGAGGGAAATTTCTATTACTATATGTTTCATCATAACCACAATTCCTTTTTCTAATTGCCCATTGTACCCAATGAGAGGTGATAAAAAAATTGCATCATTCTCAACCACTATCTATTATGTATGTGTGCAAGATGTATCTATATTGCAAAAATTCAAGTTGGCCTAGTGTTTTTTGCAATAATATAATCATAATAGCTACTCATTTGTAGTATTGTAAGTACCATTTAAATGCATTATATTTGCTCACCATTTCAAATCCTCTCATGTTTGTAACAAACTATTTTCTTAGACAACACGATTTTAGGATATTTTGTGCTTCTAGCTCATGATTAACTACATGTCCTTCTAGGGTTAACTTAGAGTGTTCCTCAATCTATTGTATGCATGGACCAATCAAATAATGAAAGGCACCTCACAAAAGTTTTCAACGATATCAATTCTAGTTTGTAGTGGATAGTTTTGAAAAGTTAACTTATCCTATTTATATTTTAGAGAAATAATGCCAGTCATTTCAAATAGTCAATTTCCAAAATTTCTACATTGCCCCAAAATTTCAGATTTATTATGCTAGTTTTTATGACCAAAAATTATTAAAGGGTTGGAATGACATACCTATAGGATAATTGCACCTAATCATGATTTGTTTGCTTAACCATCCTATCTAGATTCTAGCTTCAAATGTCCCCCTACAAATATAAGAAAATATAGTCAATTTGGGTACATTTGTTTTTAATACTTTTAAATATTTTAGTTTATTCATACAAAGTTTAAAAAAATGTACTTTGAAAGAATCTAGAATTCCCTTTTGTCTACCAATAAGATTCAACAAAAGTTTATATAATTCTATAATAGGAACCATATTCAAGACCTTACTTGAATGATATTAGGTATTGTGACATTGTGACAAACTATCAATTTCAAAGAAAACCACATGATTTCCAAAAAGAGTACACATGTCATTCAAGCATTGGTGATGAGATTGGTGGTTAAACTTTTCCAAAGCATTTTAAAAGGATACACATGTCACTTTGTCATTGGTTCAAAGAAAGAGGTGGGTGCTTGTGACTAACACCCCTACCTTATATTTGTATTTGTGTGACATGAGTTTGATGTTCAAACAATATGGGATGTTTGAAATTTGTTTGATGTATGTGTGTTTCCATTCCATATTTTTGTATATTTATTTCATATATGTATTTCATATCTATATTTAAGTATTTGTATTTGGTATCTCATAGCACCGACGACCAAAATCATTTCTCATGACAATGAACAATGGCAATGGTTTCCTTTTTTAATTGGAGATCAATGGGGGTGGGAATTTTTTTGTAATTGAATCAACGGCTTTGGATTTTTTTTAAATGGGTGGGGTGGGGAGAAATTGAACCAAGAAGACATGTTCGCTTCTTTTTGTCTCGTTGTCATTGTGGCCTTACCTTATGCACTCCATCATATTAAGCCTAGCATGCCCTATGTTTAACACCAAGCCACCTCAAAATAGTGTAAAATGTGGCTCAAGCATAAGTGTTTACCTAGGTTAACCTTTCAAGGTACTCAAAGAGACATTTTTTTAGCAAAGGCGATTCATTTATAATTGCATGGACCTCAAAAAATTACACAATTTTCAAGCAATCCTACCACAAAAAAGGTCATAATTGTGAAAAGAACTTAGTAATTGTGCCTAACAATACAATTAATAGTCACAAACTAACTAAGAGATTTCTAACAAGTTGAGTTGGCTCAATTCTTTAGAAACTATTTATATTATTGATAGATTGATAAATACAAAATTTCAAAGATAACGACAATTTCATTTCAATGAACTTGAAATTTAAATGTATTACACATTTATAAATTCAAAATGTTTAAATGAAGATGTTTAATAGTCAAGTGACAATCTTGAGTTTGTGTTTGTTTTTGTATTGATGGATATAAGCTAGAGAGATCACAAAACCATGAACCTAAATCTAAAATGCAAGAAAGGACTAAAGTGATCAACAAATGACTTTTTAAAGAATCTCATCATTTTTAGCAAACCACCTTAATAACAGGGCCTCATCCTTCTAGATTTGTGATCATGTGTATAGATAGAGTCAAAAATTCAATTTTGAATTATTTTTTAAATGTTCACACATGAAAATCATAAATTTAAAATAAAGAACTATAAAAATGGAAGAGTTTTTTCTTCTAAGTATTTGACTAGACCTTATGTTTGGACTCTTCTTAGTGAGGTCATTATTGTTCAGGGAGGTCTCCTTTGACAAGATGAGTTTGTGTATCCAAAATATGAACTCAAATTTTTTAAAGTAATAAAGTAATTCTTAACCCCTACAGTCCCAAAGTCCTCATTTGGGATATCAGGTAGGCGTCGTGGTCTGCAGTCTCGTCCCTTCTCGTGCCGTTTCGTGCCGTCCCGTTCAGAGTCGTCGTCGTCTCGCTTCACGGTCACCGACGACGTCGTGCGGCAGACTTTACTGGGGAGATGTGGCCGTCTGCTCCAGACCACTGGTTGCTGCTGAATCCGGTGTCGCGCTCCAAATCCGTTCCAGGCGAACTGAACTGAAGGGAGACTCGGGCTTCCGTTCCGCTCCAGTCGTCTCCACCCAACTTCGAACGGAATTAGGGCGGATGGTTTCTGCGCTTCCGTCCGTTCTTAACGGCTGTCTACTGCTTGCGTTTGATGTCGCGGCGCCCTACGTTGGTCGTCCATTCCCTGCGAAATGTTGACCTCTTATCTGCTACCCCCGTAGTGCAGAATTAGGAACAGTTGAACCGAGGTTTTGAGGATCTTGAGGAGCTAAGGAGTCTGTTGGCCTTCCCGTGCAACCGCTTTGGGGAAGTTGTCGCATCTAGAAATGATGTTTACACCCAGCTGAGACATCGGGTCTGGATTGTGCGTTGGTACGTTTTGCTGTTTTTTCCGGACCCTTGGAGTGCCTACAGTTGGAGAAATGCCTACTGGCAATTAATTCTTAGGTTAAGTCCACGAGCGAAGCCGGCGCAGGAACATGGATGGGTGAGGTAGGAGCTGGAGTCAGACGTATGCATGCATTGATTTCTACCAGGGCTTCCGTAGGGTCTCTGTCGGTTCCATTAGATTCATTGAATTTCGACTGCGCTGAGAGCGAACTATGGACAAAATTTCGGCATGAGGCAATTGAGAGCCAATTGGTGTCGGAGTGGTGACTTTGCGATGGCGCGGTTCGCAATTTCATCTCTCAAGTCTCCTCTTCCCGCGTGGGATTCGTGCTCAATATCTTCCAAGAACTATTGCAGCTGCATTTCAGGAATGTCATCCTCGACTTATAATTCGACCTTCCATGCCGCCTCCTTTATCCATAAATTTCATTCTTCGCCTTCTAAGCAAAATAAGGATGACGCTTTGCGGAGCACGCAGAGGCGGCTTACGAGATTCAGGGCTGCGGGTTTGAGTAGTTTTGGCGGAAAGCGACTTGTTGGGTCTAGTGCCCCAAGCCTGTGGGGTTATCACTTTTCGCCCGTCAATTTGAAGAACAACGACAGTCGTGCAAGTAGGAGATTGATATGTAGCCGAGCTTCTTTATCCTCTTCCACTCATAGTGGTATGCCCCTCCCATTCTGTTTTTAAAATAATTTTTTTGCTGTTGCTCAAATTAAAACTAATGCTGAAAGAGTCGTGATTAGAGTTCGTTAAGCAGAAAATTATGCGCCCCTGATATATGAGACGTTGGCACGGAATTGTGTTACACTATCAACTGGGCTGTCTTTCAATGAAGGTTGTCTCTTGTAAACATCTGTCGACCTTGTTGATGACCCAGTTTCAGTTCCGTTTAAAAATTTGGTCGAGACTTTACGCTCTAAATATTGAGTCATTGTGTGCTGTTATGTGTCCCAGGCGGCACTGTTCATGAAGAGAGGTTCGATGTAGTAGTGGTTGGGGGTGGCCATGCTGGTTGTGAAGCTGCTCTTGCGGCTGCACGAATGGGAGCGCAAACCCTTTTGCTGACGCTGAATTTGGACCGCATCGCCTGGCAGGTGTCTGTCTGTCTGTCTGTCTCTGTCTGTGTCTCTCTTTGCTTTTGCAGTAATCATTTGTGGTAAGAATTTCATTGAAGTACAATTCAGGTTTGCGAAATTATCTCGGGTATTCTGACTGCCCTTGGGTCTCGGGGGGCTTGTTCCGGTTGCACAGCCTTGTAATCCAGCTGTAGGTGGCCCCGCAAAATCACAGTTGGTACATGAGGTGGATGCACTTGGTGGTGAAATTGGCAGAATGGCTGATAGGTATTTGCCCTCCCTATCTCTTCTATCTTATTCGCCGTGTGCAATGGCAGAGGCTCTGTGCTTGCCATCTCAGAAGATGGCATCGGTAGAAATGCGCTATAAATGAACTTCCTAGTTGCAGTTAAAGGCGTCTTGGACAGAATTGTCTCGGGTTATTTAACAATTACTGACCTTCTAGTCTTTAGCTTTGATTGATCATTGCTGCTAACGTGGTCAAGAAAAGTTAAGTATATGTTCTCTATCTTATACACGATCATCAAGTTTATTCTCTTCCTTTCTGTTCCCTCTCTGAATTAGACCATATTTGATTTGATGGATCGATGGATTCTCATTTATTTCGTACTCAGGGCCCGGATTTAGTCGCCGTGGTTCATCTGCAGATGCTATCTACAGAAGAGGGTGTTGAATCGTTCGAAAGGTCCAGCTGTGTGGGCACTTCGAGCTCAGACTGACAAGAGGGAGTATGCCATGGAGATGAAGAAGATTGTGGAGAAGTGCGTACTGTCTATCTTATGATAACCCTTCTTCTTCCTTTTTTCAAGCTTCGTGGTATTCTTTGTCGTTAGTATGCAATCCGGTTGAAGTTCACTCGAGGATGGCATAAAAGCGCCATTTTCAATACCCTTGTAAAACATAGTCAATCGTCCGATTGTTTTAATTATTGAGTACTTACTAGTTCCATGAAATTATGCTATTTTCGTAGATCACTTGCTACTAGCGAAATGATTCTTTGCAGAGGGAATGTACTGAAGCATACAGGAAGCCATAGAGAGTGGGTCACTCTGACTTTATGTCTTCTTCAGAATTATTTACGTACCTATTTGTCCATCTGTTGGATCATATTCCAACTGCATGTGCCTGGTTCGGAGGGAGATTAACTTTGTATGCTGTTATTGTGATCAGCGCACCAAACCTACACATACGGGAGGCCATGGTAACTGATATACTTGTGGGCAGCAATGACGATGTAATAGGAGTGCGCACATTTTTTGGAGTTGATTTTATTGCACCGTCTGTGGTGCTGACTACGGGAACTTTCATGAATGGAAAAATATGGGTCGGCCGCTCTTCTATGTCTGCAGGAAGGGCAGGGGAGTCAGCCTCAGAAGGGCTTACAGAAAACCTGCAGAGTCTGGGTTTTGAAACTGATAGGCTGAAGACGGGTACTCCAGCAAGAGTCGACATTCGCTCAGTGGATTTTTCAAAACTAGACGCACAACCAGGAGATGAGGAGGTAAGTGGGTTAATCAACTGACTTTGTAACCGGTTTGCTTTGAATTCCTCAAATGGGAATGTGTTGATTTCTGTTACTTGTTGACTCTCTTAGTTAATGTGTCTCTCGAAATATCAGTATGTTCTGAAGTAATGACTCCATGATGTCCTCTTGTGGCTACTTCAAATATAACGAACCTTGTGGCCACAACATGCCGTATGTGTGTATGCACATTGGAAGGCTTAGAAATATTCTAGGAATGCTTGATGCAATGAAAGGAAAAAGACAGTTTGCCGCATCTCCATTTGGCAATTAGAGACTACAGTTCACTTTGTAATGCCAGTCAATTACTGTAGATGCAGCTTCTCTTGTACTTTTCTGGGGCCACGCCGAAAGCTGAGGAGTTTTTCTGCTTTGACTGGAGGTTCTTGCAGGTCAGATGGTTTAGTAACGATCCATCGGTTCACATTGAAAGAGAGCAGATGTGTTGCTACCTTACCCGTACCACTCCTGCTACTCATAAAATGATTAGTGACAATTTGCACGAAACTCCTACCTATGGTGGTTGGGTTGAGGCTAAAGGACCTCGATATTGCCCTTCCATTGAAGACAAGGTGTTTATTACTGTCCTACCCTTTCCGATATGTTTCACTTGTTTCGTCGTGAAGATTATAGTGCTTGGTCTGCCTAACCTGACAGTTCTCGTATTACAGATTGTCAGGTTCAAGGACAAAGAAACTCATCAAATCTTTCTAGAACCTGAAGGCCGCACTGTGCCAGAGCTTTATGTACAGGTCAGTTTTATTTACCAAGTATGTTCGTGCTTTAGCCGAAGACCAGGTTTCTTTCAAACATCAGAGTTTCCAATAGGCTCATGATAACCGTGTATTTCTAGCTATGAATGACTTCTGTGCTATGGTGAATCCATTGTAGGCATGACATTCACTCTCGATCTAGTTTGAAGTACCCTCTCCCTTGTTTGTTTTGATGTTCAAGCAGATTTGGGGGAATTTGTCAGGCTAGTGTCATTGTTGTGTAGGTTCTGGAAAGATACGAAAAATTTCTGCATTGTTTAAGTGTTCGAGATGGTCATGACAGTAGATTAAGCCACCTCCATTACTAGCAAGACTTTATAATCTAGTTCTTGTATCATTGGAACTGCATAGGGATTTTCAACGGGATTACCTGAAAAATTGCAACTAGGTCTTTTGAGGACGCTTCCTGGACTTGAAAAGTGTGCAATGCTCAGACCTGCATATGCTGTGGAGTATGATTACCTGCCAGCTCACCAATGTCACCGAAGCCTGATGACCAAGAAACTGGAGGGTTTGTTCTTCAGTGGTCAAATCAATGGCACTACTGGTTATGAAGAAGCTGCTGCACAGGTCAGTCCACCAGAAAGCCGAGAGTTTTTAGCTTTTATGCTTTCTGCCTCAATATTCTGCTACAAACTAGTACTAGGCTAACTCCGATCTGCCGACACTGATTTAATTTCGCGGGTTGCTGTTCAATAGGGACTTGTAGCAGGTGTGAATGCTGCACTTCGCGCAGATGGTAAACCATTGTTGGTGTTGGAACGCGAGAGCAGCTTCATAGGCACCTTGATTGACGATCTTGTCACCAAAGATTTGCGGGAGCCTTATCGCATGCTTACAAGGTTCGATCTGTTTTTCGAATATGCAAAGTTCCAGTTGGTGAACACGGTTCTTTTTTCCTTGAAGCAGTAAAATTCCTTGATGTTCTTCATGTAGGACGATAGGAATTGACTTAGAAGGATTTTGTTGAGTCTACACTCTGCTACGTACTGATCCCGCAACACCTCCCAATCGTTCTGATCTTAGTGGACTAATTGAAACTTGTCTATTATTGTTGGCAGTCGATCAGAGCATCGTCTTCTGTTGAGAGCTGACAATGCAGACAGCCGATTAACTCCTCTGGGCCGTGACTTGGGCCTTGTCGATGACCGAATGTGGAACCTTTTTCAAGATAAGCAATCGCGCATTGTTGCAGAGAAACAACGACTGCAGACAACGAAAATTTCTCGTATGCAATTGACTGATGGTGTTTCAATTCATTTTGAGTATGCCTTTGACTGGAATCTATTTCCCTTTCTTGACCGATTTTGAGACTCGTCTTGTTTCATGAGCAGCTGGTGAGAAGATTGCAGAAGAGGTCGCTCAGATTTCAGGGCAAGGAATAAAAGAGACCGTGCCACTAGGGACAATTCTAAAGCGGCCTCACGTTCATTACACAGTTCTGGACAAGCATGGGTTTGGAAATCCAGAACTCACAAGTATGGAGAAGGAATGCGTTGAGATTGACATCAAATATGCTGGCTTTATAATGCGCCAGCAAGGCCAGCTTGAACAGGTAAGTCGCGAAGTAGGCCTTGTAGTGAACGCGATAGGCAATAAGTAGTGTTCTAGAGTTTTATTTTTATTTTTTTCAGGTCTGATGATCGTTAGAAAACTGTGAGCAGATGGCACACAAGCAGCACAAGGTTATACCAGAAGATTTAGATTATCAATCTATCAAAACATTATCAATGGAGGCTCGAGAAAAGCTAACAAAGGTGATACTTTTCTTCCGATTTCTATCCTTGTTTTGAGTTCTGAGCATGCTGCTTGTGATGTACCCACGAGTATTTTCTCTTACCGATCCAATGTAATTATTTTACACTGAAGCGTGGAAGTAATTATGTATCCTCACATGTGCCCTTGACTTTAACCAGTCGGATTTATGAATTAAGTAGTGACACGATCTTCTACCCGAGTTTCTGTTTGCAGGGCCCGTGGAAGTTGTATGTCGAGGTCGGATCTTGGTGTGCTTGTGCAAAAATCATATTTATCTCAAGCTGGAAATGTAGATCATTGAAACTTGTTCTTGCCTGTGAATGTGCAGATACGACCTCAGAATATAGGGCAAGCCTCAAGAATAGGAGGAGTGAATCCAGCTGACATAACGGCCTTGCTTATTCACTTAGAAGTTCAACGACGACAGAAGGAGGGATTAACAGGACGAGCGCCAAGACAAAGTTCAAGAAAATCTGGCAACAAGGGCGCAGCTGATGAAGTGGAGCAAGAAGTGGAGCAAGCTGTGTCCGCTTGATAAGCATTTTGGTGAAGCCTGAGAACCCCGCAAACAGTTGTCAGAATTTGCAACCTGCCGTCGTTGGCGGTCCGTTGTCCTGTAGGGGGTAGGGAGAGAAGAGAGCGGCGTGTGCAAACCTGTTGAATTTCTTGGAATATTTATTTATCAGGAATCCTAATTGTACGATTATTAAGCGCTCTGGGAGGTGTTCCACACATCATCATGTTACTCTTTCCACTTGATTCATGAAACTTTTCGACGGCCTTTTTGCACTAAGGTAGGAAGCCCAATGTGGACCATTTTGGTCACTGCGCAGTTGGCTCCAGTTATTAGATTCATATTTTGGGGGAGGGGGGCGGGGAGAACGGCAAATTACGGATTATTTCACTGTATTTATTTCAGTCAATAAGTAAAAAAATATTTATTTTTGGCAGTCAAAGCAAAAACATACAGCTTCCCATTTGTAGTTCACAAGCTTCCCATTTGTAGTTCACAGATGAGGACTATTCTTGTCCTTTTGGATTCTAATGTGGCTCTCTTACTTCCCTACATGGTTCCCATTCAAAGTCCAAAAGCACCCCCCCTTTACACATATCTAAAACATTTATGAGCTTTTTGTTGTATGTAGAAGTCACTTTAAGAGTGTTCATTGAATTTACTAAGTAGTGACCTTCCAACCCAATTCATCTAGAATTCAAACATTTTAACCCTTAAAAGTTGGACTAGGTGATTGTGGAGTCTTTGGTTAATGTGAATCATTTGTTTAAAAGAATTGCAAAAGCACTCACTGGAAGTCAAACTACTATAGAAGACCTCCCCTTTTCACAACAAAATTCGAAAGATGAATAGTTGCACTTCTATCCTATTAGAAGGATTCTTCGTCATCCATTAGACAAAAAATGTCCTTGTTGATGTTAAGCCCCAATTGCACACAATGCAATAAAAACTTCATTGGAACACAACAAAATTGAAATGGATCCAAAGTAGAGCTCCAAATTGGGTTGCACTCCATAATAAGTTGCTTTGCAAGGGATGGTAGAATATGGAATACTTCTTTCACCTAATGTTTTCTAGGGATGATAATTCTAGTTGCAAAAGACAACACTTTTAGATTGAATTTTTTCCAAATTGTGCAATACATCTTTAAAAGTCATATGAAAAACTAAGTCATCTTGTTTTTTTCCAGCTTGTATTTTCAAGCAATGTCATAAATTGTATACGAGTATTTCAAGTTTTGATGAAATATTTGTAGCCAATTTAAATAATTGCAAACTAAAATCTTTAGTCAAATTAATCATTGGAGTTATAGTACAAGATATATTGGTGAAAATCAAGTGACATCTTAATATCTCTTCTTTCACCTCTAATAAATCATAAATGGATATCATGGATATTATAAGGGAATGAACTCTACCTGATTATGGTACAAGCATCCATGCTCACATCCATGAATGTACAAAACCATTTGGAATACAATATGCAATTGAATTGCAAAAAATCATAGTATATTCATACAAATTTAGAAAATTACTATTTAAAAAATATACATAATTTATAATTTTCTATGTATTTTAGAAATAGTCTTATGTGTTGATTCCACCCAAAACTATTCAAAAAATCATAGTTTGTTGACCATGTTCATACAAATTTAGAAAACTACTGTTTAAAAAAATATATAATTCCCAATTTTCCATGTGTTGTACAAATGGTCTTATGGGTTGATTCCACATTTCCATCCCAAAGTTTTCAATTAGAATTGCTTAAAAGATTTTTTGAAGGTGTTTCTAGTAATGACAAATTGTATCAAAACTTCAATTAAATCAAGTACTAGAATTGTAGAACGAGACTAAATGAAAAACATTTATAAACCCCCCAATTTGTACAAGATTAGAAGACCAAATTTTAAATTTGTACATGCTTTTATCTTTCAACCTTCAACATCTTATCATTTTTAGACTAGGGTATTTGCTATAGAAAGGTCTTCATATTTTACTTTAGGATCAACATATATTTTGTAAAAATGTTGCCAAGATAATCTAATTAATACACCCGTCAATAATGATACTAACTTGCACAAATTTGAAAATTATACAAATTTGTAAGATGTACGATTGATATTTTCATACTCTCTTGTAATAATATAATTGTTTTGCAATTTTCGTCTACTTTCATCCAATATTCATTCAAATTAGGGTAAGGAAGTCTTGCACTATTCAAACTCATGCAGTAATTGAATTATGTTATGTATATACTATGGTGGATACACTTTAGAAATTAGGAGGGCCTTTCTTGTCTTAGATTTCCCAGTCCTGAATGTCCAGGACAACACAATGTGGACAATTGAGGTTTGGGACCCTATTTCTTTTTCCATTTCTTTTTCTTGTAAAAGAAAACGATGAACATTTTTCCATTTTTAACCCTTGAATGTCAAGAAGGACATTTGGTGTCCTATGGATGACACAAAATTCTTGTAGTAGGACAAAAGTGCTACTATTCATCCTCGAAATTTTGTTGTAAAAAAGGAGGTCTTCAACAATTATAGTTTGACTTCCAGTGAGTGCTTTTGCTATTTCTAAACCCCATAATTCACACGGCAATGAAAGGGATGATTTCCTAGGTCACCCCTTCGTCCTTTAAGGGTTACTCTTCATATAAGTTTAAGCAAAGAAGGATTTTCAACGATTTTTAGGCCAAGCGAGTTCTACATACTACTGATACTAGCTCATAAAGGGACGAAGAACACATGTCAAGAATGGCCGATTAATTGATAATTATGCCACTGATCTCAAATTTAACCTTACATTGTAGGAACACCATCACAAAATATGGGTCCACTGATTTATCATGGCAGGCTCCATTTCTCCAGACAGTCTAAGCAAATCTGCTCATTGGATTCCAGACTAGTAAACACTCAACAGATCATGCACAAGTCACAAATTCTCCGTTGAACGAACTCTAACGCACTGGCCCGCAAGCATCCAAGGTACAGACAGTTGAATGCCTGCACCGTCACACAATTAATTGGAATCTGTACTCGGAAGTCTCCCTTCCACTCCCTTCCCTTCCGTGGTTCCCTTCTCTTCGGCAATCGGCACTGCAACTCTGCAAGCGCCCACAGATCGAGGAGAGTCATGCATTGACACTTTGACAGGGAAAGCGCAATTCAGTCAACCGGGCCCTCGAATGTACAACACACTAGTACTGAAAAGAATTAATTCAAGAAGGTCCGAGCAGGGACACAACGTACCTCCACAGAGAATATACGACAAGAACAAATGGAAGGGACTGTCGGAGAATAGAGCTTTCTTGATAGAACGTCAGCCACGAGTTCCGATCCCGCCATCGCAGCAAGTTCCCTTAGCCTGAATGGAAAGCCAAAGTTGCGAAACCAGAACCCATAGTGGATGATGTAACGCCCCAAACAGCGCAAGTGTACTCTGATTATATATTCTGCATTCATCAAACAGATGCCACATGAGCTACATCAATTGCTTCAATCCAGGGAACGGTACTAGTCACTCGTCACAGAATCAAGGAGAGGAGTGACAGAATCTACTCACAAGTTCACTCTATTTCTGTCTGTTACGGTTGCTGGTGAACAAGCAGATAAGGGCGATGCCACGCGCAGCCACACCGTAGGCTACAAGGACTATTAGGCACCGTTTCCAGTTGGCGATAGAATAGTCGAGGCTCTCCAGAACGGCACACCGTGTAATAATCCAGACGCCTCTGTAACTGCCACCCACTCAACAACAACATAGTCCGTCTCAGGATTTCCATGATTCAGAGGCCAGTAATCGTTAATTAGTAACGCCTATTTATATTTAAGTGAAGACATTCGGAATGGATCAGAAAAGGTCTAGAAAGTTTGAGGCCTAGAAATAAATAAATGCTTGCAGCATACATGCAAACAACAAATCCTACCGTGAGTAAGTTTTTATGTCAACCAAAAAGCCTTCAGTCCTCAGCAATGTCAATACTCAATACATGTACTTCAAATGAAGTAGTCTCACTTACTTTGAAGCATTCGCAACAACGTAAGCCTCGTTGGCATAACGAGCATAACTGAGATACTGAAGTTTGAGGATGAATCCGCCCCGTTTGACCGTTATAATCAAAGTAGCCAAAATGGGCAAAAACACCGACCACTGCATGCATGCCAACGAGAGGCATCTGTCAGCACTGCGAGCACGAAGTCACTCGACTGCTTCAAGCTCACACCACTAATTACTCTGTGGACAGGACGTAGGTCGTTGCACTCACCAGTTGAGCCGGTGCAGGTTCAAGAAGGATGGAGCAGATGTACGCAATGCCCGTCACACAATACACCAGGACCAATGTCACCGTAAAATTACTCACGAATGTTGATCGCGGGTTGCTGAAGAAATAGAACATGGACAGGTAAATGACAGGCTTAATCACTACATTGAAGAGGTCTACCACGTCCTTGGCGAGGAAGAAAGCGACCCGATTGATTCCGGATGCACTCTCACGCCAGAACGTGAGCTTGTCATTGGAGAATGTTCTCAACGAAGCAATCATAATCAGAAGAGCTGCAGCAGTTCACACCATGCGAAAGTCAAACCGCGCCATCAGTCACCGAGAACTAAAACAGATAGACAGTATCCTGGAAACCCATGCAGGCAAGGCAGGACAACTGAAGACGGGTTAACGGGTCAGGACGATTCAGACGCTTCAGACTCTAATCGATATTCTGAACTAAGTATCTACATTAATTACGCGATGTTGCTAAACCCCATCATTTGAATATGGATAGATCGACCTTTCTCGCATGCAGTGGACCTCTAGAGCTGCAGATAAGAGTATGAAAATAGCCTCCGGCTCCGAGGAAAGAGGGCTTACCGAGAGCAATAAGAGTGTAAAAATAGCCTGCGGCTCCGAGGGTGGTATCCTTCATGTTGGAGAGGGGACCCAGACAGGCCCCCGCCAACAACAATATGACGTAGTCTTGAAACTGCACTCGGGATTCACGGAAACGTTGCTTGGTCAACCTGCACATGGGACACGCAGCAGCAGGTGCTTGCTTTG
Organism: Rhytidiadelphus loreus; assembly: GCA_947034895.1. Classification (NCBI taxonomy): domain Eukaryota; kingdom Viridiplantae; phylum Streptophyta; class Bryopsida; order Hypnales; family Hylocomiaceae; genus Rhytidiadelphus; species Rhytidiadelphus loreus. The sequence continues at coordinate 49,597,321 of OX344765.1, forward strand.
TCATTCTTCCCAAACAACATCATCCCTGGGTCTCGATGCAGACAAGCTCGGAAAATCGCACTGTTAATGTCAGGCTCAATTAATTGCTTGCCATGCACAGTAAATAAATTAATTGCAACCCTGCTATTGGAAGTGCATGGATGGCAGAGGTTTATTGCATGCACTGATTTCATAGCATGCAATGAAGTGGGCAGGGATGGAAGCGGATGAAGCAGAGCAGGACGAAGCGAGTCCCTACCGGCCCAAAATGATGAAGAACTGGCGGAGGAAACCCGGCGTGTGACGTCCGGATTTGTTGTCCACCCTTTGGAAGGACGAGATGATCAAGTCTTTGCGCACAATGAAGAAGGCCCGCACTTCCGTCCAGAAATCCTGCAAGAAGGAGGTTTTCTTGCGTTTGGGCCCCTCGGGCTTCGTCCGCTTCTTCATGCTTCTGCCAAGCGGTGTGCCGGACTGAAGCTCCGCGGCCCGGGTGGCCAGGTCAGCGGGGATGTTGTAGCCCTTGTTGATGAGCCACATGACCGGCAGGTTTTGCGGATCAAAGTCCGGTTGGTCCACGGGCACCGCGATGCCCTCCAGGGCGTCCAAGTAGTGATCCGGCGGGTTGATGCGATCCGGCACCACCAACCCAATCCCCGCGAAGTAGTCCTCCACTTCGCTCACGGGCCCCAGATACACCGTGCGCCCTCCCTTCGCCAGGAACATCACATCGTCGAACATTTTGAACAGCCCATAGCTGCACCACCACCAGACACCAGCCATGTAAATTATGATTCTGGGCCATCCCCATCCTCACTAACAGTAAGCAGTAGCAATGACACCAACGCACAACCAATGATGACGATTGATCAGTCAGTCAATGAGGGTGGAATGCATGTATGTATGCATGCATGCAAGGGGAGTCTACCTCGGTTGATGAAGCACGACGCCAACATTGACGCCCATACTAGCCTCGCGTCGCAAGGCCTGGAGCACCAAGCGGGACGAAGTACTGTCCAGGCCGGAGGTGGGCTCATCCAAAATCAACAGCGATGGCTCCATCACCATTTCCAGGCCCACGTTCACCCGCTTCCGTTGCCCACCCGAGATGCCCCGCTTTTCCACCGTGCCCACCTGCGAATCGCGAATGGGTCCCAGACCCAGCGCCGCGATGATCCTTTCCACCACCAACACGCGGTCGCGCTTGCTCGTGCCCACCGGCAGTCTGCGAGCCCGCCATAGCCATGCCCGTCAGACCACAACCGCCCGCCACTCGAGATCAGCTAGCAAGAAAGTAACCTACTCTACCTGATAGATTCGACCTTCACCGCTCCACGTTCAATTAAAGAAATGAATTAATTAATGACTCCAAGCCATTTTAGGAACCACTAAGTAACGACACCACTCCCGCCGCTGCAGCAGCAATGAACTCTAGACTAGTTACATATATCCTTACCTGTAGCGGGCGCTGAACCACAGATTCTCCTCCACCGTGAGATTGCCGTGAACGATGTCGTCCTGCGGCACGAAGCCAATGATGCTCTTGTACGACTGAATGGAGTCGCTTTTGCCATTGATAAACACGGCGCCTGTCGTGCGGCTCTGCGTGGCCTTGCCGGCCAGTGCATTCAGGAATGTCGTCTTGCCGGCGCCGGACGGGCCCATCACCGCCGTCACGCGGCCGGGCTTCAGCGTGCCCGTCACGTTGCTCAGAATCTTCTTGCCGGAGCCCTTGAGGAACAGCGACAGATCCACAAAGCTCAGTTCGATGGGCGGCCGCATTTTGCCCAGCATGTGCGGGGCCCCATAGTAGTCACCCCCCGACTCCACATCGTTGAAGCTGCTGCTGAGAGTGGCCTTCTCTTTCTCAATTTCGCCATACGCGTACGCAAAGATCTGACTCTGCGTCTGCGGCATTCGCAAGATGGCCGGTCGCTTCCGACTGCCATCCTTGCTTTTGCGGACGGATCCTTCCCCACTGGTACCCACCGGCCCAGCTGGCGCAGTTCCTACGGCGGCTGCATGGTCGTGGTCGTCGAGGTCATCGCTCGAATCTGTGGACACAAGCGCAGTGGGGCTTAAGGGAATGTTGGCCCCGTTTCTGATGTCTTCTTCGTGGATGGTGTCCGTCATGAATCCCAGCGGCGAGAAATGGCTCGCTGGGCCTCCAAACGTGCTCAGAGACTGCACGCACGAGAACGCAAATGTTTCTCAGCCGATCGGAAAATCAATTAATGGGGGAGCCTCGAGGGCAGGCTACCACAAGCTAGAGAACGTTTGACATCTACCATCGCCAAATCCTACGCACCTGAAGCTCCGATCGGTCGGCAAACGCTGGCCGTTTGCGTGACACGCTGTGGCTGAGTCTCCGCGAGAAATGAGTGGCGCCGCGTTTGGCAGCATCCTTGGCCTGCCGGAAGCGCTCCAGGCCTGATATGCTCTCCACGGCCTGCTTCTGTGCCTTATCCCGGGCTTTGGACTTGCGCTTCTTGCGAATGTCCATGAGCCAGTCGGAACACGTAAACACCAGCAACAGAGTGATGGTCAAAATCGCCTGCAAGCATACGTAATTCATTGTTTCAAGTCCCCGCATGATCACGATTCTGGCTCATTCCCCCAGGCTCACACCATCGATTCCCACTTACCATTCCGACAGACAGACAGACGTACAATCAGCCTTTCTTTTTTCAAATTTCCAATTTCTTGTTGTTCACGGGTTTGACTCCAAAAATTCAGTTGAGGGTATCAATTCTGGCGAATATTGTAAAATGTTATTGTTATTCGGGTAGCTACAATAGAATTTCTGATGACGTACAACAAATTTCAACGAAATTTGAAAAAAGACTGGCTCAATAACACATATTCTCCTTACATTTCCTAAAGGCTTGCAGATAGTCCAAAGCTTGTATTTGAAGAAATCTGGCGATATTTAGCCTAAAAAAGAATGGCCGTGACTGAGACCCAGATTATATGTCAAGAGAGCTCAAACATAACTGTGCAGCTCCTTGGGCTGGGGTCGACATTCTTATCGGTAGAGACTGAAACCATTAAAAGTATGCATAAATTGGGAGGACTCACAATGATCAATCCGCCAACGCCTGTCAGATTCTCCTTCTGCAACTCCTCCTCTGAGCAGGTCGTCAGCTTAGAGCATGCTGTTCATTCCCAAAGACCACCAAGACACCCCGCGTTAGCGGACATGGATCTCTTTACCCCCTCCTTCCATGACTGCCAAGCTAACTAAGGAATAACTTCCTCATCCTCAGGCTAGGCTCATTCATGTCCACGCACTAACAGCAAGTAAGCTGAAAACAGAGAGCCAAGCTTGGAGTTACTTACGTTCTTGATATGTTGAGCCAAGTCGACAGTAGTGCCTGCCAATGCACGATCATTACGTTCAGGCGAAGAAAGATGAGGATGACTGACCTCCATGCACAAACAGACTGCTAAAGGCTTGTTTTATATACAGAACTGACAACCCTCACAGTCAATTTCGTTAAGTTGGAGGAATTCCACGACTTTAGCACTTTCCACTTTGGCGATAGATTTTAGAGCTTTGTGCAGAGGAAAATATCACAACTCTTGGCGACCGTAATGCTGTCAATTTCACGTTCATCCTGCCTTCAATTCCAGATTCTAACAACTGGCAAGTCCGGCCTCAATTGAATTGGCCTACTGCACCTCGCTGAATTCTCGACATGCAGTCCCATGAGCTAGTATAAGTAATGTTCCAAATCTTTGGAACTTCGTCAAAGTATTAAACTCTATGTGCAGGCATATGTCACTCACCCTGAGGTGCAATTGGTAGCTTCGACGGTGGAAGGACAGAACTTGCCAGCTGGGCAGAAAATATTTTCAGTAGATCCAACATCCGCCCACTTATCAGCTCCCCCGCACAATCCATTTTGGCCGTGCGGCACCTGGTACTCATATCTGCAGCCACTCCCATTGTCAGAGCACACCTTGTCAGATATCGATTCCACCACAACAACACCAATCCTTGTTCATCCCCAATAAATGATCGATTCCCTGGCTGCTTATATAATAATCCTCGCTCCGCCAGCAATTAATTCCTGCCTTACGCTCGCACGATCCATATCTCTCATAGACTCTTCAGCAAACCAGTCTCTCCTTCAATAACAAATAGGCCCAGAGAATAAACACAAATCGAACGAGCTGGGAAAAGCTCCACTCGAAATATAATGCACAATTATCACCCAGTAGTCAGAGTCCCAAGCTGATCATACAGAAGTGAAGAAAGCAGAACTCACGGATCACATAGCTCCGATGTTGTGTTTAAGACCGCTCGTGGACAGTACGCACCAAGCGGGCAAGCTGCCAGGGAATGAAAATAAGGTAGCCGATACATACACAGTTAGGCGAAGAAGAATAGTCCTACCTAGGAACTACATCATGATACTGTAAGTATAATCAAACCACAAATAGTGATTTTGGTGAAACACGTAATAATATTCATCCTATATTGAGTTCAAACCAACACCCGGCTGAGCGAGCACTTACGAAACATGCACGAGAGGCCCCTTGGACAGAAAAAGCCATCACAGCACGGCAGAGGATTTTCATTCCGAACAGGCACTATCTCGCTGTAGAGGTCGACTGTATCGGTTACGGGTGGCATCGCAGACCATCCCGACTCACACCCCACACCCCAGGAAGATGAGTTACAATTTTCATTAGGTTCAGGGTTGTCCAAATCCTTGATATTTTTGAAGTATAACAGGATCTCTCCGTACCCACACAGGCGATTTTGGACAGTCTCGTCTGCGCACACCCATCCCCATGGCCAACATCCAAGTCACAAGATGTCCCTCCATCATCACCCATATATGCATTCCTACTTCTTCCCCGCGGCCACGACCGACAAATTGAGAAACCACGGCTGGCTGCCTTCGGCTTCCACAAGATTCCGTAAGATGCAACGAATTGATTGAACGTGCACACACCGGTGCACGTGCCTTGATTTCTCTATCATACGTATCCCAACATTTGACTAAGACATGACCACGACACTTGTTCACCGGACTTCATAGCTAGAAAATGCGACCTCCTTCGCAATTCAGACAGGGTCGTCAGTTGCTCTTCGACATAAGTGCCCTTGCTTTTGGCAAGCTATGTTGTGTGTTTGGACTTTTGATATGACTTGCTTTGGATATGATGGACATCAACGATACTGTAACATACTCAACGTTGATCTCAACATTAATTCATTAACAAGTGAACCGTGAATGTGAGGAAGGAGTGAGCTGTACCGGTGTCCGAGAAGCACTTCAGTAAATATGATGAATTCCACTCGAACCCGAACACCTCGTCCCTCTCCTTCTCCCTGCAGATAGATGCAAATCACAGGTAACCTCACGGTTTAGGGTACTAAAATGGCGGAACTGAGTAAAAATAGGGAGATTAAGCGCAGCAGAATTGGATCCTACAATTCATTAATTAAATAAGGGTTCCTGACCACATGGGATGAGAAGTGGGAAGTTCTAGCTGACATACTATCGTATTCCGGCAGATCGAACGAGCAGTGGGAGAGCGCGGGGCGCAGCAACTAAGCTAGATATTGAGATCGCATATGAAGCACTTACCCATTGGTAATACAAAAACTGTACTTCTTTTGAAGCTCGGTGGTGATGTTCTGAGTCGCAAACAGAACCTGCTGCTGCAAAATTAGAATGGCCTGGTCCACGGGAGGCCCGGGCGGCAAGGCCACGTCGGGCGGCAAGGCAGCGCCCGGAGGTGGAAATGTCACGCCGGAAGGCTGGGCTTGCACCCCGCCCAGCCAGCAGCTTACCACAAGGAGAAGGAGGAGAAGAAGGAGAAGCGCTTCGCACATTGTCCTGGGCACCCGCATGCGACTTGAATTGCGTTTTCCCGCCATGCCACAGGAATCCCAGTACCGCTGCAGTTCAAACTGCCTGGATCTAGGAGCCCTACCGCCGGCCGGCCACCGATTCTGTCCTCCCGATTCGCACTGCATGGAGAACCTAGTACCTGCTCCGCCAGCCTCGATCTGTCTAGTCAGACTGCCAGGCAGCAGATTTGCTAAAAACTTTTATTAAAATCCCCTCTCAAGCTCTCACGCACTCGATCTCCCCTATTCCAGAATTGCATACCCAGACCCAAGTTGATTGTCCTCGCCCTCCCACACAGTCGCTCCCCACACAGTCACAGTCGCTCCCCGCACACCTTCTCTCTCACTCCACTGCCTCGCGCAGTTCCGAACGAATTCAACCTGTGCTCCAGTCGATCCCTAAGTCGCTCCCCCACGCACGCTGCGGCATCCTCTCAAGCTAACGCCGCTCCATTCACAACCCGTCGCATCCAGTGCTCATTTACGCGCCCCCCACTGAATAGATCTGTCTGAACCCGGGGGCTGAAGCAATCGCATTCACGCGGGACCGCGTCCACAGCGCATCAGGTCAGTTCCTGAAAGTCAGCGGTAGCGTAACTTATTAACACTGGAAGGCCGCGGGCCCGCGGCCCCCAAGACCAACGTCGTCACCAAATTACCGGTACTCCGATTATTGGAGCAATAGGTGCAGTGCATTCAGTTGTTTGTTTCTACAGTTACTAGGGAAGTCATCCATCCGCCCTTACAGGATTTTACGCCCTTCTTACTTCACGTCCTTCTTAGTGCAGCTGCTCGCTTGAGCTTCTCCTTGAAAGGGAGACGCGCAGGCGCGCTCTCGGAAGGTTTGGGAACCGCCCTGAGGTCCTACCGCCCTACTAGTAGGGCCGCGCACATGTGCTGTGCTGAGGGCTGCGTAAGGTCCCTGACAGACCAGGGCGGGCCCCCACCTTCAAAATGAAAAGCACCTTGCTTGGACTGGGAGTTTAACTCCCACTGAATTTACTTTGGGTTTGGGGGAAAAGTATTAACACGGTCTGGCTCATTGTTTTGCTGAATCATTGTTTTCTGACGGTCCTGTGAGATTTTGGGCTGTGGTTAAATTCTTTTTGGATTAGGTATTTTTAATAATTTATTTATTGTTTACAATTTAGGGTTTATTTTTTATTAAATGATAGTGATTTATTATTTATTTATTGTTTGCAGTTTATTTTTTTATGAAGGATTTACTATTTTTTTTTTTAAATCATGATGTTTTTATAATTAAATTATGATGTTTAGGTCATTATTTATTTATTTCAATATTTAGGACTTGGTGTACAAATAAAAGTTGTCGATTACGAATTTCAGATTCAATTAGTATGGCTAGATTCACCAAAGCTATTATCAATTTTTTTTTTAAATTTTGAAAAGAAATATTCAGAATATCTTCTAAATTCAATTACAAGCAAAATATTGTCATTTTTTGAGTGAAACTTGTTGGAATGAATTTGAAATGAGGTTCTCTTCATATGGTGATTTTTTGAAATTAAAAAAAAAAAAAATCTATGACCTAATTTTTGCAAACCCAATTTTGAACTAAAATCCATGCAATTTTTGGCTTGACTAACTTCCACATTTGTAATTCTAGAAAAATATGAATTCTAGTAACACCAAATCCAACCATTAGATAGGACAAAAACTTGATGAAGTATCACCACAAATTAGATGACTTTCATCCAAGGTGTAATGAGAAAGAAAATTGACTTTCATTCTGTACATCGTCCAAAAAATGGACGTCGGAGCGCTTAGGGGTTAACTTTGAGCTAAGTTAGAGTGGAAAAGGTTGTGAGCCCCTTATTGCCGATCAGGGTGGATTGACCCCCTCACTCGTCCTTACCAAGGGTGCAAGTAAAAAAAATGCCCCCTATTTTGGGCCATTCTAGGGTATAATCTTGACCTCACCTAGCTAATTCGGGGTCTCTGATTGCAGAAATGAATTCAAAATTTTCAAAAAAATTCATGTGTAAAAAATAAATAATTCCAGGGTTTGCCCGCAGGGCCGAGCGAGGGGGTCAGTTCTCCCTGGCCTTACTGCCTTGCAAGCTTGAGATAAATTTGAGGTAACTTTGGGCCCGTACGGGTTGGCCCTGACGGGGAAGGTGGAGGAAACCGCTTTGGGCTGGGGAGCCCCAACCCGCCCTTTCCGGCCCTCACATCTGGTCCCGCACGGGCCCGTAAGGCTCCATGTGCGCAGGCCTAGTCTCGACCTTGCATGTTTCTGAAAGCAGACGAAATGTGTGCTGGTTTCAACACTAAAGTCCCCCATGACGTGTGGGAGAATTCGTAGTCCGGTATGGCTTGCTACATGCATGTGTGGAATTGGAATTTTCTTTGGCAACTTATTAGGTATGAAATCAGGTGTCAATATGTAAGCGTGTCAATAAACAAAAAGGACAATTCTTAACACTCGTTCTTCAACACTTATTTTGGCCCTTTTTCTGACACTCTTTCTCACTACAAATTTTTTTAATACTTCTTTCCGAGGTCCTTTCCACCCTAAAATGTTGAAATAAATTTTGACCTTGCGGGGGACACTTTAGTGTGAAGAAAAGAGTGTCAAAATGTTGTGATTTACATGTCAACTCATTGTTCAACGCTAGTTAGTGTTGAAACTCATGTCGAAATAAAAGTGTCAAATACAACAAACATTTTTGGATAGTATCCACTTTCTATGTTAAAATTCTCTACATGTTGTAGAAATTCAAAATCTGTCTTTGAAAGCAAGAAAAATGTGCAAACTAAAACGTTCTATTGTAATACTCACAAGTGCTCAACCTAAAAGATAGTTAGGTTACTTTTTGAAAATTTGTAATAAATAATTGAAATTCCTACAATTTGACTACAAATATACCTTACAATACCATTGGCCCATGTAGAACATTCTTCCTACTTTCTAATTCATATCTTGTATAATTTTTCAAAAGCTTCCTCAAATATTATTAACTAGATAAAGTACACTTTTGCAATATTCTTCATCCCCTAATGGATGGTTGAGAGCCTATTGTAGAGGGCAACTTTACAAGATTATAGCCTAATAGGAGCCAAAAAGCCAAATAAATGGCTTCTAAATGGTTAGACAATTCATTTTTATATTCAAAAACAGATGATCACCATTTGATTTTGTTCAAATTATACAATAGATTTTTTTATTTTAGTCAATATATATAAAATACAAGATATCATCTATATTATAATACATTTCAATTAGCACTTTTGATTTTTGTTCTTAAAATATGATTTTGGCATTCAAAATGATTTTTTTTACTTTTAAAATCTCCTTGAAATGAATATTTTATTCTTATTTGAAGTTGAAAGTATATTAATAATTACATTCTAAAATATAAAATGACATGAAATGTTGCCATTTATATTGTAATATTTTCAAGAATATTCTATACAATAATAAAATTATGCCTACAACAAAATTTCAAGGTTTCTTAGTATATTTAATTCTAATTTTAACTACTTTTCATTTTTTCCTCAAAATTCAAGCAATTTCAATATTTCACCAAAAAATACTAAAACATTTATGACATATACAAGGCCTTTGATTTTTTGTAAATGTAAGAAACCTTTGTCCTATTTGTTGCATATTGTTTTAGTCTTGGGGGGGTCACTTAGAGTGTCCATTGGAACTTATGTGCAAACAAACTTTGGACCCCTATATACTTTCTGAATTTTAAATAAAACAAAATTAAAAAATTATGAATAGATTTTCTTACTTTGAAAGTTTATGTTTTGAATTATTGATATTTTTATTTGTTAATAATAATTAGTTACAAACTTTTGAAGTAAAAAGATACACTGTGGAATTGAAAAATAACTTTCACCCCCCTATATTATATATAAAAGAATTGTCTAAAAATGAACAAAAATTCCTAAAAATAATTCTCTATTGAAAGCTCATTTTGAGTTGAATATTGATTTAATGGTCATCTAAATGTGTTCTCTATAATTATTTGAGTTGAAAAACATGCCATTTTAGTTCATTTTCAACCTCTTCTAGAAATCATTTCATATTTTATTTGAGTTGAAAATTTTGGAAATAGAAACCTATAGTCATTATTAAACAATGCTCAAAATTTTAAATTGAAATTATAGTTTATTAGAAACCACTTATTTGCACATGGTTTGTTGTAGTAGAACTAAGTGTACCCCCCAAGGTTTTAGTACTTGTACTTTTGGAGACTACTTTTTAAAAATTTATGATTTGAAAAAATATAAAGAATATTAAAATTATTTCAATTCAAGAAAATTCTATCCTAGGAATATCAACTATTCTCTATGTACAATATTTTTTGCATAAAATACTCAAGAAAGTGAAAAATTTCACAAAAATATATATCATGACATTTGGTGATTTTTCTACTGAATTTGTAATCTATATATGCATGAATTCTTTTACACTTATTATTCAAAGAGAAACTTTCATATTTTTTAATAAGTCATATTTCAGAATATTTTGGTGAAAATTTAAAATTATCAAGAAATTTTGAATAAATATTGAAATCAATTCATATCATTTGCAAAATAGGCTTTAACAATTAAATTTTTTTCTATAGGAATAAATACTATTATAGTGCTGAACATTGAAGTGTATATCAAATTTTTTGTCATCCTATATTTAAATAATCAATGGACCTTGGTTAAAGGTTTGGAATTGAGAATGCAATAAAATGTTGGATTTTAAGATTCTTATTTTACACTTTCAAATCAACTTCATTTCATTAGTGGAACTCCTATTCGAAAACATCTCTATTATAACTTCTAAAATTTACGTACAAAGTCAAGATCTTGACATACTCAAAGACACTACACTTGTACTTTGCATTTTGAGAATCTTAATTGTTTAAAATTGTTGTGGTTCTATACTTTTTCTCTCTCAAGCATGATTTGCCATGGCCCATTATCTTTTTTGTCTTTGAGCTTGCTTCTAATGGGTTCTATTCTAATCCCTAAGTCAAATGCAAATTTTATTGGGTTCATTTTAAGAGTTTTTTATGCCCTTCCAATGATGACAATAGTGTTTCACCAATGGAAATCAGGTACTATATTTAGTGAGTCATTTAAAGTGTTCTAATAACGATGCTCTTCTACGGCTCAAATTAATGGGATGGTAACTTACTAAGATCAATGCTTCCACCCAAGGTAGACTAGCTTCATTCTGTCAACCTACTTTTGGCAACAATTCCATCTAGCAAAACATTCAAATTCATTCATTTTCTGATAAAATTAGTGCATTAATACCAATAAAGTGGTTACATGCCAATCCTTTACTGGTGAGTACTTAAGTGTCATTCGATAGATAGAAAGGTAGTTATGGGTTTGTTTATAGGGCATTTATGACTCCACTCCATGGATGGTTTTGTAATTTGAGGGTAGACACTTCAAAAATTCACAAAAATTACAATTGTAACTGAAAATTGAAAATTTTACTTGGGTTTAATTTGTGAAACAAACACAACACCTCTGAAAAATATGTGCCTATCTTAGAGTTGACCCCAAGATATTCAAATCACAAATTAGGGTTGTAATAGGCTTGTCTACCTTAGTTCTCTTTGACCTAGGTGAACTGCCCTCCTTGCTTATCCTCCTGAAGTCCCCGATTTTTTCCCCAAGAGTGCGTGTTTAAAAAGCCCCCTATTGACCATTCCCCGTAATTTAGGGCCTCTAATTGCAAATATGAATTCAAAATTTCAAATTTTTTTCCTGCCGTCCGTGGCAAATAAAGACCGTCCAGCCCACTCCGCAGGGATAAAAGCGGGGACGAGCGAGGGTCGGTTAACTTATTAGTTCACCCCTGCCGCTGCCGCGCGTTCCCGGAAAGTTATGACTGTTTCCTTCCCTGGCCATTCCAGTATCTTATCTTACTCCGTATTCGTCAATTTCCGGTCCGGTAATAGCATTGAGTGGGCCCCGCATACCGTCACTAGTACTGTAACTTCCAGTCAGTCCTGCTAGTCAGGCCGACGGAAGTCCGAACTCCCCGACGGATTCATCCGTCGGTTCCCACTGACGCGCACTCTACAGTACTGTAGCTCCCAGGCTACTGACCTACTCATCAGCCAGTCGTGCACCTCGTGCATCCGCCCAGTGTCGCCTCGAAGGTTCTTTCGTGGTGGTTCACATTGCCGTGTCTTGTACCGGTCCCGTCCCTCAGAGCATCTTCAGTGGACAGGCATCTGTCCGACGTTCATCGAGCGAGGCAAAACAACTGAAGATTGGGGTGCCTGGACCACCTGCAGTCCTGCACAACGCGCTATTTGAACTTCCAAGTCTCTTGGCTCTTGGTGTGGAAAAGCAAAAGCAATAGCAAAAGAATCTCTTTAATTATTGATAATGGCAATACTATCCTCTGCATGAAGAAAAAAAATGTATGGGATGGAATCCTCCTATTTTCAAGCACACATGGAATCACAGTTGTCAATTGTAACACCCAAAGAATCATTGCGGTCTCTTTGGGGGACAAAATGGATTTTGGGCAAGCTCCTGTGGTCTCAATTTCTATCGTGATTTTTGGAAAAAAATTCTTAAGATAAAAAAATACATTAGTTTTAGGGGAATACAATTTTTATTTCAATCGGTGCTTGAGAACAAAAAGTTATGCTATCCTAAGCACAATTTTCACCTTGTTGGGTACCAAAAGAAATCACACAAAAACTAAAATAAAACTTCAAGTCTTTTTTTATAGATCATGTTTTTGTCTACATAGAAAGTACACAAAGAGTACATAGATTCATTTCATTTACACTAGCAATGTGAAATTTATAGAGCATCTTGTTTTTTGGGCAACCACAACATCTTTGTGAGAAAATAATGTATTGGATTCTTTTTTTAACTCAATTCTCACAATTTAAAAAACTAACAAAAAAAACAAGGTTTGCTTGCTTGCTAAAACAATTTCACCATTGGCATTAGTGTGTTTCAATTCCATTTTAGAGATGTTAACCCCTAAAGGACCATTGTCCCCTCAGGGGACAAAATGGATTTTGGGGTTCCTATGATCTCAATTTTTAGTGAAAATTTTTGAAACTTTCTCATAAGATAGGAAAACCTATTAGCTTCGTGGGAATATAAATTTTATTTCAATTAGTGCCCAAGAACAAAAGTTATGGCATCTTAAACATAATTTTCACATCACCGGGCAGAAAAATAAATCTACAAAAATTTGAAATTTATTTTTATTTTTTTTAATTCTTGAAGATCATATTTTTGTCTATATGTGAAGCTTTGATTCATTCCATTTGGATTAGTAATGTGAAAGTTATGAACAATCTTGTTTTTTGGGCAATTTGAGCATCTTCTTGAAAAAATAACTTATAGAATGCAATTTTGAATGCAATTTTCACATTTTTTCAAAAAAAATTGTTTGACAAGGTTCAGTTGTCTATTTAGAACAATCTCACTGTTGAGATTATTGTGTTTCAATACCATTTTAGAGCTATTAGTGATTTAGTTTTTTCTTTCAATCTTAGACCTACTTCTCCTTAACAATTTTTTAAAGAATGAAAATCAATTTTTTTTTTTTTTTTTTTTTTTTTTTTTTTAATTCTAGACTTTCAACTCAATTCTTCAACACAAAATATTTTAAATTCAAGGTCCATCGTGCAAATTTTTTCTACAAATGGCATTCAAAGTCATCTGAAATTCCAAGCCAGTGTTCAAAAAAACTTTCTTTTTTCAACTTTGAATGATAATATCTTTCAATCTGTACGGTCAAACTCCATGAAATTTTTATCACATGATCTTCAACTAGTAAAGTACAAGATCCTACGGTTAGATTCTAAAAACAAGTATTTTGTTTTGTTTTTTTGAATGAATGTAGCAGAATTGGTAGTTTTGAGTAGTTTTTGACAGAAGAATGGCCTTGGTCCTTTAGGGGTTAACAATTTAGTTTTTTCTTCTATCCTATACTTTCTTCTACTCAACAATTTTCTTAAGAATGAAAATTAAGTATTTTTTATTTTTATTTTCCCCTGGACTCTCAACTCTCAAAGCTTCTTGATAAATTTTCTCTAATTAAAAATTTATAGTGCAAAAAAATTAAATTACGAGGGTTCGAAGTCAAATAATCTAATCATGCATAGTGCAAAAAAACTTGTTTTCTTCACATATTTCTTGCAATCTATTGCAAAATTTTCAAAATTTCTTCTATACATTCTTACTCAATTCTAACACAAGATTCAACAATTAGATATGCAAAAAATTAATTTTCACATTTTTTTCTCCTTGCAATAGAAATGGCAGTTTTGAGTGTTTTTGACAATAAAAAGGTTGTGTTCCTTAAGGATTTCATTAATTATTTAGTAGAGGAATCTCCCCCAACTATTGGATAGAATATTTGTAACATTTTGATAGAGATGCAAAACATGGGCAAAATTGCAATTTGTACCAAGCAATTGGAAATATTTTGGCACTATCATGCATTTATTGTAGTTACTTTCTTTCCAAAAGTGCTTAAAAGTCAAACCACTCGAGATGTTCTTGTACAATGGATGGCCCACCTTAAACACCTCACTAGAGATTTTCATTAGATAAGAATTGAAGCTTGTGAGAGACCTTCCAGCCATGGTTCCCTATGCTGCGAACTATGGCCGGACGATCTGATCAATTAATTATTAAATAAAATAAAATAATAAAAAATATTTTTAAATTAATTCATTAATGCAGTCTGACCTGGCAGTCTCTGTGCCAGGTCGGACTGCTGGTTCTGCAACGTTCCCACACTCCGGGAACGTTAAAGAACTCGAGGTCTCCCAATGGCCTGAAAACTCTTATAATTATTTTCAATTTTCCAAAATAGTTATTGTTGTGGCACTCGTGGTTTTGATTGGAGTGATGAAGCTAATTACATTTATCAATATGTCAATAAATGTAAAAAACATCAATTATACATCCCAATGTATGTCCATTCATTCTAACGTAACAACATTATTCCCTCACAATTTTTTTGGGTGAAGAAGTGTCATTTTTATCCATTAAAAAAGATATAATATTTTTCAAAATATCCCAATATTATTTTCCTATATTGCAACTCCACAAAAAAGGTACCTTGACAAAATCTCTATGCCTCACCAACTCGTCCACCACAATCTTCCATGTACTACACTGCAGACTTTGATTTACAACTTTACTAGAATTACACTACTTTACATTAATGCAGACTCAAATATAACTACACTGTATTGATTTTCACCGAACATTTTTTTGACAATAACTTATAGAATGAGAGCATTTGTATCCCAAACCAAACCAAATGACCAACTGCAACTTTACAAGCTTGTAAGCAAAGGTAAAAAAATCACTCTACTTTACCTTTGCTTATTCAATGCTTTGTCCCAAGCTCTTCAAATGTATCCCTTTAGATTTCAAGTAGAAGTCTTTTTGGAAAATGAAGTTATTCATTTTTTGCTTTCAAAACATTTTCTTAACCCCTAAAGGACCAAGGCCTTTTTTCTGCCAGAAAACACTCAAAACTGCCATACCTATAGCAAGGAATAAAGAAAATTGAAAAATTATTTTATTTTCATATCTAACCGTAAGATCTTACACCTAACTAGTATGAGAGTTTGTGGAAAAAATTTCAGAATTTTTGACCGCTTAGATTGCAAAATATCTGCGTTTAAAGTGGAAAAAACAAGTTTTTCAGCACATTGCCGGACTAGATTTTTTGACTT
The DNA here is from genome assembly GCA_947034895.1 of Rhytidiadelphus loreus. NCBI lineage: Eukaryota > Viridiplantae > Streptophyta > Bryopsida > Hypnales > Hylocomiaceae > Rhytidiadelphus > Rhytidiadelphus loreus. Next base: position 49,612,885 of record OX344765.1, read on the forward strand.
TGAACATTTTTAACTTAAATTTTTTGCACTACAAAATTTTGAGCTTTAAATCTTTATAGTGGAGAATTGAGTTGAGAGTCTAGGTAAAAAAAAAAATTCAAAAAAAATTTAATTATCATTCTTAAAAAAATTGTTAAGTAGAAGTAGGTGTGAGATAGAAGGAAAATCTAAAATATTCATATATTTTAGATGGAATTAAAATACATTAATCCCAATGGTGAGATTGTTCTAGCAAGTAAATCAGACCATGCAAAAAAAAAAACATTGAAAAATTTGAAAAATTGCATTCAGAAATGAATCCTACAAGTAATTTTTTTCCAGAAGATGCTCTGACTGCCCGAAAAACAAGAATGTCCATAACTTTCTCATAAAATATCCAAATGAAATGAATCAAATCTTTCCAGATAGACAAAAATGTAATCTATGAGAAAAAAATAATATAAAAAATAAAATTCAAATTTTTGTCCATTTTTGGGGCTGCCCGAGCTGCCCGCCGTCCCCTTGATTGAGCTTATTTGGTCATAACTATTGTTCCCGGGCACCGATTTTGAAAAAAATTATATTCCCACGAAGCTAATCAACTTTTCTACCTCCAAAAAAAATTTCAAAAAATTAGGAGAAAATTTCAGCCTGTAGGTACCTGCCCGAAAACGCATTTGTCCCCCGAAGGGACAATGGTCCTTTAGGGGTTAATGCAGATTTCAACCATAGAGATTAGAAGTGAATTTGGTGGTGTTACAATATGTCAAATTTGGTGCACATCTACTGATGCACTTTGCAGCAAATTTTGTGTGTTGAGAGACATAGTATTTAAATGTTTGCAGTGACATCTTCATGTTAACAAGCATACAAAAATCAAAAGATTTAAAATAAACATACAATTTTTTATAAATTTATGTTAAAAATAAAAATTAGAACATGCAATCCATTTATGGTGTAAGCTTATATACACCTATGGCATTGATTTGACTGAATTACATATTACAATATCACAAGGTCAATCCTAATAACTAAACATGAATCTAATGATCTTGAAAACTACAAAACATTCAAATTACATTTATGTTGTTAACCCCTAGAATTTCAAAGAACCAAAAAATGGTTTTAAAATTTTTATTTGGTCAACTGCTAACAGAGGTTTAACTTTTAGTAAAACTTTTTTTTTTTCTAACATGATTTTTCAATACGAATCTGAGAGTATCAAATCCGAGTACTTATGTATTTTCTGGATTTAAAAAATAATAATGCAAAAATTTCAGGGTTTTTTTGGAATTTTCGTGGACCTTTGGGACTCCGCCGCGTGGCACGCTGACTGTGCACTTTGAGGAAGGGTTTATTCGGGTTGGGGGCAGAGGGTTCAGGCCTTCAGGGCCAACCCGTGACTAATAATGGCCGAGTTTCTACCGTGGTCTCTCCCACTGCCACTCCTAACTTAATGCGAAGACCCTGCCCAACCCAGGGGGTTATCAAATTTGGAAATCAGACTTGGAACCCGACTCATGGCAAGGGCGTCTGAGATTGAAGATTTCTGTACGTATTGTATGGGAAGTTCATAAGAAGATCTTACGGTTACTTCCCCAAAAAAATTGCTCTCATTTCTCCTGGAAAATTACAAGGCAAAACTGTCCATTTTTCCACACTATTTGCTATAAACAGAAACAAATTTGAGGGGTTCATATGCATATATTAGCATACATTGGGATATAGTAATGTTCTGTTGGTGTATTACTAACGTACATTGTGATATTTGGAGATCTTCCACAACTTGGATTGAACTGTACATTTCACGCAGCCCCTGTGACCTTACGGTTAAACGAGAGTCAAGTTTTCAGCTGGAGAGTCGAATTAATCTGTGCTATGAGCTGAAGTTTAGTGTCAATGGAATGGCAGGAATCAAAACAGGGCACATGACACAATAATGGACCCAGATGCCATTACTCCGTAGAAGTGCTTGGACCCAATTTCAGTGAAGTTTTGAATGCAGGATCAAGCATCAGACAGTGATTGAATTGGAAGGCGCTATTTACGTGGGAGAGCGCTGCGTTTGATCCCCATGTGAGCAGTCCTGCTTTGCACGACATCACTGCACTGGAAACACGGTGCTTCGGTATTATCTTCCTACTGTCTACAGTTTACAGTTTTTTATTCTCAAGACTCAGATTGTGGACAGTACTTCGGTCCTGACCTCTCGTGTTCATTAGGGTTTCACTAAGACACCTATTTTTGTTGTTCGGTTTGAATTGGATAGTTATTCTGGAGGTAGGAAAACGGGGTTCCTGGAGCCATAAACCGGAAGGAACTTGATCATTCGAGCTTGATCTCGAACATATTGTACAAATCTTAATGCAATAAGCCACATGTAAAATGTTCATTCATTTGAATTTCCATATTAAGAGTACATCGGAATGCCAAACACAGGCACCTGAAGGTCCTTATGATACATGGCGACGACGACAGCAGAGAAAACTAAGCCCAGATTAGAAAGCAAACTATCCGGTGTGAATCAAAAAAACAAGTCGGCAGATGCAGAAAGTGACAAAGATGTATGAAATCTACCCACAGCCACCAAGAGACTAGACACAAAGCAAATAATGACACTCAAGGAAGAATCCTCATAAAATTTTGTCAATTGGAAATAGGTGCCAACTCATATCATTGAAAGCCGACAAGCATGGAAACGAAGCAGCATTCACAGGATGCTCTGTTACATGCTTTTGCATTCCTAACAAACAATCAGGCCTAGCATGCTTGGGCTTAGGAAACACAGACCAACTATCTTGGTATCTCTGGAAGCTGTTCCCCAGGATGGAGACCCATCCGAGGCACCATGGATCCAGATTCTCGTCCAGGAGATTGTTGTACAGAGAAGCGCCACAATGTGGCATGTAAAACAACGTGGGAGCGTGAGCTTGCCGCCTGCCCTTTTCGTCTCGAACGATTGGAGTGCATCCCAGATTTGTCAAGAACGCACACTCCATCTCAGATAACACCGGGTCATACACCAGAATATTCCCAATGCAGGGAAAACGGTCCTTCAACAGAAGAGCCAGACACATTTGGCAGCGCGACACCTCGCTGTCTAAAATGCTCCCCACACCCAGGACTACAAGCTCCACCACCGTTGGTGATTTCATTGCAGGCTGTGTCCCTCCAGCGTGGTATTCCTTCACTTTATGCTCCACATTTTCTATTATCAAACTCCCTGCCAGCAGAAGAAAAGCTCACTCTTCAGAAAGGAACTGAAAGACGATGATAACTATTTCTACAGCCGATGTGCGGCATGCTGGTTTAAGGACGTCCCACACATTGACCTCATGCGTCTTGCCACTTCCAGTGAATCCTTACTCTTCAGTAACGCCCAGAAACAGCAACAGTTAATGCGCAAAAACCAAGACTCGATGCTCACAGCTCTAAGTGCTTGCGGTAGAAGAAGTTTGGCATATATTATACAGCAACACCCGTTGGAAACCGGAGGATGAGAGGAACGTATACATGTGTAAATTCTCCACAAGCCCAGTCCTTCAACCCTAATATCATACACCCTAAAAAAATTATATAGTCGTCAAAATAAGGGCAGCACACGTACCGTCCGAGAAATGAAAAGTACACGCTTCGTGTTCGACTGAATTGGGACCTCCACTTGGAACAGCAGCGAAATCTCCCGACACAACCGAGTGATCAAAATGTCGACTCTCCCCTCTTCTCGCGTTAGCCAGCAACTTCTCTAGAATTTGCAAACACTGCATCTGCTCCACCAGTTTCTTGAAGAAGACCGAGCTCCGAACTCGCTCCAGAGACTTCTGAAGCTTCGCAAGCAGTCTCTGTTCTTCATCCGCGTCCCTCGAACCCCGATGTGAGTTGGGGCCATGTCCAGGGCAACAAGTCAGGTGCCCATCGTCCGCCCTTCTGTGCGAGAGTCGATTTGCATGAGGCTTTCCCTTACGAGGTCGCACTACTTGCCACTCGTCCTCGACCTCGTCGACGGGGGTCACGATTGGATCCTCCATCTCACCACATCAACTGAACTCTCCAGCTCCCATGCACAAGGTGCAATTAGCTAAGCAGCACGACCCTCGTCGACCGTCGGAAAACGTCCACGGGCTCTAGAGGAATGCCAAAACGATCGATCTCAAGCAGCGGATCACCAAGGGTCGACATTGAGGCTTTCCACCGCCACGATCGGTGGTCCAAGAATCCGGCGAGGAGTCCGTGTCCGAGCGCGAGGAGAGAAGCCGGGCACGTCCTGCTAAACCCTAATCGACGCCCATGACCCACCAAGACCATTGCCTGCGTGCCTGCCTGCGCTCAGGAAATCGAGAGAACAAGACAGGGACTCGGGGTACGGTGGGGGATCAATGAAACGCGGAGGCACCAACGGAACTTAAGTTTTAGCTGATTACACACTTTTTTCTGCCCTGATAGCTCGCGGTGATAGCCCTGGATAACTTTCAAGGATGAAAGTTTGATGTGAAATTGTTAACCCAGGAAGGACGCCGTGCACAATAAATGTCCAAGGAATGACAAGGAATTCTCCAGTGTACTATAGGACATAACTAGAACTATTCATCCTTGAAATTTTTTGTGGAAAGTGGAGAACATCTAAGGTAAACCAGCCTATGACAGGCAGATTGCCTGGTTTGCCTTGTTGACATATTTGAAATTTTGAATTTTTTTTTCCATATAAAGGCAAACATGAAAAATTGGTAGAACAATTGAAATTTTATTTTTTTGACAAAGTATGAATTTGTTACAGATTTTTGAAGTGAACTGGCCAAATGGCTCAAAACAATCTCTAGACTATCCCACAACCATCAAAAACTATACCCATGGTGGTCATCAAACCACCCAATGCAGTTACAATATTTCCTAACATGAACATGACATAAAGAAATAAAAAAAGTTAGTTCATGTAATGAATTACACTAGAAAGGGACGAGTTCCTAAAACAGTCTCTAACATCTCCATCACCATCATACAAAACATTGATTTCAGCCATCAACCTACCTAATGAAGTTTTGCTTACATTAATTAGAAAAAACCTGGCACAGATTGATGAAGAACTGTAATGGGTCATCTTATAGATGTCTGTATTAGGCACTTGGCCTGTTATAGGCTGGTTTACCTTATAGTAGCATGACTTCCAATGAAGTACTTTTGGATTTTTTTATTCCAATCACTCTTACAGTTACAGAATGCATGATCTCTAGCCAGGGGTCACCCCTGTGTCGTTCCAAGTTAAAGCAAGTTTGTCCCCAATACTCTCCGGAAAATAAACTTTTGACTTTTGACTGGTTGACAAGTACTCAATAGAACTTGAATTATTTTTCATTCAAAGTGCAATCAGACGTACTTTGAATAGGTATAAGAAAACTCAAATTTAACCCTTAACCCATAAACAACGCTAAGGATGTTATTGGCCAATGAATGACAAAGAATCTCTCCATATAGGAAGAAGTGCAACTATTCATCTTCCAAATTTTGTGTGAAAAGGGAACATTTTTTAGAATAATTTGACTTCCAATGAGTGCTTTTGCATTTTTTTTAAGCCAACAATTCACACGGTTCTAAAATAATTGATTTCTATGGTGACCAACTCGTTATTTAAGGGTTAAAGAATATCGTGGACGTTTTTTGTCCAATGGATGACTTCACCTAAGATTGTAGGATGACAAAAAAAGTTTTTTCATCCAATTTTTTTGGAAGTTGCTTGTGAACATTTCCAATGAATACTGTTGCAAATTTCCTCATTACAGTATATTGACTTTTCTAAAGAAAAAGATGCTTAATCCACGGATTGTCTTTGTAGTATATTATGGCCATTTCTTGTTATTTACTCTTGATGTGAATTTAGCCATAAACATGATCTCTTTTGAATTTGAGTCAAACTATTGAACTACTGAAATGAAGCTTATCAAGTTTAATTTCTACTCCAATTGAAAATTTTGAAAAATTCATGAATTTAAATATTTTATAGCATTATGAACTTTGGACCTATAACCATGGGTTTGTTGATTTTCTAATTTTAGAGTGACACAATAACTTTGATTTATACCATGATATTATATACTATAATATACATCTATAATAAGAATTTCATATATTTTGGAATATATTCTATATTTGATATGAATTTTTTTCATTTTTTTCTTGAAATATTCACAATAATTTCAAATTTTTCCCAAAAAACTTGAAAATTTTATTACTTGTAGTAGACATATGACTTCATCTCTAAAAAATAAATATAAGTTTTTCATACATATTTGCTTGCAAAATGGCATCAAACATGGTGATGCATAAGAAGGCTTGAAGCTACTGTTGTGGTCAAGGGCTTGTCCTGTAACTCCCGAGTGTCCAACACATGTTTACTAAAATTCAAACCCTTTTGAACTCATTCCAATTAAACTATCACTTTAAAAAAATCCATATAAATTGATTGTATTGATTGGTAGTGGAGAAAAGCCTAGAGTTCAAGGGAAAGGGACACATCCATTAATTGTACCGTTGAAAAGATTATAGTAGTCAAACAAGGAAATCTGTCAAGTTTAAGAGGCCAGATTTTGGCCTGTGGGGCGCTTAGGGGTTAAGGGTTAAAGGACATTTCTAGAAGCTCATGCATTCTTTTGTTGGAATAATCAAAATTGTTGATGCATTAGTCAATGGGTTCTTGATTGGATAGGTCTATTATAATCATATTTGCACATGGATCACATATGTTGCATTAGTGCAACACATTCCAATTTTCTTGATTTGCACAAGGGAGATTGTTTGATTCAAAGGTTGGATTATGAGAAGCCCAAAAACATTGCTTGTGTAGAAAGAGTAGCCAATACATGAGCAATTCTCCACTTATTTCCTCGTCTTACTAGGCTAACCAATTAGTCGCCAACCTACTCAATTACTCATGTTCATGTCCTAAAATTTCATACAAGATTCTTTGGATTGCTTTGTAAAGAATGAAATTATCTTTCAAGAGTTAAACATTTGGCAATGAAAATACATTGCTTCAAAATGAACTATATAAAAAATTTGTAGAAGAATTGGCAATTCAAAGTAACTACCAATGAAAATTTCACTCCAAATTTGAGTTTTCTTGTTCCTATGCAAAGTACTTTTGAATGTATTTCCAATGAGAAAAAATTCAAGTTCTAATTATTAACTAGTCAAAAGTCAAAAGTCCATTTCGAGGGGCAATTGCAAAGTGGACTAGGGTCGCTCTTAGCCTCTTCTATAAAAACCTAAGCCAAATTGTTTCATATTTTTTCAACACTCTTGCAATATTCTATAAATTTTCAAAGTTGAAAGCACTGGGTACCTATTGATGCCACTAGATTCTTTTTAAACCACCATCCCTCCTTCAAACAATTCTTCAACTCTCATTAGTTTGCTCATATAGACTAGTGGCAATTTTGAAAACCAAATGAACCTTTTTTTGCTCCCTAAAATAGATAGTAGTTTTGAAAACCTAGTGCAATTAGGTTTGTCTACCTTACATTACAAAACATCTAAGGCCTGAACAAGGCCGTGAGACAACATGTAGCTAGTGCAATTACACTTAAAGAATTATTATTATTTTTTCTTAAATTTCAAGGACTAATGTGGCACATCAATTTGGCGATTTCAAAAATACTTTTTAATTTTTCAATATTTTTTTTAGAAAAAAAATTACCAAAAGAATTAAAAATTATTTTTAAATTTTTCCTATACTTGCACCGGGGGCCAGAAGTTAAACGGCCCTATCTTGGCCTTAGATTTGACACATCCTCACCTTATAAAAACCACAAACAGAACTTGTTGACCAAAAAAAGCCAATGGGTGCATGAGTCCAACATCATTTGTCAAAGGGACATGAAGCCAATGACAAAGAGCCAAATCAACAAATATTTGCATAGGTATAGTCCTCAATTGTAATTAGAATTGAAACTCTATATAAACCTATGATACAAGCAAGGGTTGAAGATTTTGAACACATAGAGCATTATAACATGTTACAAATAATATCATATTTAACTTATCAACTTTTTGGCTATCAACAAAAATAATATATTATAATTCATAAATTAAAATTTTAAACCAAAAAATAAATTTAAAAAAAATAAAAAAATTGTACATTAAATATGGTAATTCCAGAAGAATGTTTTCTTTTATGAACAAATGATAAATTCTAATGAATTCAAGGTGATTATTAAGATTTTGTTTTTATTTATGTATTCAAGTAGATTTTGAAGGATCATTTTTTAGCTTTTGAGTTGAAAAAAAACTATTTCTTTTTAACTATAGAATAGTTGCACAACAAAGATTTGAAATATATATTGTACTAATGTTAAAAGACTAATATAAAAACGTAAAAACAATTACATGGGTGAAAAATCAAAATTTTATTTGGTTTAATCATTGCAAACATATGATTTTGGTTGAAGCAGCATTTCCGTAGCCTTAATATGATTTTGGTTGAAGATGAGCACTTAGCATTGTTGTGTTAGTTGAAAAGTTAGTCCTCCTTTGAGTAGGTTGGCTATCACGGCTATGGTTACCTAAGCGTTTAAAGCGATTTTTTCTATGTTTTTGTACTTTAAATTTAGTATCAAAAATCTTGGTAGTATGAGACTTAGGAACCATTGTTCCAACATGACGTGCTTCTATATTGCGTAAGAAGAGTCCATTTTTCTTTTTTAGTGAAAAGCAATTGAGACATTGGATCTGAGTGATTCTCAAATTCTATATTCCTATATTGTTGTGCAAGTAAAGCAGACATTGATGAAAATGTTGAGAGAATTTTTTCAATCATTTTCTCTTCAGTAATGGTATAGATCATTATTGAAAGAAAGCAAAAGCAAAAGCAATGCTTTATAGGACGTGGTGGTGAAAACTTACAATTGGAGGCTAACGTACTTACAATTGGAGGTTGATGTACTTACAGTTGGAGCCTACTAAGGAGACTTGTCATATATAATGCTATGAGATAACTACTCCGCAATCTTTTGCAAATGCAAAATTTTAGCAAAATTTACCATGGCTTACACTTACCATAGTTGTTAGTAGATGAAGATGTCAAAGTCCTCATGGTAAAAATAAATATATAAAAATATAATTATGTATAAAAATAAAAATAAAAATATTTGAAAATGAGGGATGAAAAAATAGCTTGGGTCCTATTGTGCTCCGAGAGTAGTAGTCAAAGAACAAGCAACTAGATGAAACAATAGGCGAAGATGCTAAAACCTCCTCCAAGTAAATTAAATTAAATAAAGCAAGCAAGGAAGCCACGAGCGCAAGGTCAAAGAGTAAGCAACTAGGGAGCAACGACCAAAGAGCATGCGGGTAGAGGAAGCAACAATAAGAGAAAGAGAGGAGATAGGGAGCTCAAGAGAAAAGAACAAAAACAAATCTGCCTAAAGGAAAACTAAAACGGAAGTTTTAATTTTAAGAAACTCAAAACCAAAGTACTAATAACCTCTCTCAGAGCAAAAAAAAATTAATGCAAAGCTCAAGATACAAATGATCAAAGAGCGTGTTGATAACATGTTGAGAATAGGAAACGAAACAAAACTACAAAGTATTATATAACCAAAATATGCAAGTAGAAATGAGTTAACTATTAAAATAACCATGGAGGTATCAAATATATACAAGGGAAAGAAGGCAAAATCCTTCTCTCTATTGGTCCAAGGGATTCTAATATAATCTCTAGATTCTAGTAGAACTAAAGTGAACTACAGTAGAGAGCGTATTAATAGAAGATATTTCTTAACATAATTCATAAGTAGTTGAGTCATTAGAGGAGATTTCAGCCCCTTGGAGGGCTGTGAGTTCCCAGACTGCGGGAACTCGTTCGTAGGGGGCCACAGCAGCTTGCAGACGTGGAATGGCGACTTCCACGTCGGAAAAAAATAAATTTTTTTTTCTGTTTTTTTTGCATTTCAAGAGTAAAACTTTTTTTTTTTTTTTTTTGAAATTTTTTTATCGGGAACAGCTGTTCCCCGAAAAACTGCAGGGGGACAGTTCCCCCGCAGCTGCTTGAAACGGCCCTCCAAGGGTCCGAAAACTCCTCTAATGACAAGGATGCTTAGAAAATCAAGAAAATTAAATGGGAAAGGTATTGCAAATATCTCCATGCATTATTTTGTATTTTGAAAAACAGTTGATAAATAATACACTTGTAGGTTGATTATTTGAGATTTGCATAAATTAAATAAAAAAGAAAAGTTTTAATTCAAGTCTCTTCCCTCTAAGTTTGAAGTTAGAGATGAAGGTGGTAAATAATTCATAAATAGTTGAGTACAAGGATGCTTCGAGAATCGAGAAAACTAAATGGGGAAGGTACTACAAAATTAATATCTCCATGCATTATTTTGTATTTTGAAAAATAGTTGATAAATAATACACCCGTAGGTTGATTATTTGAGATTTGCATAAATTAAATCAAAAGGGATAGTTTTTATTTAAATCTCTTTCTTCTAATTTTTAAGCTTGAAATTAAGGTGGTAAATAATACATGAGTATGATGAATTGATGATACTTGGAAGATAGAGAAATTCAAATGGAAAAGCTCTATCTAAAATCTACATTTATTATTTTGTATTTTAAATTCTACTTCATAAATAATACCCCAGTAGGATGACTTTTAGAGATTTGCATGATTCAAGAGGAGAAGATTTAATTTAAATCTCTTTCTTCTATTTTTTAATTTTAGATGAAGGTGATAAATTATACATAAGTATGATGATACATAGAGAATAGAGAAAATCAAATGGAAATGTTTTTATACAAATCTTCAAAGGGGTTCAAATTTAAAATCCACTTGATAAATAATACACTGATAGGATGTTAAGCCCTAAACTCTCATTGTCTCCGTAAGGGACAAATGGATCATTACATGGGATTCAGCCCTTCAGAAAGGCCGTTTTAGGTTGTTTCCGTTGCTAGGAACCTTACTAAATTACTTGGGAAAAAAAATAATTAAAAAAATATTAAAAAATAAAAAATAATAAAAAATAAAAAATATTAAAATGAAAAAATAATAATATTAAAAAATAACTTTTTAATATTTGCTGATGTGGTCAACTCTCGACCACATCAGCATCTTGTGTGGCGGAGTTCCCAGCGTTTGGGAACGCTAGGGAACTTGCAGCCTTCTAGTGCAGCAGAATTCCATCTAATGTTTGGCCAAGATCCTATTAGAAATAACATGTATGGTAAAACCTGATTTACATTTATCATTGAATTCATTCAAATTTTCATAATAAAAAATTTCATGCTTTTCTTTAAAATAAACTAAAAATATAGATTTGAAAAAGAGATTAAAAAAACTAGATGTTTTCTCGAATTGTGTGTTTAATAAATGACAACTATTATAGGGCTACAAATCTTTTTTCAACATCAACTCTAGTTTCAGTGTCAAGAAAAAAGAAAAGGTTCAAAAGAAGTCAAGGAACTTCTTTTTTTCCAAATAGAAAAAAAAGGAAGAGAGTGGAAAAGGTTTAAAAAAAGTAAGAAACTCCCTCTTCCATTTTGAAATAGGTAAAGTAGGAATAAAAAGGAAAAGTCTAAAAAAATCTAAATTTTTGTTTTCTATATTTGAAATAGAATAAATAGGAAAAAAAAAACTAGAGTTGCATAATCTGGAAAGGAAAAGATGCAAGTCTTAGATTTTTTTAATTGAACATTCCAAAATCTAAGAACACATTAATAAAAAATTGGGCCATAGAATTGGGCCTCAACACTTTACATTACCTAGGGCCGGAGTGATGAATTGAAATTTGGCCCTACAATTCCGCCTCAGCCTTTTACATTATCTTGGGTTGGAGTGGTGAATTGGGGCCGGATTGGAGGCAAATCGGTCCGGCCTTCCATTTGGCCCTAGGTCGTGTATAAACCGGCCCTAAGATAGTCCGTTGCGGCGATAATGTATTGATCACTCTTGGAGGTTTGGGGCAAGGGACCTATAAAATCCAAAAACCACTTTTTGAATGCACTTGTAGGTAAAATAGAGTGTAACTCTATGTGCGGAAAACTTTTTCTGCCGTAAGCTTAACATGCCGGGCATGTTTTATATAACTCGGCGAAATCTTTAAATAATGTGGGCCAATGATAGCCTGCCATCAAAATCTTTCTAGCCGTAGCATCTCCAGCAAAGTGGCCACCGCAAACGCCTTCATGACACCTACTTAATACAAAATAAGCTTCATTGCATTAGACTATTGCTTGGTAAAGCACCCTGTCTCGGCATGAATGGTACATAATATTGTCGATCATAGTGTAGGGTATACTCCTTCTTCATATCGTCCTTCTTTGCTCACTAGTTGCATCTTCTAGAATAATGGCATGCTTGAGTTAATCTTTGATTTCTTCATAACCAAAATTATCTTTTCTCACTGCCCTTTTGTTATGCAGCATAATTTGTCCTCGTCAGACAAGACTCCTTCCTCCGTATTTGAGTGTTGACATAGGTCTTCAATCAACTTAGCATGGTTAACTCATTGGCTTTTTGTTTGTTAAAAGATGAAATCGAATTGTTGGAGTGAGGCAAGTAACCTTATTGATCTTCCAGTCGGGTCCGTTTGTTGCATTATTTGCTTCAAAACATCCTGGCCACTTTGGACGATTATTGAAAAAGAGCTAGTTGATATATAATGCTTGACTTTCACACTTGAGAATTGCAATGATAGAAGTGTACGCTCAGAAATCAAGTACATGGTTTCGCAATCATTTAGTAATCTACTAGCATAGTATAGAGGGTGGACCCTGCCCGTGGAGTCATTTTGCATCAAAACCCCGTGGAAATTGACACCTAGCTGGCACAAGGATTGATGATAAATGGGATTTACCAATCTAGTTGCTGCATCATTAGATTGTTGGCCAATTTCTTCCATATATATTAGAGTCACAAGGAACAATCTTGAGTCTATAAGAAAGGAGTTCCTTTTTTTAATAGTGCCATGATTGGTTTAGCCTCCCCAGCCAAGTCAAGTATAAACCGGTTGTGATATGTAGCCATTCCCATGAGGGTAGACACTTTGGACCGATTCTCTGGGGTTTCATTTCTTGTATTTTTTGAACTTTCTCGGGGTTGATGTGGATCCCATATTTGGATACTACATGCCCCAACAAGCCTCCTTTGTGAAATCCAAATCGATATTTCTTGGGACTTAAAGAGCATTGTTTTTCAGATAGCTGTTAGAATGTTGCTCACATGTTGAGGGTGGGCGGATCTACTTCCATATATAGAAAAATTGTCAAGATACATCCTTATGAACTGGCCAAGGTGAGGGCCAAAGACTTTTATTTTAATTCGCTGGAATGTACTACTTGTGTTGCACAAATTGAATGGCATTCATAGATATGCATAAGGAGTCATGAATGTTGTTTTTTATACATCTTCCTCTCTAATCTTAATTTGATGATAGCCACTATATTTGTTGCAAGAGGAGTACATTTGGTCACCAATGACTTTGTCCAACAACTCACCAATAAAAGGGAGGGTCTACCAATCCTTTTTTGTGACCTTGTTTAAGGCCCTATAATTGATACATATCCTCCATTTACCTTCCTTCTTTGGTACTGTGACCACAAAAGAAAACCAATTGGTGTTCTTCACTTTTATAATGAAACCTCCTTCCAGTAACTTGTCTATTTCATTTTAAAGAATATTTCCCTTATTAGGGGCTAACCGTCTTTGACAAATTTGCACAGACTTTCCTCCTTCTAAGAGGTCAATATGATGCTCTTCTAATGTTATGCTTGGTAAGTCCCAATGATAGGTGATGAATAAATGCACGAATTCCTATACGATATCTTCAAGCGCATTTCTTTTCTGCAAGGAGAGGAGTGGACCAAATTGTACCTTTTTAAAGATTTCTTCTTCTTTACTTGTTTCTACTTTACAATTGACTTGGCATGTTATCACTTGTGGTAAAACTTCAAGCGCATAAACTTCTCCTTCTATTTTGTTGGTTGAGTGACTTGAGTATCAGTCTAAGAAGTTAGTCGTCCAATCTAAATCGTAATCTTCATCAAACAACACCTCAGAAGAGCTTGCTCTCCTTTTGCCATTCTTATTGTTTATTAATTGCACATTAATTTGGTGAGGGCTTTCGCTGTTTTATATGTAACCTCGGCTCTAGTAATTTATGGCCGTGACATCTATTAGCCAAAAGTGGCGTAGAATTATGGGATATCCATCCTTCTTATTGGCGATGGCTAGAACATGGATGTCGAGTTTTATCGTCACGCCATTGACAATTATGGGTAACTGAGAGATCATACCAATTGTTTTTATGCATTGCTGATTTGCCACTTTCAACCTATCGGAGGATCTTTTGTCTGTTGATAGTCCTAATTCATCAAATAACCACTTAGACATAACATTTACTAAAGTAAACAACCTTCAATGTCATGCCCCTGAATCGAAGCCATTACACGAGATGCTTTCATATCTTCTTTCATCTTTTGGGCAATATTTACTTCAATGATAGCTCTCCAAGGTTGTACTAATGCCTTGTCTTGGCTCCTGTTGGAGTGATGGGCATCTTGCAACTAGCTACCCGATTGTGATGTTTGCCGGTTGCTTTCCAAGGTCCGCGATGATGGAATAATCAACTTGGTCTCTACTCAAGAGCAAGTCATTGATCCCAATCCTCCGTCATAGCTTCTTGGTAAGAGAAGGTCCTTATCTCTTCTTGAATTTTACATGTTTATGTATGGGGTGGTATTGGCTTCAAGATCCACTAGGCGTCGGTCGCACTTGATCATCATGATCTCTTGCTCAGGATCTCTTTTCAACATTCACATGTTCCAACATGTCGATTTTTGCTATCTAGACTTTAGATACCATTGGGGACTTGGGGCAAGAACGTTGCTCATATTCTTTTCTTTCCTAGGGCAATCGCATTTGTAACACTAGTAGGAGTCCTTGTTTTTTTGGATGTTAGCACGAAACAAGAATGTCTTTTTATACATGAGCAAAGAAATGGGACTTTGGCCATGGGAGGCTTAATTCAGTTGGATGTTGTAAGAAATACGTCAACATTAGGGTCATAACAAGCTTTTGTCCTATCTAATGTTCATGTTTAAGAGAACATCACAAAAAACATAGTCACATTTCTCCTGAAGTCTTAAGAAACAAATAACTGTCCCGTTGGCAAAGGATTTCGGTTTGACTACAGGTAAGTTACTGAAACTTACTATGGGTTGAGGTAAAATGCTGACCACATGTGAAAAATACAAAGAAGGGGCAGCTCTCTAGCATCTTTTCTCAAAAATCTTGCATGCATGGATGGGAAAGTTGCAGAATGACTTCATTTTCTGTTGTACTTCCAATATAGCACAAATTGTATTAACAAGTCCTAAAAAATTAGTATAATGCGTTATAGTATATATACTATATGTAAATATTTGTCTTCATGCTCCCAAATACTTCATAATAAAACATATTTTGTTGTCAATTTTTGAAGATTCATTTTTTGACTGCATTGCAAATAAAATTCTTTTTTTGCTAAAGTTATTATTCATATCTTCTTCCAAACAACAAAGAATATTGGAAACAAAACAATGACTTTGCACTCACTTCCATTATGTGTTGTACTTTTTCCATTCTCCATTAAGGGCTTCAAAATAACTGGATTGCAAATATATTAGAAGACATTGCAATCTTCATATGTTCAATACTCAAATTCAATACTCCCAATGCAAATTCTTGTTTACATGTTCAAAAACAATATTGCTATCAACTTGGAATTTTATGAGGCAACTCTTCTTTTATAAATTGACATTTTGTTCCATTTCATTATTTTGTTAATAAAAAATTTATCTTGACGGTGTAGTAAAGTAATAGTATTGTAAAAGTAGGTATTAACCTTCTACTATTACTTTCACATCATTTAAACCCAAAACGCAGAAGGCACTACATTTTGGTATTGATGGAACTTTGAAGTGAATGAAATCCTTATCAAAACTACTCATTATTCTAATTAATTTTTTTTTAAGAATGATGTCTTCTTGAAGTGTAGTTTTAGCATCAGGCATTTGATTTTTATAATAAATGATTATGATTTTCCAATTCAACATTTTGTACAAGGGTGTCCACTGCAAATCTTCATTTTCTATTGTTGAGGGCTCTTCAAAATTAGCATCAAGAACAATACATCTTAGAGGAAAAATCACAATAGATATTCGTTTTCATAAGATTTATACTTTATAGAGTAGAAATGACTTGCATGGCCGCATGGGCTTACGATTTGACTGTGGATAAGTTTCTAAAAATTATTAGGGGCTGAGGTGAAATGTTGACTACATATGAAAAATACATGGGAAGGGTAGCCACATGGCATGGTTTTAAAAAAATGGTATTTGACATGGCATTTCAATGATATGGCATCCAATGAAGCTAAAGCCACTTCAGTACACGTTGATGCTGTCTGAAAATTTTAACCCCTAAATGCCCAAACACTATTTTTGTGATTTTGGGCAATTCACTACGAATTGAATTTTTATTCTTATTTTTTTTGAAATTTTTATAGAACATGTTCTGAAGGGTACCTTTAAGGCACAATAATTTTCATTAACTTTTGACTACATGGTATGTAATTTTCATTGCTTAACAGGCTACTCAGAAAATTCTTAAAATTTCTTTATTTCTAAAATAAAAATTTGAAATTGGTTTTCTAGATTTATATATGCGTAAAAAGTTTTTAGTCATTTCATTTTCATCAATGAGATGAAAGTTATGAGGAGTTTTAGTTTACGGGCAATTATGAATTTGCTACTCTAAAATAAACTTTGAAGTCCTTTATTTAACTCAATTTTCAATTTTCTTGTAAAAAAATAAAATTGTAGGATGTACATTATTTATTGCAACATTGCAATTATTGTAATTGACATTTTTCAAATCTATAACTAAATTATTGACAATTCAGTATTTTTAATCATTATTTTTTTTCTACTTACTATCTTTTTTTCTATATGTTGTAAAATTTCAAAGGATCATAAATTTTTCAAGCATGTAGCCAACTTGCCTTTGAAGAATGAATCCAAAGAAGTACCATCAATATGGGCATTTTTGTATATAAATGTGGCCTTGTGAAGTGTAGCTGCCTATTTTTTTGGAAAGCCAATTAAAGAATTTCTATCAATTCAAACACTAATAGCTTGCAATCTACACAATGGAAATTTTTGAATTTTTTTCCACATCTTTTTAAATTAGTGTATTGCAAGATCCTAAGAAAATATGTGTACAAATGTTTTGTTTCTCTAAACTTTAGTACTTGACCTAGAAATGATAGTTTTGGAGCATTTTTGGTGAAAGCATAGTCAAAAACATTTAGATTAACACTGTTTTTGAAGACATCAATTAAAATGTCAACTGAGACATCTTCTAAAACATCTAGATTTTTTTTGCAATGTCAACTAGAACATCAATTGAGACATCGTAGAGGATGTCTACATATTTTTTGCAATGTCAACTAACACGTCAATTGGGATGTCCAAATGTTTTTTCATAAAATATAATCTCTAAGTTTCACATATCCCATATGCTTTGTCTTTGCTCCTATCACCACACCTATATAAGTAGCTTGTCTTGTCATATCAATATACTTGTAATAAGTGTCTTTTTAGGCCATTTGACATAATTGCCAATACGATATATTGTATATGTTGTATAATATATGGTGTACAATGCATAACATGTTATGTATGATGTATAGTATATTATGTATGGTGTATAATGTATGATGTAAAATATTGTATATGGTGTATAATATATTGTGTATGGCCTATTTTGTATTGTGTATGATGTACAATGTATTCTATATGGTGTATTTTATATGTCTTTTTTTGTATGGTGTATTGTGTATAGTGTATGCCTAATCTGATGGTTATAAAAAAATTTAGATGTCTAAGTGGACATCGCAAAAAACAACATTCAAATTCTTTTAGACATCTACGTTGATGTTGCTAAAAACAATATTAATTTTTTCAAACAGTATGACGTCAGGTTCCACATCATCAACATGTCAGGTTAAAAAAATCCCATGAGGCACTGCCCACCTGCATACGTGGCACTTACGTGGCTACCACATGGCACACTTCCGTCTCCTTTTTTGACCATGTTTGTTGTGATGTCGCTTTAAAACACGGCATGTTTTTTCAAATTCTTCGTGTTTTTGTCCTATCAATCTTGACGGATTCTCCTAGACATCCTCAGTAGATATGCCTGACGTTAAACTAAACACGTAACCATGTTCATTAGCATGTCAGAAAAAACGCAGGTTTCTTCTAGTGTAATGTCCATGGATCCCACAACCATGACACATTATAAATTGTATTGTGCGCTATGGCGTCGACCTCTCTAGTATGGGACTTTTAGCTCATTGATCAACCTGCTAATCTTATATCAGGTATAACTTCACATCTTCCATCATAAAAGTCAACATCACAATTGCATGATTCTTAATAACTTCTAATTTTAGACGCGAGGATGAACCTTGGACAATGTGCCCACTAAGGTTGGAATTTTTTTGACCAATTTGGTAAGTATTGCCAAGGTAACAAACGGAAGCAGATAGATTGGCTAGATTATCCTCCTTCTGCGCCCAAGCTAGAATAGACTCCAAGGTTTGCGGCTCTTTCCACGAGAATATTTCTTAGATTGAAGGTATCAACCTATTGATGAATGATCACAAAACTTGCGCGTCTACACTTACGGTGTTTGCTACCATTGTTGCAACATCCGAAAGCACCACCAACTCGACACCAAGAATCTTCCTTTGACTTTGTAGAATCCGAGTCTGGAATTCCTTTAACTTAGTGGCATATTCTTACAACGATTTGGCCGTATTCCTATCGGGATTACACTTTTGACGCATCAGCTTCAATTGACTCATGATCAAAACATGATAACTTTCTATATCTTTGAATTTTTAGCAAAGGGCTTTAGTTAAGGAGCCCCAACTCCTTTTGGTTTCTTCTAGCTGGCTCTTATACCACCAATTAATAGTAAGGATTATTTTAATTATTTTAAAATTATCTATTCATTTTGCTTTATGATTATCAACTCTTTTGTATATGAACATAAGGTTCTCCCTTGTTATAACTTGGACAATTCATCTACTTTCTGATGTTGTTGACGTACAATATGTGAAAAAGATATCAAGTTGAAACTGGACTCCTCTACAACTTGGTGGAGGGGTTGTAATCTTTCAGACTTAACTTGCCATTCCTTGACAGCTTGCATACAAACCAACTTTGAATCTCCCACCACCTTCAAATTGTTAATTTGCTTTCCTTTAGCAATTTTTGAACTTGAATTGAGAGTAGCATATTCTGCTTAATTGCAATTGAGGTTTGATCCGAGCTCCTTGTGATATTTTTCACACTTTCTCGTCTCAGCTTCCAACACTATGCTTACTTCCACATTTCTCTTTGATGAAAAAGAACCATTGAAGTATAAAGTCCAAGCATTCTAGATTTTATTTATACCACTCTTTTTTATTTGATTCTAATCATCCTTCCTTGTATGAGCTTCTAACACCTTGTAACAGGCACTCCAACTACACTAAGGTCCCTTGACATGAAAGCCTCTGCAATATTAGAGCATGGCCCACAACTTGGCAAGGAAGCTTTTGACTCATGATAGTTTGGTATAAGTTCCCAGTATTGGTTCCAATGTTCTTCACCATTTAATTATTTTTTTAATTGATCAAAGCTTTTGAAAAAGAAAGGATAATCGGCGAAAAAATGTGCTTCTACAAAAAATTGGGCATTCATCTCATTGTATTTTGCTAATGTAGTGAAGTAGCTTACATGTGTGTTAAAAGCTCCGTATGCATTTGTTACAAATTTTGTCGATTGTTCATTTTCTTTAAATGTTCAAGGTGTTGCTACTACTTCTACTGGTTCTACATAAAAGTTAACGAATCTATTTATTAAACTTAAATGGTTCTCCACCTCCACTCTATTTGCCTCAATGATCCCCAAAATGAGTACTCTGCTACGGCCCTCTCCTCGAGGTGATGGAGCACAACACATTTTTTTTAAATTTTTATCATGTTTTATCTCTAGTTACAATTTGATTGGACTTGTTAACCCAAAAGTGACATCCAATTTCCAAGTGGGCATTGAACTGAAAAGAGTTGCTCAAATATAAACGTTATTTCGATAGCATCTGAGGACTTCCAAATGCATCTGACCATGCAATCCAATTGATCGTTTGTACCTGTACGTTGTCAAAAAAAATCAACCGTAAAATCCTCTTTTATGTTGCTTTTTTCTTCCCGTTTAGGATGGTACAGTGCAACAAAAAATCACTAATTCGGCACAAAAGTTCATGTCGGGGTCGTTTCACCTATGGAAGACATTGAAATAGAGCTAACAATAAACTACAAAGTTCTAGACCGCAACATAATCTACCGAGTCCACTTGAGAAAATTGAAAAAACTTCAAATCCTTGCTGCACACAAATGACGTAAGACAAGCATGTCCATGTGGTGACTTCCACATCCTTGAATTTCAAAAAACAAATACAAAGGGAGAGCACATATTTTGGATAATCGCTTTGGTGCAACTCAAAATCTTTCAAGTACAAGTAGTGAAAAAAAATTTGAAGTGAATTAGACGCTCCGATCTGTAGTTTTTGGACAGAAAACACCCAACACTACCAAACTCCTTCATGAACCCTAATGCTTACTTGGCATGGCTCACAACACTAGTTTTTTGGTAGTCCTAAAATTCAAATGTGTCCCAAAAATTGAGAATTCATCAGATTACTGAATGGAAGATGGCATTGGGAAGAACTCTCGAAGATCTACCAGACATTTGTAGAATACTTTTTCAATTGACGCCTCGATCTACCAGACATCTGTAGAATACTTTTTCAATTGACGCCTCGAACTGTAAGTTTTGTCCTCCAAAAAAACTGCGAGGACACTTTATGTCCCATTTGACGCTTTGGGGTTAACTTCCATGACCCACCACTCACAAATCAAACTTGCTCATACAACTTGTATGCAACCTACTGCTAGCTCATGACACCCTATTGCCCTTAGAAATTGCAATTGAACACATGACACATCTCTGGCAGATAAGAAGAAGTTGTTTATCATATTAGTGGCAATTACATCATTTTCACCTGGCATCCTCTCAGCCATCTCTCCTTAGTTTTTCCTCACTTTCATTGTCCAAGCAGCCTCTACATATACGTTACTAGTCGGTTCTTGGCGTGCAAGCAGTGACCAATCCCGGACCAACGGTTGCACTTCCTTCTTTAGTTACTACTAATTTTTTATTACTTTTTCTCTTACTCACTATCCATGAATCTGGAATAACTACCTGAAGAACGCCATCGTGAGTAAGCCATGGACCAGCTCGACTCTTCCTGTATTGTATTGCCACATTGAACAAATTAATCTGAAAAAATCAGGTGTAACAGTACGAGCGGCACCTCTCTTTCTCTTCCATCGCAGTACTGTAGTAGTCACCATTCGCGTGAGATGCAAATAATCCAAAGCCCCTTTCCTTTGACCAGCCGCTGCCCAACGGGCCTCGAAGGCTGCGACTACCGAAGTGACTCAGCTCCCAATACAATACAGTACTACTGTGGTCGTCTATCCGATCTCCATTCCCCCAATATCAGTCAGCAGTGCCCATTTCGAATACTCCGTATCTCCGATGCGAACTGAGGGCGGACTGACGTGGGGTGGAGGAGAGAAGGATGAACATGCCGCGTCAGCCGAGTGCCCCATGTGCTGGGCGAATCCCCGCCACTCGGCCGACTGCTGCCCCTCGCAGGTGGGTGGGCCTCCGGGAGTGAATGGGCCCCTCGGGCGGGCCAGGGAGAACGGACCCCCTCGCTCGGGCGGGCAAACCCTGGAATTATTCATTTTCCGCACATGAATTTTTTTGCAAAATTTTAATTCATTTTTGCGATCAGAGACCCCAAATTAGTCTAGGGAGGTCGACAGTATACCCTAGAACGGCCCAGAATAGGGGGGCTTTTTTTTTACATGCACCCCTGGTAAGGACGAGCGAGGGGGTCAATCTACCCTGATCCTCGGGCGGGTGGCTGACTCCTCCCTTCCCCTCCCCTGCATCTGATCACCTGTTCATTAAGAGCATCGCCACCAGTTGTCTCCAAAGGTCTCGGCAACGGCACACAGCACTTGCCGTGCTTGGGTAGCAGAAAATGTCCCCCCACCAACATCACGTTACGGTACTATTTTTGCTGCTTATCCCATCACTTCTACATTTGCCCGGCAACAAAGGGCCTTTGTAGAGGGCAATATTACACTCACGCTAACTTGGTCAACAAAGACTATGGGCATAGTGGATGTCAATGTGGATGCGATGGAGGATAATAGAGGGTGCGAAGAAGGGGAAGAATTTTTGTGAGGATGGGGACAAGCAACTATGCTCTTTCTTTTAGTAGATGTGCTATTCTATTCATTACGTTGATTAAGCAGCTACATATGAAAGACTATTTTTATTTTTATTTTTTAGAGATGAAATCATATATTGAATACAAGTCTAAAAAAATTCATATTATTTTGGAATTTTTTGCAATCATTGTGAATATGTAAAGGAAAAATTAAAAAATTAAAAAATTAAATCATAAGCTTTATTCCAATGCTCACACCTCATACTTTATCATAAGCTTTAACCTTTAAGTATGTGGGAATGCTTTGGAACCAATTGTTCCAATGCACACACCTCATACTCTTGAAAGGTGGACAAAATCCTAAGCAAAAATAATGAAAAAATATATATAAAAGAATATAAGTTGTATACAAATTTGTATATAAATAAAATTAAAGATTCTATAAGTATTAATGGCCTCTATGGATGCTAACTCATCACAATGCACACACCTTACACTTACAAAGGATGGATAATATTACAAACCCAAAACAAAACAATAATTCATAACTATCCTAACTTTGGGTACAAGGGGATGCTTTGGATGCAACTCATCACAATGCACACACCTTGTACTTACAAAGGATGGATAATATTACAAACCCAAAACAAAACAATAATTCATAACTATCCTAACTTTGAGACAAGGGGACGCTTTGGATGCAACTCATCACACCTTATACCCAGAGAAAGAATGTATAAAATAATGTAATAATTCAATATTTATAAAGTGTAAGAAAATACTTTAGTGTAAAACCTACAATTATAGTTATAGTTAAAACTATATTTAGTCCAATAACTATAAGTTGTATACAAATTTATATATAAATAAAATTAAAGATTCTATAAATACTAATAAGTACATGTATATGTAATAGATATGTATAATGTAAAAGATAAAGCTTTTATTTTTGTGAGATAAATTTTTTGTAAGACTCGGGAAAAGCAACTGTGACTTCAAAGAGCACTACAGTGACATTCACTATGACTTGGCACCTCGGTGGCAATTGAGTAGCGATGGTTGATCCAATTTTAGTGGGTTGTTGGTGGGGAGTAGTGGATGACCACGACACAACCACATCTCACGGGTTAGTTTGTACCACGCCACTTGGTTGTGCCGTGGTCATTTGGAGAGCAACTGGTAGCGATGCTCTAATAAGTTAACTTACTTCGGCAGTTACGTTCCGGACCCTCAGAGGGAGTCAGAGCCCGCGGGACTGAGTCAGAGGCTCGCGGGCTCGCGGGCTGCCCCTCCGTCCCCTCCCGATTGATTCCTCCCTCCTGGCTCCCTTCCCTTCCAGTTTCGCCGTTTCCCCGTTTCCCCATTTCCCTTCCCGTCCCCTCCCGTCCCCCGTTCTCTTTTCTCTCCCCTCCCCTTGGACGTCTGTTCGTCCGTCCGTCAGTCGGTCGGTCGGTCGGCCGGCCGGCCGGTCCCCCTCGCTGACATGGCCTGGTTTGCCTCATCCGTCCAGTCAGTACCCTACCCGCTTCCCCTCGGCACTAAGTCCTGGACGTTTTCTGCAAAACGCCGCCTGCCCCTGCCCGTTGGAAACACTGAAATTTTTTATTTTTTACACAAATTTTTTTTTGAAATTCTGAACTCATATTTGCAATCAGAGGCCCCGAATTATTGCAGGGAGTGCAGAAATTCCGAAAAATCGGTTCAATACTACAGGGGGCTTCTTTTATATTTTTTGGGCGGGCAGGCATGGCCTGCCCGGCGTTTTGCAGAAAACGTCCAGGACTTAGTGCCGGGGCCCGCCTCCTTCCTTTTGGATTCCTCCTGTTTCTCCTTCCGTGCACGCAACTAAGCTTAAACCCCTCCCCCTCCCTTCTCCCTCCCTCCCTCTCTCCCTCTCTCTCTCATCATCCAATTCCTTCTTGCGAGAAGTGAGGTTGCCAGGTCCTGCCTCATCGCACACCCGAAATGGAGTTGGCCTCGTTCATCGCTCATTCCAGGCCCAGCCCCGGTCGACGTTTTCCGGCTCTTTACTAATTTAGTCTAGTCTAGTCTCGCTCCATTGGTTTCCTCGCTCTCAGTGCTCGCGGCCTGTTGCTGGGATGCCATTGCGCAGCCACGGCTGCAACGAACGAGGCGCAGGCAGGCAGGTAGGGAGGAAGGAAGGAAGGAAGGACTCACGACGGCGCCATGCCAAGCCATTTCGGCGTGCACTCTGGTTTGACATCAAAGAATCTTTCCATTGGTACAAATAGTGAACAGGTCCAGTACCGAGACAGTCTCGTTGGAAAATTCTGGGTGTAAGTTGGGCTCTAGCTAGCTCATGAACGACTTCCTGAATTGCCAAGGAAAAGAGAAATGGTATCCGTTGGAGGGATGGCGCCGTTCGTCGCAGGGCTCTTGCACGTCGTAGAGCTCCAAATCACATCGGTGAATGGAAAAGCAATGGCAAGGAGATCTGGTAGCTGCAGAACCATGGCGTCAGGTGGCGTGCAACCCAATAGCAGCCATGGCCACGACGTGCCGAAATCGGAGCCCTTCAATCAAAGCCGAATCAGCCGCCAAATGCGTAGGCCATCACTTTTGGAGACTGCAGAAAATGCACTTGCAGGTATGCAATCTCTCTCTCTCCCTCAACCCATAGGTATTCAGGCACACACAGAGAGTGAGAGAGAGAGAGCAAGTTCAAACCAAACGACGGCAGAGCGAATGAACAAGTTCTCATGGTTTAGTGACTCAACGGAGGGAAGCAAACAAGTTGCCCCCGGCTGTCCTGAGACGCGTATGATGGATACACAGACCAGCATTTTTGAAGAAGTTAGATCATTCTGCATTTTGTAGAAATCATCTGACGGGAGTGCTGTGGTTTCCTTTTGTGGGTCTTGTCTTTTGCAGAGAAGTGTACTCAACTGGAAGGCGATGAGGCCTATAGTTGCTGGGAAGCGCTGTTTGAATTTGAGAACATCAAGGTTCTCGTTCGTCGATTTCTAACTTCTCATGTTGTATAATAGAACAACGCAGGATTTAGGTAGAGGAATGTATTTATGATCCGCTCTGCTCTGGTAGTAAGGGGATGCGTAATTTCTTATTGCAGCTCCAAGTATTTATAAAGGATTATAGTTGAACTCACTCATTTCCTTGCTCGGTCCGTAGTTTGTTGATGAGGTGGTACATAAATTGGATGTGCAGGAGGAGTATCAGCAGGAGTGTGATGTAGCAAGTGCTGACGAACGTGCGGGCGCGTGCAGTCGTTTGGAGCGGTTTCAAAACTTGGTCAGACAATCAGGTCTATGCTTTAACACCTTCCTCTTCCAAACTTGTTCTGATATTGCAGGGACCATTTTTGTTAGTTGGTCGTCGATGATCGGAGCCTTCTCGCCTTACAACATACCAGCCTGTTCCTCATTCTGCAATCTCAAGAAATTTCTTTAATTAATGGATTATTCCTCTTGTGGAAGAAAGCCCTTCATAGCCAATTCCAAAAATCTTCGAAAATCAAAATGGCGTGAACCCTAAACGGAGACTGGTATGTGACAAGCTTATCTTATGTCCTTGGTTTCGAAACGGCAGGAGGAGCGTCGGGACTGATCGACAACGTCCACATGGTTGCTAGGACAGCGAAAAAGAAGCAGCAGCAGCAGCAGCAGCAGCCGCCGCCAGAGCCAAGCGAGGAAGGTCCCAAAGTAGCCGACAAAACAGTAATACCTGAAGAAGAAGGCCTGCCGCAGGACTCTGCTGTTGAGGAATCTTCAGGTCTGCTACCAGAATCCAACCTCACACGCATGCTGCGACACAGCGGCCTCTCGCCTGCATGGTTCACCCACAGGCCTGACCACGAGAGTGATTAAAGTCCACCTCATCCTCTTTTCGTTAAAGTCTGTAATTCAGGGTTGATTGGGTAAACTTCTGTGGAGTCATAAAATTTTGCCTATCTGGGGGCTGTCTATCTAGAGAGTTGCACGTTTTGTTACAGGGTTTCGTTTTGAATTTTAAGGTTGCAGAGCATCTTGGGTTTCTTCGTTTCGTTCCTTTTTAGCTGAGAGCGTATTTGTCAGTTGAAAGTGAATGGTTGTCCCAAAGAACCCGTGATGGAGGAGTTCCACACGTTAAGGGCAGAACCCCCTAGACTGGAACCTGTATTATGGAAGTATGTAAAGGTATTTCTTCAATTCATGAGCTTGTTTGGAATCAATGGATCGTTCTGAATTAGAACTTCCGATTTGTGACGCTGGAGAGAGCCAGAGAGTGACAGATGACCGAACAGTAATGAGATGCACTCTACGCTTTAATCCTTAGACTATAAACTTCCATGCTTATTGATCAAACTCAATTTCAACCTTGAAGAAAAGTTTCCCTGCTTTCAAGTCCAACTCAGAAATGAAGCTCATCAAGTCTACTTAACCCATAAAGGATGGAGGGTTTTTTTCAAGTGAAATTGTGAAAAACTGTCAGTTTTTTGTGCATTCGTCAATTTGAAAAGTAGAATTTGTTTTTTGAACTCAAACCGTACAAAAGTGTATTAGAGTATTAGGGCAATGTGGAAAAAAATTTAGACCATCTCACTATGGGGATTGCAAGAATATGATGTTTGAAGTTTGTGAAAAAGCTTCTTATCCCTTTGAAATAAGGTTATCGTGCTCTTTGAAGTTTGTGAAAAGTTTCTTTTCATTCCTTTGAACTAGGTTCATCATACTTTGGGCCTTTTTGGAGTGAGATTTTTACTCTACTCAAAATTAAGCCTTTATATCATTGAGTAATATATCTTGTTTTAGAAGCAAATAAAATGTCTATCTTACTCTAAATCACCATATAATATAAGGTCAAGGAAACTCATTATACATCAACTATTTATTGATGATTTCATAGAGCTAAACATATAAAATATGTGCAATTTTTTTAATAATTAAAAAAAAATTAGCATATAAATTGCAATATTTTAGAGTTCAAAGTCTAAAATTGTTCTACATTCCTACATTACAAAAGGGAAAGGGCAGGTGGCCTATAAATTTGGCTCCTCTTGAAGTATGGTCAATTTTGTTAAAATGGCGGTATTCCTTACGCCATTTTAATGGAATATCTACTACAAAAAAGAATAAGTGTGTCGCAATAGGGTCATACATGTGCCAATTTTATGCTTAGCACATTCAAATCACTCCTAGTTCACGCATTTCCACTCCCCTCAAACAATCTTTCCATTGTTTTCATTCTTTAAGTGGTTTCATTTTGTGCCATTTTAATGGAATACCGCCATTTTAACGAAATTGACCATAAGTGTGAATTTTGAGCTAAAATTAGTTTTTTTTTAAATAAAATTGCATACCACATCATGTTAATTATATACATTCCAAATTTTAGAAGCAAATGAAGCATCTAATCAAATCTTTTCTTTCTTGCAAAGTTTCAAAAACATCCTTTCAAAATTGATTTTGTATAAATCTTCCCAAACATTCAATTGTCCATTCAATAGATAACTACCCTTTAAATTACCATATTCAATTATTGAATTTCTAATTTCAAACAATAGTTTTGCTTGAAAAGTAAACCATTGGATGATTCTTCATTGTAACTTGTACCTCTTTAAAAAGATTTATAATTTTTGGAGTGTTTGAACAAAAGAATCATATAAATTTCATTTTGCACTAGGAATCTTGAAACTTTAAATCTTATAGGTAACAAAAAATTGAGTGTCCACAAAATAAATTTTCAAATCAAATTTGTGGATTATGAATGTTTTGAAGAGTTTATTGCTAGAGCTACATCAAATGGATGAAGTTTAACCAAATATATTGGAGAAGTGATTTTGTCTTCTTTCCAATACTATGACTAACTCAATCATTTGATGCTCTATTATTTTTCTGCAAGACTTCAAATTTATCCATGTTGAAAAAGGCATATAAAAAAACTTGAAAAATGTTTGTCTTTAAAATTGTAGATTTACATTCTCTCCTTCCTGAAAGCCTTGTTAGGGAGTAAGCTCCAAATATTTTTGTAGCTTAACTAAGATATTGCTTATTAAATGAGGATTTAGGATAAACTATGAGAGACGTGCAAAAACATCTTGCATCATAAGATAAAGAACCAAAGATGAGGCAATAATATGTATTTTGGATGAGGCTATGTCCAATAATGTCCTACATGGCGTGATAAAAAACAAGTCTAGTTACCTAACTCTTGTTTTTGTAAGGAATGTTTTAATAACTTTTAATGTATTTTAATGCATTACTAAGTGTAATGTTTTTTGTTTGTTTCCTAAACTCTTATAGCCCTTGAAGAGAAAGAATCCAAGGGAATTTTTGAAAAAAAATTGTGCACAAATTGACAATAAAAAATAATTTTAAACAAGAATACAATTTTTTTTAATATTGATATTAGGGAAAACTAGTCAAACTCTTGGACTTCTATTATTTTTTAAAACAAATTATAACTAAATTATATTACAAGTATTTTATTAGAAATGACGAAGCTTATATCCAATTTTTTAATTTCATTTTGAAACTGAGAGTGTTCCAACTTTATTTTGGGTTGATTTAAAAAAATATATGTTTGACAATTGACACAACCTTTTTCATTTCTTTTAAGTTTTACAATAATGTGACAAACAAGCCTAAATTAAATTTTGATGTCAACTATCTCTCAATAAAAAGGAATTGTTTACTTAGGAACCAAGATCATAATACTCAGACTTGTATATGTATAACCCATATTTAACTAATTATGGACAATTACACCAAATATGGACAAATTGATAGTGCACAATCGCCTAGAAAAAGTGAAGAAATTGAAAAGAACGATGGAAAAGTGTCGGTGGCCCACCAACACATTATCTAGCTCTATTTTTTTTCGAAAAAATGGATTAACGTTGGACAATTAGATTTTAATAGAACTTAGAAGTATTAAAATAAATGAGTTACAAATGCAACATTGTGATATTAGAAGAGGTACCTATAACCGTGGAACCCCAGGAAAGGCATATCCACAGTACAAATCCTATCATTTCCTATGCAAATCCCAAACACAAGACAATCCCAACCCCTTTACATGTATCAACTGACAACCGATAAGAGGGTCCAGAGTCTCGTGCGTAGTCATATGTAAACAGTGTAAGCCCCATCCTAGAGTATGAGAAGTTAGCATGTTTGGTAGCATAAAGAATAAAAACAATTTCAAAATGCCCCACAGCGGAGCTTCATTTATATTCAAAATTGACATGTACAAATCCTATGCAATTCCAACAATAGAATAGCAAACCGGAGATGAGAACGTCTAAAAATGTCGAAGCTAATCTTGCATTACTCATATATGCAATTTGTGTCGGCGGGCAGCCGATAGTAATGGCAAAAACAATTTTGTAGAATAAGGAGATTACAGACATGAGGCTACTCCCATCCTGACCAAAAATGAGAAGAAGTGAATTGGACATCTGGGTAGAGTCCATGAAAACAAGATTATCCTGGTGATAGAATGGTGCTATCAATACTGAGCAGTGTCACGCCTATCGGCTAGCAGCTGACACCACCTCCCGATTGTTGGTTTTGACCCAAGTAGCACTGTGGTAAGCTTTCATCGAATATGTAAGGGTGTTATCGGCTGGCAGCTGACAGCACATAGAAGAGTCGTGGCGTTAGTCATTTCCCTCTTTGTCAACATCTTTGTCAATAGCTTCCCCGGCAACCTTTAGATTAGTGATTGCAGCAATAACCGAGGCTTCTGGAATAACATGAAATGTTGGCGGTCCATTCTTCGCATGCAAGGGCATTCGGTGCAAGTACAAGACAATGTTGACATGAACCACTTGCGGCAAACATAGTTCCTTATGCCATCTACGGGTCCAACACTCCCTCCCCACAACCGCCTTTCCTCTTGGCTTTCATTGGAGTCTACCATTTGAGCTTGAAATTTCCATACGATGGCCCAGGAGTCATGTCCATACACTCCAGTACCCGCCCCAGCCAAACCGGTAGATAATTGTTGTGACATGGTCGACAGAGAACAAAGTCTCCAAGCAGAACATCCCTGAATGGATTAAAGCTCAACCTTGGCCTGTCCTTCGCAGGCCCGCAGTATGGAGAAGGTTCCATGTCATCCTCCGAAGTGGTGTCAATCGGATTATTAGGATTTGCCCCCTCATCGCGACATGCGGATCCGTGATCTCTTGTCCAGTTAGACATCGGCCAAAATCCTTCCTGCAGCAATGTGGATGTTGCGGGTAGCGGTGAACTAATCTCCGACATAATTCTTTCCCAGTATGCCACACAACTTGCCATTTCCTCTGCGTATCGCTTGTTCTGGCCATTCCTGATTTCCAGAATTCGATGTACTTCGCTATTCCATTTTTGATGAAGCATTGTTTCTCATTGCATTTGCTTGCTCTGGCCACTTCTTTGTCTACGTTCTGTTTCTTGGGATTTATGTCGACATACCCCTAGAGTGACTTGAACGGAACAGGTCGAGGTTCTCCTTGTGGAATTGCTGGTCCCCCTGAAGCGTCTGCTGTCCACATTTTCACTGGTGGCCCAGGAGGAAGTCACGAAGAATCCGTTGTCCTTTTCTTGTACCTCATGACCGGCCATCCTCGATCATTTCCAGACTCTTCCATGTAGAATTTGAAGAGGTGCTTATCCCCGAGTCCCACGATCTTGTTGACCCCATCATGATGGAATCCTTTTAGGTAGGATTTGAAGTCCGCCACCTCCTGAATGAACTCTGGGATGAAGGCTACAGTCTTCTGCGAATCCATGAACGCCTTCATGAGATCTGCAAGAACGTAAGTGTTCTTCCTCTTGATTAGCTTCGACAGATAACTAAAGTGCGCGTCAATGTCTTCGTGTGTATGACCAACAATAAGGAAGCCAACAGTTACTTCCTTGAAAATGCGCCTAGTAGTGAGTAATGAGCAGAATGCCATAAGGAACCGATTCTTATTGTCCTTTGCGGAATTGTTGAGTTGCAAGAACAACTTCCTTCTTCCGGTATGTGTTAGGGATAGCCGGCTAGTAGATCTTAAGTAGACTACCTTCAAAATTGCAAACAATTCTTTCTTAGTGCTTGATGGTAGACGCTTAAGGTAGTATGCTCTAAAAGCGACCATTTAAAAGCTGGTCCGCCTTTTTCATAGGCTTACATGGATAAAATTAATTTTAGATCATTTTTCAGAGAAAGAAAAATGAATGTGGAAACTAATACAATTGGTTTTGTATTTTTCCTAGCATTTTTGAATTACTTATATGTTTTCAAAGATTCGGGGCAGAGGCACCTATTTGTGACCATAGGTCTCCTAAAATCTGTCCACTTGCAATTTGTAAACAGATGTGTAGAAATCGAAGGCAATGATTGGCTCTTGCAATAGAAAAATCATTTTTTCTCAATGCATTTAAGTGCTATAATGTTCCATTTAAGGATCACCCTGTTTCCATTCTTTACCCCAAAATACAAGCGGTTTGGAGAAGGTGGTCGCTTTTGGAGCATACTACCTTATTTCATGTTTCTAAATGAATAAATGGTATTGCCCTCACCTTTCTTTATTACCCAGATGTCAGTGTGTGTGATGTTGAGGGGATGACATCAGAGTGTCCAGATCTCCAATTTCCAAGTTCAGTGTTGGAACTGTCTACTGAATGTGTGATGTTGAAGGGATGACATCAGAGCGTCTCCAGATCTCTAATTTCCAAGTTCAGTGTTGGAATTGTCAAATAAATATATAATGTTGAGGGGATGACATCAGAACGTCTTTAGATCTCCAATTTCCAATTTCCAAGTTGGAATTATGTGGTTTAGGATGAATGTGGAGGACTTAGCCAATCACGTGGAGATGTAAGAATAAAAACTAAGGACTTTCCAACTATTTACTTGCTAATTGTATGCAATTAAACAGTGTCCTCATGTTTCATTGCCAAATATAAAATATTTGCCTTCATGCTTTCATTGTTGCGGTGCATTGACCTCACCCAATGTAGGTAGTATTCATCTAAAGTGATCTTCCAAAAAAGTCCAAAATTCCTCCCAAAGTCCAAATATAGTTAAATGTGGCATAATGAAAAATGAAAAATGAAATGATTTTTTTTTAAAACCAGAAAAAAATTGTAGTCAACTTGGATAGTGGTTGTCTAGACTACATTTAGAAAATAAAAAATTTGAAGAAAATTTAATTAAAAAAATAAATTGATTCAATAGTTTTTTCACTCTTAGTTTAGTCCTCTTCATGTTTGTCCCTAGACTAATCAAGATGTCTTGTGATGTAACAATTTGACATGGAAAACATCATTCATGTAATAATAAGGCTTGCATGTCGCTAGAAGATTATGAAAGGACCTATGGTAACAATATACCCATTATTAGTAATCTCCATACATGTTCCACACTTTGAGGAAGTACAAAAAATTTAAAACTTTTAGCATGGGTGTTATTTAAACATATTTTGTATTTGATATGAATTTTCTATACTTTATCTTTACAATAATTTAAATTTTTCACAAAAAAATTGAAATTTTCATAACTCATAGAAGACATGTGTTTTCATGTTTGAAAAACAAATATAAAATATACCATTCATATATACCATATGTTGGCAGTCATATTCATTAGATTCCATACAAAATCAGTTCTTTTTGAAATTTTTGAAATTTCATTGGGACCTTTGATAAAGTCTTTACAACTTTACTACAATACTTTTAAGGCTTTACCAAATTTTTCGTGACTTTTAGTAGTAAAGTCCTCCCACTTGGTAATTTAACAAAGGGATTGATTAAGTTTCAATCCTTTTCACTAATTACAATCTCTTTTCAAAGGGGAATAAAGGACTAAACTTAACAAGCTTATGTATTCCATGGATTTTTAATATTTAGAGCATCCCCACCAGGGAGTTCTGTATCCCTAAAAATTTAGGGAGAGGACCTCAGATGGGGATGGGGATAAAGAAGCTTGCGCGCACCGGTCTCGAAACAAGAACTCTACCCCAAATTTATAGAGAACTCGGTAAAAGTTGGGCCCAATTCCCTATATTGGAGCTCATATAGAGAACTCGCGAGGTCTCATCCCTATAAAGTCAAGGTTGACTAGATTGAGGTCCCGAGTTTAGGGAAAGAGAACTCCCTGGTGGGGATGCTCTTATTAAACCATCACCTTCATATATTTTTCATTTTTCATCAATTCTCTTTTGAGGATACAAATTATTTTTATTAACATTTTCTACATGCCACGTTATAATTTCTGAAAATTTTATTACATGCCATATTTAATTATTTTTTGAATTATTTTTTAACGAATCTAACCCGAGCATAGGATAGATGCAAAATGGCAGAAAACATAGTGAACCCAGGGTCATGGGACCGTCCTTTCAGGGTTGAAGTATATGAACCATTGAATGATATCAGATGCTTTGGGGCGGCAATCCTGCTCTAACTACCACCCCATTTTGAAATTTTTTTAATGGTGATGAGACTCAACTTGATTTCCAAAAAGGTGGCTCACTATTTTCAAGGAGAACCCTGGCAACGCAATGATATGCATTAATTTACACACCGTAACAGTGGTCAAAGAATACACAAATCTTGACCCACCAATCACCCTCCTCAACAACTGAACCCTTTATGTCTAACCTAAATACACAATGCTCCTACATTGCAAGCTGAATATCCAGATCACCTTCACAAAATGCAAATAGCGTTGTCACGAATGGTCCTTGAGGGGATCTGAACACCTGCCTCTGCAATTCATCTTAACTTGGGAACGCCCACCCCTCAGAAACAGTGACAAAAGACTCAGGCACCTCATGTTAACCAACACCCGAAAATCACAAAAAACTGTTCTCAAACACACCAACCCGAAGCATCAAGCTTCACAAGATATGAGAGGTTTCGACTGATACTAACTATACAGCAGGGCTAAGCTCACGCTCAATGTCCTCCAATGACCGCCCCTTGGTTTCCACCACATTGACATTAACATACGCAACTGCTGCCGCGCAAACCGCAGAGAAGAAAAGGTACACAGTGCTCACGCCAAACCGTTGGACTACGCTCAAGAACATCAGTCCAATGAAGAAGTTGCAAGCCTGTGGAAAGCAACCATCAGCTTCAACTGTATAGATGGCGACACTTTGAATGCATTCAGGCATGTTAAACATCGCTTACTTCCAAAGACCAAATTGAACGGCAGATAGACATGATAACTATTACCAAAATCTCTCTAATTTCAAAATTCCAATCAACGCATGTCACTGCCCTTGAATTTGTTCACAGGAGCATCCCAAGTGCAGCAAAAACCCAGAATCTAATAAGACCACTACACATAAAATGCTCACAAACAATGCCAAAAAGCGGAGCAAAAAAAAAGAGCATATCCATTACCTCCCAATATGACAACAGTGCATTTCAATTACAGGCTCTCAATCACCAACTCACAAGCATTACGTTGTGGCCAAAAAGTACTCCCAAACGAACACGAAATTCCAAAGGAAGACGAGGGAAATTGCACTGCTTACCCAGTGGACACCAAGAGAAACGGAGACAGCCTTGGCACGAATACGAGCACCAAAAATTTCAGGAAGTAATAGTGCGGGCACTGGTCCAGCGCCTAAAGAGAACGCCAAGACGTACCTGAGAACACCACGCCACCAAAATTTAGCACCAAAATACTGAAATAGCAAGAAACTAAAAATCAAGCTTTGGCTTCCAAAACAGTCAATCAGAAAATGCATAATTGATATAATCAAGAGGCTCTCTACTAAAGCAAACCAAACACCGAAAGTGCGACAGCTTAAATGGCAGAAAATCAAAACTTACGCAACAGTTCCAAGCAAAGCTAGTGTGCCAGAAAATGGTGCCAGTGCACTCCAGGACAGGGCCAGTGAAAGCACAAGCATAGAAATAGACTGCACAATCAACCACACTTTAGTGAGCTTCACAACATGGATAATACAATCAGATGGCATCTTTCTCAAAAATACCTGGGACCAAGTCCATCAAAATGGCAAACCAGAACTCCGCAGAACTTGTAGATCTAGATTCTAAAACAACAATCTTATAGCCTCTGCATACTCATTCTGTAGCAAAAGAATAAAACGCTTAATCTAGGAAAGAACTCAGCAAAGATGGCATGCTACGATGCAAGTGATCAAAAGTATAAGGGAAACAAGCAGATCGGGCAGAACAATAACACTGAATTCACAACAAAGGGTCTTACCATGCCAGCATAGCTGCCCATGAGCAGGCTCCTACGCCCTTGCTTGTCCATCAAAGATGACGCCACTGTCGTGCCTGCAATATAAAATCTCTAAACTGAAACTGAGCGCTCAAATCTATAGAAAATACATGTCTATGCAAGCAATTCAGGGAGTACACACCAACCAGGACGTCCGAATGAAATACACTATCGGACTGTGCAGAGCGAGTAACAAAAAAGGCAAGGAGCCAGTACAGAAAAGACTCAGATTCTTACCGATTACATTTGCAGCGCCCACAAGTGCACTGGCCGCCACATCAGATGTGATGCCAGCACTTCGGAACACTTGCGTCGAGAAATACACCACTGCATTGATTCCAGCAAATTGCTGGAACAGAAACATCGCCATTCCAACAGTGACAACTGCTCACAAGCACCAGAGACTGAATACCGTACTCATAATCATCGCAAGAACAGGAAAGATAACTAGGGAGAGATAAAATACAACGCCAGATTCCAGAATGAAGAGCCCTCCAAACAGCAGGCCTGTGTCACTACCCTCCTCCGTGACTCCATTTAGAGTGCATACTAGCATGGTTGTATGGCGACCAAGACCTCAATATTGGGGAGAAGACAACTCAATGTGACTGGAGTGCATCTCTCTTGCCTTTGCCATAAAAACAAAAACAAATTCAAACAAAATTCAAACGCAATCTAGATTACAATTCATGATGGGCGACATTTCATGAATTATAGGATAACTCTATTACACCATCAAAAAACAACTAACTAATTCATATCTTTCAAAAGATTTGTGGGGAAAGCATGAAGATAACTAATATAGATGTTATTACTTGAAAGTCTATTGTGGGAGGGTATAGCTAGTAACAGAAACTTCCTAAACGTGTTCCGATGGTATGTTGTAAGAAACTTCGTACGTGATTCATTTCAACATTTACATATATGGAAGCAGCCACTTTGGGCCATTAGGCACTCAGGGCATTATCAATCGTATGCTGCAGCGAAATCAGTTAAGTGATCAGTGAAAACCTTAGTTCGGAACAGAAAGAAATTTTCAGATTTGCAGCCAGGTCTCTGAAAAATGATCTCATCTACTGGAAAGAGAGGCCTCTGTATCTGAACAAGATTTGAGACCCCGTTTCCAGACAAAGATGCAGACACCATTGGCAATGCCTTTAGAAGAGCAGAAAAATCACAAGCTCCACAATCGTGAAATGAAAGTAAGAAGGCATACCTTTCCGGTATCTCTTGCCAAACAGTTCGCCCCAACTAGCGTCCTGATTGTCACCTTTCACTGTTTCAACGCTACCGGCCTTCAATTCGGCCATGGAGCTTTCAACTTTGCTCTTGCCCCAAAGTTTCCTTACTGCTGTTTCGGCGTCTGCAACCCTGCCTTGCTGCATGCCCAACCGAAACTTCGTCATCACGATAGAGAAGAACAGAAACACAGTAGCAAACGCAGTATTGCAATTACAATGTAATTTTTGCAATAAAGCAATGTTGAATCCCATGAGCACCTCACCAAAAGAACCTCCGCTATAGTCAACATGTGAGTTTAACCGACCTTGTAAAGCCAGCGGGGACTCTCTGGGCAGTAAATCATGCCCAGAGCCAGAAGGACAGCAGGAACTGTTGCCATGCCAAACATTGTCCGCCACCTGCAAGCTCACAAAACGAGTTTTAAGTCAGGGTTCCTGTTTGAACTCATCAAGAAAGCGCACGTATGAAACACAGTGTAACCTTAGACTTGAAATTCTCATCACATGGTTTTGCATTCTCTTTTCACGGTACAATTTCCTTGAACATATTTTTCAAAATCAGTTTTCTCTTCGTTAGATGTACTGCAGGTGCAAGGAACACTGTCGAAGAGACTCAACTATATAAATTGAGGAAAACTTTCAACTGACTTAGGTTATGATTAGTTCAGTACCAAGTAGGGTTGCCACCCAAGGGAAGACCAGCAATCAGAGCCAACAGGATTCCAATGCAAATAAACAGCTGATTCAGTGTCCCCATGGTCCCTCGAATTTCAGTAGGCGAGACCTGCATAGACCAAAGACCAAATCACCTGTAAATCTTGAGATACATCATGGGGATCTGAAGAATGCCCTAACCAAATAATCTCTTCCCTAGTCTTTGGGATTTAAATAATACATGAAGCATTCGAAGCATTGCCATAGCCTCAAGATTGAACATTGTAATCTCCGTCTCATAGAGCATGCAGATACCTCGCGTACACTGAGTATTTCTTGTGCGTGGAAGAGATCATGACTGTGCTCTCCCTAGTCTGTGTAAATCGGTCTAAGAATTACCTCTGAAATGTAAAGGGGCACAACACCAGAAGAAACACCAATTCCAACACCGACCAAAATTCTCCCCACTACCATAGCCTCAAAATTGCTTGCTTTTGTACTGGTCCACCACAAACCCACAAGCAAACCTCAGGAAATGGTACAATGAACCGTAATTCCTACACAGAAAGGAATAAAATATGGATCCTGTTGGATAAGATCAAGAAATTCAAAAATACAGGCACCTAATTAAAATAAAATTATCAGCCATTAAGCGCAATCGCTTCAACTTTAAATAATTACAATGAAATCAACAAAATAAACCAACACCTTACAGAGGCTAAGTTGCAGACCTGAGAATCGTGCCAACAATAAGAGGCAGGGCGTCTAGCTGGAAGGTACGCTTGCGGCCTAACTTATCTGCAAGAGCGCCTCCAGTGAAGGAGCCCACCGTGGCACCCGCTAGGGTTGAGCTCACCACCCATCCTGAATAATTCACATCACAAGATCTCATTGCTGCGATTAATTGTTTCATAGATTTTGCAAATCTCAACCAAAGCAAATCAGGACTACATACATACTACTAAAGGCTGTGTGCTCAGTTTGTGCACTACAGGAATCCCACCACGGAACTGATCAATATGATGGAATTAAATCACAAGGAGAATTCTCCACTGCCCTTCTTCTTTACAAAGTCGCACTGTACCACGCAGGATGTAAAATCACCAGCAAAAACTTCCAACAAGACAATGGTACTAACAACAAGCGGCACCTTGCTTCACAGTATCTGTTGCAAAACCGAGGTCGCGTGACATATACTCCAAAGCACCGTTGACCACCCTGCAAACCAGTACGCATAGGAGCTTCAGGAAACAATTCAAACGACGACTTTAACCACAAGCACTCTGCGCATTAAGGAGTGACTCATGAGAGACAAAATAGTCAAACTACCATCTTGGATAATAACCGATACAAAATATATTTAGTAAAACTGGCAATCCTTCTTCAGCTCGCAATAGGTAGAAGTGATCAAGGTCGAATAAAATACCCAAGATGGTAACCAAATAAGATGGCCCCAAGGCATGCGACTCCAACAGCCGGCAATACCATCCCAGTTGTGGCGGGATTAGCTGTTTTTGTAGCCACGTCCCCAGAAAATTCACCATCTGTCAATCGTCAACAGTATAACACCAATTACTGGAGATTCAATAACACATACCATGAGCTGAACCGAACAAGTCACGAAGAACTGCACTTTTAAGTTACACCGACACGTACGAGAGCACACATCAATAAATCTGGCACAAATGGGAGCGTGAGGTCTAAGAGAACGAAAAAGTGAAAAAAAGTGAAATGCTAGTGTGTCAATAGAATGACACAGATTTCCACTGCAAACCTAGGTGGGCACCTTCCAAACACCATGCTTAAACGGACAGATCAGCAAGGGAAAATTCTCAATCCATCCAGCACACGACTGGGAGGAGCTATAGATTGGCAAAGTAGCGATGTCAGCATTGCAGGAGAAGAACGCCTACCAGCAGCTTGAGCACGCACGCCAGGTGCCGCCCGCTTCTGGATCCGAGCGGCAAGGCCGGATCCAGCTTCCAAACCCATCCCCAAAACTTTGGCAGACGCCACAGAATGCTTCAGCGGATGTGTGCATCTAGCGCTTGCCAACACTTGACGTCGTCCAGCGCAACCTGCTACACTTCGTACATTCAAACTCCGCGCTGCAACTGTGCTACCCGCGGGCCGTCCTGAAACCCATGCGGCCAAGAAGGGGGAAGGGGCCGCTGCGACCTGCATGTCGTCTCACCTGAATCACTGATCGTCACTACTACTGGTGTCAGCCAATTTCTGCACAAGCAACAGGACCACAAAAAACGTAGTAGCATCGCAAGCATTGGAGGCAGGGCAAAAGTGCCATGTAAAACAACTGCACCCAAGAACTTCATAACATTCTACTACACGTAACATTCCACCCGATTCACCCCCACCCTCACCAGGCATGCAGGAAGTAAGACCAAATTAGGGAAAACCTAAACACCAGGTGCAGTAGAAAGGTAGAAGGAATTAGAAAAAACGAAAACTCAAGACTTTCTGCAAAGACGCTTTTTCGCCCTCGGAAACTCTCGAGGGAGAAGCGGAACGAAACGGATCTGGATGAGTGGAAGCAAGAAGCACGAGGCGGAAGAGAGAGAAGGTGGGGACGGGGAATGACAACGATCCAGCCCAAAGCTCAGAGACGGTGGGAGATGGCAGCAAAGAAAGAAAGAAGGAAAAGGAAGCAGGAAGACGACCGCGAAGGGACAATTTGGGACAGGAGATGGCGCACCGAGGCGGGGGCTTCAGATACGAACTCGACGAAAAATGGACGCTGGCTTG
The DNA here is from genome assembly GCA_947034895.1 of Rhytidiadelphus loreus. Lineage (NCBI taxonomy): Eukaryota > Viridiplantae > Streptophyta > Bryopsida > Hypnales > Hylocomiaceae > Rhytidiadelphus > Rhytidiadelphus loreus. The sequence continues at coordinate 49,653,103 of OX344765.1, forward strand.
CTGCTGCTGCTGGGAATGGCAATGGCTCCTAGACAATCCGGTGGAAGAGGCAAGGGAAGGGGTATCTGCAATCAACGACAGACGTGGCCAATCTCCAAATTACGAAGACTGCCAAGTTAACACTTGTCTCTCTCACTCCAAGTTCTCTCTCACGCACTCTAAGTTATCTCTTTAACTTCTGCCAATCTGCCCTCTCAAGGAAAATCTGAAGCTCTAGTCTTCGTGTCGAGGTCGACATTTTGGAGTCGAACAAAATGTTAAAGTTCTAAATAAAATCTTGCTAACTGCTTTTTTTAGTATTATCTTTTTAGGTGAATAATTCTTCAAGTCTATTATTGACTTTGAATAGTTTCAAACAATTATTTGTGATTTTTCCATTTAAATTTTTGAAAAGGGGATTCATTGCAAAATTTGAATTTCTAGTTGTATAAAGCAACCATTTCATAATTTATTTTTTTGAATGTCACTACCCTATTCAAGGGTTGAATTCAATGAAATAGTATTTCAATTTTTTCATTCTCTAGTTAAATGCCATGTATTGTACAGAGCATGAAGAAATGTGGCAATAATTGTCAATAACAAAATTATTTGAGTGACAACATAAAAAAACATGGTGGAAATTAGACAACACTTTTATTACAAAAAAATATAATTGGCTATTGTAGCCTCTTTTCAAGTGTTCATCTAGTGATTTTACATTCAAAATAAGTTTGAGCTTTGAAATCAAGGAAATGCACCTCTATGACAGATTTATAGCAAAATCAAAGACAAAAATTCAACTATAGATTTATAAAACTGCGACCAAGATTCTTGGAGAGTCTTTGGTGGTCTTTTGGTATCATGCATTAACCCTAGAGTAACCCCCCACCGTACCTTGATGTTGCTACTTTGGGGGGCCTTTAGTGCATAAGTTTTTAACCATTGGAATTGTGGGCTGGCGTGTATCTTTCTTAAGAGTGTCTAACCATTGTGCTCTATTCCCTTGTTAAGTGGGCCCACCCTTTTGAGGCGGCAAAATTTTGAACCCGTGTGATTTACGAGAGTCCTATAGTGCGTGTTAAAGTCATTCCGTACAATGAAGCTTTGAACCCTTTGGAGCTGCAAAGTTCTACAGTTGGTGTTAAAACCAAACGCACGGTGGAGCTTTGAACCCCCATAGAGTTTAGTTTCAAAATATAGTTTCCAAGATATTCTTGACAAAATCCAAAGTTTAGCTTCCAAGACCATTTGAGGGGTGGCTTAAGAAATTCCTTCTTCCTAAAGTTTTCTACTTAAAAAGTCCTTCCGTTCCAAGGTTAGAATTTAACCCCGTAGGTGAAGGAAAAGAAGGGATCAATCCAATATTCCCCCGCCCCCCCCAAAAAGAAAATTCAATCCAAAACCCTCTTTTTTATCCCCAACCCACCAGCCAATCGGGGATTGTCTAGGTAGTTCGAGGAGTCGGGGTTCGTCTAGGCAGTTCGAGGAGTCGGAGGTCCCCTCTGGATAGTGGGGAGTTAGGGAGGTCGCCCGGGTATCGAGCTGGGGGTCGGTCACCCGGGTATCGGGAGTCGAGGTCTGTCTAGGCAGTGGGGAGTCGGGGCTTGGTTGCTAGGTATTGAGAGTCGAAGAATCTGTCTAGGTACTTTGGGGAGTCGGGGTCCGTCTTTTTGAGATTACAAAGTACATCAATGGAAGAAAGGCTTTACTTAGATGGTAGGAAGATACCAAACCCCATGAGTGGGTTGAACATAAGGTAGAAGCCTTTCACTAGTTATCCACATACATTATGGGATAACTAAACACCATGGGCTGCCTTTGACTACAAGCAATACCCAAGAGACTCTAAGTCTAACTAAGAGTCTAACACTACTCCTAGGGCTGAATGGACATAGTCTACAACAATATGTACATGATCTTCAACACTCCCACTTTGCAAGTGGTCAAAGGCGCCAAGGCCCATTTTCTCAATCAAGTTGTGGTGTTGTGGCTTCCCAAGGGACTTGGTCAGCACATCAGCAACCATAGCTTGGGTAGGCACATACTTGAGCTCAATCACCTCAGCCTCCACTCATTCACGAATGAAATGGTGTTGCACATCAATGTGCTTCGTCCGAGAGTGGTGGGTGGGATTCTTGGCCAAAGCAATGGCTCCCTGATTGTCACACAAGATTTGTGTGCTCTCCACTTGGACAAGGCCAACATCAGCCAAGAGTTGCCTCAACCAAATGGCCTCCTTGGTGCATTGGCTCATGGCCATGTATTCCGCCTCCGTTGTAGAAAGAGCTATGGTGGGCTGCCTCTTGGAATTCCAAGTAATGGCACCCACTCCAAGCATAAACACGTAGCCGGTGGTGGATCTCCTATCCGCCTCATCACCCGCCCAATCCGCATCACAAAAGCCATGCAACTTTAGCCCATTGGCACCTCCAAGTTGCAACTTAAGCCCAAGTGTGCCTTGAAGGTACCTCATCACCCTCTTCACCGCAGCCCAATGCTTGGGGCCATACTTGGAGGTGTGTTGACTCACCACACTCACCGGAAAGGCCAAATCAGGCCTTGTGGCTACCATGGCATACATCAAACAACCAACCGCTGCTTTGTAAGGCACACCATGCATTTCAGCCCTCACCTCATCAAATTCAGCATCCGTGAGCTTGGGCAACTTCCCATGACTCTCAAGTGGTGTACCTATGGCTTTGCACTCCTCCATGTTGAACCTCTTGAGAATTTCTTCAAGGTACTTGCGTTGGCTCATAGTGATGGTGCGGGCAGCCCTATCCCTCTTGAACTCCACTCCAAGGCAATACTTCAACTCTCCAAGATCCGTCATCTCATACTCCTTCTTGAGCATATCCTTCACTTCAAGCATCTTGGTCATGCTACTTGCAAGGAGGATCAGATCATCCACATAGAGGATCACAATCACCAAATGCTCACCACTTTGCATGGTGTACAAGGAGTGATCAGCATAGCCTCTTTGGAACCCCTTCCTTGCAAACATAGCATCAATATCCCTATACCAAGCTCTCCCGGATTGCTTCAATCCGGGAAGGGCCTTCTTCAACTTGCACTTGAGATGCCCTTGGCCTTCTTGCACAAAGCCTAGGGGCTGATCCATGTAGATGACCTCCTCCAACTTGGGGTTGAGAAAAGCCGTCTTCACATCCATTTGGTGCATCTCCAAGTCCATGGCTGCCCCAATACTCACAATGCACCTAATGGTGCTAAACTTGGCAACGGGGGCAAAGGTCTCATTGAAATCCACCCCTTCCACTTGAGAAAATCCCCTAGCAACCAGCCTTGCTTTGTACCTCAAAATGTGACCCAATGCATCCCTTTTGGTGGAGAAAACCCACTTACAATCCACACTTGATCTCTTGGAAGGGAGGGGTGCAAGATCCCATGTCCCTTTGTCAATGAGGGCCTTGTACTCCTCTTGCATGGCCAACTCCCACTTGCTTGCATCTTCACAATTCAGCACCTCTCCAAGTGTAGATGGATCTCCAAAGAAAGCCACATTGGCTTGATCTTCATTTTGTGGGGGAAGAATGTGATTCAGCCACCAATCTCTAAGGGGCTTGCGGGTCCTTGTTGGATAACGTGGCTCCTCCATGGTCTGATCTTGCTCTACCAAGGGCTGATCATGCTCTTGCACCCTTGGTGAAGTGCTTGGAGAAGGAATTGCTGATCTCTTCACTTGGGGTGTGGCTACCTTCTTCTTGGGCTCTACCAAGTCTTCATCTTCCCCTCCTTGCTCTTCATCTTCATCTTCATCTTCTAGGTGCACTCTTGGAGTTGTGCCCACCTTTTGGGCTGGTCCTCCATTGTTCCCACTTGGGCTCATCTCCAAGAGCTTGGGATCAGCACCTCCATCCTCCAAGAAGGTCACATCTCTACTCTTGATGATCTTCTTGCTCTCCACACACATCAGCCTATAAGCCTTAGTGCCCTCACAATAACCAAGGAAAAGACACTTGATGCCCTTGGCATCCAACTTGGTCCTCTTGGCACTTGGAACCAAGGCATAGGCAATGCACCCAAAAATGCGCATGTGAGACACATGGGGCCTAATCCCACTCCAAGCTTCTTGGGGTGTCATGCTTGTCAAGGCTTGTGTGGGGCACCGGTTCCTTGTATAAACCGTTGTAGACACCGCCTCACCCCAAAGCTCAAACTTCAACCCTTGAGCATGAATCATGGACCTTGCCATCTCCACAATGGTGCGATTTGCACGCTCCGCTACGCCATTTTGTTGAGGGGTGTAAGGTGCTGATGTGTGGTGCTCAATGCCATGGGCCTTCAAGTACTCCTCAAAGGCCTTGGACACGTACTCCCCTCCATTATCCGACCGCAGCACCTTCACCTTGCAATCTGATTGGGCCTCCACAAGGGCCTTCCAAGTCCCAAAACGCCCAAACACCTCACTCTTGCACTTCAGCATATACACCCACACCTTGCGTGAGAAATCATCAATAAATGTCAAAAAATACCTTGCTCCTCCTATGGTGGTGGTCTTCATCGACCCGCACACATCGGAATGCACAAGCTCCAATGACTTGGTGGCCCGGGTTGCCCCATCCTTGGGGAAGGGCTGCCTTGCTTGCTTGCCCTCAATGCACCCCTTGCACACCATTGAACTCCAATCATGCTTGCAAGAAGAGAGGTTCAGCCCCTTCACAATGTGTTGAAGGCTCTTCATGCTCTTCACATTCAAGTGCCCAAGCCTCCTATGCCAAAGCTCCACAAGGTCTCCATGGGCTGATCCTTAGGCAACACATGCCAAGGAGGTGCCATTCACCTTGGTGAAGTGGAGGAGGTACAAATTGCCCTCACGAGGGGCTGATGCAATCAAGACTCCACTTGGTGACCTCACAACACAACCCACATTGTTAAAATGCACTTTCAAACCTCCCAAAGACAATTTGCTCACCGAAAGCAAGTTGGCATGCAACTTGGGGACATGGAGGGCCTCATGGATTTGAATCCTCTTGGTCTCCCCCTTCACTTGCACCTCCACAATGATGGTCCCCATGCCAAGGGCCTCCACCATGCCATTGTCTCCCAAATAAATCTTCTTCCCCGAAATGGGCTGATAGGTGTGGAAGGCATCTCTATGGCTGGTCATGTGTTGAGTGGCCCCCGAATCCACAATCCATGTAAACATGGTGGCCTTGTCCCCTCCTCCTTGGGTGGCAAAAGCAAAATCCTCCTCCTCCTCCTCTTTGGAGGCTTGGTGTGCACTCTCCTTGCCTTTGGCTTGGCTGACCTTGCAATGCCTAGCAATGTGGCCTGATTTGCCACACTTGAAGCATGTCCTTGTCTCCTTGAACTCCTTGGTGGTGCCTCCTTTGCCATGTCTTGACACAAGGGCTGATCCCTCTCCTTGGGACTCATTCTCCTTGCGCTTGGTCACCTCATGCATCAAGCGGGCCGTCACAAACTCCATGGTCAGCTCCTTCATAGGCCTTGTCTCCAATGCGGTGATGAGGAACTCATAAGACGGTGGCAAGCTCTCCAACAAGGTCATCACCATATCTCCATCCGTCACGGGCACCTCCAAACAAGCCAACTCATCCGCAAGGGCCTTGATCTTGTTGACATGGTCCAACAAGTCATCCTCCTCTTGCATCTTGCTAGTGAAGAACTTGCGCCTAAGAAAGAGGATGTTGGAGAGGCTCTTGGTCTCATGGATGTTGCAAAGGGTGGTCCATGCTTGGGCTGGTCCTTTGCAATGGCGAATGTGTGCAATTTGCCGGTCCACAAGGTTGATGGCAATGAGAGCAAAGGCCTTCTTCTCCTTCCTCTCAAACGCCTTCTTGGTCTTTAGATCAGCATCTTCACTTGGAGCCTCCTCACTCCCATCCACCACCTCCCACAAGTCCTTTTCCGCAAGGATCATCTCCATCTTGAACTTCCACATGCCGAAGTTCTCCCCATTGAACTTGTCAATGATGCGCACGCCTTCTCCTCCACTTGATGCCATGATGGAGCACCTCCCACTTGTTGGCAGCCTCCCAAGTGTCTCCAAGAGTTCACAAACTCAATTCAGCCTCCAATGAAGCACTTGGAAGCCAATTGGGCTGAAATGACACCAATCAGCCCTTCCAAGCACCTCCAAAGATCCTTCACACCCTAAGATCCACCAAACACTCCTCACAAGTGCAAGGACTCCTCTAAACACAAATTCAGACCCTAATGAAGCTCAAAATCACCACATGCACATCATGGGCAAGTGCTACTTCAAATCAGCAAACACACTTACAATGTTCCTCCCAAATTGGTGTTGAAGATCATGTACATATTGTTGTAGACTATGTACATTCAGCCCTAGGAGTAGTGTTAGACTCTTAGTTAGACTTAGAGTCTCTTGGGTATTGCTTGTAGTCAAAGGCAGCCCATGGTGATTAGTTATCCCATAATGTATGTGGATAACTAGTGAAAGGCTTCTACCTTATGTTCAACCCACTCAAGGGGTTTGGTATCTTCCTACCATCTAAGTAAAGCCTTTCTTCCATTGAATACTTTGTAATCTCAATAGGTTATGGGCCCACGCACTTGGAGTTGCGTTTGAGGGAGAAGTTCAAATCATTTGGAGGAGATCTTGGAGCTTGGGGGAGCAACTAGCCTTTTGTTACTCTGTCACCTACAAACCATATGGTGTAAGTCAGAAACAAAAACAAACTCTGGAGTGAATTTTTTTTTACAAAAGAAGCAAGTGTTTTGTTCTTTTCTTGGCCTTTTGTTGGCTGGTTTGTGAGGTTTTGAGTACATTTTGGGTGTGAGTTTGCTCATGGTAGTAATCAGACCTAGCGGTCACCTCATGCATCAAGTTTGGGATTTTCTTTTTACATAAAAGCTAGTTATGTAAATCCAATTGTACCGAAAGATGACGAAATGAATTTGATTCTCCGAAGGATCCCTAGAAGTGCCATATCATTTGAATATTGCGAATAATTGAATAAGTACTTTAGAAATCAAAGTGACCACGTTTTGGTCACTAAGGAAGTTAACCCTTTAGTGACCGTGGTTGATTTGAGGGGCGGGCCTAGTTTTTCTAGAAACTGAATTTTGTGTCCATTGCAAAGATGCAGTCTTATATCAAACCGTACAAGGTGTTTCCATAAGGGAGATTCTTCAACCTAACAAAATATGAAACTCATCCAACGGTACAAATTGCTATAAATGAGGTAGGAGGTTCACAAATCAACCAATTCAAGGCTAAAATTGAAATTTGGGAAGTGAAACATTTTTAAATATTTTGTAGTAAATTTCCCTCAACAGACAAGTAGAATAGACATCTAATCGAAGTCACTTCCTATTTTTTCAAGCTTTGTAAAATTAGTTACAAATTCTTAAAGTTCACAAAAAATGGTCATCAAAACAAAACCCCTTCTAAAATGGGTACATTGAAATGTACCTCTAAATCATGTTTGCTTCTAGAGCCTTGCTGGAGTTTGAGTTGCTTTCCTTAATTCTCAAAAATCAATGCCTTAAATGATCCTTCACAATTTATGCTACATAAATACCGATGCATAAGTTTATTGTGGACATTTATGAGGTTACAAAGCAACCCTTATGCCTTTTGTATTTTTTGTATTTTGGTTGAAGATTTCCCGTGTGAGTTGGTAAATACCTCGATCTTCTGAAGTACATTTTAAATGATTGATTAAGAATAAGTAGAACTCCTAATCCTCTCCAATTAAGCAAATTCTTCCCCCTTCCAGAACTAAGCATAATATACATGTTGTAATCGTTGATTTAATTTGTAGGCAGTGCACGAGTGCATGATCGTTGTGAGATTTGAATAAGAGTTATATACATATGGCCTATTTTGAGTATGTTGCCAGTCCCTTTCATGTTTGTCCATCAGTGCCAAGTGCAAATGATCCAAATATTTTGGAAGTTCATTTTAGCATTCGAAATCCAATTTTGGAAATGATTGATTATGATTTTGATGTTCCTAATTTTTTTCCATGCCCATCCCAAATCTTTATTTTCTAGGATTGAGGATTCATAGAAACGTGCCTCAAATATCCTAGAGCTTGTTCAACCCTAAACCCTAAACCCTATCCAAGAATTTAGGAAACCCTTTAACCCTAAACCCTTTAACCCTAAACCCTTTAACCCTAAACCCTAAACCCTATCCAAGAATTTAGGAAAAAGGGCTTTTGGGTGAATTGATTGAAAAAACTAGGGTTGATTTAAGGTCGATAATGTGTGTTCTAAGAGCACCCCTCTTCTTCAAACCACCCCTATTTTTAAGTGCAAAATAGAGATGGGGTGATTCTTCAACGAAGCACTAAGCTTTATCAATTGAATTCATCGCCTGGAGGAAAAATTATTTTTGTATTGCAAGAGTGAATCATTGTCTTAGATTTCCTCACATTTCTGTACAAGTTGCAAGTGGACGTATTTTGGGAGACCTATGTCTACGAGTACGTGCTTATATCTTCTATCTTTGCTAATTTATAAGTAATTCAAAAACGCTTAGAAAAATACGAAACTACTTGTGTTAGGTTGCACATGTATTTTTCTTTTTGTGAACAACTCCATTTTTTATTTCTTTCTACGGATGCGTATGGAAAAAGGCAGAGCTGCCCTTCATTGGTCCCTTTTAAGCTTGCTTTTAAGTCTAATTCTTTTAACCCTAAACTGATGCTTAATCATGATTTCTTTGGGGCAGCTTTGTGTGGTGTGCGTAGGTTCGTGGGAGGCTCGGGTGTGCTTCGTGAGGCGCGTGCAGGTTCGGAGGAGCTCCGTACCAACTTGGCGGCTCGATGCAAGTTCGGGTTAGGTTCGGTTATTGGGAGGTTCGGTTGGTTGTCTTTTCCGTGGGCCAGGGTTTCGCTGCACTCTTTCCTATTTTTCGCGTTCCTTGTTGTTGCTCCGCTTTTCGTCAATTGTTGTCGCTGTTACTCCTTTTCGTGTGCGTTTTTGTTGTTGTTGTTTAGCGTTTTTGTTGTTCCTCCTTCCTCCATCTTCCTCGCTCGTCATTTGCGACGTTGGTTTTGTATGCCGCGGAGGAGTTTGATTTCACTGATCGGCGTTGCGTTCGGCTTTCTGGAGCGGTGTTTTCGTGCTGCAGCGTTGTTTTGCCGCTGGAGCGTTGTCTTTCTGTTGGAGCTGCGTAGGTATGCTTCTGAACTCTTTTCGCTTGTTTCTCTCATGGTTGTGCATGGCTGATCTTCTTGTGACTGGTAACGTAGAAGTAGACCCAATCGTTCCAGAATTTCTTGCACTGTTTTCATAGAAGTATAGTATTCTATCACATAACATGGTAGGCATTGTATGGGTTTGTACTCTAGTGATTGCAGTCTTTGTACTGTAGTGATTGCATTTGTGCTCTAGTGATTGCAGTGTTTGTGTTTTCGTGATTGCATTCATATGTTTGTTCGTTCCATTGGCGAATTGTTAAGAATCTGCTGTCATTGGCGTCATCGAGGCACTGAGAATTTGCTTTCATTGGATTTCAGTATAATTGGCGTCATCGAATTGCTGAGAATCTGGTATCATTGGCGATCAGTGGCATTTGAACATTGTCGTGTTTTTGCTTTAATTGGAGTCACGACATTCAAGTTCCATCTGCCATCGTGCTTCCACAGCACTCCGAGCTGCACAATTGAGGTAAGCTGTCTGCAAAATCTATTCTCAGTCGTGAATGTTGCGGAAATTTAGAAGAGGCACCTATAACCGTGCAGTGTGTGTGGCCCCAGCCATGTTTCAGACCGCGCGGTTTGAAGTGTTCCGGCATCCCTGAAATGTCCCAGAGTTGACGTAGAAATTTCTGAGAACATTAGGTAAAATACTTTCAGACCGCGCGGTCTGAAGTGAATTCTTGATGCAATTTCCTCAAAATGTCGAACGAATTCTAGACCTATCCAACTTACTTCATATCAATCAAGTTGAAGTAGTTTCAGACCGCGCGGTCTGAAGTAATGAACAGTCCCCAAAATGACCTGGACTAATTGGAGATCGACTTTGTCAAGTTAGTATATATACAGGTTCAGACCGCGCGGTCTGAAGTGATGCACCGCTCCTAAAATGTTCTGGACGGACTGCTGATCAAATTATGTCACGATATTCTAGATATAGGATCAGACCGTGCGGTCAAAAGTGATAAAACGTCTACAGAATGTCAAGGACGAATTACTGATCCAATTCGTCCACGTTTCTCTAGATAATGGTTCAGACCGCGCGGTCTAAACTAGTCCCCCGGCCATAAAATAGATGGGAACGGACCGACCAGACCGAGCGGCTAGAAGATATCCTCAAAGGTAAATGCGTTCATGTAGTGTTGTCATGACTGATCCATTGTCGACGCCTCCAATAATTTAGACCCATTGTATGCCAACTAGTAACCCAGCCGGGGGGGATGCACTATATCAGTGGGCACGTCTAAGTAATAACCGAATGTTGGCAGATTCAGACCGCGCGGTCTAAACCATATCCAAAGATGCATCACGAATAGAGGGCCTCTGCATGTTCATCTAATCACGCACCATGAATAAGCATTACACATGGATCACACAGCGTGGTCAAAACCTAATACTTTTAGTATTGTAGGATCGATTCATGAGGGATTGGATAAAGAGTAAAAGGAACTAGACGCCACGATGGCTGGTAGCATTGTGCAAAGCCTCCACAGGAGTAAATCAGACCGCGCGGTCAAATCCTCGACAGATGACGAATAAAGGACCTACGCCAATCCCTGCCCAAGATAACAGAAGTAATGGTTGTCGACCCTGCAATCAGTATCTGTTAAATCTCGCCGCATACGTGGTAGACTAAGGAATGACAGGATCAGACCGCGCGGTCCGATCTAATAGATGGACGGTTCCAGGTGATGGGCTAGACGAAAATAATGTCGTTCGCAAGGTCCCGTAGCGAGCGGCATCGTCATCAGCCGATTAGAATGGGAAGGCGTTTTAGACCGCGCGGTCAAAACCTCGAGCGGCAGATAATGTAGAAATACAGTCATGCTAGCCTGGTCTGTCTAGGCTATGAATCGTGTTCCTGGTTTAGACCGCGCGGTCAAAACCACGCCATGGACTTAGCATAGCATGGAGTATCATCCTATTAGAAGTACGCTAGAATGCAATAGATCGTCAACGACCGTAGGAAATGAATCCTCAACTCGTTAGTACATCGCATGACCACTGCATGCTGGGCGTGTAGCAATCTCTTGAGTTGTCCAATTTAGACCGCGCGGTCTGATTTGAAGTACTGCTTGTGGACAGTGGCATGGAGTCATTCCTGGAGAGCAGTCTGCCGCTTGCGGGCTACTTGAGGCCCATCTCGCCTGACCGAATCCACGAGTCCTGGAAGCTGCACATCGAAAAGAAATTCCCCTTGGAGTTCGTCGCGTCCAAGTCATTGTGGACGATCGAACTGAATTTCCTGATGGGCTCCCCCATCTTCAATCTGGAGCTGGGATTCACGAAGACGGGGGATCCTCGATGGAAATCCTTCTCCACTTTGGTACTCGTGAATGTCCATGTGATGAGGGAGGCCATTCTCGTCGACGTGGTCAATGCCAGTAATAATGCATTCGGAGTCATTGCCATCCGTGTAGAAAATGAGATGACCTTCTGTAGCAAACGCCTCATGAAGAATTATGCGTCCGTCCCTCGTGCATATCAACTCTTGATGGCCGAAACCCAATCGCACTGCGAAGCCGTTTCTAGTGACTTCCATGAGACCGGAAAGGTAGCCAACTCGTACATCGCCAAAGCGTTTGCCATTCACAACAAATCATTGAGTGTGTTGCCTTTGAACGTCTGCCAGGGTGAAGGAAGTTGACCAATGGCTTCGCCAGAGGGGTCCGCCAAGAATGTCGCCAAGGCGTCAGGAGCGGGAACGCGTAGCCAGCCCCCCCCTGTTGAAGATCATGTACATATTGTTGTAGACTATGTACATTCAGCCCTAGGAGTAGTGTTAGACTCTTAGTTTGACTTAGAGTCTCTTGGGTATTGCTTGTAGTCAAAGGCAGCCCATGGTGATTAGTTATCCCATAATGTATGTGGATAACTAGTGAAAGGCTTCTACCTTATGTTCCACCCACTCATTGGGTTTGGTATCTTCCTACCATCTAAGTAAAGCCTTTCTTCCATTGAATACTTTGTAATCTCAATAGGTTATGGGCCCACGCACTTGGAGTTGCGTTTGAGGGAGAAGTTCAAATCATTTGGAGGAGATCTTGGAGCTTGGGGAGCAACTAGCCATTTGTCACTTTGTCACCTACAAACCATATGGTGTAAGTCAAAAACAAAAACAAACTTGGGAGTGAATTTTTTTTTACAAAAGAAGCAAGTGTTTTGTTCTTTTCTTGGACATTTGTTGGCTGGTTTGTGAGGTTTTGAGTACATTTTGGGTGTGAGTTTGCTCATGGTAGTAATCAGACCTAGTGAGGGCTGATTTGTGCTCCAATTTTGAGTTTGTGCTTAGAGGTGTACATTGGGAGCCCATTGAGGCTGATTGTGCACTTGGGTGCATTGTGGATTGTGATTTGGGAAATTGCAATCTAGTGAGAGTAATTTGTGAGCCTTGGAAGCATTTTTTGTTGCTTGAGGCATTTGCCATCCATTGTGGGCTGATTAGTGCCCTTGTGAGTGTGTGAGGCGAATTAGTGGACTTGGTGAATCCAAGAGGGCTGAATTGTGCTTTTGTGAGATTTGTGGAGCCAATTAGGTCTTTTTTGGTGGTTTGGTTATCCAACTAGGGTTGTTGGAGACCATTGTTGTCCTTATGGTGTGAATTGTGAGTAGTAGCTCCATCTAGGGCTGATTGCAAGGCTAAAGCTCCTTGGAGGGTGGAGTACCCAATTTGGGAGGAGCATTGGAAGTGTGTTTGCTGATTTGAAGTAGCACTTGCCCATGATGTGCATGTGGTGATTTTGAGCTTCATTAGGGTCTGAATTTGTGTTTAGAGGAGTCCTTGCACTTGTGAGGAGTGTTTGGTGGATCTTAGGGTGTGAAGGATCTTTGGAGGTGCTTGGAAGGGCTGATTGGTGTCATTTCAGCCCAATTGGCTTCCAAGTGCTTCATTGGAGGCTGAATTGAGTTTGTGAACTCTTGGAGACACATTGGAGGCTGCCAACAAGTGGGAGGTGCTCCATCATGGCATCAAGTGGAGGAGAAGGCGTGCGCATCATTGACAAGTTCAATGGGGAGAACTTTGGCATGTGGAAGTTCAAGATGGAGATGATCCTTGCGGAGAAGGACTTGTGGGAGGTGGTGGATGGGAGTGAGGAGGCTCCAAGTGCAGATGCTGATCTCAACACCAAGAAGGCGTTTGAGAGGAAGGAGAAGAAGGCCTTTGCTCTCCTTGCCATCAACCTTGTGGACCGGCAAATTGCACACATTCGCCATTGCAAAGGACCAGCCCAAGCATGGACCACCCTTTGCAACATCCATGAGACCAAGAGCCTCTCCAACATCCTCTTTCTTAGGCGCAAGTTCTTCACTAGCAAGATGCAAGAGGAGGATGACTTGTTGGACCATGTCAACAAGATCAAGGCCCTTGCGGATGAGTTGGCTTGTTTGGAGGTGCCCGTGACGGATGGAGATATGGTGATGACCTTGTTGGAGAGCTTGCCACCGTCTTATGAGTTCCTCATCACCGCATTGGAGACAAGGCCTATGAAGGAGCTGACCATGGAGTTTGTGACGGCCCGCTTGATGCATGAGGTGACCAAGCGCAAGGAGAATGAGTCCCAAGGAGAGGGATCAGCCCTTGTGTCAAGACATGGCAAAGGAGGCACCACCAAGGAGTTCAAGGAGACAAGGACATGCTTCAAGTGTGGCAAATCAGGCCACATTGCTAGGCATTGCAAGGTCAGCCAAGCCAAAGGCAAGGAGAGTGCACACCAAGCCTCCAAAGAGGAGGAGGAGGAGGATTTTGCTTTTGCCACCCAAGGAGGAGGGGACAAGGCCAACATGTTTACATGGATTGTGGATTCGGGGGCCACTCAACACATGACCAGCCATAGAGATGCCTTCCACACCTATCAACCCATTTCGGGGAAGAAGATTTATTTGGGAGACAATGGCATGGTGGAGGCCCTTGGCATGGGGACCATCATTGTGGAGGTGCAAGTGAAGGGGGAGACCAAGAGGATTCAGATCCATGAGGCCCTCCATGTCCCCAAGTTGCATGCCAACTTGCTTTCGGTGAGCAAATTGTCTTTGGGAGGGTTGAAAGTGCATTTTAACAATGTGGGGTGCGTTGTGAGGTCACCAAGTGGAGTGTTGATTGCATCAGCCCCTCGTGAGGGCAATTTGTACCTCCTCCACTTCACCAAGGTGAATGGCACCTCCTTGGCATGTGTTGCCCAAGGATCAGCCCATGGAGACCTTGTGGAGCTTTGGCATAGGAGGCTTGGACACTTGAATGTGAAGAGCATGAAGAGCCTCCAACACCTTGTGAAGGGGCTGAACCTCTCTTCTTGCAAGCATGATTGGAGTTCAATGGTGTGCAAGGGGTGCATTGAGGGCAAGCTAGCAAGGCAGCCCTTCCCCAAGGATGGGGCAACCCGGGCCACCAAGCCATTGGAGCTTGTGCATTCCGATGTGTGCGGGCCAATGAAGACCACCACCATAGGAGGAGCAAGGTATTTTGTGACATTTATTGATGATTTCTCACGCAAGGTGTGGGTGTATATGCTGAAGTGCAAGAGTGAGGTGTTTGGGCGTTTTGAGACTTGGAAGGCCCTTGTGGAGGCCCAATCAGATTGCAAGGTGAAGGTGCTGCGGTCGGATAATGGAGGGGAGTATGTGTCCAAGGCCTTTGAGGAGTCCTTGAAGGCCCATGGCATTGAGCACCACACATCAGCACCTTACACCCCTCAACAAAACGGCGTAGCGGAGCGTGCAAATCGCACCATTGTGGAGATGGCAAGGTCCATGATTCATGCTCAAGGGCTGAAGTTTGAGCTTTGGGGTGAGGCGGTGTCTACAGCGGTTTATACAAGGAACCGGTGCCCCACACAAGCCTTGACAAGCATGACACCCCAAGAAGCTTGGAGTGGGATTAGGCCCCATGTGTCTCACATGCGCATTTTTGGGTGCATTGCCTATGCCTTGGTTCCAAGTGCCAAGAGGACCAAGTTGGATGCCAAGGGCATCAAGTGTCTTTTCCTTGGCTATTGTGAGGGCACCAAGGCTTATAGGCTGATGTGTGTGGAGAGCAAGAAGATCATCAAGAGTCGAGATGTGACCTTCTTGGAGGATGGAGGTGCTGATCCCAAGCTCTTGGAGATGAGCCCAAGTGGGAGCAATGGAGGACCAGCCCAAAAGGTGGGCACAACTCCAAGAGTGCACCTAGAAGATGAAGATGAAGAGCAAGAGCAAGGAGGGGAAGATGAAGACTTGGTGGAGCCCAAGAAGAAGGTGGCCACACCCCAAGTGAAGAGATCAGCAATTCCTTCTCCAAGCACTTCACCAAGGGTGCAAGAGCATGATCAGCCCTTGGAAGATGAAGATCAGCCCATGGAAGAGCAAGTTCAGACCGTGGAGGAGCCCCGTTATCCAACAAGGACCCGCAAGCCCCTTGGAGATTGGTGGCTGAATCACATTCTTCCTCCACAAAGTGAAGATCAAGCCAATGTGGCTTTCCTTGGAGATCCATCTACACTTGGAGAGGTGCTGAATTGTGAAGATGCAAGCAAGTGGGAGTTGGCCATGCAAGAGGAGTACAAGGCCCTCATTGACAAAGGCACATGGGATCTTGCACCCCTCCCTTCCAAGAGATCAAGTGTGGGTTGTAAGTGGGTTTTCTCCACCAAAAGGGATGCTTTGGGTCACATTTTGAGGTACAAGGCAAGGCTGGTTGCTAGGGGTTTTTCTCAAGTGGAAGGGGTGGATTTCAATGAGACCTTTGCCCCCGTTGCCAAGTTTAGCACCATTAGGTGCATTGTGAGTATTGGGGCAGCCATGGACTTGGAGATGCACCAAATGGATGTGAAGACGGCCTTTCTCAACCCCAAGTTGGAGGAGGTCATCTACATGGATCAGCCCCTAGGCTTTGTGCAAGAAGGCCAAGGGCATCTCAAGTGCAAGTTGAAGAAGGCCCTTCCCGGATTGAAGCAATCGGGGAGAGCTTGGTATAGGGATATTGATGCTATGTTTGCAAGGAAGGGCTTCCAAAGAGGCTATGCTGATCACTCTTTGTACACCATGCAAAGTGGTGAGCATTTGGTGATTGTGATCCTCTATGTGGATGATCTGATCCTCCTTGCAAGTAGCATGACCAAGATGCTTGAAGTGAAGGATATGCTCAAGAAGGAGTATGAGATGACGGATCTTGGAGAGTTGAAGTATTGCCTTGGAGTGGAGTTCAAAAGGGATAGGGCTGCCCGCACCATCACTATGAGCCAACGCAAGTACCTTGAAGAAATTTTCAAGAGGTTCAACATGGAGGAGTGCAAAGCCATAGGTACACCACTTGAGAGTCATGGGAAGTTGCCCAAGCTCACGGATGCTGAATTTGAAGAGGTGAGGGCTGAAATGCATGGTGTGCCTTACAAGGCAGCGGTGGGTTGCTTGATGTATGCCATGGTAGCCACAAGGCCTGATTTGGCCTTCCCGGTGAGTGTTGTGAGTCAACACACCTCCAAGTATGGCCCCAAGCATTGGGCTGCGGTGAAGAGGGTGATGAGGTACCTTCAAGGCACACTTGGGCTGAAGTTGCAACTTGGAGGTGCCAATGGGCTGAAGTTGCATGGCTTTTGTGATGCGGATTGGGCGGGTGATGAGGCGGATAGGAGATCCACCACCGGTTACGTGTTTATGCTTGGAGTGGGTGCCATTACTTGGAATTCCAAGAGGCAGCCCACCATAGCTCTTTCTACAACGGAGGCGGAATACATGGCCATGAGCCAATGCACCAAGGAGGCCATTTGGTTGAGGCAACTCTTGGCTGATGTTGGCCTTGTCCAAGTGGAGAGCACACAAATCTTGTGTGACAACCAAGGGGCCATTGCTTTGGCCAAGAATCCCACCCACCACTCTCGGACGAAGCACATTGATGTGCAACACCATTTCATTCGTGAACGAGTGGAGGCTGAGGTGATTGAGCTCAAGTATGTGCCTACCCAAGCTATGGTTGCTGATGTGCTGACCAAGTCCCTTGGGAAGCCACAACACCACAACTTGATTGAGAAGATGGGCCTTCGCGCCTTTGACCACTTGCAAAGTGGGAGTGTTGAAGATCATGTACATATTGTTGTAGACTATGTACATTCAGCCCTAGGAGTAGTGTTAGACTCTTAGTTTGACTTAGAGTCTCTTGGGTATTGCTTGTAGTCAAAGGCAGCCCATGGTGATTAGTTATCCCATAATGTATGTGGATAACTAGTGAAAGGCTTCTACCTTATGTTCCACCCACTCATTGGGTTTGGTATCTTCCTACCATCTAAGTAAAGCCTTTCTTCCATTGATGTACTTTGTAATCTCAATACCCCCTACGTCGGCCCTTGCTGGTGCGTCCGAGCGTACCGACCCACTCCCACCGGCGCGTGGACCCATCCAACAACCGCCACAGGCGACTCAGTCGGCGGCCCGAGCCACCACAGCGCCAACTTCTCGGTCTAAACAGAAGGCCGTGAAACGGAAGTCAGCGGGCCCGCTCGTGGCGACGCAAGCATCCTCGGAAGAAGATGCGAGGCGCTGGGTCCGGACGAGACGCGTGGCCGAGGAATTGCATGGCACCCTCAGCTCATTGACCCACGAGGCCAACACGGAACCGGCAGAGGTGTCCGAGGAAGAGGCGCAGAAGATTACGATCAAGAAGGTGAACGGGAAGTGGACCAAGAATCCACGAACCGTGCCCTTCGATGCCGACGCCATCCCGACTAGCGTGTCTGTGCCCGCGGAGTACAAGCGCAATCCGCGACGCAGCGTCGAGTTGGAAACGCGGACGCGCCTCAAGGCCGAAGCGGCGGCCAACAAGGTGTTCAAGGAACTGTCCTCGTACATGTACATATTCGGTCGGGGACAGTACTTCGAGTTGGACGTGGCCGACATGGTGAATGCCCAAGAGGAGTCGGGAATCATCGTGAGGCCCCTCGAGAATGACGACGTCTTGGCAGTCCTGGACAGGATGGTGAAGGTGAACTACACCAAGCAAATCCTCACCGTCATGCCGGACACGCGCACTAGACCGACATGCTGGGCGGATTGCTGGAAGGCGCGGCCGCTACTCATCATCAACGGGCAGCACACTTGGATGGCCGCCAAGGACATCATCTCCGAGAACACTACCGTCGACGATGAGAAGGTCGTCGCCAAAATGCACAGGTGGACGTGCGAAATCGTGTGGTCCTAGAACAAGGACCACCTCCACGCGTTGTCCTCCAAGTGCAACGACGGAAACGTCGCGGGCCCGTACCTGTCGTCCCTGCCGGCAACACTCATGCATGTTCGCCACCTCTGGGAAAACGCGGGCAAGCCTGCGCAACATCGAAAGAACGTGAAGGTCATCATTGAAGGGGAGGACCCGAAGGTCTATGAGGTACGCACAACTTCCCTACACATTTCAGACCGCGCGGTCTGAATCCCAGTGATGCAATTCCGTCCCATTCCATATCGGTAGGCTCCCATTGTCCTCGTTAGGCTCGTCACCTTTCTGATTCATGGTCACTTCGGACCGCGCGGTCTGATCCCGCGATATTCAGACCTCGACGCCACTTGGTGTCATGGATTGTTCGGTGACAGTTCAGACCGCGCGGTCAGATCACGACACATACTCACTGCGCCGATGCGTGTCCAAGATTTCAAGGAGAAGGCGCACCAAAGCTTCGAGGCGGTGGGGAGCGCCAAGCACCGAAACGAGGGGGGGAGGACCTGGGACTTCGACAAGATGGGCGACCGGAAGATCGTCATGGCCTCGAATGCGACCTGGACCAGTTGGCAAGAGGTCTTCCAGAAGCACGAGTCCGGGGCGCTGCACGACATTGACACCGACGTCCCGTTCAACCAAATTCCGGACGGGAAGGGGGGCTCCAAGATCTACAAGTTCACGGCGATCAATCACAACTAGATGAAGAACCTTCTGGGGATGGATGACGCCGCCGTAGGCGAACTCGCGAGCAGAATCCTGGAGATGCCGCCCAAGGTCTACCTGAAGAGGCCGACCAGTTGGACGGCCGCCATTCCCTTCGCCCAGTGGTGCACCAACAAGAAGCACAAGGCCGACGTCTTGAGCATCGACAAGGCCAAGGAGGTGATTTCCCAGGGGGAGGTCGTCCCTAAAGCCTGGCGGGAGTTCAAGGCGCTGCTGTGCATTCGGGGGCACAACATGTGGGCGGCCATGCACATTGGGCAGAAGTGGCTCAGGCACCAATGTGGCTCGGGGAAGAAAACGATGGTTGCTCCCTTGGACGTCGTCGCCATGATCCAGCGACTGCTCACGAACAACGAACGTTGCAACACCGTCAAGAGGTGTGCGCGGGCCACGGTCTGCCGGTGGGATCGCGCCAGGAGGGTGTTCGATCCCTTTGTCTACGTGAAGCAGAAGCGCGAATGGGTGGAATACGTGGACGGACCCGCCAGCATTCGCTTCTACGAGGTGGGGATTATGGATTTCCGCCTGTTCCCGGAGGTCGGGAATATGGAGATTCACTACGCGTACGAGAAAATCATCAAACAAGTCTTGCGGGTCTCCCAAAATACCATGGCCAAGGGGGTCCACACGTGGATGCTCATCATGGGCGCCGAGAGGGTGGTGGGAGTGGAACAGGCGCTCGAGAAATTCTTCCCCGAGCATAACACTCGGCGCATTGCGACGTACGTGTATTCCAAGGGCGAGCCGAACTATTACACCAGGGGAAGGACAGGGTCATGTACATTCAGCGGACCACAAAGCATTTCACGAACTCCCCACTCGTCAATGTCGGGGAACCGATTCCCCGACTCTTGGCTGCCGAGGACAAGCCTCTGGCGACGGATGACGTCAGGTACAAGACCCGGGAGCTCTGTCGCCACGATAACCCCTGGATCTTGACGAATCGCGAACTGCGATACGAAGTGTACCTCCGCTTCATCGACAAGTTCTGCAGGGACCAAGGAACGGTCATGCTCATCTTTGCGGGATCCAAGCCTGTCTCCGCGTGCTCGGTAAGCTCTCCACCCTATCCCGTTCTTGCTTCCAATGTAGAGCTCATCTGACCGTCTGAATGCGTCATTCGGAGAATTCATGCCGTGTGCCTTGTTTGGCACTGCAGATGTTGTGTCGGAGCTCCGTCTCCTTCGTGCGCCCCACCGATAAGTGCCTCCTGCGCCAGAGCGTGCACGCTCGAATCGGTACACAGATGTGGCCCGACATCTTGGTGCCGCAGCCGCACACCCTCGACTTCATCTACGACCCCAAGTCTCAGACACGGAGGCTCCAGGACCCCGACCCCGTGGAGAGCGAGTCTTCGGATGATGAAAGAGAGGGCAAGGAGGAATCGCAAGAGGGCGCCCTCAACCTCCGCGATGGAAGCGATTCCGACTCGGAAGTGCAGAAGGAGAAGGACGAGGACGAGAACGACGAGGACAAGGAAGAGGACAAGGACGACGAGGACAAGGAAGTGGACAAGGACGATGAGGACAAGGACGAAGATGAAGACGTCGACCGCGCGGGAGGGCGAGACGGCGAAGGCGACGACGTTTCAGACCACGGAGATGCCTCGGTGTCCGGCGTCCACTCTGTCCAGAGGGAGACGGATCAGACCGCGCGGTTTGATTCGACGCTAGCCTCCCCGCAGCGCTCGAGTGCGCCTCCGCGTAGGAATCAGACCGCGCGGTCTGATATGCACCCGTACACTCCTCTCTCTCCCTCCAACCCCCCGTCTCCCTCCGCAAACCAACTGTGGGAGTACGCATTATCTACATTAACAGAAATAATAGACAATAGAAATTATATAGAGTAGAAATTTTCAAAATTTCCGTAATGGGTAGGGAATAGGAAGCCTAAAACCAGAATTAGGAATTAGAGGCTTCACGGAAAACCTTAAACTGTAATTAGGGTTACAGTCGGATCCGGAAACCCTATCCGAAAACCCTAACCCTAATCCGGAAACCGGAAAGTTCCGGCCGAGTAGACCCTAGGGCCTAGTCCAGCTAGGGAACTTGCGGGAACGCCAGGCTGAAAAGCTACTTAACCCCCGTTGTTTTCTTCATTCTTCCTCTTTCTCCGCGTGATTATCGTGATGGCGCTTAGTGAGTGAAAGTGTGGTGAGATAGGAACACGTTTGGGAGAGAAGGGGAGGTCGGTGCCGATCGCACCGGAAAGTAGAACGGAAGATTAGCGGAAACTTATTGGATCAGGTGACGGAAACTTAACGGACACTTAGCGGAAACTTAGCGGAAGTGAGTCGGAAGTAAGGATAGAGTATGTCTGTAGTCATGGCGGGACCTAGTGTGTTACGGAAGTCAGGGATCACGGCCCGGATGATCAATCCGAAAATCCCTGAGAATCCGGAACACCACCGGATGCTGGAGGACGACTTGACGGATATGGGGTGCCTGGGGTTTCTGAAGAGACCCTGGAGTATCCGGACCGAGGAGATGATAGACGAACTAGTCTATGGCGCTCCGAATCAATACCATCTAACCGTTAGGGGTTGTCCAAAGTCCTGGACAACAGAGATATAGGCCGGAGTCTATTTCGCGTCCTCTAGAGGATCCGGATGGGCCGGGCGGACAGAGAAATTCGCCGCAAATAGATTCCGGAACCCGACGGATCCGAAGGAGGGATACATTGCATCCGACTGCCGGAACCCTAGGGACCAGAGACTCTTAGAGTTTCTGAGCCCCATCCTGTATCCGGAAAAGCCCAGTCGGATTACAGTAATGCTGGCGAACACAGTATTCGGAGCCTTAGGGGAAAGGGGGAAACCGGCCCCTAGACCAGTAAGCTGGGGGCTCATTATCCAGTCGATAGTGGATAAGCTTTCCGAAAACCTGGTGGGAAAGAAATCCAGTCCCATCAGTCCGTACCTCCTACACTTGTATCACAAGCAGGAGGTACTCAGTAGTCCGGAAGATATCATCTACCGGCAGGGAGATAGCCTACTCCGATACGGTCTACCTCCGGATTCGGATCTGACGGATGAGGAGCCGGAAGAGGACGTGAAGCCGGAATTGGAGCATGACTCACCGAAGAGGCACGACTCCCGCCGGAAGAGCACGGACCCGGATTCAAGAGGGAAGAACCAGCTTCCGGATCCTGTTCCATCCCGGAACACTGATCTGGAACTGGATATCTTCGAGTCGACAATCACCTGGCTGCGAAGTCAGAAGACTGCCAACGACCGGATGGCCACGCTGATCCGAAGAGTCTGCACGGTGTTGAAGGTAGCAGACGAGACGGAGATCGTGGAGGCGATCAAAAGCAAACCGGATCCGGAGATGATCCGCCTGTTGGAGGGACGGATCCGGGCAGTGGAGGCGGAACGCGACCATCTTCAAAACCGCGCAACATGGGCAGAAAGGGAGATGCACACCGCCAACAAACGAGCGACGGATGCGACGGAGCTAGTCCGGAAGTTGAGAGACCTCATCGACCCGCCACCGGATATCATCACCAGATCCGCGCTCTGGAACAACCAGATGACCCGGGAAGGCCACATTTCAAGAACCAAGATTGTGAAGATCTTGGTAGAGTTTGAGGCGCGGATCGAGGTCGCATTGAAGGAAATGCGGCACTTGGTGGGCCACTTCGATCCACTCAGCGGATTGGAGGAGTTTCCGGAAATACCCGGAGGTGAGTTCCCGGAGACAACTCAGTTGAACTTGGGAGAACGATCGTCGGCCCAGCAACCCGGAAGATCCTCGGGGCAGAAGGATATCATGGATGGGAGGAGGATTCCGGATCCGGTTCTAACGCCCCGGACTACCTCGGTAAACCTCTTTCCACCGATTCAGGATCCCACTGCTGACGTGACGGCAATGACGGTGGATCCGGTTGGGATTCAGAATCCGGCCCGGACCCATCCGGAGGAGTTCACCCACATGCAGCAGGAGACTCCTCCGCGGCCGCCACCGTCAACCCCGATTGAGTTCATTGACCTGGAGAAGAAGAAGGCTACCAGGCGGAAGAACAGCAGCGATCCGGTGGAGGTTCTCGAGTCGGAGGAAGAGGAGGCAGTAACGAATTCGTCTTCCGAGTCAAAGTATGCGGAGACGGATCCGGGTCCGGCAAGGACCCGATCCGCAACCAAGTCCACCCTGACGAAGCAGATTCGGCCGAAGGCGCTGACCCGGATTTCGAAGGGCGGATCGTCAGCGAAGAAGGCGCGGAAGGGTAAATGACTAGGTTGCGTAGTTGGATTGTTAGTTTTAGTATTTTGTCTTCATCGCGGGTTTTCTGGATGTGGGACCCGCTGATCCGGAATGCTAAGTAGTTCCGGATTTCTAGGAATTTAACGGCTTTCCATTTTTCCCGGAACGGTCACTTGGCCGTTGTCCGGATTTTCAGCTGGCCGTTGGCCGCTTTTTCTTTGGACCGTTTTGGTCGTGTTGTTTTGGTTTTAAAGGGCGGGCCGACTTGTAGCCTGCCATTCCATTTTGTGTCATTCAATCTGAGCACCCAAGAATAAACACCTTGGGAATCATTATCTTGCGTATCGCGTCTTGATTACTTGTGTGTGTGTGTATCCGGGAGAGTGTGCAACGTAGGAATCCGGATTGGTTGGTATCCGGATCCGGCTGAAGGTGTCTTGCAAAATAGTTTAGATTGAACTTGAGGAGCTGCGCGCGGTGCCTTTAAATCGCTGGAACGGTGATCCGTTGGGATCCGGTAGTGGTCAGGGAGCTAATCCGGAACTCATGAGTAGTTTCGTGCGGAAGTCAGCAGCCACCAAGAGGAACATTCCCAAACCATCGGAAGGTCTGCCAACCTCAAGAGCAGTCGACAGCTAGGAAGTAAGTCCTTTAGTTCCGGAATCCAACTATCCGCGGTTGTTTTGTGGTTGAGTCTAGTTTACGAGTGAGGAGCTGTGCATGGTGCCTTTAAATCGCTGGAACGGTGATCCGGTGGGATCCGGTAGTGGTCAGGGAGCTAGTCTGGGAACTCGAGAGGAGTCCCGTGCAGAAGTCGGCAACCGCCTAGTGGAATATTCCCAAACCACCGGAAGGTCTGCCAACCTCAGGAGTAGGTGAAAGCTTGATCCGGAAAATAGCTGAGTGTCGTTGTAGTAAGGGCGGGTGTGGGTGTATCTCTGCGTGACCTACCTTCTGGGTGGCCACCCAGAATGTTGTGAGAGGGACCATCTTTCCTCCTTACCGAACTGAGAACTTTGAAGACGGATAGTTGTTTGTTGTTTAGGAGTTGATACGTGTGTTACTTGACTGGTGATGTTCCCCACCCCTCGGAAAGAGCAAGTGAGGACCCTCTGAGGGTAAAACAGAGGTACCAAAAACCGGTGTGACGGATAGTGAGAGTAGGAATCCGGATCAAGGAGGATCTGGATTAGATTCTGGAATACAGTATTTCCGGAACTTGGGTTTGTGCTGTGCCGGATCCTACTGCGGATTGTCATTTCCGGGTAGATCCGTAGTTCCGGAAGCTTATCTACCGCGACAACATCTGGAATTCCCTGGGACGATAACTCGTGTCATCTTATCGCTTTTGTGGTGTTAAAGATACCTACGCCTAGACTGCGCGTACGACACCAACTACTGTCCCCTCCACCTCCACCTCCATCTCCTCGCATTCCCTCTGCTTCCCCCCGACCTCAAGATCCGGCCCTGTAGTTGGATCCCGTCACCCAATCTTCCGAGGATCGCCGCGCTCCAGTTCTGACCGCGCGGTCTGAAACACGGGCACATGCCTTCCGCGTTCCCACTCCCCGACCGCAAGCGGCTGCAGTGGAGGTGTCCACTCCTGCGGAGGAGTCTCTTCTGCCCCCTCCCCCGAGAATGCTCATTTAGGACCTGCAGGCTGATTTGGCTGAATTGCAGAGACTACTGTCTTCGGCCAAGCAGGCGGAGGTGGCGAGTGTGAGGACCGACCTCGCCGCCTCTCCCGCGAATCCCAGTGATGACTCCGTGGAATGTAGGATTCAGGCGTCGCAGGCGATTGTCCAGGAATTGAGGTCCATCCACGATCCATCCGATCTCAATGGGGATGAGAACATGATGAAGCTGATCGGTGCGCAGGTCAGCGTTGACATCCTGGAGTCGGAACTGCCCGCCGCCAGCGCGGGCGAGCTTCTGTTCATGGCCCATACGCGCGTCGTGTACCGGCAACTCGCCCTCAAGTCCATGAATACAAAGAGCAGCCCAATCGATCTGGATGAGATGGACGACGGAGACTTGGACAACCAACTGGCCTTGGCAGCAACCAGTAGAGACGAGTACAGCAAGATGGCCAAGGCCGCGGCGGAAGCGGCAACATCGGACGCGGGGACTTCCTCCGAGGTAGGAGGGACTCCGGCCACGGTGGACATGGATGCCAAACCCATCCACATGGACGTCAAGGCAGGGATCAACCTCGCGTACGTGGAGATGATGCTCGAGCGGGAAAGGCAGAGGCACTCGAGGGCGCTCGACAAGCGCAATGACGCCATCGACAACCTCGTGAGGGATTTAAGGGAGAAGGATCGGAAGCTCAAGAGGGAGAGGGAGGAGAGGGAGCGGGTGGAGGAGGAGAAGAAGGTGAAGCGGAAGGCCAATAAGGCGCAAAAGGAGAAGGAACTCGCGAAGGAGCGAAGGCTGCAAGCGGAGAAGGAAATGGAGTACAGGAGGGATCGCGAGACGAACACTTTGCTGCTCAAGCAACTGCAGGAGCAGATTCTGGCGAAGCAGGCCGCGCAGGCAAGTGCCCCTCCGATGGCTGCGACTCCCATTCCTGTGAGCGAGCTCCACAACGTCTCCGGAGTCTCCACCACGAATTCGATTTTCGTCGCCACGGCCACCGCAGCGTCCGGACTTCGACAGCTGGGTTCAGGAGAGGCTGCAAATATTTCGGTGAGTGTCGTTGACGATCCAAACAGATTCGATGACCTAGCTCCAGTCAATTTCCGTTTGTGCATGTCGTTGGGCCAGTGCATCGTCCGAGCATCCACGACGATGACCCTTACGACTTGGAAGTCGACTTGGGAGATATGGAGGTCTCCTTCACTAACTTGACCCAACAGTATGCTCCCTTGCAGGCCCCAATCGCTCCGGCGCTGCCCCCTGCGAGGCACGAGGAGCATGCGCCAGTCGACTCACCCTCCGACGACGTCCAGACTCCCACGGTGGGTAACCCCTCCACATAGCTCCCCATCTTTTGAATTGCGCTTCCAAGTGTGGAAGCTATGTGAGGGTGTTACGTCGGGCCGATCGAAGGTCGTCCCGACGGGTCCACCGTCCATGGAGCGACAGGCCCATAGATGTAGGAGCCCTTTTGGCGAGGCCTATGACGATTTTAGTTGTACATACATTTTAGTTGTACAAACGTGATTTTCGGATTGTTCGTGAAACACTGTTCGTAAAGTTTGTACAAACATTGTATTCTATTTGTAATATATCGGTTTCGTTTTTTGGCAATTCGTGTTTTGAGGAATTCGTGGCGTTGAGTGATGTGCAATGTAGAATGTTGTGCATTGTGCTTTCTATCCCGAGTCCTCTTGGGCAATGTAGTTATGCTCTTAGCAATTGGCATTTGCGGTTCAGGGTGGCCATGCTCTTGGGTTGGGCGAAGAGTCTGCACTGGTACTCCGTCGACCGAGTTGCCCTCCTTGTCCGCCACCGATGGCACTGGAGGCTCCCGCCATTGCTGAAGTCCCCCCTCCGGTCTCTGAGGTGGAACTTCCCCCTCCGCAAGCTGCACAGGTCGTGTCTCCCATCGTCGCGGGTGTCCAGACTCGCGTCGCCACGAGGCGTGCCACCACTCTGGATGTAACAAAGGTGAGGCTCGATCTCCTTGCATCCCTGTGTTCACTGCCTCCGTAGCGCTTGTCTAGATAGTTTGTAGGGATCGGACGTGGATCTCGTTTAGAAAGAGGATGATAATGGACAAGGGTTCACGTCTCTGTGTTCAAGCCTCCCACACTTGTTGGGGGGGGGCGCATTTTCAATTGTGGACTCCCGTTTATTCAATTTTCAAATACTACTTTGAACAAAGGATTTCGCATATGCAGGCCTCGTTGCCGTTGCCTACGCCGCCGCCTCCCGTTGCTTTGCCCTTGTACAGTTATTTTGTTGTCTTGGAGTTGGAAGGAGTCCTATGCCAAGTTGAGCACGTCGGGCCCCTCGGATCCGATCGCTCGCCTGTAGCAAGCGCACCATCGGAGGACGATTACAATCCGACGAAACGCCACGTCTTCGGCAAGTTCTCCCTCTCGTGTCGTCCGGAAGTGCGCGAATTCCTCAGAGGCCTGGCGAAGAGGTTTTGCTTGTCTATGTGGACGAGGCTGCCGGCCGTCGTGGCCAATCCCATGATCGATTTCCTCTTCCGTGGCTTAGAGCGCTCGTCCATGTGCGTACTCACGCTCGAGGACTGCACCTCCATCGTGGAGAGACGATCGTGGCGGTTGTGCAGGTGTAGGCCCCCCCCACACCTCCCCTCGTTGCCTTGTTCGGCGCACCCCTACCAACCCGAGTGGGATACCGACGTGGACGAGGACACGTACGTTCAGTTCCCCGACCATCCCAAGAGGAGGCTGAGGCTCAAGGTTCTGCACAAGGCCGTCTGGGACGGAGATAGGTTCAAATCCGGCACGTTCAGGGCCAATTCCAGCAACACACTGCTCATCGATTCCTCCCCCGAGAGCAGCATCCTCAATCCCGTGCACAATGCCATCTTTCCGTTGTCGTACATTGGCAGCCTGCACGATTCCACCCTGGACAGGACGTTGCGACTCTATCTCAAGGGCCTGCTAGAGTCCGGTCTTACCGTGTCGCAGTACGTGTCTCGGAATCCGTTTTTCGGAAACCACAAGACGCCCTCTCTCAGACTCAATGTGCGCGGGTTAGCTGCGTTGCAGGACAGTCTCTCTTGCTGGAGTATCCAGAGTTCGTCGGCACGTACAGTAGAGACGGGAACGATCATTTCGTTTGTCGAAGAGCGAAGCACGTGGTGCAAAAGAAAGAAAAGGGTTGATGCACCAAGCGGAAATGGATGGGTGTGCAGGGGCTGCGCCGCGTTCGCGCTTTCGGCGGGCACTCCATCGACAGTGCGCGAAGGGGCCCTCGACGGATGAAGCGACGGTGGACCCAGACGACGGAAGGAGTGGGCTCCTCCGACAGTTGCGAGGCGCCGGGCGAGGCGGGCGACGTGGGCGAGGACGTGACCTCGACTTCCCTATAAGAAGACATCACTGCTGACGAGCGCGTGGTGCGACGGTGTACGTATGTGGTAAGGTGGGTTATTTGCTCCCTTGGGATGAACTGAGGTACGCAGGGGACGACGGATGAGTTTGATGGAGAAACAATTTTTTCCCGCCCTACACTAGGCTGTAGTCTAGGATGGGGTGAAATTGTTTGTCCATCGAATACTCCGTTGTTCCTCTTTTCCCACTCTGAACTTTGTCTTTTCGGAGCTCATCCAAAAAATCGCAATCACGTTTGCACAGTCGTGACCATTGTTTTCATTGTGCAGGATCCCTCCGGGCAGTCACCTCCCCAAGTGGCCGACGCGACGAAGGTTGGAGTGTCAGCACCTGCAGTTCAGACCGCGCGGTCTGAACCGTGGGCAGCATCCTCAACTCATCTATGAAGGTTACGACGGTCGACGGAAGGCTGCACAGTCGCGTTCCAAGTCCAAAGTCCGGTCTACCCTTCATTGCTTTTAGTAATAGCTCCACACTAACATTGCTGAACGTGGACTCATGGTGAGCCACGGATGACTTTCCCATACAACATAAATGACATTTACAGATGCATCTCATTAGAGATATTTTAGAAACATTTTCAGAATTTTAGAAACATTTTTAGTTCATCATTCTTGTCAACAATATACTCTTTCCGACATTGGATAGACTAATACAAATACCCGCATTTTTTTAATACGAGTCCCAGATCCCATAGAGCATGGTTCCCTTCGTCGTAACATCATTTCACCAACACCAGTAGGCATCTATTTGCCGATCATATCGTGTAGGTGGTCGTTGTAGGGCACCTTGAGAAGGTCCGGAAAATATTCGTCCATTGTAGTGCTGACCAATTCGAACGTGCTGGATGGATCGTTGTTGAACTTGTCTCTTGTGTGGAGCGGATGCGCCTTGCGTTCACGGGACTTCCAAGGGCAACCATCGTTGGAGGTACACCAGGAGAGCCACCGTCATGCATCCCCCTCCGCCACATCCTCGCGTTCTCCGTGGGCTTCGACCGCAGCCGGTCTACCATTGCCGGGATGGGGACTGCCGTGGACAGGGTGCCTATCAACACACTTGTTGGCTGCTCACAATGCCCTCGAGTGAGAGTGGAGCAATGATATCCAACTCTGCTCATTCCTCGGAAAATGCACAGGAGCATGTGTTCGATGATTGCGCATTGTTGGATATGACTGTTCCAATCTCACTTGAAGGCATTTGTTATTAGCAGCCAACAGGTGCGTTGATATGCACCTTTCACGGCAGTCCCCATCCCGGCAATGGTAGACCGGCTGCGGTCGAAGCCCACGGAGAATGCGAGGATGTGGCGGAGGGAGACGACGGTCGCACGGATGGGTTGCCCTTGAACGGTTGGAGGAGGGCGTTCATAACAACGCCTCCCCTGGTTGTGCACTGGAAGTCTTGTGAACACAAGACGTACTCCGCTAGGCGGTGGGTTCCGGGATGTGAAGAGGACGTTCTTGACATGATCGTGGATGGGGTGTCCATGTCCTTGCCTCTTCTCATTACAAGAGCGAGTTCAGCAATGATCCATCCGGCAAAGGGACGACACCAGCATGGGTCCGCACTACAGTGGACAAGCATTTGACCGCGAACCTCGGAGTGTCGTGCAAGGACCTCACGATTATGTGATCGGCGAATAGACTCTTGCTGGTGTTGATCAAGTTGGAGAGTCATCACGAAGCGACGATGGTTGGAGCGTCGACGCCTGCAGTTCGGACCGCGCGGTCTGAACCGTGGGCAGCATCATCAGCTCGCATGCGGAGAACTCGGTAGGCATTGCTCCTTGCGCTCACGGGAATTGGATGCGCCTTGCGTCATCACGAGGCGACGGAGGTTGGAACGTCGGCGCCTGCGGTTCAGACCAGGGTTGTTCGCTGCGACAGCGCGACAGGCAGACGTCGCGCGACGTCTAGTAGAGCCCGCGCGACGTCACGAAAAGTCAAATTTACCTTTGACTTTACAGGAAATTACCCCCCTCCAAGTGGATGCCACATGGCATCCACTTGGCAAACTGGAGGGCGCGTACGG
The DNA here is from genome assembly GCA_947034895.1 of Rhytidiadelphus loreus. Classification (NCBI taxonomy): domain Eukaryota; kingdom Viridiplantae; phylum Streptophyta; class Bryopsida; order Hypnales; family Hylocomiaceae; genus Rhytidiadelphus; species Rhytidiadelphus loreus. The sequence continues at coordinate 49,683,416 of OX344765.1, forward strand.
GTAGGAGAGTGCGGGTAGGGGCGACTGCGGGTGGACGAGGGCGACTGCAAGTGGACGAGGGCAACTACGGGTGGGCGAGGGCGACTGCGGGTGGGCGACTGCGGATTTCTGAGGGAGACCGCAGGTGGGCGACTGCGGGTTTGGCAGGGAGACCGCGGGTTCAGGAAGTGTTCTTGGGTGGGCGACCGCGGGTGCGCAAAAGGTACCTAGACCCGGTGGTGGACCCGAAGTCGCCCAATTTGGACCCGTTGTCGCCCTCTCGAGACCCACTATCGCCCACGTCGGACCCGCAGTCGCCCTACCCAGACCCGCAGTCGCTGGATACGTAGTTGCCCTATCCGTACTCGCCCCCCTAGACCGAAGTCACTCGCCCTATATAGCCAGTAGCCCATCATCATGCTATCACCTTCATTTTCCATTGAGGCTTTCTGTCTTGCAACCTTTGTTGGCTGCATGCGTGACCCTTTTGGATAATATATATACTATTTTTTGCTATCATTTGGTTCTTAGAATTTTACGACGTCCGCAAATCTCATGGCAACTAGAGGTAGCAGTGATGGGTCCCTTCCGATTTTTTCCACTTTACACACTCCTGGTGCAATTAGGAAGGCTGCCAAAGACAAGACTAGAAAAAGGAGGGGTAACATTCACAAGAAGCGATGGCATGTGTTGAACAATGATAACCACCTAGCTTTCAAAGAGTAGAACGAGGAGCCAGAGCCTTGGAGTATGCAGGTGTGCGAAGACTACATTGAATGGTGTCACATCGGGAAGTTCTTTCCGGCATGGCGCCATCATCACAACCGACACAATAACAAGGCAAATTTGAAGTATTGTGAAAATCCAGCTTTCATACGAAAGTGTTTAGAATTGTGGCAGGTCCTCTACAAAACCCCTTTTGTAGATAGGAATGAGGCCCCTTTGTTCATTGCTAGAGGTGCCTATGCTGAGGTCGCCTTGAATAAACAAGTTGACTGGACCACGATTAAAGAAAGTACCTACGTGGAGCGTCCAGAAGTTGGAATAATTCCAAGAGGGGTTCTCAAATTTCCGGAGGGTGGACTTGGGCCTTTTCGAAGTGATCCACAAAACAAAGAAACTCAAGAGGTGGACACGGAAGAATCAGAAGAGGATAATGATTCAGATGGCACACGGATTCCTAAGCTTGTACGAGTGAAGGAGCAGATTATCACCCCCATCCAAGTTCCAGTTCCAGTTCCAGATCCAAATGTTCAAGCCGCTTCATCATCGCGGGGAAAGAAGATGAAACATCCTACCAAGGTGCGACGGTCCACCACGAAAATTAGATTGGCATCAGCCTCAACCACAATTGCGACTCCAATCTTGCCACCACAAGACGCCAGCAACGTCTTCGACTTTGCTTTAAGTGACGACTCACCCGTATGTGCCACAAGTCACATTCCCATTCTACAGTCTGAATCTGATGTTGTTCACAATGCGATGACGTTGGCGAAGGCTCTCGACCTCTTGAAGACCAAGGATGCACAAATTGCAACCTTAGAAGGTGATGTGAAGAAATGGCGGTCTACATGTGAACAAAAAAATGCTCTCATTTCTCAACAATCCAAAGAATTACAAGGCCTTCGAGAAAAAGAGCGTCAGACTTTCACATTGTCGGACATGGACGAAACCTTTGTTGAGCAGGATCCACATCACTTGGACAAGCTTGTTGGGAACCTCACCAGCGATGTCATTCACCTTTCTCCCCCTGCCAAGCATACGAAGCGTTCTTCAATTCTTCCAATGGCACCACTTCCGTTCGTCTCAAGAGATTCTAGCAATCCGCACGTTGATGGTTTGCAAGGGACTCAGGATTCACTTTCGTTTCCTGCCATTCCACATCTACAATCATCAAAGGAACTTGATTTGGCTGAGGAAAATAGAATGCTTCGAGAGAAGTTGGCAGTGTTGGCAGCGACATACTATCATTGGAAGGTCGCGTGCATTCTCTCCGTGGATCGATCTCAACAAGTTGCGAAAGAGCTAGACAAAGTTTCGAAGAACTTTGTAGCAAATGCCCCTAAACGAGAGAATGGATTGACATCATGGGCATTGATGGAGGACATGTTTCCGGATAACATGTCCATGCTTGACGTGGCGGAAAAAAATGTCATAGACTGGGCACAAAATGGTTGGGACCATGGAAATCAGATGTCTAGTCACTTCAACGAAAAAGACCAAAGTCTATTGTAGCCAAAGCCAGCTCATTTCGTCTTGGATCATACCAAATGCCCCATATGTCTAGAACAATTTGGGCCAGAAGGAGGATGGGCACTTGGATCATGTACACATGTGTACCATCCTCAGTGTCTCATCACTCAATGTTTGATTAGACGACGATGTGTGATTTGTGCAGCACCATTCCATGATCGCTTGTATACCATGTTCAACTTGATGACTTACATGCCACCTTCTTGGGAACACAATAGAGACACGACGGCAGAGACACGATTTTGGGGACGAGACTTGCTTTGGAGTTGGCGAGAAGGCCTACATGATCAAGAAATGGGAGCTGCTGCCTCACAATTGAATTGGGAAACGGACCCGCGTGAAATTCTAAGAGTGGCATTCAACCTTATGGGAAAAGGAGCTCACAATGCAGGGAAGAGGGCGTTTTTTTTTCAATGCCTTGGTGGATATTTTGATAAGACATCCCAAACCTTCAAGTGGGGTGCTCATCCGGAAGGACACCGTTGGAATTTTGAAGGTGAACAAGGGGCTAATCGTGATGAAAATGCCACTCCAGAAGACTTGAATAGTATGGCTTACCTCGACTCAACATACGGGCCTTATTATCAAAGTCAAGCACTCGATTATCTATTGGAGTTACACTCTCCGCAAACTAAAAGGACACTTGAAGCTCTCAAGAACTCCAATGTCTTGGAATCTATTTTAGAAGCAGATGGACCTGCTTCAAGGACTCGTGCTAAGAAGAAACTCGTTGTTGGAGAGTCCAATGATTACGAACAAGGTGCAACGAGTGGTTCTTAGAACAATCCAATGGACTTGAACTAAATATTTCTATGAGATACTTACTTCAACGGTGGTTCTAGTTAATCGTAGTAGTATACAAGATGTAAGGCCCATAGTATAAGGGCCATAGTATATCCATACTCGCACAATGTAGTACTCTAGCAAAAGTTAGGGTTCAGATGTTGGCTTCTAAAACTATACCGCCTTGGCTGTGTATTGTACTACTATGCTTATGGACAACAACCTTCTATTGCTTTGGTTTTGAAGGTTTGGGCATACTTATACATTTGTAGCCTAAAATGTAATTGGTGAAATGCAAATACATTTGTTGTAATGCCTCGCACAATGATTCCATACACGGTCCCCACAAAATTGCTATCTTCAAATCTTTTAATGAATTTTTTCCTTTTGGATTTTTTTCTCATACAACATGTTTTGGTTTACATGGAAAAATTTGATTCATTCCATTCAAATTTTTTATGAGAAAGTTATGGACCATTTTCTTTGGCGGGCAACTTGAGTCTACAGCTTCTTCTTTTTAAAGTTGCTTGTAGGATTTGTTTCTCCAGGCAATTTCTACAATCTAAAAAAAAATTAGGTCCGGTCACATAGTTAACTTCACTTGATAGCACACTCTCACCATTTTCATTTCATTTTAGAGATATTCATTATTTAAATTTTACAACTACATCTTACCTACTTCTACTCAACAATTTCTTAAAGTATCCAAAATTGTTTTTGAAAATTGTTTTTTTCCCACACATAACCATAGGATCTTACACCTTACTAGTATGAGAATGTGTGGAAAAAATTTCAGAATTTTTCATCTTACAGATTGCAAGATATCCGCATTTAGAGTGAAAAAAACAATTTTTTCAGCACATTGCTGGACTACATTATTTGACTTTTAACATTTTTCACTTTAATTTCTTGCACTACAGAGTTTTGAGCTTTAAACAAATATAGTGGAGAATTGAGTTGAGAGTCTAAATAAAAAAAAGGTTTTCAAAAAAACTTAATTTTCATTCTTAAAAAACTTGTAGAATAGAAGTACATATGAGATTGAATGAAAATCTATTTTCTTTCTAAGATAGAATTAAAATGCACTAATCCCCACGGTCAAATTGTTGTTGCAAGCAAACTAAACCATGTCAAACTTCTTTTCTTGAACAATTGCCAAAATTGCGTTCCTAAATTAATCTTACAAGGTATTTTTCCCACCAGAAGCTCTAATTGCCCAATAAACAAGATTGTCCATAACTTTCTCATAAAATATCCAAATGAAATGAAAAAAAGCTTTCCGGATAGACAAAATTATAATCTATGAGGGAAAAAAACTTAGAAAAATAAATTCAAATGCTTATCACATTTTTTTGCTGCCCATTCTCCCCTGCTTTGGAGTTTGGACTATATGGGCATAACTTTTGTTCCCGGGCACCGATTGGAAAAAAAGTTATATTACCACAAAGGTAATCGTTTTTTCTATCTTCAAATAAAGTTTCAAAAATTAAGTCCCAAATTTCAGCCCGTAGGTACCATCTCTGACATCCATTCTTGCAAAGACACCAAATTCATAGCCCTCGTATTCAAAATATAATAAAAACATATGTACATTTCAAAAACAAAGGTGTGAATTTCTTTATTCCACAAAACCTTTGGAAAATCAAAAATTGGAAGGCCAAATTGTTTTTTTCTACCACACTAGATCCAACCACTAAGCATTTTTTCCACTATTCACAAAGTCACTTTCGTTGGGCTCCGGTCTCATTCTTTGAAGTTCCGCACGGGTGGCACCTATGCCTTCATAGGCCCACTTGCGCCATTCCTTAAAATAAAGGATGTGGCGCTCCAAGTCCAATATGCCCTCGTGCAACAACTCTTGTTTTTTCTCCAGTAGCTTCACCAAATAAAAAAGCGTTGCTCTTTCTTCTGTATTGCTACCATAATCCGGAGCTAAAGCCAAGATGCCCTCTTTTTTGGCTTCTTTTAAGGCATCATCATAATATTCCATCTCTAGCTTACGTATTTGAAGATTCAAGCTTCTCCTTTCGCTTTGATGGGACCATTTATCACGTTGCAAAAGATCAAGTTTATTTTGAAGCACCGCTAAATCATCGGAAATGTGTGCTCGCCTGTCTTCGATCTTCTTGAAATAATTTACTCTACTTTTGTTTAACTTAGAGTAAATCTTCTCATTTTCAGCAATGGCGTTTTCAGTCGCCTCTAACTCCTTCTTCAACCCATCCACAACAGTTGGATTCATTGGAAGATGTTGTACCTTCTCTTTCAAATTCATAAGATCCGCTACTGTTGAAGTCAAAGCTGCTCGTGCACTTTCGATCTTAGTGCCCAACATCTCCAAATTGTCTTCCGAATCATTGTCACTACTTCCGCTAGACCCAATGTCTGCACCAGAACGGTCCACATTGATCGGTACATGAACATCTTCGCTTTGTTTTTGAATCTTGGACAATGATTGCGGCTCCTCAAGCTTCCTCTTGCCCTTCTTGTCAACTTGAACGTCTTCAGCCGCCTCTTGTTTTTCTTTGCCAATGTCTTCGTCGTCACTCTCAAAAGAATATCCATCGTATTCGTGAGTGTGCTCATCTGAGCTAGAAGTTGAAGACCATTGAACTTGGTCATCACCAACAGCCAACTTGCCAGGCTTTGCCTCTAAAAGCTTCTGATTTGCTTGAAGAAGTCCTTCTTCATCTAGCACTATCGGTCTGTCCGGGCGGTCACCGATAGGAAGCTCCTTCAAGGTTGTCCAATCTACCTTTTCTTCAATTGAACTTCAACGTACACCATTTGCACAAGATAGAAAGAGAAGTTGTCATTTCGATAAGGCTGGGACTCCAAATAGAGTTGCTGCCATACCTCCAAACACCTTCGCTGGAAGACAACACTCTTGCAGTAAGCCAAATTTGCCTTATTAGACTTCACGTGCAAAGGGTGTCGCCAAAACGGGAACAACTTGTTGATGTGGCACCAATCCACATATTTGTTTACAGTTTCATATGTCCAAGGCTCTGGTTCTACTTCCCATCCCAAAAAGGCCTTCATCTTTGGATGCAACAAGATGGGTACACGCTTCTTGCGAGGTTTGCCGCTCCTTTTACGATCCTTGTCACGAACCGCCTTTTTGTTGAGCCGAAGTCGGTATCTTGACATACCGTGTGGCGGTTGAGAGTCCTCGCCCTCCATAACGATCACTTCGTCTCAAAAGTAGCCAACTAAGTACTATGCGGTTTAGGGTTGCAAGCCTAAACCGTAGGTGTAAAAAATGCTAAACGTAATCCTATCACATTTAACATTTACAAAAATACAATGTTCTCGTGAAACACCCTATGTCATCCAAGCGTGAATAAAATGAGCCGTGCAAAGGGACAAAAATCCCCCCCCACAACTCAAACCCCTAGCTTCTGTGCACGCATTCAGCCACGTCAGCAGGTGAAAGACAGTGCGCAGAATGCCAGGGAAAATTTAATGGCGACTGCGGGTGGAGGAGAACGCTGATGTATCCGAGGTCGCCCTGGGGCGCGTGCGGGTCCTGAGGTGGGGCGAGTGCGGGTCAGCCCAGTGCTCCAGGGCGACCGCGGGTCCGGAAGTGGGGCGACTGCGGGTCAGCGCAAGTGCTCTAGGGCGACTGCGGGTCCTAGAGTGGGGCGACTGCGGGTCTGGACAGGTGCTCCAACGCGACCGCGGGTCGAAGGAGCCCGGGCGAGTGGGCGACCGCGGGTCCAGGGCGACTTCGGGTCCAGGGCGACTGCGGGTCCTAGGCGATCGCGGGTCCAGGACGACCACGGGTCCACTTTGCGAAGGCGACAGCGGGTCCTGGGCGACAGCGGGTCCTGGGCGACCTCGGGTCCCAGGCGACCGCGGGTCCATCTATTAATGCATGGACTTTTCTTTTCTTTCTTAGTACATGTTTATAGATTGTGATATTTTTTTCCATTTTTCCTTGCGCTGGGAAAGTGGCGATACTAAATGTTACGGAGGGGCTCCAAGCTTCAACATTCATCCACGTACTGGATAGAAAATGTGATACTAAGTATCTAAAATTCTATTTTCATTTACATTGTGGCGATTTCATCGAAGACTTTTCTAGAAGTTGAAGTTTTTCTAGCAATTTCATCCAAAATTTTCCTAAAAAATTCCTATAGCTTATAGCTAGCCTAAATTTTTTGTTGCTTTTGAGCACCAAATCTCAAGGGAAAAAAAAAGGATTGTGAGCTCAATCCCATTTGTGTTGCAAAATTTATGGAATACTAGTTTATACTTTATACTATATTTGGGGAGCCATTAGGGTTGAGGTCGGTTGTGGTACAAATGGATTCCTTATTGATTATCTGAACAAAAGTTAAATCTTTGCAATTGTTTTAGAAGAAGTTCTTGTTAACTAATTTTTTTCTTATTAATTAATTTCATTGTTAATTCTTAATTTTATTGTAAATGACTTATTTCATTGTTAATGACTAATTTTATTGTTAATAACTAATTCAATTGTTAATAACCAATGTTATGATTATTAAGTATTAACCATTGCAATTGTAACAATAATGTCTTTGTAATTGTTTTGACATGAGATGTTCATTATGTATTTTTGGATGTAGACTCAAATTACATACTATGTTACACACACTAATTTTGGTAAATTACATGCCTAATAACTAAATTTCTTGTATGGACACAAATCTATAAATGAAAGTCATTGTTGGACTTATATCATACTCCAACCATCTATGAAAGAATGTGTGTTTTTATCAATTTGGATGACATATACCAAAAAAAAGAATATGGTAGGAAAACATTATGCTACTAGGAATAATATATATGGTAAAACCAGATTTACATTTATTATTGAATTCATCCAAGTTTTCTCGAATTGCGTGTTTAATAAATGACAAAGATTATGGCTACATATCTTTTTTGCAATATCCACTCTTGTTTCATTGTCTCAAAAAAAAAAGGGGGTCGCAAGAAGTCAATGAACTTCCTTTTTCCAAATAAAATAAATAGGAAGAGAGCGAAAAAGGTTAAATAAATAAATAAAAACATCTCTCATCTATTTTGAAATAGGTAAAGTACGAATAAAAAGGAAAAGTCTAAAAAAGTCTAAAATGTATGTTTCCTATATTTGAATTAGAATAAATAGGAAAAAAAAAAAAACTTGCTTTTATTTTTGGAAATAGAAAAAATAATTAGAGAATGTAAATGATGTATGACTTACATTTTTTTAGGGATTGAAAAAACAACTATTTGAATTCAATGACCATGAAAGTAAAACTCCTTTCAAGTGCATACTAGCACATTTTATTCAAGAAATAATACAAGTCTTCAACATCAATTACCAACTAATTTATTTTCATTTTCTTATTTTCCTTGCGTCCATTATATACTACGGAATCAAAAAGGACCAAGAACATTTGAATTCAAAAGTTGTTATACTTTGCATAACAATGTGTAAAAGGCCATATTCAATATATACAATTTGACAAATAGCCCATTGAGTAATTGTTTTTCTAAAGACAAGGCGCGTAGCATAAAATTCCTTCATATATTATAGGAAAATATTACAAAGTAAGCAACACATAATTGGCCACCAAGCTCATTGCTTGCAACACTAAACTCTTGCTCTAGACTATCCTATTACAAAGGTGAGTCTCGGAACACCAATTCGGGGGGCATCATGGACCATGGTGGAGACATAAGGGAATTTGTAATCTCTATACACGTTGGTCTCTTCTTTGGGTCAGTGTTCACGAGTTCACGCAACTTCATTCCAAAGTACATTGATCCCTCGCGGTTCTTGAACAAATCCTTGTCCCAATTGTCCATATCACCAATTCTCATCCATTCGGTCAACTTCCCAATAGAATACGAGTCTGACTGTTGCGTATATTTATACCGTTGTTGCATGATCGGTATGCTTGTATCGGAATTTGGAGGTCCATATGCATAAAACAACTCCGGGGCAACCCACCAACGACCTTCTCGGTATTGATTCCTCTCGGCCTCAGATGGCTTTCCAAAATGTGAAGGCGCGTTTTCATCAAAACGACTTGAAATTCCAAAATCACAAATTCCAATGTTGATTATGTCGTTTGAATAATCCGGAAAATGCAACATGATGTTCATGGGAGACAAGTCATTGTGTAGCATGCGGCACTTGTGCATGAGATTTGTCACATATACTAAAGCCTATGCCAACTTTGCCTTGTGCCTTCGGAAGAGACCAAGTTCTTTTTGTTTCTCTTCAGGAAGTCTTGTGGCTTTTTGCATTTCATGCCAGTCAATGGTTGGTGATACAGAACAATCTAAATGCCTCAACTCATTCAAATGGCCCCCATTCCACCACAAAGTGTACGCTTCATTCGTGCGAGAATGAATGGCAAAAAACTTAATGATGCCAGGGTGGTTCAAGGGGCATGCAAGGGCCTCCATGGATCGTTGCGCTCTCCCCTCGCGCGGGTTTATTGCCTTGGATACTTTCCCAGCAAAAGCGATGTAGCTTGGAATTGTATCCATTCCTTCAATGCATACCTTACGCACTTTTGCATACCCCCCTTCACGTTCAAAAGCACTAAGGGGCACCACTTTCGCCGTATCGGGGATCCACGTGATACACAATCCACCATCTCGTGCAAATGCTGCCTGCACCGTTGCATTTTTCCACTTAAAACCCCTTGCCGAGCCTCTTGCCAATTTCTTCACTGCGCTGAACCACCACTCCATTTTTTGGCGGAATGCCTTGATGTCTTCTGATTCCTCTACTATCAGAAGAAACGGTCGATGTTCCTCCATCAATTTCTTGGTATTGAACATCACCGCTTTCAATGTGTTATCAAGCCATTCAAATAGTCTCGAAGAATATGTCAAGTCAATGTCTGCGAAATCCTTGGATCCCTTTAGCTTGGTTAAAATCCGTGCTTGTAAATCGTTTGGCAAGGACACACTACCAGTTGTAGGACACCTCAAATAGCTTGCCTCCAAGAATTGTACACTTTTCCCTGCGTACCACTGGAGACACGCTTCGTATGCATATCGGGTATAACTCGGGGGAGGATAGTTGGAGTCCTTGTCATGTGCTGACTTCTGCTTCTTGCCCTTCCGTCGCTCTTGATTCCCTCCTTCTTCGTTTTCATTTACAGCTATCGGAACCTCGAAAAAAATTGGATCATCAAGGTCCAGATCCCATAAAGACTTTCTCCTTGTAGTGTTGCCTTCATGTGGAAAAGCCATGTTGTACTTAGGAACAATTCAAAACCGTAGTTCAAAATTCATAGATTGAAAGGGTAAAAATTCCCCCCCCAATTGAAACCCCAGCCCACGGGCACGCATCCAGCCACCTGAAGGTAGGTGAAAGACAGTGCGCAAGGCTAAAGTAAGGTGAGAATCGAAAGTGGGGCTAACGCTTAAGTACCCGAAGTCGCCTCAGGGCGCGTGCGTTTGGGTGACTGCGGGTCGGGAGGGGGCGACTGCGGGTCTGAGGAGGGGCGACTGCAGGTCTGAAGACAGCGGGAATGGGCGACTGCGCGTTTTTGGAGCACTGAAATGGGCGACTGCGGATCGTGGGCGACCGCGGGTACCAACTAAACCATCCCGAAACTTGCACACACGGTCGCCCACAAAGAAGTCTCTTCGACCCGCAGTCGCCCCCTACGCACAGTCGCCCCACTGGAGATTGAGTTTGCATTTTCCAGAAAATTAGTCTCCCTCCTTGACCCGCAGTCGCCCCCTACGCGTAGTCGCCCTGATTCAAATGTGTTTTTTGCTTCGTCGATGACCCGTGGTCGCCCCTGACCCGAGGTCGCCCTAAACCAACAACCAATCTGACCCAACACTAATTAGCATCTGCAGTATATTCTAATTGATTTTTCCTTATCTCACATCCAAAATTGGTAATAAATGTTAGGCGTCAGTTCATATCAAAGACATAGCAAGGCAATGGAAGAATTATTCTCACAATGTGAAGGGTTTCCCAAACCCTAAACCCTAGACCCTAGACCTTGGAAAACAATAATACAACTTTTATCTAGAATCAAATCCTTAAACCTACATAAAATACTTACACATCCTACACGAGATGTAGTGTTTTAGACCTAAAACAGAATCATGTCTTTTTTGTCTTGTTGAATTTGTAAACAAAATGGAGGAAGTAACATATGATTAAAGGGAATTAGAAACAATAAGGGAGAGGTCCAAAAAAAAACACCATCTCGTGAAACATGCCCAAATAAATCTAATCATGCCCAAATATATCTAATTACTCCCCACTATTAGAATGTACATAAAACTTTCATTTGGAACTTCTTGCCAAAGGAGTGTTGGAGAGCTAATGCAAAACCTAGGATTTGTTTGTCTTGTTGAATTTGTAAACAAAATGGAGGAAGTAACATATGATTAAAGGGAATTAGAAACAATAAGGGAGAGGGGTCCCAAAAAAAAAATTAATCTTGTGAAACATGCCCATACCCGCAGTCGCCCAAAGCGCAGTCGCCCTAGAACCCCAAGTCTGATTTTGGAAGTGATCTCGGGACCCGCAGTCGCCCCCTACGCGCAGTCGCCCTGATGGAAGGGGGGAGATTGCATTTTCGAAATTTCTGGTGTCTCCCACCTTGACCCGCACTCGCCTCCTACGCGTAGTCGCCCTGATTGAAGGGGGGAGATTGCATTTTGAAATAGTTAGGTTGCTCCCACCTTGACCCGCAATCGCCCCCTACGCGTAGTCGCCCTGATGGAAGGGGGGAGATTGCATTTTCGAAATTTTTGGTGTCTCCCACCTTGACCCGTAGTCGCCCCCTACGCGCAGTCGCCTTGATGGAAGGGGGGAGATTGCATTTTCGAAATTTTTGGTGTCTCCCACCTTGACCCGCAGTCGCCCCCTACGCGCAGTCGCCCTAATAGAGGGCGGAAAAGTATTTGGTGTCTCCCTCCCCTTCCATATGGGCGACTGCGCGTAAGGGGCGACTGCGGGTCAAGGAGTTTGTATTTTCTCCTTGACCTGTAGTCGCCCCCTATGCGCAGTCGCCCTGATGGAGGGGGGATTTTGAAATGTGTTTCCCCCTCGAGGACCCGAGGTCGCCCTGACCCGCGGTCGCCCTGATCCGAGGTCGCCCTTGAAAGACGCGAGGGATCCTTGGACCGGACCCGCGGTCGCCCTACGCGCAGTTGCCCTAGTATCCGTGTTAGGGTTAGCGCATGCGCCCCTGGCGACCGCGGGTATTTCATGGGCTGTTCTAGCCTGTGGTCCATAATTTTCATAACTGCGCCTTGTAGTTCACCTACCTTGTAGTGGCTGAATGTGGGCCCAATGTTGTGGAGGTCTTGTGGTTTTTTTGGTTTCCCACAAACAGCCAACAATACAGCAGACACTTCTTGTATACTTCAATGAACCCAAAATCTTTTCCATTAGTTTAGGATAGTGAGAATATCAAAGCCATTTGATGTAGAGGGCCTTGAAACGGCAATTGCATTCATTGTGGCAAAGTTGTTGAATAATAAGGATGCACACACAAATGGGTGTGAAGTCACCGAAAAAGGGTACACTAAATTCACATTTAAAACAATTAGCAATTCAAATGAAAATGATTCATTTGGTTCTTCATTGATTCTCTTTCATTTTTGGGTGTTATAGTAACGTAGGGGGGCCTCAATTGTTATGTAGCCTATTCAAATTTAATCTTCTTGCATTGCTAATGATTAGTTATTTGGCTCCTTACAAGCTTAATGGCAGGTGTTCAATTTAGCAAGTGCTCAGAGGAAGTCATAATTATTCTCGACCGTGAATATTTCCGGTAAAAATTTGTTTAGTTTGCGTTTGACTTCCTTATTGTCATCCACTTGTATTGTAGACAATGTCTTTTTAATAGGTGGGAGAATCACCATGACAATGACTATTCTATTGGAATTGATTTGTGATCTTTGAAATAGGATTAAGGACTTTTGGAAAGGCTACAAATTGTATTGCTTTGCTCATTATGGCCAATGCAATGAGTCCAAAGGCCATTTCCAAGCCAGCAAAATGGGTGAGTAAAATATTGCCCTTCATTTTGTATAGGTGATTTGAATCCTTGAATAATGAAATGAACATGTATTAATGAACATTTCTAGTTGGATAGTTAGTGGTGGACATTTCATCTCACTATTAGTGCTTATTTGCTGCAGGACGAGTGATGTGTTTGATACAAAACACACGCGATATTGTTTGGGGAGCCAAATTTGATGAGGCCATTAGGGAAGGGTAGGCCATGATGGAAGAATATGTGTGGGTTCGGCAAGGAAAAGATTGCACAAACCTCAGGTTCAGTTGTTCTAGTATAGAACTTGTATTATAAGATTATATGCTAAAAATACCCATATGTAGTTGTTATGTTTTAATATTCATTGATATAGGGGGCCGGGAGATGCAGGGCTTTATTAGAAGAATTTGAGGATGTCGAGAAACTTTTCGAGTCTGAGAATGGATGCTTGTTGTTACAACTCATTAAGGTTAGTGCAATACCACAACACGAGTTAATATACTTGCTAAGTTAGTATTGTTTGTACCCCATTCTGTGAATATCATATGTACTAATGACAATTCCACCTTAGGATGATGAGCACGGGATGGAACGCGCATTTACACAATCTCTGAGCGTTCAAATCAACACCACAGATATCTTTGAGCAGACCAATAATAGGTTAAACCAAGCTTGCGCAAACTTGGACAACCTTGTGCCACGGGCAAATCGTTCGTGACTAAAGACATTGTTGTGGTGCATCAAACGGCAGCCTTGTACCATGGCATAAGACCCTATTTTGATTTTTGAGTTGGGATCATAAAAAGAAATAAGTTATTTATGAAGATAATAGTACTAAAGTCATGCTAGACATGTGAAATAGCAATGTGCTTGACAAAGAACTTCATTTTACATTTCTATACTATGATTTTGCTAAACAATGCATGGATTGTTTATCTTAGATGGATGATCATATTTTGCTAAACAGTCCATGGTATATGAATGTTTAATTGATTAGTGCCCAATACTTTAATGGTTTACATATGTGACCCCTTCCAAAAAATATATACCCATAAATGTGACCCCCCCAATAAAATATATACCCATAAATGTTGTGGCTTGTTATTCTTGGTTCACAAGTTTGAAATCCCCAAATATTGAAAATGTACAAATGTATGCCCTTGATTTAATCCCTTTGTTTGTAAATATGATGGCTACACTTTTAATTAATATGAAACAAGTTTTATTGTTTGGATACCTATGAATGTACAGATAAATAAAATTTGAACAAAACCATGAAATCAGCTGGGAAATAGCTATGACAATTAATTGTGACAATTAGTTCCCAACTACACCTTCACGGTGCTTGATGAAGCACATGATGAAAGTTATATGGGAGCTCATGCTGTCACACCCAATCCTTATGAGATATTTGAACAACCATCTTACTACACCTATCCTATGCATTGTATAATTGATTATATTGAGTTTTGTTCTCTCACGCAATTTATAATGTGTCAATCACACTTGACCATAAATGAATAAAAGGTATTTATCCCTCAATTCCCAAACCCCTTCTTTTGGAGCTCTCCGAAAGTGGTCTACATTGATCAAGAATCCCACATTCTTCATAGTTGGATCTTGTTTTACAATGGATTCACCATACAAATTCAAACTAAACATAATAGAGATTGCATTGGAAATTAAAACGCAACCATGTGAATCATGGATGGTAAATTTCTTATGTTTGATTATTTTCTTATTGAAATTGCAGAAGTGATGTTAGGGTGGGAATCCTCTTTTTGCATGTCAAATCTAATAAGTTGCAACAATAATTAATAAAATGGCTAAAGATGCATAACCCAAATTTTTAAATAAAAGATGAAAAGGTGCAATACATTTTTATGAAGTGCATTGGTAACTAAAATTTATGTCCACAATTTTGTGTAAGAGAACTTCAAAGTGAAAGTCTTAGAGGTTTAGAAATTCAAAATCCTGCCCTGTACCCGCAGTCGCCCACCCGCGGTCGCCCCACCCGCGATCGCCCCACCCGCGATCGCCCTACCCGCGGTCGCCCCACTGTAGGGGTCCAGAAATTACTCTGTGGTGCCCCACCCGCGGTCGCCCATCCCTAGTAGCCCCAGACCCGCAGTCGCCCTACCCGCAGTCGCATAGGACCCCAGTACTTCTATAGCCATCGACCCGCGGTCGCCCATCCCTAGTAGCCCCAAACCCGCAGTCGCCCTACCCGCAGTCGCCTTCGCAGTCGGCCCCTTAGACCTGCAGTCGCCCTACCCGCGGTCGCTCTCAGACCTACACGCGCCCCTTCCCGCACTCGCCCCAGGGCGATTGCGGGTTAATTAGTTGTCTCCCTACCCGACTTCGCCACTTTCCCTTCTTGCTACGTACTGCCTTTCACCTACTTTACAGTGGCTGATTGCGTGCCCGGGAGCTTGGGTTTTGAGTTTCACTTACATGTGGCTCATGTTCTTGATTTTACTCCATCACTCACTAATCGCTAGATAATACTTTCGGTTTAGGATTAAGTTTAGCTAAATAATACTTTGCGGTTTAGGGTTAAGTTTAGATTCCTTGCCCCAAATCTCAAGAGCATCTCCAATGGCGGACCACAAGAAGAAGACCAAGGCAAAAGGAGCCATGCACCCTAGGCAACGACGCATCCTTTTGGACCCAGCGTGTGTGGCCTACCGAGGTTGGGATCGAATTACGGGCCACTGGACCACCAAGACTTGTAAGTCCTTCATGGGGTGGTGCCACATCGACAAGTTATTCCCCTATCATCGGCACTACACGAATCGGCGCAACAATACGGCCAATTTGAATCCATGCCGTAATGATGCATTTGTGCAACGTTGTATCGAAATTTATCGATACTTGTATAGCACATATTCAGTGCCCAGGAGCGAAGTCCCGTATTTCATATGTGCAATGGTGTATGCGGAACTCATTTTGTTTCGAAGTGTGGATTGGAGTTCAATCAAGGGAGTGAAGCATGCTCGCCTTCCACCGACAAAAGACATCCCAAGGGCGGCTCTATCTGCCAATCCACGTAAAGGGCTAGGCCAGAAGAAAAACTTGAAGGAGGGAGTGCCCGATGAGCAGTTTCATTGGACGTCATCTGATTCATCTTCGGGAGAGGAAGACAACCTTGGTGAAGCCCCTCCAATGCAACCCCAAAACATGGCGATGGTGGCTTCTACTTCACAAAATTTACCTCCTCCGAGAATGGAAGAAGAGGGTGAACCAGCTAGGCAACCACAAAATCTTGATATTTTGCCTCTTGCTATGGTGAATCCGATTACAGTCCCTCGCACTGAAGAAGACGAAGTTTTGCAGTATGTGCTTGCATGCATGCAAGAAGCAGAAGATGATGTTTTTTGGACAGAGATGGAAACAGAAGAAGATGTAAAGCCTTCTTTGTTCCAATTGGATTGTGTTGATGACATGTACCGAAGTGAGGAATTTGTTGAAGATGGAACTGTCCCTGACACAGTAATGTTGGACACCAAAGTTGTTTACAAAGCTCAACTCAAGAAGCTTCTAAATGAGTTGGATGAAAAGCATCTAGAATGTGAGAAGCTTCGCAATCAAGAAACGCAAACTTTGAGTGGAGATATTGTAAATAGCTTACGTGCTGAACTTGAAAGTCGGCAAGTTCTTTTGTCAACGCAAATAACAAAGATTTTAGACTTGGAAGCATTTTACCTTAGATTCTCTTCTCGGCATGCTGGAGGATCTAGTTCTTCTAGCAATGAGTTTGCGAAATCACGGCTTGCCAAAATTATGGAAGCATGCAAGCTGGAGGAAGATCAGATAGACTTGGAGAAGCGAGGGGTGGAAGAAGCACGATCAAGATTAAATTCCTTGAAAGCATTAAAGGATAAAGCCCCCCTTGACCGTGTTGCAGAAATGTGTGGTTGGAAAGACGTGGCTACTAAACAAGCATTGTCTCTTACGGAAGTAGTTGACTTGAAAAAGAAGCTTGGGATTTCTTTGTCATTGGATCCAAAATTGGAAGAACATCTGGATGCACTAAAGGCGCTTTTGAAGTTCCAAAAATCATACAAGCAATTTTGGTTGGAAAAGAAGTTGGGGAAGGATGACCGATACCTTAGGAATTTGCAGTTGGAAGGTAGGAAAGTCTTGTATGAGATGGAACGTGAGGCTCATGACCGCAAAGAAAAGACCAAAATGGATGTTGAATGATTTTCATTTTTAGCACATTTTTGAGGACTATGTATATTCCATCTTATGTATATATAAAAGGATATTATCCATTTTGAACATTTTAATGCAAGCACATTGAATTCTATGTAGTTCCTTGACAAGAGTACATAAATATAGATATGAATTTTTGGTTATTTATGTTTGCAATGTTGTGAATACTTGAATATTTTAGGAATTTTGGCAGGAAAATGACCTTGGGAGTTCGGACTTTCGGAATTAAAAGAGAATTAAAAGAAAAAGGAAAATTAAAAACTTGCCGGATTGGAAAAGAACTTGTTATTGAAGTTCAGAGCAATTGTCACGGCTAGGGTGAATTGACCTACTCATTGCCACTCCAGGGCAAACACTAGAATTTTTTATTTTCAAGGCTTATTTTTTAGTGGAAATTCTGAATTCATAGTTTCAATTATAGGCCCCAAATTACCCCAGGGGATGCAAGAATTATCCAAACAAATGGCAGTCGCCCGTTCCTGGACCTGTAGTCGCCCATTATTGGACCCGTAGTCGCCCGTTCCTGACCCGCAGTCGCCTGTTTCTGGACCCGCAGTCGCCCATTACTGGACCCGTGGCGCCCACTTCTGGACCCGCAGTCGCCCAATCTTGGACCCGCAGTCGCCCATCACCTGACTGATTTCAGGTTTTTGGACCCGCATTCTCTCATGGGGCGACCGCGGGTCCAAGGAGTTTTCTTGTATAAAGTTCTAGGGGTACCCCCTTGTTTTATTACCTTGGCTCCGTTGATAAAACTCTTGTCTTGGACCTTCGAAAGAGGCTTCATGCGAACGTTTAACTTCTTCGGAGGGCAACACCGTGTTTAGAAGGGTTTACAAGACCACTCTAAGCGGGTTGCTTTGTCATTACATCTTCCATAGTATTAGTGTGATTATTGTAGTCATTTTCTTTGAAGACCTAGTGTTGATCTACTACATGGCTGGACAAGGTGTTGGGAGGGGGGGGACCATGAATGATACGCGGAGGTCCACAAAGGATTGGGACCCTTGGCTAGTACCGTGTACCCCAATTGATAATTCCCCCCATGCTCGAAAATGCGTGTTTTGTGGGTGGAGCAAAGCATTTGTACGAAAGAGAGCATTGATTCACTTTGGCTATGGCGGCTCGACTACATCGGAGCGTTGTAAGGAGATCCCTAGAATTGTACGAGAAAAGTTTCGGATTGGCGAGGGGCAAGTTCCAAGGTCCATGAGTTACGAAGAGATGTATGATGCACCGGCTAGACATGATGCACCAGTTAATGTTGCAGAGTCTATTGTCGCACCTGCGTTGGATGTCGAAGAAGAAGGGTCTCTCAATCCCTTTGAATCAAATGCAAGACCAAATCCTACGCCTGATTCAGTAGATTCTGCTGGACCAACGCTTGAGAGAAGGAAGAACATGCCATCTATTTCTCGGCAAAGAAGCATGGATGAATCATTACAGACGGGCCGCAGACAAGAGTTGGATAGGTTGTGGGCTTCTTTCTTTTACGAGGCGAACATTTCATTTAATGTTGTGCGCCACCCGGCCTTCGTGAATGCTGTTAAACAAACTGCAGTAGCTGGATTCGTGTACCAACCGCCACCGAATATGCGATTCGCACGAAAATGATAGATGTTAAGAAGGCATCGGTTGAAGCCATGGTCTCGGAGCGAACGAGGGTTTCAATAAGTCAGTATGGAGCGACAATTTGTTCAGATGGTTGGTCCGATACTAATTCACGGTCATTACTAAATATGATGTTGGTGTGTCCCACCGGGGATGTCTTTTTGGGATCAGTGGATAGTACTGGGGAGAAGAAGGATATATCTTACACGACTGAGACGATGGCACGATACATTGAGGAAGTTGGGCCTACCAACGTTGTGCAATTGTGTACGGACAATGCTGCAGTCATGACGGGGGCGATGGCAAGGTTGAAAGAAAGGTACCCTCACATTTATAGGCAGGGTTGTGCGGCACACATTTTGGACTTACTCTTAGAAGACTGGGGAAAGAATCAGAGAGTAAAGGAGTTGGTAAAAAAGGCTTCATCAATTGTGAAGTTCATCAAGAAATACCAACATACTTTGGCGTTGTTTCGGAGATTTTCACCAAACAAAGTGTTGAGACTTCCAAGCAAAACACGTTTTGCCACAAATTTCTTGATGATTGATCGTTTGGTAGACTGCAAGCAAGTAGTGCACAACGTGACACTGGATGAGACATACATGACGTTCGAGTTGAGTTTGCAAAACCACAGAAATGGACATTTCATTATGGGCAAGGCCAAACTTGCAAGGCAAGATATCCGTTCAGAAGAGTTCTGGGTTCAGTGCGACAATTTCCTCCATATGGTAGAGCCCGTGTTGCTTTGTCTTCGTCATTTTGATGGAAAAGTCCCGGCAATGCCGAAAGCTTTAGTAATGATGACAGCCTTGAAGGAGCACATTTATTCTCTCAAGAATGCTCCATTTTTCCTCGATCCAGTGGTGGCAACACGATATGAGAAACAATTTGATGCTCGCTGGAAGTTGATGATTACTGACCTACACTATGCGGGGGCACTACTAAATCCATACTTGAGTGACGTGGAGGCTATTCATAACAATGGCTACGCGAAGGGAGCTTTGAATCGAGTCATACGAAAACTGAGCGTACCATTGAACGTGTCAGTGGTGGAAGCAATGCAGGAGCTAACTCAATTTGAAGAGAAGACAGGTGCATTCGATCCTTTACATGAGGCTCCCGATATCATTGAATGTCAATTATTGCCTCATCAATGGTGGAATCGTGTGGGGGGCAATGCTCTTCTAAAAATTGCAAAGCGAATTCTCGGTTTGACGTGCTCTGCATCTTCGTGTGAAAGGAATTGGAGCATGTATTCCTTTGTGCACAATAAAGTGCGAAACCGCTTGGCCACGACAAAGGCAGAGACATTGGTGTATATCTACGCGAACAGCAAACTTGAACGTCAAAAACGTGGACACAACCCAGCCATTTTTTACGACCAGATGCTTGCAGATGGAGACGATGAGGACGAGTGTGATGGGCCTTTGTCTTTAGGGGAAGAAGACGACGTTGTTCCTGATTTTATGAGAGAACGCGAGAACCGCAGGGATGAAGAGGATCGGTTGCGCAACAATCCTTGGAATGCAATGGTTAGGCCGCCACATAGTCCTCTACGACCAATATACGGGAATACATTTGATTTTAGTGACGATGGGTATGTTTCTCCGGAAAATTCACCTGTACGCAGTCCACCGCAGAACGTCGTGCACAATATGGATGCAATTTCGCCGGCACATGCATCACTGAGGAGGGAAAGCACCCCCGACAACAACGACGAAGGCGTACCTATTCCCATGGCACCCGTAGAAGAAGAAGCTAGATCTCCAATATCAACTAGTTCGCCTCCAAATATGGCCCGCAATTTAAGAAGCAGTGCACAAGTTCCAATGAGAAGCGAACATGAAGAAGAGGCCATCGAAGTCAATGAAGTTGTACATGAGGGAATACCAAATCCCGTTGTATTGAACGCATCTACCCTCGGAACAACTGTTACTACAGATGATGATGATGATGTGCCATTGGCATATGTTATGAATCGAAGTCGGAATGTGCCATTGAATTCAGAGACGACTACAAATGTGGCAACAATGAGGAGGTCTATCCCAACCCTTCCAACAAGGCCACCGGTGCGTGGAAGTGCTCTACGGACGATTGATGAAGAGGTTCACGGCTCAGCTCCACAACCCACTCAACCTTCATCCGTGTCTGGCCCTGGCGAATCATCATTAGGAATCCAGGGGCGCAACAGTAGAGGCCAGAAAAGGCGTATTAGGAGGGTTGACGAGAGGGGACCTCGAAATCCTAAACGACCCACTCAAATTGTCCAACGGTGTACCATTGGAGCGGGATGTTCCACCCAGAATGTTGGACAATCAAGTAGAGGAGGGCGACACCCTGCATCCAACATGGATGGAACTACGGATGCGTTGAGGCTCACGAAAGGACTTGTGCAAACTAAAGGGTTCAGTGGTGTAGATACAGAAGTTCGAAATCTGAACTCAGAGGTAGAGCGTGAGGTACAAATCGAAGTAGTAACAAGGGAAGATGATGAAATCGAAAGCTCGGGCGACAACAGGAGCAACGAAGAGTCTTACAAAGATACAGACCCTAATGCTGATGAGGTGCCGAGCGATTCCACATTCACGCCTGGTGACTAGAGTACTAGAGAAGTAGACAATAATTATAGTTATAGTTATAGTTATAATTATAGTTATAAGGTTTTAACTTATATGTTAGGTAGCAAATCTTTGTAGTTCAAGCTTTGAGCCTTCATCCTAATGTGTAAGGATTTTGTAATGCTTTATCAAGCATATGAGCATATTAGAGTGAGGGACAGATTACCGGTTTTAAAATATATGTTGAGTTCTAATTGGTAGGCAGTTAGGTGATGACTGCAACGTGGTTATAAAAGTGCAATGCAAGTATGGCTACATTTGAAGTCCGCCTCAAAGCAATATCGATGACTAATTAATATAATCGTTGTTGACATTATTATTGTGGCCTTATACTGGGTGAATTTTTGGGATTAGAGAAGTTTGTCCAATTTACATTTCATGGGCTCTATTATTTGCACTTGTAAATTGTAAACCCCAATATAACGTAGCACCTAATTCTGCGCTTATAAAACACCTATGTGATGTGTTACTTCAAAGACTGAATATGCCAAACTCAAATCCTAAACTGAACCTGCGGTCGCCCTAGAACACGCGGTCGCTGTCTACTGCTCCGACTCGCAGTCGCCCTGTAACCCGCAGTCGCCTCTACCTGTCGGACCCGCAGTCGCCCTCAGTATCCGAAGCCGCGGTTGCCCCTTCACCCGAAGTCGCCCTAAAGCCCCTGACCCGCAGTGGCCCACTCACCCGCAATCGCCTTCAAGCCTAAACCCGCAGTCGCCTCTATTTTTTCCACCCGCGGTCGCCCCTTCACCCGAAGTCGCCCTAGCGCCCTAGACCCGCAGTCGCCCCTTCACCCGTAGTCGCCTCAATTTTTCCACCCGAGGTCGCCCAAGGTAGACCTGCACGCGCCCACATCCGCAGTCGCCCACGCTGGCTGTCCACGTCAGTTCTGAAGCCCTACCACGTAGGCAAAATCTATTTACCATGGGGTAAAATTTTTTACCCCTCCGCGACGCGATGTCAAGTAAACTCGACACTTCGTGACACGCGACACGCGACGTCAGACGTCATACACGACGCCTAAACCCAAAAATATGTCAGACAAGACAACCCTGGTTCAGACCGCGCGGTCTGAAACGTGGGCAGCATCCTCAACTCGTCTGCGAAGGTCACATTGACATTGCTGAACATTGCTACAACATAAATGACATTTACAGATGCATCTCATTTATTAGAGAATTGTAGAGACATTTTCAGTTCATTCTTGTCAACAATATACTCATTCCCACATGGGATACACTAATACAAATATTCTCACTTTTTTAACACGAGTCCCCGACCTCGTAGAGTAGGCTTCTGTACATCGTAGCACGCAGATGAAAGGTCCTCGCAACATCATTTCACCAACGCCAGTAGGCATCTATTTGCCGATCATATCGTTTGGGTGGTCGTTGCACGGCACACTGAGAAGGTTCGGAAAATATTCGTCCATTGTAGTGCTGACCAATTCGAACGATGTCAACGTGCTGGATGGATCGTTGTTGAACGCGCCTCTTGTGTGGAGCGGATGTGCCTTGCGTTCACGGGACTTCCAAGGGCAACCACGGGAGGCGTTGCCATGAACCCCTCCCTCCGTCATCGTTGGAGGTACACCAGGAGAGCCACCAGCCTATTGAGATTACAAAGTATTCAATGGAAGAAAGGCTTTACTTAGATGGTAGGAAGATACCAAACCCCTTGAGTGGGTTGAACATAAGGTAGAAGCCTTTCACTAGTTATCCACATACATTATGGGATAACTAAACACCATGGGCTGCCTTTGACTACAAGCAATACCCAAGAGACTCTAAGTCTAACTAAGAGTCTAACACTACTCCTAGGGCTGAATGGATATAGTCTACAACAATATGTACATGATCTTCAACACAGCCTGCGTCGTCCTCCTCCGCGACTTCTTGCGTCTCCTTGGGCTTCGACCGCAGCCGGTCTACCATTGCCGGGATGGGGACTGCCGTGGATGGGGCCTATCAACGCACCTGTTGGCTGCTCACAATGCGAGCCCTCGAGTGAGAGTGGAGCAATGATATCCAACTCTGCTCATTCCTCGGAAAATGCACAGGAGCATGTGTTCGATGATTGTGCATTGTTGGATATGACTGTTCCAATCTCACTTGAGGGCCCTTGTTATGAGCAGACAACAAGTGCGCTGATAGGCACCTTTTCGCGGAAGTCCCCATCCCGGCAAAGGTTGATCGGTTTCGGTGCCAACCCTCGAAATCGGTGCCCTTGAACGATGCGAGGAGGGCGTCCATGCCAACGCCTCCCGTGAACGCAAGGCGCACTTTGTTACGAGGTGGGTTCCCGTGAACACAAGAGCGGGTTCAGCAATGATCCATCCGGCAAAGGGATGACGACAGCATGGGTCGGCATTGCAATGGACGATCATTTGTCCGCGAACCTCAGGGTGCAGTGCGAGGACCTCACGACGATGTGATCGGCGAATAGACTCTTGCTGGTGTTGATCAAGCTGAAGAATCATCACGAAGCGACGATGGTTGGAGCGTCGGCGCCTGCAGTTCAGACCGCGCGGTCTGAACCGTGGGCAGCATCGTCAGCTCGCACGCGGAGAACTCAGAAGGCATTGCTCCTTGCGTTCACGGGAATGGCAAGGGCAACGACGGGAGGCGGTACCATGAACCCCTCCCTCCGTCATCGTTCGAGGTACACCATGAGAGCCACCGTCATGCGTCGTCCTCCGCGACATCCTTCCGTCTCCGTGGGCTTTGACCGCAGTCGCTCTACCATTGTCGGGATGGGGACTATTGTGGACAGGGGGCCTATCGACGCACCTGTTCGCTGCTCACAATGCGAGCCCTCAAGTGGGAGTGGAGCAATGATATCCAGCTCTGCTCATTCCTCGAAAAATGCATAACAGCATGTGTTCGATGATTGCGCATTGTTGGATATGAATGTTCCACTTCCACTTGAAGGTCCTTGTTCTGAGCAGCCAACAGGTGCGCTGATAGGCACCCTGTTCACAATAGTCCCCATCCCGACAATGGTGTCACAATACTTGTCCACCAATCCCTTCTCTTGGGGCCTCGACATTCATCACATGCAAACAAAGGTGGGACTCAGAGTGCTCTGGCTTCGGCTTCGTGGCCCCAAAGGAGGAAGGCCTGGACGTCACCCTGGTGCGATTGTAAATGAGGTTGAGGACTCCGTATATCATAAGGTGGGCTTATCAGTACCCTACGTGGTCTTTGAGTGCGCTGTTTGGTCCCCCCAAGTCCGGAATTGACCGTTGGCCTTTTTGTATAGGATACTTGGTCTCTTTCCAACAGCAAGGCGATCTAGTTTCCAAGTGTCGACCACGTCCCCACGTTGCTTACACCCCCTCGACTAGACAAAACTGTAGATTGTCAGCGGACTACCATTTCACCAACACCAGCGGGTGTTTATTTGCTATTCATGTCGCTTGTGAGGACCTTACAGGGCATTCGGAGACACGCGGACAAATGCTCGTCAAGTGCGGTGTGGATCCATTCGGGCGTTGTTATCGTGCTGGCTCGTTCATGGTTGAACTTGTTGACTCGGTGTAGAGCAAAAAAGTAGGGACGCTAGCGGCCCATCTTCTGTCCGAACACCAATATGCATAGGGGATTCATGGCAC
Source organism: Rhytidiadelphus loreus (assembly GCA_947034895.1). Classification (NCBI taxonomy): domain Eukaryota; kingdom Viridiplantae; phylum Streptophyta; class Bryopsida; order Hypnales; family Hylocomiaceae; genus Rhytidiadelphus; species Rhytidiadelphus loreus. The sequence continues at coordinate 49,708,492 of OX344765.1, forward strand.
AAGAATCCATGGCCCTGATCTTCGTAGGGTGTCACATGCATTCAAGGAGCTCCTCGGCGCAAGGAAGGACGACGTTGTCATGCACATTCTCCTCCTGTTGTTCTAAGGTACTTGGTAGCAGCAACGTCTATCCACCGTCCTTCTCCCGGCATCTGGGGTTTCTGTGGGCATGTGCCAGATGCGGTCTACTATTCTCGGGGCGGTGGATCGGTGTGGGGAGGGTGTCCATCGAAGTATCTATTGACTGCTCATAACTCAAGCCGTCGAGTGCATGTGTGTCGTCGTAAACCAACTTGGCTCTCGCTGTGCACCGTGGTATTCGGACGACGGCACATCCGCTTGACGGATTGAGTTATGAGCAGCCAATAGGTACTCCGATGGGCACTCTCTTCACACCAATGCACTTCCCGGGAAAAGTCGACCGTTTTTTGTTCTCACCCTCCCAAACTCCGGATGCTAGGACGTGGACGGTGGATGGCCGTCGCTGCTTCCAAGTACACTCGAACAACTTGGGAAGAATGTGTATCACAGCGCCGTCCTTCCTTGCGCCAGGAGCTCCTTGAATGCAAGTGACGCCCTGTTTGCGAGGTGGGTCTTGGTGTGCTTCATGGGTGACCATGTGTCACCATCTTTCGAGGAAGAAGTTGACTTCCCCTATGAACGTGGATGGGTTGTGAGTGCTCTTGCTTTTACCTCTCCTGGTCGACCGGTTGAACCATGATGTATTCGGCAAAGAAGCGACGCCGGAAGTGGTCCATGTTGCAATTGACAAGCATTTGTCCAGGAATCTCCGAATGCCCTGTAAAGGCTTCCCGACGACATGATTGGCAAATAGGCGCTTGCTTTTGTTCATGAAGCTCAAGACCCTTCACTAGAAGAAACTGTGTTAGAATCCCTGAAAACACGTCACCTTGTTTTCGTGAAGTTCTCGTTTCAAAACGTAGAAAAATGTTTTGACTTCCGCATTTTGCCTGCGTTTTGAAACGGGAACTTAACAAAAACAAGGTGATGTGTTTTCAGGGATTCTAACACAGTTTTCTTCTAGTGCTTCATTCAAAGTTGTCTGCATGCGGTTTTGGAGGCGCAATTTGAGAATGTGGAGTGGGCGACCTAGTTTCCGGGTGTCAACCACTTCCCCACGTTGCTTACTGCCCCTCTAGTTTGCAAAATTGTAGATTGTCAGCGGACCACCATTTCACCAACACCAGCGGGTGTTTATTTGCTATTCATGTCGCTTGTGAGGACCTTGCAGGGCATTCGTAGACACGCGGACAAATGCTTGTCAAGTGCGGTGTGGATCCATTCTAGCGTTGTTATCGTGCTGGCTCGTTCATGGTTGAACTTGCTGACTGTGTAGAGCAAAAGTAGGGACGCCCGGCGGCCCATCTTCTGTCCGAACATGAATATGCATAGGGGATTCATGGCACTGGAATCGAGGGCCCTCTTCTTCGTAGGGCGTCACCGGCATACAAGGTGCTCATCGGCGCAAGGAAGGACGACGTTGTCATGCAGATTTTCCTCGAGCTGTTCGAGTGTACCTGGTGGGAGCGACCGCCATCCACCTTCCTTCTCCCGGCATCCGGGTTTTTTGTGGGCATGTGCGAGATGCGGTCTACTATTCTCGGGACGGTGGATCGGTGTGGTGAGGGTGTCGATCGGATTACCTATTGGCTGCTCATAACTCAAGCTGCCGAGTGGATGCACATGGGTCTTTCATATCCAACTTGACTCTCAGTGTGCAAGGTTGGATGTGGACGACCCCCCATCCGCTGGACGACTTGAGTTATGAGCAGCCAATAGGTATTCCGATCAACAGCCTCATCACACCGGTGCACTTCCCGAGAAAAGTTGACCGTTTTTGGTTCTCACCCTCAAAAACTCCGGATGCTAGGACACGGACGGTGGATGGCGATCGCTCCCACCAGGTACACTCGAACTGTTGTCAGAAAATGTGGATGACAACGCCGTCCTTCTTTGCGTCGATGAGTTCCTTGTATGCCGGCGACGCCCTTTTCGCGAGGTGGGTCCTGTTGTATTTCAAAGGTGACCATGTGTCAACCTCTTCCGACGAGGAAGTTGACTTCCCCTATGAACGTGGATGGGTTGTGAGTGCTCTTGCTTTTACCTCTCCCGGTCGACCGGTTGAACCATGATGTATTTGGCAAAGAAGCGACGCCGGAAGTGGTCCATGTCGCAATTGACGAGCATTTGTCTGGGAATCTGCGAATGCCCTGTAAAGACTTCCCAACGACATGATTGGCCAATAAGCGCTTGCTTTTGTTCATGAAGCTCAAGACCCTTCACTCAAAGATGGTTGCATGCGGTTTAGGAGGCGCGACTTGAGAATGCAGAGTGCAGATTCACCCCTCTACGTCGGCGAATGAAAAACGAGTCGTGTCTCCCAGTGTGAACTTAGAATGGTATAGTTCAGATTGTACCTTCCTCCATTTTTGAGTTTGTCCTGCAGCACATGGTCCCCAAAAGTTGGGCGTAAATAGTTTCTTCTTGGACTGCACCTTCTCTCGTAGAAGAGAGCTAGAAATGATGTAAGCGGGTTGGGATCCCTATGCAAAATCCACTATAATTACCCTATTCAATAAAGACTGTCTTCTTTAAACCGAGGCCGCGCTTTCATTTGCGCCCCTCTTCTCCCCGTGCATGGCCGCGCATCCATATCCGTGAATTGTTTTCCTCTCGGCCACTTTGCCCCACACCCAAGTGGCCATGTGATGTGTCTTTGTGATCCACCCCAAATTGTAAGAGTCATGCACGCCTCGCACAACAAATGGCGCTTAGAGTTGTTTTGGAACTTTCTTTCAAGTAGCCCGCTCTAAGAAGGCACGGAATGGATATGATTTCGTCCTGAAACGGACCCCTCCAACTTTGATTGAATCGAGGAAAAGGTGTTTTTATCACAGGAACCCATCATTGTTGCAGGATTTCATCCCCCCGGCTACCATTTTCGGTCGGATTTCATTCAGACTTGGGAGCTCTGAACCGCCATTTTAATGGAATACCGCCATTTTAACGAAATTCCCCATTGAAGCTTAGAGTAATAGAGTAAGATGAGTAATTATTGGGCAGAAATTCTCAAGGACTTGCAATGCTTTTCTTTAATTGTGATCTTTTGGTGGTTGTTTAATGTGGACACAAATGATGACGACAAAGAACTAAGAGATAGCCGCACCCATTGAACTACTAATACTTGTGAATCAATGCTCTGACAATTGTCACAGGCAGCCGGCCATTCAACAAAAATATCACACATCCCTCAATCTGCATGCATGCAAGCAACAACATGTGTCGATATTCATATCTGCTATAGCAACCCACCGAGTGCCCCCTCGATCAGAGCATGAAGTACGCCTGCATGCAATTGAATGAACTCAGCTCTCCCAACGAAATCGATTATAGATATATCACACAGCAAGTCAACAAGGACAAGCACCTTCCCTTCGGATCCATTCACGATCGATCAGTGCACGCACGCACATGCAGGTCAATTAAGCTCACCAGGTACATGCAGCCAGGGACGATCGGAATTTCACCTAGCTAGTATAAAATCAAGCTCAATGTTCACGGAGTTCTCAACAATCAGTGAGTACTGACCGTTGCAATTCCCCTGGAGTGCTTCCGCTTCCATCAGGGATAGCTCGATCAGTGCATGGTGGTGGCGACTCGGGGATTCATCGCTCATTTGTGTTAATTTGAATTCATCTGCAGCTGCAGCTTGTCGATCGACTAGCTGTTGATCCGTCCATTTGGTGTCTGAATTGAAGAATCGGCTCCCAGCTTCTAGCTATGGCTGTCGCAAACTGGAGCTCCAGCGCCATGATGAAGGCCGTCCTGCTGCCCTTGATTCTGGTGCTGCTGGCCGTGGCTGCCGGAGCATCCAGCGCGGAAGATGGAGGAGCGGTGGCGAAATCCGGAGGTCGCTTTTCGGAGACTCCAGTGGGACGTAAGCTGCTCGGATCCGGATATTGAGATTACAAAGTATTCAATGGAAGAAAGGCTTTACTTAGATGGTAGGAAGATACCAAACCCAATGAGTGGGTGGAACATAAGGTAGAAGCCTTTCACTAGTTATCCACATACATTATGGGATAACTAATCACCATGGGCTGCCTTTGACTACAAGCAATACCCAAGAGACTCTAAGTCGAACTAAGAGTCTAACACTACTCCTAGGGCTGAATGGACATAGTCTACAACAATATGTACATGATCTTCAACACTCCCACTTTGCAAGTGGTCAAAGGCGCGAAGGCCCATCTTCTCAATCAAGTTGTGGTGTTGTGGCTTCCCAAGGGACTTGGTCAGCACATCAGCAACCATAGCTTGGGTAGGCACATACTTGAGCTCAATCACCTCAGCCTCCACTCGTTCACGAATGAAATGGTGTTGCACATCAATGTGCTTCGTCCGAGAGTGGTGGGTGGGATTCTTGGCCAAAGCAATGGCTCCTTGGTTGTCACACAAGATTCGTGTGCTCTCCACTTGGACAAGGCCAACATCAGCCAAGAGTTGCCTCAACCAAATGGCCTCCTTGGTGCATTGGCTCATGGCCATGTATTCCGCCTCCGTTGTAGAAAGAGCTATGGTGGGCTGCCTCTTGGAATTCCAAGTAATGGCACCCACTCCAAGCATAAACACGTAGCCGGTGGTGGATCTCCTATCCGCCTCATCACCCGCCCAATCCGCATCACAAAAGCCATGCAACTTCAGCCCATTGGCACCTCCAAGTTGCAACTTCAGCCCAAGTGTGCCTTGAAGGTACCTCATCACCCTCTTCACCGCAGCCCAATGCTTGGGGCCATACTTGGAGGTGTGTTGACTCACAACACTCACCGGAAAGGCCAAATCAGGCCTTGTGGCTACCATGGCATACATCAAGCAACCCACCGCTGCCTTGTAAGGCACACCATGCATTTCAGCCCTCACCTCATCAAATTCAGCATCCGTGAGCTTGGGCAACTTCCCATGACTCTCAAGTGGTGTACCTATGGCTTTGCACTCCTCCATGTTGAACCTCTTGAGAATCTCTTCAAGGTACTTGCGTTGGCTCATAGTGATGGTGCGGGCAGCCCTATCCCTCTTGAACTCCACTCCAAGGCAATACTTCAACTCTCCAAGATCCGTCATCTCATACTCCTTCTTGAGCATATCCTTCACTTCAAGCATCTTGGTCATGCTACTTGCAAGGAGGATCAGATCATCCACATAGAGGATCACAATCACCAAATGCTCACCACTTTGCATGGTGTACAAAGAGTGATCAACATAGCCTCTTTGGAAGCCCTTCCTTGCAAACATAGCATCAATATCCCTATACCAAGCTCTCCCCGATTGCTTCAATCCGGGAAGGGCCTTCTTCAACTTGCACTTGAGATGCCCTTGGCCTTCTTGCACAAAGCCTAGGGGCTGATCCATGTAGATGACCTCCTCCAACTTGGGGTTGAGAAAGGCCGTCTTCACATCCATTTGGTGCATCTCCAAGTCCATGGCTGCCCCAATACTCACAATGCACCTAATGGTGCTAAACTTGGCAACGGGGGCAAAGGTCTCATTGAAATCCACCCCTTCCACTTGAGAAAACCCCCTAGCAACCAACCTTGCCTTGTACCTCAAAATGTGACCCAAAGCATCCCTTTTGGTGGAGAAAACCCACTTACAACCCACACTTGATCTCTTGGAAGGGAGGGGTGCAAGATCCCATGTCCCTTTGTCAATGAGGGCCTTGTACTCCTCTTGCATGGCCAACTCCCACTTGCTTGCATCTTCACAATTCAGCACCTCTCCAAGTGTAGATGGATCTCCAAGGAAAGCCACATTGGCTTGATCTTCACTTTGTGGAGGAAGAATGTGATTCAGCCACCAATCTCCAAGGGGCTTGCGGGTCCTTGTTGGATAACGGGGCTCCTCCACGGTCTGATCTTGCTCTTCCATGGGCTGATCTTCATCTCCCAAGGGCTGATCATGCTCTTGCACCCTTGGTGAAGTGCTTGGAGAAGGAATTGCTGATCTCTTCACTTGGAGTGTGGCCACCTTCTTCTTGGGCACCACCAAGTCTTCATCTTCCCCTCCTTGCTCTTCATCTTCATCTTCATCTTCTAGGTGCACTCTTGGAGTTGTGCCCACCTTTTGGGCTGGTCCTCCATTGCTCCCACTTGGGCTCATCTCCAAGAGCTTGGGATCAGCACCTCCATCCTCCAAGAAGCTCACATCTCGACTCTTGATGATCTTCTTGCTCTCCACATACATCAGCCTATAAGCCTTGGTGCCCTCACAATAGCCAAGGAAAAGGCACTTGATGCCCTTGGCATCCAACTTGGTCCTCTTGGCACTTGGAACCAAGGCATAGGCAATGCACCCAAAAATGCGAATGTGAGACACATGGGGCCTAATCCCACTCCAAGCTTCTTGGGGTGTCATGCTTGTCAAGGCTTGTGTGGGGCACCGGTTCCTTGTATAAACCGCTGTAGACACCGCCTCACCCCAAAGCTCAAACTTCAGCCCTTGAGCATGAATCATGGACCTTGCCATCTCCACAATGGTGCGATTTGCACGCTCCGCTACGCCGTTTTGTTGAGGGGTGTAAGGTGCTGATGTGTGGTGCTCAATGCCATGGGCCTTCAAGGACTCCTCAAAGGCCTTGGACACATACTCCCCTCCATTATCCGACCGCAGCACCTTCACCTTGCAATCTGATTGGGCCTCCACAAGGGCCTTCCAAGTCTCAAAACGCCCAAACACCTCACTCTTGCACTTCAGCATATACACCCACACCTTGCGTGAGAAATCATCAATAAATGTCAAAAAATACCTTGCTCCTCCTATGGTGGTGGTCTTCATGGGCCCGCACACATCGGAATGCACAAGCTCCAATGGCTTGGTGGCCCGGGTTGCCCCATCCTTGGGGAAGGGCTGCCTTGCTAGCTTGCCCTCAATGCACCCCTTGCACACCATAGAACTCCAATCATGCTTGCAGGAAGAGAGGTTCAGCTCCTTCACTAGGTGTTGGAGGCTCTTCATGCTCTTCACATTCAAGTGTCCAAGCCTCCTATGCCAAAGCTCCACAAGGTCTCCATGGGCTGATCCTTGGGCAACACATGCCAAGGAGGTGCCATTCACCTTGGTGAAGTGGAGGAGGTACAAATTGCCCTCACGAGGGACTGATGCAATCAACACTCCACTTGGTGACCTCACAATACAACCCACATTGTTAAAATGCACTTTCAAACCTCCCAAAGACAATTTGCTCACCGAAAGCAAGTTGGCATGCAACTTGAGGACATGGAGGGCCTCATGGATCTGAATCCTCTTGGTCTCCCCCTTCACTTGCACCTCCACAATGATGGTCCCCATGCCAAGGGCCTCCACCATGCCATTGTCTCCCAAATAAATCTTCTTCCCCGAAATGGGTTGATAGGTGTGGAAGGCATCTCTATGGCTGGTCATGTGTTGAGTGGCCCCCGATGTTGAAGATCATGTACATATTGTTGTAGACTATGTACATTCAGCCCTAGGAGTAGTGTTAGACTCTTAGTTTGACTTAGAGTCTGTTGGGTATTGCTTGTAGTCAAAGGCAGCCCATGGTGATTAGTTATCCCATAATGTATGTGGATAACTAGTGAAAGGCTTCTACCTTATGTTCCACCCACTCATTGGGTTTGGTATCTTCCTACCATCTAAGTAAAGCCTTTCTTCCATTGAATACTTTGTAATCTCAATAGGTTATGGGCCCACGCACTTGGAGTTGCGTTTGAGGGAGAAGTTCAAATCATTTGGAGGAGATCTTGGAGCTTGGGGAGCAACTAGCCATTTGTCACTTTGTCACCTACAAACCATATGGTGTAAGTCAAAAACAAAAACAAACTTGGGAGTGAATTTTTCTTTACAAAAGAAGCAAGTGTTTTGTTCTTTTCTTGGACATTTGTTGGCTGGTTTGTGAGGTTTTGAGTACATTTTGGGTGTGAGTTTGCTCATGGTAGTAATCAGACCTAGTGAGGGCTGATTTGTGCTCCAATTTTGAGTTTGTGCTTAGAGGTGTACATTGGGAGCCCATTGAGGCTGATTGTGCACTTGGGTGCATTGTGGATTGTGATTTGGGAAATTGCAATCTAGTGAGAGTAATTTGTGAGCCTTGGAAGCATTTTTTGTTGCTTGAGGCATTTGCCATCCATTGTGGGCTGATTAGTGCCCTTGTGAGTGTGTGAGGCGAATTAGTGGACTTGGTGAATCCAAGAGGGCTGAATTGTGCTTTTGTGAGATTTGTGGAGCCAATTAGGTCTTTTTTGGTGGTTTGGTTATCCAACTAGGGTTGTTGGAGACCATTGTTGTCCTTATGGTGTGAATTGTGAGTAGTAGCTCCATCTAGGGCTGATTGCAAGGCTAAAGCTCCTTGGAGGGTGGAGTACCCAATTTGGGAGGAGCATTGGAAGTGTGTTTGCTGATTTGAAGTAGCACTTGCCCATGATGTGCATGTGGTGATTTTGAGCTTCATTAGGGTCTGAATTTGTGTTTAGAGGAGTCCTTGCACTTGTGAGGAGTGTTTGGTGGATCTTAGGGTGTGAAGGATCTTTGGAGGTGCTTGGAAGGGCTGATTGGTGTCATTTCAGCCCAATTGGCTTCCAAGTGCTTCATTGGAGGCTGAATTGAGTTTGTGAACTCTTGGAGACACATTAGAGGCTGCCAACAAGTGGGAGGTGCTCCATCATGGCATCAAGTGGAGGAGAAGGCGTGCGCATCATTGACAAGTTCAATGGGGAGAACTTTGGCATGTGGAAGTTCAAGATGGAGATGATCCTTGCGGAGAAGGACTTGTGGGAGGTGGTGGATGGGAGTGAGGAGGCTCCAAGTGCAGATGCTGATCTCAACACCAAGAAGGCGTTTGAGAGGAAGGAGAAGAAGGCCTTTGCTCTCCTTGCCATCAACCTTGTGGACCGGCAAATTGCACACATTCGCCATTGCAAAGGACCAGCCCAAGCATGGACCACCCTTTGCAACATCCATGAGACCAAGAGCCTCTCCAACATCCTCTTTCTTAGGCGCAAGTTCTTCACTAGCAAGATGCAAGAGGAGGATGACTTGTTGGACCATGTCAACAAGATCAAGGCCCTTGCGGATGAGTTGGCTTGTTTGGAGGTGCCCGTGACGGATGGAGATATGGTGATGACCTTGTTGGAGAGCTTGCCACCGTCTTATGAGTTCCTCATCACCGCATTGGAGACAAGGCCTATGAAGGAGCTGACCATGGAGTTTGTGACGGCCCGCTTGATGCATGAGGTGACCAAGCGCAAGGAGAATGAGTCCCAAGGAGAGGGATCAGCCCTTGTCTCAAGACATGGCAAAGGAGGCAACACCAAGGAGTTCAAGGAGACAAGGACATGCTTCAAGTGTGGCAAATCAGGCCACATTGCTAGGCATTGCAAGGTCAGCCAAGCCAAAGGCAAGGAGAGTGCACACCAAGCCTCCAAAGAGGAGGAGGAGGAGGATTTTGCTTTTGCCACCCAAGGAGGAGGGGACAAGGCCAACATGTTTACATGGATTGTGGATTCGGGGGCCACTCAACACATGACCAGCCATAGAGATGCCTTCCACACCTATCAACCCATTTTGGGGAAGAAGATTTATTTGGGAGACAATGGCATGGTGGAGGCCCTTGGCATGGGGACCATCATTGTGGAGGTGCAAGTGAAGGGGGAGACCAAGAGGATTCAGATCCATGAGGCCCTCCATGTCCCCAAGTTGCATGCCAACTTGCTTTCGGTGAGCAAATTGTCTTTGGGAGGGTTGAAAGTGCATTTTAACAATGTGGGGTGCGTTGTGAGGTCACCAAGTGGAGTGTTGATTGCATCAGCCCCTCGTGAGGGCAATTTGTACCTCCTCCACTTCACCAAGGTGAATGGCACCTCCTTGGCATGTGTTGCCCAAGGATCAGCCCATGGAGACCTTGTGGAGCTTTGGCATAGGAGGCTTGGACACTTGAATGTGAAGAGCATGAAGACCCTCCAACACCTAGTGAAGGGGCTGAACCTCTCTTCTTGCAAGCATGATTGGAGTTCAATGGTGTGCAAGGGGTGCATTGAGGGCAAGCTAGCAAGGCAGCCCTTCCCCAAGGATGGGGCAACCCGGGCCACCAAGCCATTGGAGCTTGTGCATTCCGATGTGTGCGGGCCAATGAAGACCACCACCATAGGAGGAGCAAGGTATTTTTTGACATTTATTGATGATTTCTCACGCAAGGTGTGGGTGTATATGCTGAAGTGCAAGAGTGAGGTGTTTGGGCGTTTTGAGACTTGGAAGGCCCTTGTGGAGGCCCAATCAGATTGCAAGGTGAAGGTGCTGCGGTCGGATAATGGAGGGGAGTATGTGTCCAAGGCCTTTGAGGAGTCCTTGAAGGCCCATGGCATTGAGCACCACACATCAGCACCTTACACCCCTCAACAAAACGGCGTAGCGGAGCGTGCAAATCGCACCATTGTGGAGATGGCAAGGTCCATGATTCATGCTCAAGGGCTGAAGTTTGAGCTTTGGGGTGAGGCGGTGTCTACAGCGGTTTATACAAGGAACCGGTGCCCCACCCAAGCCTTGACAAGCATGACACCCCAAGAAGCTTGGAGTGGGATTAGGCCCCATGTGTCTCACATGCGCATTTTTGGGTGCATTGCCTATGCCTTGGTTCCAAGTGCCAAGAAGACCAAGTTGGATGCCAAGGGCATCAAGTGCCTTTTCCTTGGCTATTGTGAGGGCACCAAGGCTTATAGGCTGATGTGTGTGGAGAGCAAGAAGATCATCAAGAGTCGAGATGTGACCTTCTTGGAGGATGGAGGTGCTGATCCCAAGCTCTTGGAGATGAGCCCAAGTGGGAGCAATGGAGGACCAGCCCAAAAGGTGGGCACAACTCCAAGAGTGCACCTAGAAGATGAAGATGAAGAGCAAGAGCAAGGAGGGGAAGATGAAGACTTGGTGGAGCCCAAGAAGAAGGTGGCCACACCCCAAGTGAAGAGATCAGCAATTCCTTCTCCAAGCACTTCACCAAGGGTGCAAGAGCATGATCAGCCCTTGGAAGATGAAGATCAGCCCATGGAAGAGCAAGTTCAGACCGTGGAGGAGCCCCGTTATCCAACAAGGACCCGCAAGCCCCTTGGAGATTGGTGGCTGAATCACATTCTTCCTCCACAAAGTGAAGATCAAGCCAATGTGGCTTTCCTTGGAGATCCATCTACACTTGGAGAGGTGCTGAATTGTGAAGATGCAAGCAAGTGGGAGTTGGCCATGCAAGAGGAGTACAAGGCCCTCATTGACAAAGGCACATGGGATCTTGCACCCCTCCCTTCCAAGAGATCAAGTGTGGGTTGTAAGTGGGTTTTCTCCACCAAAAGGGATGCTTTGGGTCACATTTTGAGGTACAAGGCAAGGCTGGTTGCTAGGGGTTTTTCTCAAGTGGAAGGGGTGGATTTCAATGAGACCTTTGCCCCCGTTGCCAAGTTTAGCACCATTAGGTGCATTGTGAGTATTGGGGCAGCCATGGACTTGGAGATGCACCAAATGGATGTGAAGACGGCCTTTCTCAACCCCAAGTTGGAGGAGGTCATCTACATGGATCAGCCCCTAGGCTTTGTGCAAGAAGGCCAAGGGCATCTCAAGTGCAAGTTGAAGAAGGCCCTTCCCGGATTGAAGCAATCCGGGAGAGCTTGGTATAGGGATATTGATGCTATGTTTGCAAGGAAGGGCTTCCAAAGAGGCTATGCTGATCACTCTTTGTACACCATGCAAAGTGGTGAGCATTTGGTGATTGTGATCCTCTATGTGGATGATCTGATCCTCCTTGCAAGTAGCATGACCAAGATGCTTGAAGTGAAGGATATGCTCAAGAAGGAGTATGAGATGACGGATCTTGGAGAGTTGAAGTATTGCCTTGGAGTGGAGTTCAAAAGGGATAGGGCTGCCCGCACCATCACTATGAGCCAACGCAAGTACCTTGAAGAAATTCTCAAGAGGTTCAACATGGAGGAGTGCAAAGCCATAGGTACACCACTTGAGAGTCATGGGAAGTTGCCCAAGCTCACGGATGCTGAATTTGAAGAGGTGAGGGCTGAAATGCATGGTGTGCCTTACAAGGCAGCGGTGGGTTGCTTGATGTATGCCATGGTAGCCACAAGGCCTGATTTGGCCTTCCCGGTGAGTGTTGTGAGTCAACACACCTCCAAGTATGGCCCCAAGCATTGGGCTGCGGTGAAGAGGGTGATGAGGTACCTTCAAGGCACACTTGGGCTGAAGTTGCAACTTGGAGGTGCCAATGGGCTGAAGTTGCATGGCTTTTGTGATGCGGATTGGGCGGGTGATGAGGCGGATAGGAGATCCACCACCGGTTACGTGTTTATGCTTGGAGTGGGTGCCATTACTTGGAATTCCAAGAGGCAGCCCACCATAGCTCTTTCTACAACGGAGGCGGAATACATGGCCATGAGCCAATGCACCAAGGAGGCCATTTGGTTGAGGCAACTCTTGGCTGATGTTGGCCTTGTCCAAGTGGAGAGCACACAAATCTTGTGTGACAACCAAGGAGCCATTGCTTTGGCCAAGAATCCCACCCACCACTCTCGGACGAAGCACATTGATGTGCAACACCATTTCATTCGTGAACGAGTGGAGGCTGAGGTGATTGAGCTCAAGTATGTGCCTACCCAAGCTATGGTTGCTGATGTGCTGACCAAGTCCCTTGGGAAGCCACAACACCACAACTTGATTGAGAAGATGGGCCTTCGCGCCTTTGACCACTTGCAAAGTGGGAGTGTTGAAGATCATGTACATATTGTTGTAGACTATGTACATTCAGCCCTAGGAGTAGTGTTAGACTCTTAGTTTGACTTAGAGTCTCTTGGGTATTGCTTGTAGTCAAAGGCAGCCCATGGTGATTAGTTATCCCATAATGTATGTGGATAACTAGTGAAAGGCTTCTACCTTATGTTCCACCCACTCATTGGGTTTGGTATCTTCCTACCATCTAAGTAAAGCCTTTCTTCCATTGAATACTTTGTAATCTCAATACCCGAATCCACAATCCATGTAAACATGTTGGCCTTGTCCCCTCCTCCTTGGGTGGCAAAAGCAAAATCCTCCTCCTCCTCCTCTTTGGAGGCTTGGTGTGCACTCTCCTTGCCTTTGGCTTGGCTGACCTTGCAATGCCTAGCAATGTGGCCTGATTTGCCACACTTGAAGCATGTCCTTGTCTCCTTGAACTCCTTGGTGTTGCCTCCTTTGCCATGTCTTGACACAAGGGCTGATCCCTCTCCTTGGGACTCATTCTCCTTGCGCTTGGTCACCTCATGCATCAAGCGCGCCGTCACAAACTCCATGGTCAGCTCCTTCATAGGCCTTGTCTCCAATGCGGTGATGAGGAACTCATAAGACGGTGGCAAGCTCTCCAACAAGGTCATCACCATATCTCCATCCGTCACGGGCACCTCCAAACAAGCCAACTCATCCGCAAGGGCCTTGATCTTGTTGACATGGTCCAACAAGTCATCCTCCTCTTGCATCTTGCTAGTGAAGAACTTCCTCCTAAGAAAGAGGATGTTGGAGAGGCTTTTGGTCTCATGGATGTTGCAAAGGGTGGTCCATGCTTGGGCTGGTCCTTTGCAATGGCGAATGTGTGCAATTTGCCGGTCCACAAGGTTGATGGCAAGGAGAGCAAAGGCCTTCTTCTCCTTCCTCTCAAACGCCTTCTTGGTGTTGAGATCAGCATCTGCACTTGGAGCCTCCTCACTCCCATCCACCACCTCCCACAAGTCCTTCTCCGCAAGGATCATCTCCATCTTGAACTTCCACATGCCAAAGTTCTCCCCATTGAACTTGTCAATGATGCGCACGCCTTCTCCTCCACTTGATGCCATGATGGAGCACCTCCCACTTGTTGGCAGCCTCCCAAGTGTCTCCAAGAGTTCACAAACTCAATTCAGCCTCCAATGAAGCACTTGGAAGCCAATTGGGCTGAAATGACACCAATCAGCCCTTCCAAGCACCTCCAAAGATCCTTCACACCCTAAGATCCACCAAACACTCCTCACAAGTGCAAGGACTCCTCTCCACTCAAATTCAGATCCTAATGAAGCTCAAAATCACCACATGCACATCATGGGCAAGTGCTACTTCAAATCAGCAAACACACTTCCAATGCTCCTCCCAAATTGGGTACTCCACACCCTAAGAAGCTCAAGACTTGCAATCAGCCCTAGATGGAGCTACTACTCACAATTCACACCACAAGGACAACATTGGTCTCCAACAACCCTAATTGGTTCACCAAAAACACAAAAGAACCCTAATTGGCTCCACAAATCTCACAAGAGCACAATTCAGCCCTCTTGGATTCACCAAGTCCACTAATTCGCCTCACACACTCACAAGGGCACTAATCAGCCCACAATGGATGGCAAATGCCACAAGCAACAAAAAAAAATGCTTCCAAGGCTCACAAATTACTCTCACTAGATTGCAATTTCCCAAATCACAATCCACAATGCACCCAAGTGCACAATCAGCCTCAATGGGCTCCCAATGTACACCTCTAAGCACAAACTCAAAATTGGAGCACAAATCAGCCCTCACTAGGTCTGATTACTACCATGAGCAAACTCACACCCAAAATGTACTCAAAACCTCACAAACCAGCCAACAAATGTCCAAGAAAAGAACAAAACACTTGCTTCTTTTGTAAAAAAAAATTCACTCCCAAGTTTGTTTTTGTTTTTGACTTACACCATATGGTTTGTAGGTGACAAAGTGACAAATGGCTAGTTGCTCCCCAAGCTCCAAGATCTCCTCCAAATGATTTGAACTTCTCCCTCAAACGCAACTCCAAGTGCGTGGGCCCATAACCTATTGAGATTACAAAGTATTCAATGGAAGAAAGGCTTTACTTAGATGGTAGGAAGATACCAAACCCAATGAGTGGGTGGAACATAAGGTAGAAGCCTTTCACTAGTTATCCACATACATTATGGGATAACTAATCACCATGGGCTGCCTTTGACTACAAGCAATACCCAAGAGACTCTAAGTCGAACTAAGAGTCTAACACTACTCCTAGGGCTGAATGTACATAGTCTACAACATTATGTACATGATCTTCAACACCGGAAATATACTCTGCGGCAATGGCTCGGCTCCCAATTACAACTGCAAGACGCTTCTCAAAGGCGCTAATAATGCGACGTGCTGCCCCGGCATAGGATGCTGGGACGTGAGCGCCTTCTGGTTCGACAAGTGCGGGTCGTGTACCACCTCGTGCAAAATCGGAGAATTCTGCTGCAGCGGCAAGTGTGCAAATCTGCTGACTGACAAGAACAACTGTGGAAGTTGCGGACACAAATGCGTCAGCCCGCGGGTTTGCAAGTGGGGCTTCTGCGGCTACTGATCGATCGTTTGACGGCAAAGGGTGCATGCATGAAGTCCTGCACACTTAAGTTCCTGAATGATATATCAGCTAACAGCTGAATGTGATCGGTAACCGAATATAGTAAGACACCTGGGTGGGCGGCCAATGAGGGAGGTGCGGAAGAGAGTGATAGCAGTGACAGAATTCCGTGGAATGAAGACGCTGGCAACTATATATATAATTATGTTTTTTAACAAGTAGCTTGTTCTGTATCCAGATCGAGTGTAATATGATTGTGCAGCATGTATACCGAGGTGTACGCGTTGTGTACTGCGATTGAGTTGCATTATTATGATATATATGTGGCTTGATCGGTCGATCTCTTGCTGTTTCAGTGAGAGTTGAATAAAGTTGGCCGTGGATATGTTTTTGAAGCCCGCTGTGATTTGTGGAGTGACGAGTCACATGCATTTGGAGAACTTGTGTGTTCTGGGAATCTGGGAGGCCATGGAATTGGTACCACTGAAAGGTTGTAACTGAATTAATTGGATGTCTGAGTTGGATACGCCAGAACGGCTTGTGCTTTTTGTCCATCTAATCTTGCGTCTGTTGGAGTGATTTTCAAGCAGAACTTTGAAGATGGCATGAGGCTGCAACGACAATTTCGTTAAATGGTCCTAATTCTAATACGCTGACATCTTTCGGAATGTGCCCAATTTTGTAGAAACTTCTTAGTACCCACGTATATAAGTAATGAATACGATCCTTAGCTTTCAAATGTTTGATAGTGTCTTGGTTTTGGGGGTGCTTGCATTAGAAATGATCATTTGGGGTTTATTACATAGTTATTTGGTGAATTGCAATTGTATGATTGAAGGATTGAAATGAAATGGCTTTCGTAAGTTGAATTCATATAACCTGTTTTGGATTCACATGGTGTTAATAATTACAAAATTGCTTTTCATCCTTCCTAATACGTGCGTTCTGCACGTGAACGCTAAGCTCCTTGAAGTCAAACGGAGAGAGCACTGGATTGTTGCAACTGATTCTTCGTTCTTTCATGTGACCTCCCTTTTCTCAGTCCTTTCTAAGCCATGCATGATTGAATAAGTTTATTTCAAGGCTTCAACTACCCTGGCTACAAAGAATTATTAAATCAGCCTTCACTCTAAACTCCATAAAAGTTGAGCCATCCATATTAGTTATGCTTTGTTACCACTTAATAAATGCTAACAACTAAATAGTGTTGAAGATCATGTACATATTGTTGTAGACTATGTACATTCAGCCCTAGGAGTAGTGTTAGACTCTTAGTTCGACTTAGAGTCTCTTGGGTATTGCTTGTAGTCAAAGGCAGCCCATGGTGTTTAGTTATCCCATAATGTATGTGGATAACTAGTGAAAGGCTTCTACCTTATGTTCCACCCACTCATTGGGTTTGGTATCTTCCTACCATCTAAGTAAAGCCTTTCTTCCATTGAATACTTTGTAATCTCAATAGGTTATGGGCCCACGCACTTGGAGTTGCGTTTGAGGGAGAAGTTCAAATCATTTGGAGGAGATCTTGGAGCTTGGGGAGCAACTAGCCATTTGTCACTTTGTCACCTACAAACCATATGGTGTAAGTCAAAAACAAAAAACAAACTTTGGAGTGAATTTTTTTTACAAAAGAAGCAAGTGTTTTGTTCTTTTCTTGGACATTTGTTGGCTGGTTTGTGAGGTTTTGAGTACATTTTGGGTGTGAGTTTGCTCATGGTAGTAATCAGACCTAGTGAGGGCTGATTTGTGCTCCAATTTTGAGTTTGTGCTTAGAGGTGTACATTGGGAGCCCATTGAGGCTGATTGTGCACTTGGGTGCATTGTGGATTGTGATTTGGCAAATTGCAATCTAGTGAGAGTAATTTGTGAGCCTTGGAAGCATTTTTTTTGTTGCTTGAGGCATTTGCCATCCATTGTGGGCTGATTAGTGCCCTTGTGAGTGTGTGAGGCGAATTAGTGGACTTGGTGAATCCAAGAGGGCTGAATTGTGCTTTTGTGAGATTTGTGGAGCCAATTAGGTCTTTTTTGGTGGTTTGGTTATCCAACTAGGGTTGTTGGAGACCATTGTTGTCCTTATGGTGTGAATTGTGAGTAGTAGCTCCATCTAGGGCTGATTGCAAGGCTAAAGCTCCTTGGAGGGTGGAGTACCCAATTTGGGAGGAGCATTGGAAGTGTGTTTGCTGATTTGAAGTAGCACTTGCCCATGATGTGCATGTGGTGATTTTGAGCTTCATTAGGGTCTGAATTGGTGTTTAGAGGAGTCCTTGCACTTGTGAGGAGTGTTTGGTGGATCTTAGGGTGTGAAGGATCTTTGGAGGTGCTTGGAAGGGCTGATTGGTGTCATTTCAGCCCAATTGGCTTCCAAGTGCTTCATTGGAGGCTGAATTGAGTTTGTGAACTCTTGGAGACACATTAGAGGCTGCCAACAAGTGGGAGGTGCTCCATCATGGCATCAAGTGGAGGAGAAGGCGTGCGCATCATTGACAAGTTCAATGGGGAGAACTTTGGCATGTGGAAGTTCAAGATGGAGATGATCCTTGCGGAGAAGGACTTGTGGGAGGTGGTGGATGGGAGTGAGGAGGCTCCAAGTGCAGATGCTGATCTCAACACCAAGAAGGCGTTTGAGAGGAAGGAGAAGAAGGCCTTTGCTCTCCTTGCCATCAACCTTGTGGACCGGCAAATTGCACACATTCGCCACTGCAAAGGACCAGCCCAAGCATGGACCACCCTTTGCAACATCCATGAGACCAAGAGCCTCTCCAACATCCTCTTTCTTAGGAGGAAGTTCTTCACTAGCAAGATGCAAGAGGAGGATGACTTGTTGGACCATGTCAACAAGATCAAGGCCCTTGCGGATGAGTTGGCTTGTTTGGAGGCACCCGTGACGGATGGAGATATGGTGATGACCTTGTTGGAGAGCTTGCCACCGTCTTATGAGTTCCTCATCACCGCATTGGAGACAAGGCCTATGAAGGAGCTGACCATGGAGTTTGTGACGGCCCGCTTGATGCATGAGGTGACCAAGCGCAAGGAGAATGAGTCCCAAGGAGAGGGATCAGCCCTTGTCTCAAGACATGGCAAAGGAGGCAACACCAAGGAGTTCAAGGAGACAAGGACATGCTTCAAGTGTGGCAAATCAGGCCACATTGCTAGGCATTGCAAGGTCAGCCAAGCCAAAGGCAAGGAGAGTGCACACCAAGCCTCCAAAGAGGAGGAGGAGGAGGATTTTGCTTTTGCCACCCAAGGAGGAGGGGACAAGGCCAACATGTTTACATGGATTGTGGATTCGGGGGCCACTCAACACATGACCAGCCATAGAGATGCCTTCCACACCTATCAACCCATTTCGGGGAAGAAGATTTATTTGGGAGACAATGGCATGGTGGAGGCCCTTGGCATGGGGACCATCATTGTGGAGGTGCAAGTGAAGGGGGAGACCAAGAGGATTCAGATCCATGAGGCCCTCCATGTCCCCAAGTTGCATGCCAACTTGCTTTCGGTGAGCAAATTGTCTTTGGGAGGTTTGAAAGTGCATTTTAACAATGTGGGTTGTATTGTGAGGTCACCAAGTGGAGTGTTGATTGCATCAGCCCCTCGTGAGGGCAATTTGTACCTCCTCCACTTCACCAAGGTGAATGGCACCTCCTTGGCATGTGTTGCCCAAGGATCAGCCCATGGAGACCTTGTGGAGCTTTGCCATAGGAGGCTTGGACACTTGAATGTGAAGAGCATGAAGACCCTCCAACACCTAGTGAAGGGGCTGAACCTCTCTTCTTGCAAGCATGATTGGAGTTCAATGGTGTGCAAGGGGTGCATTGAGGGCAAGCTAGCAAGGCAGCCCTTCCCCAAGGATGGGGCAACCCGGGCCACCAAGCCATTGGAGCTTGTGCATTCCGATGTGTGCGGGCCAATGAAGACCACCACCATTGGAGGAGCAAGGTATTTTTTGACATTTATTGATGATTTCTCACGCAAGGTGTGGGTGTATATGCTGAAGTGCAAGAGTGAGGTGTTTGGGCGTTTTGAGACTTGGAAGGCCCTTGTGGAGGCCCAATCAGATTGCAAGGTGAAGGTGCTGCGGTCGGATAATGGAGGGGAGTATGTGTCCAAGGCCTTTGAGGAGTACTTGAAGGCCCATGGCATTGAGCACCACACATCAGCACCTTACACCCCTCAACAAAACGGCGTAGCGGAGCGTGCAAATCGCACCATTGTGGAGATGGCAAGGTCCATGATTCATACTCAAGGGCTGAAGTTTGAGCTTTGGGGTGAGGCGGTGTCTACAGCGGTTTATACAAGGAACCGGTGCCCCACCCAAGCCTTGACAAGCATGACACCCCAAGAAGCTTGGAGTGGGATTAGGCCCCATGTGTCTCACATGCGCATTTTTGGGTGCATTGCCTATGCCTTGGTTCCAAGTGCCAAGAGGACCAAGTTGGATGCCAAGGGCATCAAGTGTCTTTTCCTTGGCTATTGTGAGGGCACCAAGGCTTATAGGCTGATGTGTGTGGAGAGCAAGAAGATCATCAAGAGTCGAGATGTGAGCTTCTTGGAGGATGGAGGTGCTGATCCCAAGCTCTTGGAGATGAGCCCAAGTGGGAGCAATGGAGGACCAGCCCAAAAGGTGGGCACAACTCCAAGAGTGCACCTAGAAGATGAAGATGAAGATGAAGAGCAAGGAGGGGAAGATGAAGACTTGGTGGAGCCCAAGAAGAAGGTGGCCACACCCCAAGTGAAGAGATCAGCAATTCCTTCTCCAAGCACTTCACCAAGGGTGCAAGAGCATGATCAGCCCTTGGGAGATGAAGATCAGCCCATGGAAGAGCAAGATCAGACCGTGGAGGAGCCCCGTTATCCAACGAGGACCCGCAAGCCCCTTGGAGATTGGTGGCTGAATCACATTCTTCCTCCACAAAGTGAAGATCAAGCCAATGTGGCTTTCCTTGGAGATCCATCTACACTTGGAGAGGTGCTGAATTGTGAAGATGCAAGCAAGTGGGAGTTGGCCATGCAAGAGGAGTACAAGGCCCTCATTGACAAAGGGACATGGGATCTTGCACCCCTCCCTTCCAAGAGATCAAGTGTGGGTTGTAAGTGGGTTTTCTCCACCAAAAGGGATGCTTTGGGTCACATTTTGAGGTACAAGGCAAGGCTGGTTGCTAGGGGTTTTTCTCAAGTGGAAGGGGTGGATTTCAATGAGACCTTTGCCCCCGTTGCCAAGTTTAGCACCATTAGGTGCATTGTGAGTATTGGGGCAGCCATGGACTTGGAGATGCACCAAATGGATGTGAAGACGGCCTTTCTCAACCCCAAGTTGGAGGAGGTCATCTACATGGATCAGCCCCTAGGCTTTGTGCAAGAAGGCCAAGGGCATCTCAAGTGCAAGTTGAAGAAGGACCTTCCCGGATTGAAGCAATCCGGGAGAGCTTGGTATAGGGATATTGATGCTATGTTTGCAAGGAAGGGCTTCCAAAGAGGCTATGCTGATCACTCTTTATACACCATGCAAAGTGGTGAGCATTTGGTGATTGTGATCCTCTATGTGGATGATCTGATCCTCCTTGCAAGTAGCATGACCAAGATGCTTGAAGTGAAGGATATGCTCAAGAAGGAGTATGAGATGACGGATCTTGGAGAGTTGAAGTATTGCCTTGGAGTGGAGTTCAAGAGGGATAGGGCTGCCCGCACCATCACTATGAGCCAACGCAAGTACCTTGAAGAGATTCTCAAGAGGTTCAACATGGAGGAGTGCAAAGCCATAGGTACACCACTTGAGAGTCATGGGAAGTTGCCCAAGCTCACGGATGCTGAATTTGATGAGGTGAGGGCTGAAATGCATGGTGTGCCTTACAAGGCAGCGGTGGGATGCTTGATGTATGCCATGGTAGCCACAAGGCCTGATTTGGCCTTTCCGGTGAGTGTTGTGAGTCAACACACCTCCAAGTATGGCCCCAAGCATTGGGCTGCGGTGAAGAGGGTGATGAGGTACCTTCAAGGCACACTTGGGCTGAAGTTGCAACTTGGAGGTGCCAATGGGCTGAAGTTGCATGGCTTTTGTGATGCGGATTGGGCGGGTGATGAGGCGGATAGGAGATCCACCACCGGCTACGTGTTTATGCTTGGAGTGGGTGCCATTACTTGGAATTCCAAGAGGCAGCCCACCATAGCTCTTTCTACAACGGAGGCGGAATACATGGCCATGAGCCAATGCACCAAGGAGGCCATTTGGTTGAGGCAACTCTTGGCTGATGTTGGCCTTGTCCAAGTGGAGAGCACACAAATCTTGTGTGACAATCAAGGAGCCATTGCTTTGGCCAAGAATCCCACCCACCACTCTCGGACGAAGCACATTGATGTGCAACACCATTTCATTCGTGAATGAGTGGAAGCTGAGGTGATTGAGCTCAAGTATGTGCCTACCCAAGCTATGGTTGCTGATGTGCTGACCAAGTCCCTTGGGAAGCCACAACACTGTTGAAGATCATGTACATATTGTTGTAGACTATGTACATTCAGCCCTAGGAGTAGTGTTAGACTCTTAGTTAGACTTAGAGTCTCTTGGGTATTGCTTGTAGTCAAAGGCAGCCCATGGTGATTAGTTATCCCATAATGTATGTGGATAACTAGTGAAAGGCTTCTACCTTATGTTCCAACCACTCATTGGGTTTGGTATCTTCCTACCATCTAAGTAAAGCCTTTCTTCCATTGAATACTTTGTAATCTCAATAGGTTATGGGCCCACGCACTTGGAGTTGCGTTTGAGGGAGAAGTTCAAATCATTTGGAGGAGATCTTGGAGCTTGGGGAGCAACTAGCCATTTGTCACTTTGTCACCTACAAACCATATGGTGTAAGTCAAAAACAAAAACAAACTTGGGAGTGAATTTTTTTTACAAAAGAAGCAAGTGTTTTGTTCTTTTCTTGGACATTTGTTGGCTGGTTTGTGAGGTTTTGAGTACATTTTGGGTGTGAGTTTGTTCATGGTAGTAATCAGACCTAGTGAGGGCTGATTTGTGCTCCAATTTTGAGTTTGTGCTTAGAGGTGTACATTGGGAGCCCATTGAGGCTGATTGTGCACTTGGGTGCATTGTGGATTGTGATTTGGGAAATTGCAATCTAGTGAGAGTAATTTGTGAGCCTTGGAAGCATTTTTTGTTGCTTGAGGCATTTGCCATCCATTGTGGGCTGATTAGTGCCCTTGTGAGTGTGTGAGGCGAATTAGTGGACTTGGTGAATCCAAGAGGGCTGAATTGTGCTTTTGTGAGATTTGTGGAGCCAATTAGGTCTTTTTTGGTGGTTTGGTTATCCAACTAGGGTTGTTGGAGACCATTGTTGTCCTTATGGTGTGAATTGTGAGTAGTAGCTCCATCTAGGGCTGATTGCAAGGCTAAAGCTCCTTGGAGGGTGGAGTACCCAATTTGGGAGGAGCATTGGAAGTGTGTTTGCTGATTGGAAGTAGCACTTGCCCATGATGTGCATGTGGTGATTTTGAGCTTCATTAGGGTCTGAATTTGTGTTTAGAGGAGTCCTTGCACTTGTGAGGAGTGTTTGGTGGATCTTAGGGTGTGAAGGATCTTTGGAGGTGCTTGGAAGGGCTGATTGGTGTCATTTCAGCCCAATTGGCTTCCAAGTGCTTCATTGGAGGCTGAATTGAGTTTGTGAACTCTTGGAGACACATTGGAGGCTGCCAACAAGTGGGAGGTGCTCCATCATGGCATCAAGTGGAGGAGAAGGCGTGCGCATCATTGACAAGTTCAATGGGGAGAACTTTGGCATGTGGAAGTTCAAGATGGAGATGATCCTTGCGGAGAAGGACTTGTGGGAGGTGGTGGATGGGAGTGAGGATGCTCCAAGTGAAGATGCTGATCTAAACACCAAGAAGGCGTTTGAGAGGAAGGAGAAGAAGGCCTTTGCTCTCCTTGCCATCAACCTTGTGGACCGGCAAATTGCACACATTCGCCATTGCAAAGGACCAGCCCAAGCATGGACCACCCTTTGCAACATCCATGAGACCAAGAGCCTCTCCAACATCCTCTTTCTTAGGAGGAAGTTCTTCACTAGCAAGATGCAAGAGGAGGATGACTTGTTGGACCATGTCAACAAGATCAAGGCCCTTGCGGATGAGTTGGCTTGTTTGGAGGCACCCGTGACGGATGGAGATATGGTGATGACCTTGTTGGAGAGCTTGCCACCGTCTTATGAGTTCCTCATCACCGCATTGGAGACAAGGCCTATGAAGGAGCTGACCATGGAGTTTGTGACGGCCCGCTTGATGCATGAGGTGACCAAGCGCAAGGAGAATGAGTCCCAAGGAGAGGGATCAGCCCTTGTGTCAAGACATGGCAAAGGAGGCAACACCAAGGAGTTCAAGGAGACAAGGACATGCTTCAAGTGTGGCAAATCAGGCCACATTGCTAGGCATTGCAAGGTCAGCCAAGCCAAAGGCAAGGAGAGTGCACACCAAGCCTCCAAAGAGGAGGAGGAGGAGGATTTTGCTTTTGCCACCCAAGGAGGAGGGGACAAGGCCACCATGTTTACATGGATTGTGGATTCGGGGGCCACTCAACACATGACCAGCCATAGAGATGCCTTCCACACCTATCAACCCATTTCGGGGAAGAAGATTTATTTGGGAGACAATGGCATGGTGGAGGCCCTTGGCATGGGGACCATCATTGTGGAGGTGCAAGTGAAGGGGGAGACCAAGAGGATTCAGATCCATGAGGCCCTCCATGTCCCCAAGTTGCATGCCAACTTGCTTTCGGTGAGCAAATTGTCTTTGGGAGGTTTGAAAGTGCATTTTAACAATGTGGGGTGCGTTGTGAGGTCACCAAGTGGAGTGTTGATTGCATCAGCCCCTCGTGAGGGCAATTTGTACCTCCTCCACTTCACCAAGGTGAATGGCACGTCCTTGGCATGTGTTGCCCAAGGATCAGCCCATGGAGACCTTGTGGAGCTTTGGCATAGGAGGCTTGGACACTTGAATGTGAAGAGCATGAAGAGCCTCCAACACCTAGTGAAGGGGCTGAACCTCTCTTCTTGCAAGCATGATTGGAGTTCAATGGTGTGCAAGGGGTGCATTGAGGGCAAGCTAGCAAGGCAGCCCTTCCCCAAGGATGGGGCAACCCGGGCCACCAAGCCATTGGAGCTTGTGCATTCCGATGTGTGCGGGCCAATGAAGACCACCACCATAGGAGGAGCAAGGTATTTTTTGACATTTATTGATGATTTCTCACGCAAGGTGTGGGTGTATATGCTGAAGTGCAAGAGTGAGGTGTTTGGGCGTTTTGAGACTTGGAAGGCCCTTGTGGAGGCCCAATCTGATTGCAAGGTGAAGGTGCTGCGGTCGGATAATGGAGGGGAGTATGTGTCCAAGGCCTTTGAGGAGTACTTGAAGGCCCATGGCATTGAGCACCACACATCAGCACCTTACACCCCTCAACAAAACGGCGTAGCGGAGCGTGCAAATCGCACCATTGTGGAGATGGCAAGGTCCATGATTCATGCTCAAGGGCTGAAGTTTGAGCTTTGGGGTGAGGCGGTGTCTACAGCGGTTTATACAAGGAACCGGTGCCCCACCCAAGCCTTGACAAGCATGACACCCCAAGAAGCTTGGAGTGGGATTAGGCCCCATGTGTCTCACATGCGCATCTTTGGGTGCATTGCCTATGCCTTGGTTCCAAGTGCCAAGAGGACCAAGTTGGATGCCAAGGGCATCAAGTGTCTTTTCCTTGGCTATTGTGAGGGCACCAAGGCTTATAGGCTGATGTGTGTGGAGAGCAAGAAGATCATCAAGAGTCGAGATGTGAGCTTCTTGGAGGATGGAGGTGCTGATCCCAAGCTCTTGGAGATGAGCCCAAGTGGGAGCAATGGAGGACCAGCCCAAAAGGTGGGCACAACTCCAAGAGTGCACCTAGAAGATGAAGATGAAGAGCAAGAGCAAGGAGGGGAAGATGAAGACTTGGTGGAGCCCAAGAAGAAGGTGGCCACACCCCAAGTGAAGAGATCAGCAATTCCTTCTCCAAGCACTTCACCAAGGGTGCAAGAGCATGATCAGCCCTTGGGAGATGAAGATCAGCCCATGGAAGAGCAAGATCAGACCGTGGAGGAGCCCCGTTATCCAACAAGGACCCGCAAGCCCCTTGGAGATTGGTGGCTGAATCACATTCTTCCTCCACAAAGTGAAGATCAAGCCAATGTGGCTTTCCTTGGAGATCCATCTACACTTGGAGAGGTGCTGAATTGTGAAGATGCAAGCAAGTGGGAGTTGGCCATGCAAGAGGAGTACAAGGCCCTCATTGACAAAGGCACATGGGATCTTGCACCCCTCCCTTCCAAGAGATCAAGTGTGGGTTGTAAGTGGGTTTTCTCCACCAAAAGGGATGCTTTGGGTCACATTTTGAGGTACAAGGCAAGGCTGGTTGCTAGGGGGTTTTCTCAAGTGGAAGGGGTGGATTTCAATGAGACCTTTGCCCCCGTTGCCAAGTTTAGCACCATTAGGTGCATTGTGAGTATTGGGGCAGCCATGGACTTGGAGATGCACCAAATGGATGTGAAGACGGCCTTTCTCAACCCCAAGTTGGAGGAGGTCATCTACATGGATCAGCCCCTAGGCTTTGTGCAAGAAGGCCAAGGGCATCTCAAGTGCAAGTTGAAGAAGGCCCTTCCCGGATTGAAGCAATCGGGGAGAGCTTGGTATAGGGATATTGATGCAATGTTTGCAAGGAAGGGCTTCCAAAGAGGCTATGCTGATCACTCTTTGTACACCATGCAAAGTGGTGAGCATTTGGTGATTGTGATCCTCTATGTGGATGATCTGATCCTCCTTGCAAGTAGCATGACCAAGATGCTTGAAGTGAAGGATATGCTCAAGAAGGAGTATGAGATGACGGATCTTGGAGAGTTGAAGTATTGCCTTGGAGTGGAATTCAAGAGGGATAGGGCTGCCCGCACCATCACTATGAGCCAACGCAAGTACCTTGAAGAGATTCTCAAGAGGTTCAACATGGAGGAGTGCAAAGCCATAGGTACACCACTTGAGAGTCATGGGAAGTTGCCCAAGCTCACGGATGCTGAATTTGATGAGGTGAGGGCTGAAATGCATGGTGTGCCTTACAAGGCAGCGGTGGGTTGCTTGATGTATGCCATGGTAGCTACAAGGCCTGATTTGGCCTTTCCGGTGAGTGTTGTGAGTCAACACACCTCCAAGTATGGTCCCAAGCATTGGGCTGCGGTGAAGAGGGTGATGAGGTACCTTCAAGGCACACTTGGGCTGAAGTTGCAACTTGGAGGTGCCAATGGGTTGAAGTTGCATGGGTTTTGTGATGCGGATTGGGCGGGTGATGAGGCGGATAGGAGATCCACCACCGGCTACGTGTTTATGCTTGGAGTGGGTGCCATTACTTGGAATTCCAAGAGGCAGCCCACCATAGCTCTTTCTACAACGGAGGCGGAATACATGGCCATGAGCCAATGCACCAAGGAGGCCATTTGGTTGAGGCAACTCTTGGCTGATGTTGGCCTTGTCCAAGTGGAGAGCACACCAATCTTGTGTGACAACCAAGGAGCCATTGCTTTGGCCAAGAATCCCACCCACCACTCTCGGACGAAGCACATTGATGTGCAACACCATTTCATTCGTGAACGAGTGGAGGCTGAGGTGATTGAGCTCAAGTATGTGCCTACCCAAGCTATGGTTGCTGATGTGCTGACCAAGTCCCTTGGGAAGCCACAACACCACAACTTGATTGAGAAGATGGGCCTTCGCGCCTTTGACCACTTGCAAAGTGGGAGTGTTGAAGATCATGTACATATTGTTGTAGACTATGTACATTCAGCCCTAGGAGTAGTGTTAGACTCTTAGTTAGACTTAGAGTCTCTTGGGTATTGCTTGTAGTCAAAGGCAGCCCATGGTGATTAGTTATCCCATAATGTATGTGGATAACTAGTGAAAGGCTTCTACCTTATGTTCCAACCACTCATTGGGTTTGGTATCTTCCTACCATCTAAGTAAAGCCTTTCTTCCATTGAATACTTTGTAATCTCAATAAACACCACAACTTGATTGAGAAGATGGGCCTTGGCGCCTTTGACCACTTGCAAAGTGGGAGAGTTGAAGATCATGTACATATTGTTGTAGACTATGTACATTCAGCCCTAGGAGTAGTGTTAGACTCTTAGTTCGACTTAGAGTCTCTTGGGTATTGCTTGTAGTCAAAGGCAGCCCATGGTGTTTAGTTATCCCATAATGTATGTGGATAACTAGTGAAAGGCTTCTACCTTATGTTCCACCCACTCAAGGGGTTTGGTATCTTCCTACCATCTAAGTAAAGCCTTTCTTCCATTGAATACTTTGTAATCTCAATAGGGCTGCCTTGCTAGCTTGCCCTCAATGCACCCCTTGCACACCATTGAACTCCAATCATGCTTGCAAGAAGAGAGGTTCAGCCCCTTCACTAGGTGTTGGAGGCTCTTCATGCTCTTCACATTCAAGTGTCCAAGCCTCCTATGCCAAAGCTCCACAAGGTCTCCATGGGCTGATCCTTGGGCAACACATGCCAAGGAGGTGCCATTCACCTTGGTGAAGTGGAGGAGGTACAAATTGCCCTCACGAGGGGCTGATGCAATCAAGACTCCACTTGGTGACCTCACAACACACCCCACATTGTTAAAATGCACTTTCAAACCTCCCAAAGACAATTTGCTCACCGAAAGCAAGTTGGCATGCAACTTGGGGACATGGAGGGCCTCATGGATCTGAATCCTCTTGGTCTCCCCCTTCACTTGCACCTCCACAATGATGGTCCCCATGCCAAGGGCCTCCACCATGCCATTGTCTCCCAAATAAATCTTCTTCCCCGAAATGGGTTGATAGGTGTGGAAGGCATCTCTATGGCTGGTCATGTGTTGAGTGGCCCCCGAATCCACAATCCATGTAAACATGTTGGCCTTGTCCCCTCCTCCTTGGGTGGCAAAAGCAAAATCCTCCTCCTCCTCCTCTTTGGAGGCTTGGTGTGCACTCTCCTTGCCTTTGGCTTGGTTGACTTTGCAATGCCTAGCAATGTGGCCTGATTTGCCACACTTGAAGCATGTCCTTGTCTCCTTGAACTCCTTGGTGTTGCCTCCTTTGCCATGTCTTGAGACAAGGGCTGATCCCTCTCCTTGGGACTCATTCTCCTTGCGCTTGGTCACCTCATGCATCAAGCGGGCCGTCACAAACTCCATGGTCAGCTCCTTCATAGGCCTTGTCTCCAATGCGGTGATGAGGAACTCATAAGACGGTGGCAAGCTCTCCAACAAGGTCATCACCATATCTCCATCCGTCACGGGCACCTCCAAACAAGCCAACTCATCCGCAAGGGCCTTGATCTTGTTGACATGGTCCAACAAGTCATCCTCCTCTTGCATCTTGCTAGTGAAGAACTTGCGCCTAAGAAAGAGGATGTTGGAGAGGCTCTTGGTCTCATGGATGTTGCAAAGGGTGGTCCATGCTTGGGCTGGTCCTTTGCAATGGCGAATGTGTGCAATTTGCCGGTCCACAAGGTTGATGGCAAGGAGAGCAAAGGCCTTCTTCTCCTTCCTCTCAAACGCCTTCTTGGTGTTGAGATCAGCATCTGCACTTGGAGCCTCCTCACTCCCATCCACCACCTCCCACAAGTCCTTCTCCGCAAGGATCATCTCCATCTTGAACTTCCACATGCCAAAGTTCTCCCCATTGAACTTGTCAATGATGCGCACGCCTTCTCCTCCACTTGATGCCATGATGGAGCACCTCCCACTTGTTGGCAGCCTCTAATGTGTCTCCAAGAGTTCACAAACTCAATTCAGCCTCCAATGAAGCACTTGGAAGCCAATTGGGCTGAAATGACACCAATCAGCCCTTCCAAGCACCTCCAAAGATCCTTCACACCCTAAGATCCACCAAACACTCCTCACAAGTGCAAGGACTCCTCTAAACACAAATTCAGACCCTAATGAAGCTCAAAATCACCACATGCACATCATGGGCAAGTGCTACTTCAAATCAGCAAACACACTTCCAATGCTCCTCCCAAATTGGGTACTCCACCCTCCAAGGAGCTTTAGCCTTGCAATCAGCCCTAGATGGAGCTACTACTCACAATTCACACCATAAGGACAACAATGGTCTCCAACAACCCTAGTTGGATAACCAAACCACCAAAAAAGACCTAATTGGCTCCACAAATCTCACAAAAGCACAATTCAGCCCTCTTGGATTCACCAAGTCCACTAATTCGCCTCACACACTCACAAGGGCACTAATCAGCCCACAATGGATGGCAAATGCCTCAAGCAACAAAAAATGCTTCCAAGGCTCACAAATTACTCTCACTAGATTGCAATTTCCCAAATCACAATCCACAATGCACCCAAGTGCACAATCAGCCTCAATGGGCTCCCAATGTACACCTCTAAGCACAAACTCAAAATTGGAGCACAAATCAGCCCTCACTAGGTCTGATTACTACCATGAGCAAACTCACACCCAAAATGTACTCAAAACCTCACAAACCAGCCAACAAATGTCCAAGAAAAGAACAAAACACTTGCTTCTTTTGTAAAGAAAAATTCACTCCCAAGTTTGTTTTTGTTTTTGACTTACACCATATGGTTTGTAGGTGACAAAGTGACAAATGGCTAGTTGCTCCCCAAGCTCCAAGATCTCCTCCAAATGATTTGAACTTCTCCCTCAAACGCAACTCCAAGTGCGTGGGCCCATAACCTATTGAGATTACAAAGTATTCAATGGAAGAAAGGCTTTACTTAGATGGTAGGAAGATACCAAACCCCTTGAGTGGGTGGAACATAAGGTAGAAGCCTTTCACTAGTTATCCACATACATTATGGGATAACTAATCACCATGGGCTGCCTTTGACTACAAGCAATACTCAAGAGACTCTAAGGCTAACTAAGAGTCTAACACTACTCCTAGGGCTGAATGTACATAGTCTACAACAATATGTACATGTTCTTCAACAAGCCCTTCCCCAAAGATGGGGCAACCCGGGCCACCAAGCCATTGGAGCTTGTGCATTCCGATGTGTGCGGGCCAATGAAGACCACCACCATAGGAGGAGCAAGGTATTTTTTGACATTTATTGATGATTTCTCACGCAAGGTGTGGGTGTATATGCTGAAGTGCAAGAGTGAGGTGTTTGGGCGTTTTGAGACTTGGAAGGCCCTTGTGGAGGCCCAATCAGATTGCAAGGTGAAGGTGCTGCGGTCGGATAATGGAGGGGAGTATGTGTCCAAGGCCTTTGAGGAGTCCTTGAAGGCCCATGGCATTGAGCACCACACATCAGCACCTTACACCCCTCAACAAAACGGCGTAGCGGAGCGTGCAAATCGCACCATTGTGGAGATGGCAAGGTCCATGATTCATGCTCAAGGGCTGAAGTTTGAGCTTTGGGGTGAGGCGGTGTCTACAGCGGTTTATACAAGGAACCGGTGCCCCACACAAGCCTTGACAAGCATGACACCCCAAGAAGCTTGGAGTGGGATTAGGCCCCATGTGTCTCACATGCGCATTTTTGGGTGCATTGCCTATGCCTTGGTTCCAAGTGCCAAGAGGACCAAGTTGGATGCCAAGGGCATCAAGTGTCTTTTCCTTGGCTATTGTGAGGGCACCAAGGCTTATAGGCTGATGTATGTGGAGAGCAAGAAGATCATCAAGAGTCGAGATGTGACCTTCTTGGAGGATGGAGGTGCTGATCCCAAGCTTTTGGAGATGAGCCCAAGTGGGAGCAATGGAGGACCAGCCCAAAAGGTGGGCACAACTACAAGAGTGCACCTAGAAGATGAAGATGAAGATGAAGAGCAAGGAGGGGAAGATGAAGACTTGGTGGAGCCCAAGAAGAAGGTGGCCACACCCCAAGTGAAGAGATCAGCAATTCCTTCTCCAAGCACTTCACCAAGGGTGCAAGAGCATGATCAGCCCTTGGGAGATGAAGATCAGCCCATGGAAGAGCAAGATCAGACCGTGGAGGAGCCCCGTTATCCAACAAGGACCCGCAAGCCCCTTGGAGATTGGTGGCTGAATCACATTCTTCCTCCACAAAGTGAAGATCAAGCCAATGTGGCTTTCCTTGGAGATCCATCTACACTTGGAGAGGTGCTGAATTGTGAAGATGCAAGCAAGTGGGAGTTGGCCATGCAAGAGGAGTACAAGGCCCTCATTGACAAAGGGACATGGGATCTTGCACCCCTCCCTTCCAAGAGATCAAGTGTGGGTTGTAAGTGGGTTTTCTCCACCAAAAGGGATGCTTTGGGTCACATTTTGAGGTACAAAGCAAGGCTGGTTGCTAGGGGGTTTTCTCAAGTGGAAGGGGTGGATTTCAATGAGACCTTTGCCCCCGTTGCCAAGTTTAGCACCATTAGGTGCATTGTGAGTATTGGGGCAGCCATGGACTTGGAGATGCACCAAATGGATGTGAAGACGGCCTTTCTCAACCCCAAGTTGGAGGAGGTCATCTACATGGATCAGCCCCTAGGCTTTGTGCAAGAAGGCCAAGGGCATCTCAAGTGCAAGTTGAAGAAGGCCCTTCCCGGATTGAAGCAATCCGGGAGAGCTTGGTATAGGGATATTGATGCTATGTTTGCAAGGAAGGGCTTCCAAAGAGGCTATGCTGATCACTCTTTGTACACCATGCAAAGTGGTGAGCATTTGGTGATTGTGATCCTCTATGTGGATGATCTGATCCTCCTTGCAAGTAGCATGACCAAGATGCTTGAAGTGAAGGATATGCTCAAGAAGGAGTATGAGATGACGGATCTTGGAGAGTTGAAGTATTGCCTTGGAGTGGAGTTCAAGAGGGATAGGGCTGCCCGCACCATCACTATGAGCCAACGCAAGTACCTTGAAGAAATTCTCAAGAGGTTCAACATGGAGGAGTGCAAAGCCATAGGTACACCACTTGAGAGTCATGGGAAGTTGCCCAAGCTCACGGATGCTGAATTTGATGAGGTGAGGGCTGAAATGCATGGTGTGCCTTACAAGGCAGCGGTTGGTTGTTTGATGTATGCCATGGTAGCCACAAGGCCTGATTTGGCCTTTCCGGTGAGTGTTGTGAGTCAACACACCTCCAAGTATGGCCCCAAGCATTGGGCTGCAGTGAAGAGGGTGATGAGGTACCTTCAAGGCACACTTGGGCTAAAGTTGCAACTTGGAGGTGCCAATGGGCTGAAGTTGCATGGCTTTTGTGATGCGGATTGGGCGGGTGATGAGGCGGATAGGAGATCCACCACCGGCTACGTGTTTATGCTTGGAGTGGGTGCCATTACTTGGAATTCCAAGAGGCAGCCCACCATAGCTCTTTCTACAACGGAGGCGGAATACATGGCCATGAGCCAATGCACCAAGGAGGCCATTTGGTTGAGGCAACTCTTGGCTGATGTTGGCCTTGTCCAAGTGGAGAGCACACAAATCTTGTGTGACAACCAAGGGGCCATTGCTTTGGCCAAGAATTCCACCCACCACTCTCGGACGAAGCACATTGATGTGCAACACCATTTCATTCGTGAACGAGTGGAGGCTGAGGTGATTGAGCTCAAGTATGTGCCTACCCAAGCTATGGTTGCTGATGTGCTGACCAAGTCCCTTGGGAAGCCACAACACCACAACTTGATTGAGAAGATGGGCCTTCGCGCCTTTGACCACTTGCAAAGTGGGAGTGTTGAAGATCATGTACATATTGTTGTAGACTATGTACATTCAACCCTAGGAGTAGTGTTAGACTCTTAGTTAGACTTAGAGTCTCTTGGGTATTGCTTGTAGTCAAAGGCAGCCCATGGTGTTTAGTTATCCCATAATGTATGTGGATAACTAGTGAAAGGCTTCTACCTTATGTTCCACCCACTCAAGGGGTTTGGTATCTTCCTACCATCTAAGTAAAGCCTTTCTTCCATTGAATACTTTGTAATCTCAATAAATAGTCTTACATCCCCACAAAGTAAGTTAGAGCTCCATTAAACGGATAGCACATTAGAGGCTCCATCAACCATGATATAAGTGAACTTTGAATAGTGCTAATTTTGAGAAAAATTGATCAAAGTATGGACATTAATTTGTCTTTTTTGCAATTGTTTTGTAGTTCAAAGCAAAATAAATTTGCAAAGTTTTAGATGGAGCAAGTTATAGATTGTTGTAGAGAAAGGTTCAAAGCTCACTTGTTACTTATGGTGAATGAAACCTCTCACTCCCTTATTGTATGGTGAATGGAGACCTTACATTATTTAGTGTCATCTGTGTATGCATTCACAACCAACTCACACAAGGCATGTTAAGAGAGGGAATTGTGTATGTGGGTGCACGTACATGTTGATTTTGTCTACCCGTTTTTACAAAGTAGTTGCATCATCCCACACCAACTATGAATTCATACATGTGTTAATTGTGTATATTTTTCACACAATCCTCGACTTCAATAGGAGTTGATTGCGTTCACATGAATAATAACTCTTGATGTCGATCTCTATTTTAAAGGAACGACAATTGTCACTACAACTTCCTCAGTTTCAGATGCGAATGATATTCTTCAGTAGAAATGCAATTGGCTTAATTATTTCAAACCCAGTGTGGCATGCTGCATTGCTGCTATAGCGACTATGCCGTTCAACTTACATTTGTTGCAAGCATTCACTTCAATCGTGAGCACTCAGATTGGTTGCAACTTGCAACTGATTCATTCATTTGCAACATGTGAGTTCACATCAACTGGACACTTGTGAACTCATTGTATGAATGTTATACCAAAAGGAATTCAAAATAAGCTGGTTGCATAAAAAAAATGATTAACTCTTCATTTTAATTCAAGGTACAGTAAACTAATTATACAATATAAAATGGATGAATGACGATGAAAATGGATGTAACAAATTAATATATAATTTTAATAACATTGAGGATTTTATGAGCAATTAAAATCTATCAGTTACATAAGGATCTCACGGGGATGACTTCTGTGTGATTCTCTCTTCTTACCACTAATGTTTAAAATAAGACATTTGTTCAGGTCACTTTCTTAAATGGAAAGTTTAAAAAGTCAAGTTCCATTAAAGTTGTCAATGTTTTCACAGTCAGAAATTGTGACATATGTCTTCACAAAGGCCACAAACTAGGACATCTAAACATTTGGATTGAGGCCACCCATCCTAAACTACACTAAAGTATTTGAATATCGCCTTTTTAACAAAATTGACGTTTCTAAAATTTAACAATTCTCAAATGTTGAGGTAGACTCGCAAGGAAATGCATAGAGATGCCCCCAAAGGAATTCAGTAGATCAATAAGCATATTCATTTATACACATTTTCAACCCAATTTTTGAAGTGCTCAAGTTTTAAATGCAATTCATGAAAAATCAAGAAAATACTCTATAGAAATCATATATTTCTTATGCAAGGGGTGTTGTCACAAATGACGCAACGCTATAGCTAGTACCACTATAGGCAATTTCATTAAAGTAGTGGTATTTCATTAAAATGGTGGTTCAGGGGACCAATCGAGGTATGAGATCTTGCAAAAGACAATGGTGGGGGTAGGACATGTAGAATTTATGATCAAATTAAATTTTGAACCACTATGATAATCGATTTTAAAGTGTTGCATAGAAATCATGTTCAGTTAAAACCCTGTATTTCATTTAGACCATTGAACTTCCCAAAACTGTATAAATGGCCATGACAATGAAGAGGAAAATAATACCTATGTCATAATCTTTTGGAAGATGTATAATCCAAGACCAAATTTTATTTAATACCTTATTATTTTTTGTTTTGGACATACAACTTGAAAACCATGAGTGAAATTCTATATTTTTCAGTTTGAAAACCATGAGTCAAACTCTATAGTTTACAAATTACAACTTCAAAACCATGAGTCAAACTCTATAGAATTCCTTAAAGCGTGCGACTATAGGATGACTATCAATGCTCCATTGCTTTTACATCATGAATCCTACTAATAGAATGGTACCAATGAATGCCGTCAATTCATTGGAATATACAACAACAATGGTCTTATTTGAAGCCATTCATGCTTCTAATCGTGCCTTTGGATGCCTAGAAGGTGCATTATATGAGTTTTCAGGCCTTTAGAAGGCCATTTTATCCCTGTTCCCAATCTTGTAAACACTATTCTGCTGCCCAGAATATTTAATCATTTTAAAATTTAATTTAATTTTTAAAATTAAGAAAAAAAAAATTATTTAAAAAAAAAAAAAAATATATATATATATATATATATATATATATATATATATATTTTTTTTTTTTTTTTTTATTTTTATTTTTTTATTTTTTTTTTAAATTTAAAAATAATAATTAAATAATATGCTGTCAATGTGGTTGTCTCCTGACCACATTAGCATGCTGATTTGGCAGCATTGGAGTGCCTAGGAACACTGTAATAACTCAAGGTCTTTTACAGGGCTGAAATCTCTTCTAATGGACATGATGACTATCTAGTACAAATTTCTTAGAATTATTCTTTTTTCAAATGAAGATGCATTACCTATAGTTCGAATGAATGACTGAGAGTTGTATGAAGCCGTATTCAAAACCATTTATTAAATGGACACAAATTTAAGTCCATGGAAAAAACTATGGAAAAAGGTTGAATGTAATCAATGGTATTAAAAAAATTGAACCTAAACGTACTTGTGATAACACTATGTTTTATGCAATTCAATAGCTTTTTCAATTGAAATGTATGATTATATTTAATTTTGCTATTTTTGAACTAGTTTCAAATATCTGTAGAGAATTTGAATCTTTTTTTGGTATCCATGTATTGTATGAAAATGATGAGTCATGTTTGATAGTTTATAAAACCCAAATCTCCAACGTCTAAAAATTTGTGACAATGAACAAGAAAATAATATATATAAGTTGTAAATGCATGTTTAGAACAATCATGTAGACTTCATGACTAAATGAAATGTAACCACCTATTATTTATTTATTTGGGTGTAGTGCATGAAACTTATGATTGGGCCGTGCTATAGACATTAGAAACTCCAATTTAAAAAAGACAAGGAGTTTGTGTGGAGTAATATAGGAGGCAAAAAGTATACAAATTCAAAATGATACTAAAACTGAGGTTTCATTAACTTGTAAAATTTGTGGTCTTTCTTAATCCTTGAAGGACTAGCATGCGTTTTTTGGCAACATAGATTGTTTTAGCAAGATGGTGTCAATAAGGATACGTTTATTTTAGGCTATTATTTTACTAGAAGTTGGGGACAAAGGAATACCTTCATATGCACAAAATCACATGACATTTGGGAATATGCGTTAAAACTTATGGCAGAATATGGTTGTTGTTGTTTTTCTAAAATGGGCAGTCTAGACTCTAGATAGATTTTAAAAAATCTCTTTTCTCAAAAACATAAATTTGAAAATTGTTTTCTATATTTGTATATTTTTTGAGAGTATTGAATCATTCCATTTTTATCATTGAGTCAAAATTCATGAGGATTTTTTTGTTTGTTGTAGTTTTGCATTCAATAGTGTAAAGTAAACTTTGAAGTCTTTTATCTTACTCAATTTTTGGTACTTGTCTTTATGGTACTTGTTATTATAAAAATGACGGTGTTTTAGAGGTTAATAGGGGCAATAGAAGACAAAGTAAAAATTCCCTTGGACTACTAACGGAGTATATTAAAAAATTTGAATTGATTGTGATTTCCTTTGCCATGTGAGAGCATTATGATCTTCCAATGGTGTTTCACTTCAACTTTATGGGCAACTTTATTGACTAAGTCATGAGTTCTTTTTAGTTACCGCCAAGCTAGACTCTTAAAATCATATCATTAATGTAATTTCTTCTTCATTAGTCATTACATCCTCTTTTTTTTGGGTGATTTGGAGTGAAACTTCCTCCCACATGTGTTGCATTTGTATACATTTTAGCCTGAGTCAAAGATTAAGAATATAATTATAAAGGAAGATTATGGTACCAAAATTAAGATACAAGTACAATAAAACCTAATTTACATTTATCGTTGATTTCATTCAAGTTCCCATAGTAAAAAATCTATATGTAGAGTAAAAAGTTCACCCCAAGTGTATTCAATTTACTGAAAAATCTAATACTTTTCTATAGGAGTCATCACAACTAATACTAAATAATGTGATTAATTATTAATAAAGGAAGTCGTGGATATAATAGTTTTTAATACTAAAGCTGTGATTTAATTATCTCACTATTTAAATAGCATCTTCTTGTCCAATATTATTAAAATGTTTTAAAATTTTAAAATTATAAAAGACCTTGTTTCTTTGTTTCTTTAATTTGGGAGCATATGCACATCCAATGAAAAACTGGTTGTAATTGAATTGGACTTGTTTCCAAATGATTTCTTTCAAGATTACGATCCTCTATTTTTATTGCAGGAATTAAAATTAGAATTTTATTTTTTTCCTCATACATTATATTTTTTTCGATGTGGAAAGCTTTAATTCATTCCAGTTGGATTTGTTATGAAAAAGTTATGGACAACCTTGTTTTCCGGGCATTAAAAGGATCTCTTTGATATAAATAGCTTGTAGGGTTCATTTGTAAGCGGAATTTTTACTATTTAAAAAATTAAAGTTCCACATGGTTTAGTTTTTTTCCTAGAACATCTCACCATTGGAATTTTCTGAATATTTCTCTCGAGATAGCAAAATGAATTCGCTTCATGGGAATATATATATTTTTCAATTGGTGCTCGGGAACAAAAGTGATGCCCAAATAAGCTCAAAACAAAGGAGAAGGGGCAACAAATTTTTGTATTGCAAGAGTTAGAATTATGATTTTTTTTTGTTCCTTATACATTATATTTTTTTCAATGTGGAAAGCTTTGATTCATTCCAATTGGATTTGTTATGAGAAAGTTATGGACAATCTTATTTTTTGGGCACTTTGAACATCTTCTTGAAAGAAATAACTTGTAGGATTCATTTCTAAGCGAAATTTTTACGATTAAAAAATAAAAAGTTCCACGCGGTTTGCTTTTTTTCCTAGAACGATGTCACCATTGAGATTGCAGCATTTTAATTCCATATAAAAGATATTCATATATTTGATTTTCAGTGAAGTAATACCTTAAAGGTATGAAATTGGAGATAGAAAAACTGATTAGTTTCATGGGAATAAATATTTTTTCTAATTGGTGTCCGGGAACAAAAGGTATGCCCAATAAGCTCAAATTATGGGACAAGGGGTAGCCAAAACAAAATTCAAGATTTCATTTAAGTTTTTGTTTTTTATTTTCCTTCTAAGAGATTGTATAGTTCTCTATAGGGAAAGCTTTGATTTATTCCATTCGGATTTACTAGGAAAACCTTAGGGAAAATCTTGGTTTTGGGGCAATTAGAGCATCATCTTAATAAAAAAATTCTAGAATTCATTTTCATACCCCCCCTCATGAGCTTTCTATTGCTCTTGAGGGCCGGTATATGCTTGGGGCCGGATTGAAGGCCAGCCGGAACTCTCCAAGTTTGGAATCATTCTATTTTTCCAATGGGAAACCAATGGGATCATTCTATTTTTTCCAAATCCGGCCCAAGAGCTTTATACTACGGCCGGATTGATACCACCACTCATCCTACGTGTCACCTTATGTAGCATGGTTTTGACACCAAACCATCCGGCCCCAAGGGAACAATTGGGCTGAGGTTTTTGGTGGCCCGATTTCCCATCTGGGTTTGGATTGGGCTCTTCCGTTGGATTGTACAAATCTCTACCATTGATAAAGAGAATTTTATTTATTTATTTTTAAAAGTTTCTTCATCTTTGGTTTCATTTCATCTCGGTTTGTGTGGATTCTTCATTACTCCAGGGTCATAAGCTGTGGATTTGGGTTAAAGTGATGTTGTATAATAGACTTTTGTTTTATACATTTTCCTTTAAATAAGCAGTAAAAAAATAGTATAACATAAAAAATAATAAATAGTTTTTACTGAGAAAAACAACATATAGTTAAAGCTGACCCAACTCATAATTGGAGTATTCGCAGGTTTAACTCATGTTGGATGCATTCATAAAATTATAATTTAAAAAATAAAAACATATAAACTATAAATAGTAAATAAAACATTAATATTAATAAAAACGTAGTGTACATAATATAATTTTCTTTTGTTACAATTAATAGAATAGTAAAAATTAATTAATTTAATTTTACTAAGAAATATAAAATATTTTTAGATAAAAGGGAGAAAATAATAATAATGGATGAAGTAAGATATCCAATTCCTTCATAAAAACAAATTTGTTTGTTAGAACAAAATCAATATACTTTTGATGTTAATCAATATACTTTGATGTTAATCAATATACTTTGATGTTAATCAATATACTTTTGATGTTAATCAAATAAGATAAAAATTTTAAAAAAACAGATTGAATTTTTTTTAATGTAAAAGGATAACCAAAACCAAATCTTCATGGTTCTAAGAAATTTACACTAAATAGTGAAATTAGGTTTCTTGAATATAAGCAAAAAATGGGAGCAAGACCATTGTGGGCAAAATTGTAATGGTCATGTACATTCAAGTTTATAGGCAATTTCGTTAAAATGGCAGCAATTTTTTGCCATTTTACCGGAATGTAGTGTTATTTTCTAACAAATGCAGTGCCATTATATTGGAATACCGCCATTTTAACGAAATTGCCTATATAATCAAAGGAAATTAATCAAATGAGCATACTGTATTAAAGTGATAGTGAGAACCATACCTGTGGCTGCTGTGCAGTCAACAACTACGTCCCCTGGTGCAGTACATGCCTCAATGAACATCTGCATGAACTCACAACCCTTTTCCCGAGGACCACGCCATGGCACGTCCCCATTCATTGTCACATCTTCATAGAAAACAAGGTTTCGAAGGATGTCGTCCTTCGCTAGGTCTACACTGACCTTGGCTTGAGACGGGACAAGCTGGAACGGGAAGTCATGAAGAGACTTCGGCCCACCATTTCGCACAAGTAAGGAAATGGAGAACCTCTGAGTCTGCATTACCAACAATATTAATATCGTAGACTGTATTGCAAAATTCAAACAAATGAATGCAACTGAAGTTATCGAGATGTACCATTTTCTTCTTGTCTGCGGCTGATGTCAAATGGAGATGATTTGAGCCGAGATATGTCTCTAGAATGCGAAACTTATAAGATTGACAGCATCCTAGAATGTGACTTCTGTGTAAAGGAGAGGACGCTGGGTAAATCAAAATGAGTGCACCACTATCTTGGAGGAATTCCTGAGCAAAGTCAAAAACAGGAAACAAATAGTCGGTTTCGAAGTCGTTCCACTTTGGAACAGGAGCAGGTGGTGCTGAGATAGTAGGAATGTGGAGTCCTTCAGGTATATCAACAACCATGAAGTCCACACCTGGATTAGTTCCACTGACTCCGTCAATGGAGCGGGTCTTGTCACCAGAATGCTGCATGAATATGAAGACATCGTCAATACATTACTAGTTTGTAAAATTACATTGAATCTCGCATTCGTTACAAAATAAAAGATGTAATATGTGAGATTATTATGCTATACTCAGATTCTATAATTGATTTGTGGAATGCAATAAATTGGAATAAGGAGGTGAAGAAATTACCATGGCTAAGAAGGCTTCAACGTCCTTGAAGGCCTGAGATTCCATGTCAAGATTCTTCAGGCCAACATTGAGTACGCACTCATCGATTCCCGGGGCGGGGATCACAGTCTTAGCCAAAGGGGTCTTGCCTTGCCCCAAGCGCTCCTAGGTGAGGGAGAAGCCAGACGATGAAGGATTCGCATCCGCTGCACTTGTAGCTGGTTCGGGCAAAGGGGTGTCATCCTTTGATACTCGCCGCTTCTTCTTCTCCTTCTCTTGCTCCTTCTCAAGTAGCCGCTTCTTCTTCTTCTCCTCGACCCGCTTCAGGTTTTCCTCGGTTTTCTTCTTGGCCTCTTCCAGTTTTTCCACCTTCTTCTTATCAAAAACCTCCCGCTTCTTGATGGCCTTAGCCCGGGCCTCAGCATCCAGTCCCGCGAACTCGTCAAACTCCGCGTCAGTGACCACTGAATCCTTCAGTGTCTGAAATAGAGCCTCCTCCTCGGGTGGTGTAACTCCAAAGTTACACTCTAGATACCACGGGCAAGTCTGCAGATGTGGACTGGTCCACTTCTGCATTTGCGTCGAAGAGAACATATAGTCAGGGGATGACCGCTCTAGCCAGGTAGTCAAGAACGGGGGTAAGTCCTCCTTCTTGATGGCCTTCTTCCCGTACAACTCAAACTTAAAGTACCTGGGCACGAAAGATGAAAGGCCATACTGCTCGTTAAAGTATATCAAATAAGTTATTATCAACTGTCAAATGGTAGTATGAAATTGATGAAAGAAAACTGTCATAAAACTTGAATG
This sequence comes from Rhytidiadelphus loreus, assembly GCA_947034895.1. NCBI lineage: Eukaryota > Viridiplantae > Streptophyta > Bryopsida > Hypnales > Hylocomiaceae > Rhytidiadelphus > Rhytidiadelphus loreus. The sequence continues at coordinate 49,750,319 of OX344765.1, forward strand.
ACATGGCTGTTGTCGCCACCAAAGGATGATAATATGAAAATCTAATATTCAATAAGCTTGAATCCATATATAATTACTTTGGCCTACATAGAGCAAAGATGCAAAGTATTTTAGAATGCATAACTAAACCTGTAAATCAATCTCTTCACCGTGAGGTTGGTTCCCCTGTATGATGCAAAAGAGTCCGACTTCTTGAAGGCATCTGATCCCTTGAACACTCCCGTGTAGGCTTGGTCCCAAAGTTTCATGCGCCATGTTTCAATATATTCCAAAAGTGACTAGGGCTCCTCTGGAACGTTCATGTCAATAGGGAGGCTATCATTTTGAGTGATGTTCTCAAACATCTCCACAGCTGCCTCCTCCAGCTGCAAAATTTCAAGAATAATTAGAACTTAGAAAATATATAAGGCATCCAATCACATATTTCACACTCAAGAAATCCCTCAAAGCGTGAATTGGTAAGAGAGACTACCCCTGCATAATAACAAGCCTTCGCCAAAAATATTGCCAACTTCTCTTCATTCACAGGGCGTGGTGGAAATTGACGAGCTTCTCTCGTGTGAGTGCTGGCGTTCATCCACTTCAGCCACTTGACCTTATGTCAAGGCTCTACTGCTGCAGTCGCCATAAGTTGAAGCTTTTCCAGTGTCAACTCAGGTACTGCATTATGACTCCAATGTCTCTCAATCTGCAGATGTTGAAGTATCAAAAAACAATGGAGCTTTATACATCATATAATAGATGGGAGAGTAACGCAACGAAATTGTTGTACCTCCTTAAGCCAGTCCGGAGTGAGAGCGGGATTCGCTACCGCCACGATTTTCGAGAGTCTCTTGTAATGTCTATCCGTGGAGTCCTTTATAGCCGATTTCATGGTGGAAGCAACTGCCTCTCTGGCCACCTCAATATCTGGACTCTTCTTTCAGTTTGCGAATTGCCGCATCAGCCGCTGCGGAAATTTCTTGCTGAATCACCACATCAGAGGTTATTTACAAGTCATATTGAGTTGATAAAAAGGTCACAACTCAAACGATCAAATCATAGGATCAGAAGGACAGATATGATTTATGGCTTACCTTGAATATGAAACTAGTAAATATTTGAAGTGGCATAGTATACCAACTTGTCCGAGTGTACATCTTGCATGCATGCACCTCATCCTCCGTCAATAGCTCCTGGAACTTTTCAAGTTCCATAACTCCATACTTTTGGACACGGTAAAGAGTGTGGACAAGGTTCGTTTTCACGTGGAAATTCTCGATGTGCCTGTTGTAGGACCACCATGTTAGACTTGAACGCGAATGACGTAAAATCAATGTATATCGTCTAATATAGATAGAAGGGCTACTCAACCATGAATAGAAAATTTAAAGGGACGAATGACTTACATATTTATATCATGCATTGCCTGCATCGCTACACCGATTCTCTGTCTGGTGTCCAAGACAATAGAAATCCACACTCACATGCCAAGTGAGCTCTTGGCTGTGCAGCCTTTCGATATGATTCATCCAAGATATTCGTCTGTGATTTCCATCGCAGACGAAAAACTTGTACTCCACAAGGTGCTTCAAGGACGGAATTGACTTCAAGTGTGCATTGAAGTTGTCATTCACGGAGTTCCAAATTGGACCCCATTCCTTCTTCTCTGCTTCAGTGAACACCTCCGTGTTCCCCTTCTCGTTCGAAAAGGAAACGTAGAATATTCGTGCACCCTCATCATATCCTCTGGAGAACTGGTTGTCGAGCTGAGTCAAGTCGCACATCAAGGTTGGCCTCACCATTGGCATCGGCACCAACCTGCAAAGCGGGATCTTCATGCGCGAGTAACCGTCAGACGTCATCTTCAAGCTGTTGATGACTGTAACTGAGTCAAATGTTTGCACATGACGAATGTCCTCCTCCATGAAGCCAGGTCCCACTCCCGGGATATGATCTTGCTCAGAATCCTCATCCTCCGTAGGGAACACAATGACATCGCGATCAACGCATTTGGCAGCCACGTCAGCAGATCCAATAGCACTTGGGCATTGTCCTTGATCCTACAAGTGAAGTTAAACATCAGATTCAAATGAAGATGACACCAAGACAGAGCCCATATTCCTCAATACGAGAATGAAAAATATCATATTAGTTTCCAACATCAGATTCATAAAACTAAAGTGGAGGTAATGTAATCAACCATTTTGGATGACTGGCTATATTGTGACCTACGAATCGGTACACAGACAAGCCTCTGATAGAGGCCTGAACATCCCGCAACACAATATTAGAATGTCGTTGTCTGACATCTGTCCAGAGTCAACATCATCGAGGTCTCTCGTGCAATAGTCATCCCTATTCTCAGACACTGTAATTTCCAGATCCCATGATCCTAATGACGTGCAGCAAGATGATTGCGGTGATAACGGTCTCTCCAAATTTCTGATTTCCACTAGTTCATCAAGCTCACGAATGAGGTCATCAAGGTCGCCTACCATCTGTGCTTGATCGTCATGTGGAGCATCAATAGTACCCTCGCCAGCGACCGGGAATGGCGCTGGGGCAACATCCGTCATAGGTACATCCATCCCTGTTTGTAGTAAATGGTCCTCTTGCGGAGGGTCGATGCGCTCAACTTCAGCCGATTTGGATTCAATTATCTGCACCGGAATTACTACAATCATTAGTTATAGGATGACCCGACTTCTATTTCGCCATGACTCATTGAAGTTCACAAGTAAAGTGCATGACCCACAATAATCCAGCGCAATGAGAAAGTCCCAATACATAAGAATAAATTTGATGTTCACTAATTTCCGTGCTCAGACTGCCACCCCTGAGACCCCTTCTCGGTACCGAGAGGGCCCACTCGGGACTACATGCTATGCACAGAAACGGAACAGGCTACGGCGCGGGCCATCCTCAGGCAGATGCGAGCATGGCTCTTTCACGAAGGCCATGATGATGGAGACCGTATCGGTAAAAAAATACAATGGATTCCCTGCCTTCCGAGCTCAGCCAGCAGTGAAGCGGACCCCCTCTCGGTACCGAGAGGGCCCCAAGATGAGACGAAGCTTTGCTCAGAAAAGAAAAAACTCGGCCTTCCGAGCTCAGCCAGTAGTGAAGCGGACCCCCTCTCGGTACCGAGAGGGCCCCAAGACGACACGAAGCTTTGCTCAGAAAAGAAAAAACACGGTGATCATGCGAGCCACATGCGGGTGGAAACTCATGCTCTTTCACAGCTCCAAAAAAGGTGGTGACCTAATTGGAAAATAAAACATTGTTGAGCCAGAATCCCGAGCTCAGCCAACAGGGGTTCGGCCCCCCTCTCGGTACCGAGAGGGCCCTGAGACGATACGAAGCTGTGTACAGAGGAGGGACACCTCGGTGAGCATGCGACCCGTAGGCGGAGGGAGACTCGCTGCACTCACCCGTGAAAACAAGGTGGCGACAGCAAAGGAAAAAAATGCATTGGTGAACCTGCCTTAGCGAGCTCAACCAGTTGGGTCAAGGACCCCCCCTCGGTACCAAGAGGGCCCTCGGGCAACGCCTAGCCATGCACACAGAAGGGTCACCCCACGAAGCACGCGACCCGCAACTCACCCGAGAAAACAAGGTGGCGGCAGTGAAGGAAAAAAATGCATTGGTGAACCTGCCTTAGCGAGCTCAACCAGTTGGGTCAAGGACCCCCCCTCGGTACCGAGAGGGCCCTCGGGCAACGCCTAGCCATGCACACAGAAGGGTCAGCCCACGAAGCACGCGACCCGCAACTCACCCGAGAAAACAAGGTGGCGGCAGTGAAGGAAAAAAATGCATTGGTGAACTTGCCTTAGCGAGCTCAACCAGTTGGGTCAAGGACCCCCCCTCGGTACCGAGAGGGCCCTCGGGCAACGCCTAGCTATGCACACAAAAGGGTCAGCCCACAAAGCACGCGACCCGCAAGCGGATGGGAGGCTCGCGCCACTCACCCGTGAAAACAAGGTGGCGACAGCAAAGGAAAAAAATGCAATGCTAAACCTGCCTTAGCGAGCTCAACCAGTTGGGTCATGGACCCCCCCTCGGTACCAAGAGGGCCCACGGGCAACGCCGAGCTATGCATACAGAAGGGTCAGCCCACAAAGCATGCGACCCGCAAGCGGATGGGAGGCTCACGCCACTCACCCATGAGAACAAGGTGGCGACAGCAAAGGAAAGAAATGCAATGGTGAACCTGCCTTAGCGAGCTCAACCAGTTGGGTCATGGACCCCCCCTCGGTACCGAGAGGGCCCTCGGGCTACGCCGAGCCATGCACAGAGAAGGGTCAGCCCACAAAGCACACGACCCGCAACTCACCCGAGAAAACAAGGTGGCGGCAGTGAAGGAAAAAAATGCATTGGTGAACCTGCCTTAGCGAGTTCAACCAGTTGGGTCATGGACCCTCCCTCGGTACCGAGAGGGCCCACGGGCAACGCCGAGCTATGCACACAGAAGGGTCAGCCCACAAAGCACGCGACCCGCAAGCGGATGGGAGGCTTGCGCCACTCACCCGTGAGAACTGTTGAAGAACATGTACATATTGTTGTAGACTATGTACATTCAGCCCTAGGAGTAGTGTTAGACTCTTAGTTAGACTTAGAGTCTCTTGGGTATTGCTTGTAGTCAAAGGCAGCCCATGGTGATTAGTTATCCCATAATGTATGTGGATAACTAGTGAAAGGCTTCTACCTTATGTTCCACCCACTCATTGGGTTTGGTATCTTCCTACCATCTAAGTAAAGCCTTTCTTCCATTGAATACTTTGTAATCTCAATAGGTTATGGGCCCACGCACTTGGAGTTGCGTTTGAGGGAGAAGTTCAAATCATTTGGAGGAGATCTTGGAGCTTGGGGAGCAACTAGCCATTTGTCACTTTGTCACCTACAAACCATATGGTGTAAGTCAAAAACAAAAACAAACTTGGGAGTGAATTTTTTTTACAAAAGAAGCAAGTGTTTTGTTCTTTTCTTGGACATTTGTTGGCTGGTTTGTGAGGTTTTGAGTACATTTTGGGTGTGACTTTGCTCATGGTAGTAATCAGACCTAGTGAGGGCTGATTTGTGCTCCAATTTTGAGTTTGTGCTTAGAGGTGTACATTGGGAGCCCATTGAGGCTGATTGTGCACTTGGGTGCATTGTGGATTGTGATTTGGGAAATTGCAATCTAGTGAGAGTAATTTGTGAGCCTTGGAAGCATTTTTTTGTTGCTTGAGGCATTTGCCATCCATTGTGGGCTGATTAGTGCCCTTGTGAGTGTGTGAGGCGAATTAGTGGACTTGGTGAATCCAAGTGGGCTGAATTGTGCTCTTGTGAGATTTGTGGAGACCAATGTTGTCCTTGTGGTGTGAATTGTGAGGAGTAGCTCCATCTAGGGCTGATTGCAAGTCTTGAGCTTCTTAGGGTGTGGAGTACCCAATTTGGGAGGAGCATATTGAGATTACAAAGTATTCAATGGAAGAAAGGCTTTACTTAGATGGTAGGAAGATACCAAACCCAATGAGTGGGTGGAACATAAGGTAGAAGCCTTTCACTAGTTATCCACATACATTATGGGATAACTAATCACCATGGGCTGCCTTTGACTACAAGCAATACCCAAGAGACTCTAAGTCGAACTAAGAGTCTAACACTACTCCTAGGGCTGAATGTACATAGTCTACAACAATATGTACATGATCTTCAACACTCCCACTTTGCAAGTGGTCAAAGGCGCGAAGGCCCATCTTCTCAATCAAGTTGTGGTGTTGTGGCTTCCCAAGGGACTTGGTCAGCACATCAGCAACCATAGCTTGGGTAGGCACATACTTGAGCTCAATCACCTCAGCCTCCACTCGTTCACGAATGAAATGGTGTTGCACATCAATGTGCTTCGTCCGAGAGTGGTGGGTGGGATTCTTGGCCAAAGCAATGGCTCCTTGGTTGTCACACAAGATTTGTGTGCTCTCCACTTGGACAAGGCCAACATCAGCCAAGAGTTGCCTCAACCAAATGGCCTCCTTGGTGCATTGGCTCATGGCCATGTATTCCGCCTCCGTTGTAGAAAGAGCTATGGTGGGCTGCCTCTTGGAATTCCAAGTAATGGCACCCACTCCAAGCATAAACACGTAACCGGTGGTGGATCTCCTATCCGCCTCATCACCCGCCCAATCCGCATCACAAAAGCCATGCAACTTCAGCCCATTGGCACCTCCAAGTTGCAACTTCAGCCCAAGTGTGCCTTGAAGGTACCTCATCACCCTCTTCACCGCAGCCCAATGCTTGGGGCCATACTTGGAGGTGTGTTGACTCACAACACTCACCGGGAAGGCCAAATCAGGCCTTGTGGCTACCATGGCATACATCAAGCAACCCACCGCTGCCTTGTAAGGCACACCATGCATTTCAGCCCTCACCTCTTCAAATTCAGCATCCGTGAGCTTGGGCAACTTCCCATGACTCTCAAGTGGTGTACCTATGGCCTTGCACTCCTCCATGTTGAACCTCTTGAGAATTTCTTCAAGGTACTTGCGTTGGCTCATAGTGATGGTGCGGGCAGCCCTATCCCTTTTGAACTCCACTCCAAGGCAATACTTCAACTCTCCAAGATCCGTCATCTCATACTCCTTCTTGAGCATATCCTTCACTTCAAGCATCTTGGTCATGCTACTTGCAAGGAGGATCAGATCATCCACATAGAGGATCACAATCACCAAATGCTCACCACTTTGCATGGTGTACAAAGAGTGATCAGCATAGCCTCTTTGGAAGCCCTTCCTTGCAAACATAGCATCAATATCCCTATACCAAGCTCTCCCGGATTGCTTCAATCCGGGAAGGGCCTTCTTCAACTTGCACTTGAGATGCCCTTGGCCTTCTTGCACAAAGCCTAGGGGCTGATCCATGTAGATGACCTCCTCCAACTTGGGGTTGAGAAAGGCCGTCTTCACATCCATTTGGTGCATCTCCAAGTCCATGGCTGCCCCAATACTCACAATGCACCTAATGGTGCTAAACTTGGCAACGGGGGCAAAGGTCTCATTGAAATCCACCCCTTCCACTTGAGAAAAACCCCTAGCAACCAGCCTTGCCTTGTACCTCAAAATGTGACCCAAAGCATCCCTTTTGGTGGAGAAAACCCACTTACAACCCACACTTGATCTCTTGCAAGGGAGGGGTGCAAGATCCCATGTGCCTTTGTCAATGAGGGCCTTGTACTCCTCTTGCATGGCCAACTCCCACTTGCTTGCATCTTCACAATTCAGCACCTCTCCAAGTGTAGATGGATCTCCAAGGAAAGCCACATTGGCTTGATCTTCACTTTGTGGGGGAAGAATGTGATTCAGCCACCAATCTCCAAGGGGCTTGCGGGTCCTTGTTGGATAACGTGGCTCCTCCACGGTCTGATCTTGCTCTTCCATGGGCTGATCTTCATCTTCCAAGGGCTGATCATGCTCTTGCACCCTTGGTGAAGTGCTTGGAGAAGGAATTGCTGATCTCTTCACTTGGGGTGTGGCCACCTTCTTCTTGGGCTCCACCAAGTCTTCATCTTCCCCTCCTTGCTCTTGCTCTTCATCTTCATCTTCATCTTCTAGGTGCACTCTTGGAGTTGTGCCCACCTTTTGGGCTGGTCCTCCATTGCTCCCACTTGGGCTCATCTCCAAGAGCTTGGGATCAGCACCTCCATCCTCCAAGAAGCTCACATCTCGACTCTTGATGATCTTCTTGCTCTCCACACACATCAGCCTATAAGCCTTGGTGCCCTCACAATAGCCAAGGAAAAGACACTTGATGCCCTTGGCATCCAACTTGGTCCTCTTGGCACTTGGAACCAAGGCATAGGCAATGCACCCAAAAATGCGCATGTGAGACACATGGGGCCTAATCCCACTCCAAGCTTCTTGGGGTGTCATGCTTGTCAAGGCTTGGGTGGGGCACCGGTTCCTTGTATAAACCGCTGTAGACACCGCCTCACCCCAAAGCTCAAACTTCAGCCCTTGAGCATGAATCATGGACCTTGCCATCTCCACAATGGTGCGATTTGCACGCTCCGCTACGCCGTTTTGTTGAGGGGTGTAAGGTGCTGATGTGTGGTGCTCAATGCCATGGGCCTTCAAGTACTCCTCAAAGGCCTTGGACACATACTCCCCTCCATTATCCGACCGCAGCACCTTCACCTTGCAATCTGATTGGGCCTCCACAAGGGCCTTCCAAGTCTCAAAACGCCCAAACACCTCACTCTTGCACTTCAGCATATACACCCACACCTTGCGTGAGAAATCATCAATAAATGTCACAAAATACCTTGCTCCTCCTATGGTGGTGGTCTTCATTGGCCCGCACACATCGGAATGCACAAGCTCCAATGGCTTGGTGGCCCGGGTTGCCCCATCCTTGGGGAAGGGCTGCCTTGCTAGCTTGCCCTCAATGCACCCCTTGCACACCATTGAACTCCAATCATGCTTGCAAGAAGAGAGGTTCAGCCCCTTCACAAGGTGTTGGAGGCTCTTCATGCTCTTCACATTCAAGTGTCCAAGCCTCCTATGCCAAAGCTCCACAAGGTCTCCATGGGCTGATCCTTGGGCAACACATGCCAAGGAGGTGCCATTCACCTTGGTGAAGTGGAGGAGGTACAAATTGCCCTCACGAGGGGCTGATGCAATCAACACTCCACTTGGTGACCTCACAACGCACCCCACATTGTTAAAATGCACTTTCAACCCTCCCAAAGACAATTTGCTCACCGAAAGCAAGTTGGCATGCAACTTGGGGACATGGAGGGCCTCATGGATCTGAATCCTCTTGGTCTCCCCCTTCACTTGCACCTCCACAATGATGGTCCCCATGCCAAGGGCCTCCACCATGCCATTGTCTCCCAAATAAATCTTCTTCCCCGAAATGGGTTGATAGGTGTGGAAGGCATCTCTATGGCTGGTCATGTGTTGAGTGGCCCCCGAATCCACAATCCATGTAAACATGTTGGCCTTGTCCCCTCCTCCTTGGGTGGCAAAAGCAAAATCCTCCTCCTCCTCCTCTTTGGAGGCTTGGTGTGCACTCTCCTTGCCTTTGGCTTGGCTGACCTTGCAATGCCTAGCAATGTGGCCTGATTTGCCACACTTGAAGCATGTCCTTGTCTCCTTGAACTCCTTGGTGTTGCCTCCTTTGCCATGTCTTGACACAAGGGCTGATCCCTCTCCTTGGGACTCATTCTCCTTGCGCTTGGTCACCTCATGCATCAAGCGTGCCGTGACAAACTCCATGGTCAGCTCCTTCATAGGCCTTGTCTCCAATGCGGTGATGAGGAACTCATAAGACGGTGGCAAGCTCTCCAACAAGGTCATCACCATATCTCCATCCGTCACGGGCACCTCCAAACAAGCCAACTCATCCGCAAGGGCCTTGATCTTGTTGACATGGTCCAACAAGTCATCCTCCTCTTGCATCTTGCTAGTGAAGAACTTGCGCCTAAGAAAGAGGATGTTGGAGAGGCTCTTGGTCTCATGGATGTTGCAAAGGGTGGTCCATGCTTGGGCTGGTCCTTTGCAATGGCGAATGTGTGCAATTTGCCGGTCCACAAGGTTGATGGCAAGGAGAGCAAAGGCCTTCTTCTCCTTCCTCTCAAACGCCTTCTTGGTGTTGAGATCAGCATCTGCACTTGGAGCCTCCTCACTCCCATCCACCACCTCCCACAAGTCCTTCTCCGCAAGGATCATCTCCATCTTGAACTTCCACATGCCAAAGTTCTCCCCATTGAACTTGTCAATGATGCGCACGCCTTCTCCTCCACTTGATGCCATGATGGAGCACCTCCCACTTGTTGGCAGCCTCCAATGTGTCTCCAAGAGTTCACAAACTCAATTCAGCCTCCAATGAAGCACTTGGAAGCCAATTGGGCTGAAATGACACCAATCAGCCCTTCCAAGCACCTCCAAAGATCCTTCACACCCTAAGATCCACCAAACACTCCTCACAAGTGCAAGGACTCCTCAAAACACCAATTCAGACCCTAATGAAGCTCAAAATCACCACATGCACATCATGGGCAAGTGCTACTTCAAATCAGCAAACACACTTCCAATGCTCCTCCCAAATTGGGTACTCCACCCTCCAAGGAGCTTTAGCCTTGCAATCAGCCCTAGATGGAGCTACTACTCACAATTCACACCATAAGGACAACAATGGTCTCCAACAACCCTAGTTGGATAACCAAACCACCAAAAAAGACCTAATTGGCTCCACAAATCTCACAAAAGCACAATTCAGCCCTCTTGGATTCACCAAGTCCACTAATTCGCCTCACACACTCACAAGGGCACTAATCAGCCCACAATGGATGGCAAATGCCTCAAGCAACAAAAAATGCTTCCAAGGCTCACAAATTACTCTCACTAGATTGCAATTTCCCAAATCACAATCCACAATGCACCCAAGTGCACAATCAGCCTCAATGGGCTCCCAATGTACACCTCTAAGCACAAACTCAAAATTGGAGCACAAATCAGCCCTCACTAGGTCTGATTACTACCATGAGCAAACTCACACCCAAAATGTACTCAAAACCTCACAAACCAGCCAACAAATGTCCAAGAAAAGAACAAAACACTTGCTTCTTTTGTAAAAAAAAATTCACTCCCAAGTTTGTTTTTGTTTTTGACTTACACCATATGGTTTGTAGGTGACAAAGTGACAAATGGCTAGTTGCTCCCCAAGCTCCAAGATCTCCTCCAAATGATTTGAACTTCTCCCTCAAACGCAACTCCAAGTGCGTGGGCCCATAACCTTTTGAGATTACAAAGTATTCAATGGAAGAAAGGCTTTACTTAGATGGTAGGAAGATACCAAACCCAATGAGTGGGTGGAACATAAGGTAGAAGCCTTTCACTAGATATCCACATACATTATGGGATAACTAATCACCATGGGCTGCCTTTGACTACAAGCAATACCCAAGAGACTCTAAGTCTAACTAAGAGTCTAACACTACTCCTAGGGCTGAATGTACATAGTCTACAACAATATGTACATGATCTTCAACAGAGCAATGGAAGTGTGTTTGCTGATTGGAAGTAGCACTTGCCCATGATGTGCATGTGGTGATTTTGAGCTTCATTAAGGTCTGAATTGGTGTTTAGAGGAGTCCTTGCACTTGTGAGGAGTGTTTGGTGGATCTTAGGGTGTAAAGGATCTTTGGAGTTCTTGGAAGGGCTGATTGGTGTCATTTCAGCCCAATTGGCTTCCAAGTGCTTCATTGGAGGCTGAATTGAGTTTGTGAACTCTTGGAGACACTTGGGAGGGTGCCAACAAGTGGGAGGTGCTCCATCATGGCATCAAGTGGAGGAGAAGGCGTGCGCATCATTGACAAGTTCAATGGGGAGAACTTTGGCATGTGGAAGTTCAAGATGGAGATGATCCTTGCGGAGAAGGACTTGTGGGAGGTGGTGGATGGGAGTGAAGAGGCTCCAAGTGCAGATGCTGATCTCAACACCAAGAAGGCGTTTGAGAGGAAGGAGAAGAAGGCCTTTGCTCTCCTTGCCATCAACCTTGTGGACCGGCAAATTGCACACATTCGCCATTGCAAAGGACCAGCCCAAGCATGGACCACCCTTTGCAACATCCATGAGACCAAGAGCCTCTCCAACATCCTCTTTCTTAGGCGCAAGTTCTTCACTAGCAAGATGCAAGAGGAGGATGACTTGTTGGACCATGTCAACAAGATCAAGGCCCTTGCGGATGAGTTGGCTTGTTTGGAGGTGCCCGTGACGGATGGAGATATGGTGATGACCTTGTTGGAGAGCTTGCCACCGTCTTATGAGTTCCTCATCACCGCATTGGAGACAAGGCCTATGAAGGAGCTAACCATGGAGTTTGTGACGGCACGCTTGATGCATGAGGTGACCAAGCGCAAGGAGAATGAGTCCCAAGGAGAGGGATCAGCCCTTGTGTCAAGACATGGCAAAGGAGGCAACACCAAGGAGTTCAAGGAGACAAGGACATGCTTCAAGTGTGGCAAATCAGGCCACATTGCTAGGCATTGCAAGGTCAGCCAAGCCAAAGGCAAGGAGAGTGCACACCAAGCCTCCAAAGAGGAGGAGGAGGAGGATTTTGCTTTTGCCACCCAAGGAGGAGGGGACAAGGCCACCATGTTTACATGGATTGTGGATTCGGGGGCCACTCAACACATGACCAGCCATAGAGATGCCTTCCACACCTATCAGCCCATTTCGGGGAAGAAGATTTATTTGGGAGACAATGGCATGGTGGAGGCCCTTGGCATGGGGACCATCATTGTGGAGGTGCAAGTGAAGGGGGAGACCAAGAGGATTCAGATCCATGAGGCCCTCCATGTCCCCAAGTTGCATGCCAACTTGCTTTCGGTGAGCAAATTGTCTTTGGGAGGGTTGAAAGTGCATTTTAACAATGTGGGGTGTGTTGTGAGGTCACCAAGTGGAGTGTTGATTGCATCAGCCCCTCGTGAGGGCAATTTGTACCTCCTCCACTTCACCAAGGTGAATGGCACCTCCTTGGCATGTGTTGCCCAAGGATCAGCCCATGGAGACCTTGTGGAGCTTTGGCATAGGAGGCTTGGACACTTGAATGTGAAGAGCATGAAGAGCCTCCAACACCTAGTGAAGGGGCTGAACCTCTCTTCTTGCAAGCATGATTGGAGTTCAATGGTGTGCAAGGGGTGCATTGAGGGCAAGCTAGCAAGGCAGCCCTTCCCCAAGGATGGGGCAACCCGGGCCACCAAGCCATTGGAGCTTGTGCATTCCGATGTGTGCGGGCCCATGAAGACCACCACCATAGGAGGAGCAAGGTATTTTTTGACATTTATTGATGATTTCTCACGCAAGGTGTGGGTGTATATGCTGAAGTGTAAGAGTGAGGTGTTTGGGCGATTTGAGACTTGGAAGGCCCTTGTGGAGGCCCAATCGGATTGCAAGGTGAAGGTGCTGCGGTCGGATAATGGAGGGGAGTATGTGTCCAAGGCCTTTGAGGAGTACTTGAAGGCCCATGGCATTGAGCACCACACATCAGCACCTTACACCCCTCAACAAAACGGCGTAGCGGAGCGTGCCAATCGCACCATTGTGGAGATGGCAAGGTCCATGATTCATGCTCAAGGGCTGAAGTTTGAGCTTTGGGGTGAGGCGGTGTCTACAGCGGTTTATACAAGGAACCGGTGCCCCACACAAGCCTTGACAAGCATGACACCCCAAGAAGCTTGGAGTGGAATTAGGCCCCATGTGTCTCACATGCGCATCTTTGGGTGCATTGCCTATGCCTTGGTTCCAAGTGCCAAGAGGACCAAGTTGGATGCCAAGGGCATCAAGTGTCTTTTCCTTGGCTATTGTGAGGGCACCAAGGCTTATAGGCTGATGTGTGTGGAGAGCAAGAAGATCATCAAGAGTCGAGATGTGAGCTTCTTGGAGGATGGAGGTGCTGATCCCAAACTCTTGGAGATGAGCCCAAGTGGGAGCAATGGAGGACCAGCCCAAAAGGTGGGCACAACTCCAAGAGTGCACCTAGAAGATGAAGATGAAGATGAAGAGCAAGAGCAAGGAGGGGAAGATGAAGACTTGGTGGAGCCCAAGAAGAAGGTGGCCACACCCCAAGTGAAGAGATCAGCAATTCCTTCTCCAAGCACTTCACCAAGGGTGCAAGAGCATGATCAGCCCTTGGGAGATGAAGATCGGCCCATGGAAGAGCAAGATCAGACCGTGGAGGAGCCACGTTATCCAACAAGGACCCGCAAGCCCCTTGGAGATTGGTGGCTGAATCACATTCTTCCTCCACAAAGTGAAGATCAAGCCAATGTGGCTTTCCTTGGAGATCCATCTACACTTGGAGAGGTGCTGAATTGTGAAGATGCAAGCAAGTGGGAGTTGGCCATGCAAGAGGAGTACAAGGCCCTCATTGACAAAGGCACATGGGATCTTGCACCCCTCCCTTGCAAGAGATCAAGTGTGGGTTGTAAGTGGGTTTTCTCCACCAAAAGGGATGCTTTGGGTCACATTTTGAGGTACAAGGCAAGGCTGGTTGCTAGGGGGTTTTCTCAAGTGGAAGGGGTGGATTTCAATGAGACCTTTGCCCCCGTTGCCAAGTTTAGCACCATTAGGTGCATTGTGAGTATTGGGGCAGCCATGGACTTGGAGATGCACCAAATGGATGTGAAGACGGCCTTTCTCAACCCCAAGTTGGAGGAGGTCATCTACATGGATCAGCCCCTAGGCTTTGTGCAAGAAGGCCAAGGGCATCTCAAGTGCAAGTTGAAGAAGGCCCTTCCCGGATTGAAGCAATCGGGGAGAGCTTGGTATAGGGATATTGATGCTATGTTTGCAAGGAAGGGCTTCCAAAGAGGCTATGCTGATCACTCTTTGTACACCATGCAAAGTGGTGAGCATTTGGTGATTGTGATCCTCTATGTGGATGATCTGATCCTCCTTGCAAGTAGCATGACCAAGATGCTTGAAGTGAAGGATATGCTCAAGAAGGAGTATGAGATGACGGATCTTGGAGAGTTGAAGTATTGCCTTGGAGTGGAGTTCAAGAGGGATAGGGCTGCCCGCACCATCACTATGAGCCAACGCAAGTACCTTGAAGAGATTCTCAAGAGGTTCAACATGGAGGAGTGCAAAGCCATAGGTACACCACTTGAGACTAATGGGAAGTTGCCCAAGCTCACGGATGCTGAATTTGATGAGGTGAGGGCTGAAATGCATGGTGTGCCTTACAAGGCAGCGGTTGGTTGTTTGATGTATGCCATGGTAGCCACAAGGCCTGATTTGGCCTTTCCGGTGAGTGTTGTGAGTCAACACACCTCCAAGTATGGCCCCAAGCATTGGGCTGCGGTGAAGAGGGTGATGAGGTACCTTCAAGGCACACTTGGGCTGAAGTTGCAACTTGGAGGTGCCAATGGGCTGAAGTTGCATGGCTTTTGTGATGCGGATTGGGCGGGTGATGAGGCGGATAGGAGATCCACCACCGGTTACGTGTTTATGCTTGGAGTGGGTGCCATTACTTGGAATTCCAAGAGGCAGCCCACTATAGCTCTTTCTACAACGGAGGCGGAATACATGGCCATGAGCCAATGCACCAAGGAGGCCATTTGGTTGAGGCAACTCTTGGCTGATGTTGGCCTTGTCCAAGTGGAGAGCACACAAATCTTGTGTGACAACCAAGGCGCCATTGCTTTGGCCAAGAATCCCACCCACCACTCTCGGACGAAGCACATTGATGTGCAACACCATTTCATTCGTGAACGAGTGGAGGCTGAGGTGATTGAGCTCAAGTATGTGCCTACCCAAGCTATGGTTGCTGATGTGCTGACCAAGTCCCTTGGGAAGCCACAACACCAAAGTTTGATTGAGAAGATGGGCCTTGGAGCCTTTGACCACTTGCAAAGTGGGAGTGTTGAAGAACATGTACATATTGTTGTAGACTATGTACATTCAGCCCTAGGAATAGTGTTAGACTCTTAGTTAGACTTAGAGTCTCTTGGGTATTGCTTGTAGTCAAAGGCAGCCCATGGTGATTAGTTATCCCATAATGTATGTGGATAACTAGTGAAAGGCTTCTACCTTATGTACAACCCACTCAAGGGGTTTGGTATCTTCCTACCATCTAAGTAAAGCCTTTCTTCCATTGAATACTTTGTAATCTCAATACCCTCACCTCATCCAATTCAGCATCCGTGAGCTTGGGCAACTTCCCATGACTCTCAAGTGGTGTACCTATGGCTTTGCACTCCTCCAACAATCGAGTCTAGTTTGTGTGCCCTAAAAGAGTGTGGAGTTGAAGGGGCCCGCCACACGCAATGATACATTTAGTTTGAAGTAGGGAGGGAATTTGCACTCCCTATCCGGATGCACCTCCAACAATCGAGTCTAGTTTGTGTGCCCTAAAAGAGTGTGGAGTTGAAGGGGCCCGCCACACACAATGATACATTTAGTTTGAAGTAGGGAGGGAATTCGCACTCCTTATCCGGATGCACCTCCAACAATCGAGTTTAGTTTGTGTGCCCTAAAAGAGTGTGGAGTTGAAGGGGCCCGCCACACACAATGATACATTTAGTTTGAAGTAGGGAGGGATTTCGCACTCCCTATCCGGACGCACCTCCAACAATCGAGTCTAGTTTGTGTGCCCTAAAAGAGTGTGGAGTTGAAGGGGCCCGCCACACACAATGATACATTTAGTTTGAAGTAGGGAGGGATTTCGCACTCCCTATCCGGACGAACGGCCAACAATCGAGTCTAGTTTGTGTGCCCTAAAAGAGTGTGGAGTTGAGGGGGCCCGCCACACGCAATGATACATTTAGTTTGAAGTAGGGAGGGATTTCGCACTCCCTATCCGGACGCACCTCCAACAATCGAGTCTAGTTTGTGTGCCCTAAAAGAGTGTGGAGTTGAAGGGGCCCGCCACACACAATGATACATTTAGTTTGAAGTAGGGAGGGATTTCGCACTCCCTATCCGGACGAACGGCCAACAATCGAGTCTAGTTTGTGTGCCCTAAAAGAGTGTGGAGTTGAGGGGGCCCGCCACACGCAATGATACATTTAGTTTGAAGTAGGGAGGGATTTCGCACTCTCTATCCGGATGCACCCCCAACAAGCGAGTCTAGTTTGTGTGTGTTGAAGATCATGTACATATTGTTGTAGACTATGTACATTCAGCCCTAGGAGTAGTGTTAGACTCTTAGTTAGACTTAGAGTCTCTTGGGTATTGCTTGTAGTCAAAGGCAGCCCATGGTGATTAGTTATCCCATAATGTATGTGGATAACTAGTGAAAGGCTTCTACCTTATGTTCCACCCACTCATTGGATTTGGCATCTTCCTACCATCTAAGTAAAGCCTTTCTTCCATTGAATACTTTGTAATCTCAATAGGTTATGGGCCCACGCACTTGGAGTTGCGTTTGAGGGAGAAGTTCAAATCATTTGGAGGAGATCTTGGAGCTTGGGGAGCAACTAGCCATTTGTCACTTTGTCACCTACAAACCATATGGTGTAAGTCAAAAATAAAAACAAACTTGGGAGGGAATTTTTTTTACAAAAGAAGCAAGTGTTTTGTTCTTTTCTTGGACATTTGTTGGCTAGTTTGTGAGTTTTTGAGTACATTTTGGGTGTGAGTTTGCTCATGGTAGTAATCAGACCTAGTGAGGGCTGATTTGTGCTCCAATTTTGAGTTTGTGCTTAGAGGTGTACATTGGGAGCCCATTGAGGCTGATTGTGCACTTGGGTGCATTGTGGAATGTGATTTGGCAAATTGCAATCTAGTGAGCGTAATTTGTGAGCCTTGGAAGCATTTTTTTTGTTGCTTGAGGCATTTGCCATCCATTGTGGGCTGATTAGTGCCCTTGTGAGTGTGTGAGGCGAATTAGTGGACTTGGTGAATCCAAGAGGGCTGAATTGTGCTCTTGTGAGATTTGTGGAGCCAATTAGGGTTCTTTTGTGTTCTGGTGAAACAACTAGGGTTGTTGGAGACCAATGTTGTCCTTGTGGTGTGAATTGTGAGTAGTAGCTCCATCTAGGGCGGATTGCAAGTCTTGAGCTTCTTAGGGTGTGGAGTACCCAATTTGGGAGGAGCATTGGAAGTGTGTTTGCTGATTTGAAGTAGCACTTGCCCATGATGTGCATGTGGTGATTTTGAGCTTCATTAGGGTCTGAATTTGTGTGGAGAGGAGTCCTTGCACTTGTGAGGAGTGTTTGGTGGATCTTAGGGTGTGAAGGATCTTTGGAGGTGCTTGGAAGGGCTGATTGGTGTCATTTCAGCCCAATTGGCTTCCAAGTGCTTCATTGGAGGCTGAATTGAGTTTGTGAACTCTTGGAGACACATTGGAGGCTGCCAACAAGTGGGAAGTGCTCCATCATGGCATCAAGTGGAGGAGAAGGCGTGCGCATCATTGACAAGTTCAATGGGGAGAACTTTGGCATGTGGAAGTTCAAGATGGAGATGATCCTTGCGGAGAAGGACTTGTGGGAGGTGGTGGATGGGAGTGAGGAGGCTCCAAGTGAAGATGCTGATCTAAACACCAAGAAGGCGTTTGAGAGGAAGGAGAAGAAGGCCTTTGCTCTCCTTGCCATCAACCTTGTGGACCGGCAAATTGCACACATTCGCCATTGCAAAGGACCAGCCCAAGCATGGACCACCCTTTGCAACATCCATGAGACCAAGAGCCTCTCCAACATCCTCTTTCTTAGGCGCAAGTTCTTCACTAGCAAGATGCAAGAGGAGGATGACTTGTTGGACCATGTCAACAAGATCAAGGCCCTTGCGGATGAGTTGGCTTGTTTGGAGGTGTTGAAGATCATGTACATATTGTTGTAGACTATGTACATTCAGCCCTAGGAGTAGTGTTAGACTCTTAGTTAGCCTTAGAGTCTCTTGGGTATTGCTTGTAGTCAAAGGCAGCCCATGGTGTTTAGTTATCCCATAATGTATGTGGATAACTAGTGAAAGGCTTCTACCTTATGTTCCACCCACTCATTGGGTTTGGTATCTTCCTACCATCTAAGTAAAGCCTTTCTTCCATTGAATACTTTGTAATCTCAATAGGTTATGGGCCCACGCACTTGGAGTTGCGTTTGAGGGAGAAGTTCAAATCATTTGGAGGAGATCTTGGAGCTTGGGGAGCAACTAGCCATTTGTCACTTTGTCACCTACAAACCATATGGTGTAAGTCAAAAACAAAAACAAACTTGGGAGTGAATTTTTTTTTACAAAAGAAGCAAGGGTTTTGTTCTTTTCTTGGACATTTGTTGGCTGGTTTGTGAGGTTTTGAGTACATTTTGGGTGTGAGTTTGCTCATGGTAGTAATCAGACCTAGTGAGGGCTGATTTGTGCTCCAATTTTGAGTTTGTGCTTAGAGGTGTACATTGGGAGCCCATTGAGGCTGATTGTGCACTTGGGTGCATTGTGGATTGTGATTTGGGAAATTGCAATCTAGTGAGAGTAATTTGTGAGCCTTGGAAGCATTTCTTTTGTTGCTTGTGGCATTTGCCATCCATTGTGGGCTGAATTGTGCTCTTGTGATATTTGTGGAGCCAATTAGGGTTCTTTTGTGTTTTGGTGAACCAATTAGGGTTGTTGGAGACCAATGTTGTCCTTGTGGTGTGAATTGTGAGGAGTAGCTCCATCTAGGGCTGATTGCAAGTCTTGAGCTTCTTAGGGTGTGGAGTACCCAATTTGGGAGGAGCATTGGAAGTGTGTTTGCTGATTCGAAGTAGCACTTGCCCATGATGTGCATGTGGTGATTTTGAGCTTCATTAGGGTCTGAATTGGTGTTTAGAGGAGTCCTTGCACTTGTGAGGAGTGTTTTTGGTCGTTCTTAGGGTGTGAAGGATCTTTGGAGGTGCTTGGAAGGGCTGATTGGTGTCATTTCAGCCCAATTGGCTTCCAAGTGCTTGTTTGGAGGCTGAATTGAGTTTGTGAACGCTTGGAGACACTTGGGAGGCTGCCAACAAGTGGGAGGTGCTCCATCATGGCATCAAGTGGAGGAGAAGGCGTGCGCATCATTGACAAGTTCAATGGGGAGAACTTTGGCATGTGGAAGTTCAAGATGGAGATGATCCTTGCGGAGAAGGACTTGTGGGAGGTGGTGGATGGGAGTGAGGAGGCTCCAAGTGCAGATGCTGATCTAAACACCAAGAAGGCGTTTGAGAGGAAGGAGAAGAAGGCCTTTGCTCTCCTTGCCATCAACCTTGTGGACCGGCAAATTGCACACATTCGCCATTCACTAGTTATCCACATACATTATGGGATAACTAAACACCATGGGCTGCCTTTGACTACAAGCAATACCCAAGAGACTCTAAGTCTAACTAAGAGTCTAACACTACTCCTAGGGCTGAATGTACATAGTCTACAACAATATGTACATGTTCTTCAACAGGCTCCACAAATCTCACAAGAGCACAATTCAGCCCTCCTGGATTCACCAAGTCCACTAATTCGCCTCACACACTCACAAGGGCACTAATCAGCCCACAATGGATGGCAAATGCCTCAAGCAACAAAAAAATGCTTCCAAGGCTCACAAATTACTCTCACTAGATTGCAATTTGCCAAATCACAATCCACAATGCACCCAAGTGCACAATCAGCCTCAATGGGCTCCCAATGTACACCTCTAAGCACAAACTCAAAATTGGAGCACAAATCAGCCCTCACTAGGTCTGATTACTACCATGAGCAAACTCACACCCAAAATGTACTCAAAACCTCACAAACCAGCCAACAAATGTCCAAGAAAAGAACAAAACACTTGCTTCTTTTGTAAAAAAAAATTCACTCCAAAGTTTGTTTTTTGTTTTTGACTTACACCATATGGTTTGTAGGTGACAAAGTGACAAATGGCTAGTTGCTCCCCAAGCTCCAAGATCTCCTCCAAATGATTTGAACTTCTCCCTCAAACGCAACTCCAAGTGCGTGGGCCATAACCTATTGAGATTACAAAGTATTCAATGGAAGAAAGGCTTTACTTAGATGGTAGGAAGATACCAAACCCCTTGAGTGGGTGGAACATAAGGTAGAAGCCTTTCACTAGTTATCCACATACATTATGGGATAACTAAACACCATGGGCTGCCTTTGACTACAAGCAATACCCAAGAGCCTCTAAGTCGAACTAAGAGTCTAACACTACTCCTAGGGCTGAATGTACATAGTCTACAACAATATGTACATGTTCTTCAACATTCTCCTCCACTTGATGCCATGATGGAGCACCTCCCACTTGTTGGCAGCCTCCCAAGTGTCTCCAAGAGTTCACAAACTCAATTCAGCCTCCAATGAAGCACTTGGAAGCCAATTGGGCTGAAATGACACCAATCAGCCCTTCCAAGCACCTCCAAAGATCCTTCACACCCTAAGATCCACCAAACACTCCTCACAAGTGCAAGGACTCCTCTAAACACAAATTCAGACCCTAATGAAGCTCAAAATCACCACATCCACATCATGGGCAAGTGCTACTTCAAATCAGCAAACACACTTCCAATGCTCCTCCCAAATTGGGTACTCCACACCCTAAGAAGCTCAAGACTTGCAATCAGCCCTAGATGGAGCTACTCCTCACAATTCACACCACAAGGACAACATTGGTCTCCAACAACCCTAATTGGTTCACCAAAACACAAAAGAACCCTAATTGGCTCCACAAATATCACAAGAGCACAATTCAGCCCACAATGGATGGCAAATGCCACAAGCAACAAAAAAAATGCTTCCAAGGCTCACAAATTACTCTCACTAGATTGCAATTTCCCAAATCACAATCCACAATGCACCCAAGTGCACAATCAGCCTCAATGGGCTCCCAATGTACACCTCTAAGCACAAACTCAAAATTGGAGCACAAATCAGCCCTCACTAGGTCTGATTACTACCATGAGCAAACTCACACCCAAAATGTACTCAAAAACTCACAAACCAGCCAACAAATGTCCAAGAAAAGAACAAAACCCTTGCTTCTTTTGTAAAAAAAAATTCACTCCAAAGTTTGTTTTTGTTTTTGACTTACACCATATGGTTTGTAGGTGACAAAGTGACAAATGGCTAGTTGCTCCCCAAGCTCCAAGATCTCCTCCAAATGATTTGAACTTCTCCCTCAAACGCAACTCCAAGTGCGTGGGCCCATAACCTATTGAGATTACAAAGTATTCAATGGAAGAAAGGCTTTACTTAGATGGTAGGAAGATACCAAACCCCTTGAGTGGGTGGAACATAAGGTAGAAGCCTTTCACTAGTTATCCACATACATTATGGGATAACTAAACACCATGGGCTGCCTTTGACTACAAGCAATACCCAAGAGCCTCTAAGTCGAACTAAGAGTCTAACACTACTCCTAGGGCTGAATGTACATAGTCTACAACAATATGTACATGTTCTTCAACACAACTCCACACTCTTTTAGGGCACACAAACTAAACTCAATGATACATTTAGTTTGAAGGGGCCCGCCACACACAATGATACATTTAGTTTGAAGGGGGGAGGGATTTCGCACTCCCTATCCGGACGAACGGCCAACAATCGAGTCTAGTTTGTGTGCCCTAAAAGAGTGTGGAGTTGAAGGGGCCCGCCACACGCAATGATACATTTAGTTTGAAGTAGGGAGGGAATTCGCACTCCCTATCCGGATGCACCTCCAACAATCGAGTCTAGTTTGTGTGCCCTAAAAGAGTTTGGAGTTGAAGGGGCCCGCCACACACAATGATACATTTAGTTTGAAGTAGGGAGGGATTCGCACTCCCTATCCGGACGAACGGCCAACAATCGAGTCTAGTTTGTGTGCCCTAAAAGAGTGTGGAGTTGAAGGGGCCCGCCACACGCAATGATACATTTAGTTTGAAGTAGGGAGGGATTTCTGTTGAAGAACATGTACATATTGTTGTAGACTATGTACATTCAGCCCTAGGAGTAGTGTTAGACTCTTAGTTAGACTTAGAGTCTCTTGGGTATTGCTTGTAGTCAAAGGCAGCCCATGGTGATTAGTTATCCCATAATGTATGTGGATAACTAGTGAAAGGCTTCTACCTTATGTACAACCCACTCAAGGGGTTTGGTATCTTCCTACCATCTAAGTAAAGCCTTTCTTCCATTGAATACTTTGTAATCTCAATAGGTTATGGGCCCACGCACTTGGAGTTGCGTTTGAGGGAGAAGTTCAAATCATTTGGAGGAGATCTTGGAGCTTGGGGAGCAACTAGCCATTTGTCACTTTGTCACCTACAAACCATATGGTGTAAGTCAAAAACAAAAACAAACTTGGGAGTGAATTTTTTTTTACAAAAGAAGCAAGTGTTTTGTTCTTTTCTTGGACATTTGTTGGCTGGTTTGTGAGTTTTTGAGTACATTTTGGGTGTGAGTTTGCTCATGGTAGTAATCAGACCTAGTGAGGGCTGATTTGTGCTCCAATTTTGAGTTTGTGCTTAGAGGTGTACATTGGGAGCCCATTGAGGCTGATTGTGCACTTGGGTGCATTGTGGATTGTGATTTGGCAAATTGCAATCTAGTGAGATTAATTTATGAGCCTTGGAAGCATTTTTTTTGTTGCTTGAGGCATTTGCCATCCATTGTGGGCTGATTAGTGCCCTTGTGAGTGTGTGAGGCGAATTAGTGGACTTGGTGAATCCAAGAGGGCTGAATTGTGCTCTTGTGAGATTTGTGGAGCCAATTAGGGTTCTTTTGTGTTTTGGTGATCCAACTAGGGTTGTTGGAGACCAATGTTGCCCTTGTGGTGTGAATTGTGAGTAGTAGCTCCATCTAGGGCTGATTGCAAGTCTTGAGCTTCTTAGGGTGTGGAGTACCCAATTTGGGAGGAGCATTGGAAGTGTGTTTGCTGATTTGAAGTAGCACTTGCCCATGATGTGCATGTGGTGATTTTGAGCTTCATTAGGGTCTGAATTGGTGTTTAGAGGAGTCCTTGCACTTGTGAGGAGTGTTTTTGGTCGTTCTTAGGGTGTGAAGGATCTTTGGAGGTGCTTGGAAGGGCTGATTGGTGTCATTTCAGCCCAATTGGCTTCCAAGTGCTTGTTTGGAGGCTGAATTGAGTTTGTGAACGCTTGGAGACACTTGGGAGGCTGCCAACAAGTGGGAGGTGCTCCATCATGGCATCAAGTGGAGGAGAAGGCGTGCGCATCATTGACAAGTTCAATGGGGAGAACTTTGGCATGTGGAAGTTCAAGATGGAGATGATCCTTGCGGAGAAGGACTTGTGGGAGGTGGTGGATGGGAGTGAGGAGGCTCCAAGTGCAGATGCTGATCTAAACACCAAGAAGGCGTTTGAGAGGAAGGAGAAGAAGGCCTTTGCTCTCCTTGCCATCAACCTTGTGGACCGGCAAATTGCACACATTCGCCATTGCAAAGGACCAGCCCAAGCATGGACCACCCTTTGCAACATCCATGAGACCAAGAGCCTCTCCAACATCCTCTTTCTTAGGCGCAAGTTCTTCACTAGCAAGATGCAAGAGGAGGATGACTTGTTGGACCATGTCAACAAGATCAAGGCCCTTGCGGATGAGTTGGCTTGTTTGGAGGTGCCCGTGACGGATGGAGATATGGTGATGACCTTGTTGGAGAGCTTGCCACCGTCTTATGAGTTCCTCATCACCGCATTGGAGACAAGGCCTATGAAGGAGCTGACCATGGAGTTTGTCACGGCACGCTTGATGCATGAGGTGACCAAGCGCAAGGAGAATGAGTCCCAAGGAGAGGGATCAGCCCTTGTGTCAAGACATGGCAAAGGAGGCAACACCAAGGAGTTCAAGGAGACAAGGACATGCTTCAAGTGTGGCAAATCAGGCCACATTGCTAGGCATTGCAAGGTCAGCCAAGCCAAAGGCAAGGAGAGTGCACACCAAGCCTCCAAAGAGGAGGAGGAGGAGGAGGATTTTGCTTTTGCCACCCAAGGAGGAGGGGACAAGGCCACCATGTTTACATGGATTGTGGATTCGGGGGCCACTCAACACATGACCAGCCATAGAGATGCCTTCCACACCTATCAACCCATTTCGGGGAAGAAGATTTATTTGGGAGACAATGGCATGGTGGAGGCCCTTGGCATGGGGACCATCATTGTGGAGGTGCAAGTGAAGGGGGAGACCAAGAGGATTCAGATCCATGAGGCCCTCCATGTCCCCAAGTTGCATGCCAACTTGCTTTCGGTGAGCAAGTTGTCTTTGGGAGGTTTGAAAGTGCATTTTAACAATGTGGGGTGCGTTGTGAGGTCACCAAGTGGAGTCTTGATTGCATCAGCCCCTCGTGAGGGCAATTTGTACCTCCTCCACTTCACCAAGGTGAATGGCACGTCCTTGGCATGTGTTGCCCAAGGATCAGCCCATGGAGACCTTGTGGAGCTTTGGCATAGGAGGCTTGGACACTTGAATGTGAAGAGCATGAAGAGCCTCCAACACCTTGTGAAGGGGCTGAACCTCTCTTCTTGCAAGCATGATTGGAGTTCAATGGTGTGCAAGGGGTGCATTGAGGGCAAGCTAGCAAGGCAGCCCTTCCCCAAGGATGGGGCAACCCGGGCCACCAAGCCATTGGAGCTTGTGCATTCCGATGTGTGCGGGCCAATGAAGACCACCACCATAGGAGGAGCAAGGTATTTTGTGACATTTATTGATGATTTCTCACGCAAGGTGTTGGTGTATATGCTGAAGTGCAAGAGTGAGGTGTTTGGGCGTTTTGAGACTTGGAAGGCCCTTGTGGAGGCCCAATCAGATTGCAAGGTGAAGGTGCTGCGGTCGGATAATGGAGGGGAGTATGTGTCCAAGGCCTTTGAGGAGTACTTGAAGGCCCATGGCATTGAGCACCACACATCAGCACCTTACACCCCTCAACAAAACGGCGTAGCGGAGCGTGCAAATCGCACCATTGTGGAGATGGCAAGGTCCATGATTCATGCTCAAGGGCTGAAGTTTGAGCTTTGGGGTGAGGCGGTGTCTACAGCGGTTTATACAAGGAACCGGTGCCCCACACAAGCCTTGACAAGCATGACACCCCAAGAAGCTTGGAGTGGGATTAGGCCCCATGTGTCTCACATGCGCATTTTTGGGTGCATTGCCTATGCCTTGGTTCCAAGTGCCAAGAGGACCAAGTTGGATGCCAAGGGCATCAAGTGTCTTTTCCTTGGCTATTGTGAGGGCACCAAGGCTTATAGGCTGATGTGTGTGGAGAGCAAGAAGATCATCAAGAGTCGAGATGTGAGCTTCTTGGAGGATGGAGGTGCTGATCCCAAGCTCTTGGAGATGAGCCCAAGTGGGAGCAATGGAGGACCAGCCCAAAAGGTGGGCACAACTCCAAGAGTGCACCTAGAAGATGAAGATGAAGATGAAGAGCAAGAGCAAGGAGGGGAAGATGAAGACTTGGTGGAGCCCAAGAAGAAGGTGGCCACACCCCAAGTGAAGAGATCAGCAATTCCTTCTCCAAGCACTTCACCAAGGGTGCAAGAGCATGATCAGCCCTTGGAAGATGAAGATCAGCCCATGGAAGAGCAAGATCAGACCGTGGAGGAGCCACGTTATCCAACAAGGACCCGCAAGCCCCTTGGAGATTGGTGGCTGAATCACATTCTTCCTCCACAAAGTGAAGATCAAGCCAATGTGGCTTTCCTTGGAGATCCATCTACACTTGGAGAGGTGCTGAATTGTGAAGATGCAAGCAAGTGGGAGTTGGCCATGCAAGAGGAGTACAAGGCCCTCATTGACAAAGGCACATGGGATCTTGCACCCCTCCCTTGCAAGAGATCAAGTGTGGGTTGTAAGTGGGTTTTCTCCACCAAAAGGGATGCTTTGGGTCACATTTTGAGGTACAAGGCAAGGCTGGTTGCTAGGGGGTTTTCTCAAGTGGAAGGGGTGGATTTCAATGAGACCTTTGCCCCCGTTGCCAAGTTTAGCACCATTAGGTGCATTGTGAGTATTGGGGCAGCCATGGACTTGGAGATGCACCAAATGGATGTGAAGACGGCCTTTCTCAACCCCAAGTTGGAGGAGGTCATCTACATGGATCAGCCCCTAGGCTTTGTGCAAGAAGGCCAAGGGCATCTCAAGTGCAAGTTGAAGAAGGCCCTTCCCGGATTGAAGCAATCGGGGAGAGCTTGGTATAGGGATATTGATGCTATGTTTGCAAGGAAGGGCTTCCAAAGAGGCTATGCTGATCACTCCTTGTACACCATGCAAAGTGGTGAGCATTTGGTGATTGTGATCCTCTATGTGGATGATCTGATCCTCCTTGCAAGTAGCATGACCAAGATGCTTGAAGTGAAGGATATGCTCAAGAAGGAGTATGAGATGACGGATCTTGGAGAGTTGAAGTATTGCCTTGGAGTGGAGTTCAAGAGGGATAGGGCTGCCCGCACCATCACTATGAGCCAACGCAAGTACCTTGAAGAGATTCTCAAGAGGTTCAACATGGAGGAGTGCAAAGCCATAGGTACACCACTTGAGAGTCATGGGAAGTTGCCCAAGCTCACGGATGCTGAATTTGATGAGGTGAGGGCTGAAATGCATGGTGTGCCTTACAAGGCAGCGGTTGGTTGTTTGATGTATGCCATGGTAGCCACAAGGCCTGATTTGGCCTTTCCGGTGAGTGTTGTGAGTCAACACACCTCCAAGTATGGCCCCAAGCATTGGGCTGCGGTGAAGAGGGTGATGAGGTACCTTCAAGGCACACTTGGGCTGAAGTTGCAACTTGGAGGTGCCAATGGGCTGAAGTTGCATGGCTTTTGTGATGCGGATTGGGCGGGTGATGAGGCGGATAGGAGATCCACCACCGGTTACGTGTTTATGCTTGGAGTGGGTGCCATTACTTGGAATTCCAAGAGGCAGCCCACTATAGCTCTTTCTACAACGGAGGCGGAATACATGGCCATGAGCCAATGCACCAAGGAGGCCATTTGGTTGAGGCAACTCTTGGCTGATGTTGGCCTTGTCCAAGTGGAGAGCACACAAATCTTGTGTGACAACCAAGGAGCCATTGCTTTGGCCAAGAATCCCACCCACCACTCTCGGACGAAGCACATTGATGTGCAACACCATTTCATTCGTGAACGAGTGGAGGCTGAGGTGATTGAGCTCAAGTATGTGCCTACCCAAGCTATGGTTGCTGATGTGCTGACCAAGTCCCTTGGGAAGCCACAACACCAAAGTTTGATTGAGAAGATGGGCCTTGGAGCCTTTGACCACTTGCAAAGTGGGAGTGTTGAAGAACATGTACATATTGTTGTAGACTATGTACATTCAGCCCTAGGAGTAGTGTTAGACTCTTAGTTAGACTTAGAGTCTCTTGGGTATTGCTTGTAGTCAAAGGCAGCCCATGGTGATTAGTTATCCCATAATGTATGTGGATAACTAGTGAAAGGCTTCTACCTTATGTACAACCCACTCAAGGGGTTTGGTATCTTCCTACCATCTAAGTAATGCCTTTCTTCCATTGAATACTTTGTAATCTCAATAAAGTTGCCCAAGCTCACGGATGCTGAATTGGAAGAGGTGAGGGCTGAAATGCATGGTGTGCCTTACAAGGCAGCGGTGGGTTGCTTGATGTATGCCATGGTAGCCACAAGGCCTGATTTGGCCTTTCCGGTGAGTGTTGTGAGTATTGAGATTACAAAGTATTCAATGGAAGAAAGGCTTTACTTAGATGGTAGGAAGATACCAAACCCCTTGAGTGGGTTGTACATAAGGTAGAAGCCTTTCACTAGTTATCCACATACATTATGGGATAACTAATCACCATGGGCTGCCTTTGACTACAAGCAATACCCAAGAGACTCTAAGGCTAACTAAGAGTCTAACACTACTCCTAGGGCTGAATGTACATAGTCTACAACAATATGTACATGTTCTTCAACACTCCCACTTTGCAAGTGGTCAAAGGCTCCAAGGCCCATCTTCTCAATCAAACTTTGGTGTTGTGGCTTCCCAAGGGACTTGGTCAGCACATCAGCAACCATAGCTTGGGTAGGCACATACTTGAGCTCAATCACCTCAGCCTCCACTCGTTCACGAATGAAATGGTGTTGCACATCAATGTGCTTCGTCCGAGAGTGGTGGGTGGGATTCTTGGCCAAAGCAATGGCTCCTTGGTTGTCACACAAGATTTGTGTGCTCTCCACTTGGACAAGGCCAACATCAGCCAAGAGTTGCCTCAACCAAATGGCCTCCTTGGTGCATTGGCTCATGGCCATGTATTCCGCCTCCGTTGTAGAAAGAGCTATCGTGGGCTGCCTCTTGGAATTCCAAGTAATGGCACCCACTCCAAGCATAAACACGTAGCCGGTGGTGGATCTCCTATCCGCCTCATCACCCGCCCAATCCGCATCACAAAAGCCATGCAACTTCAGCCCATTGGCACCTCCAAGTTGCAACTTCAGCCCAAGTGTGCCTTGAAGGTACCTCATCACCCTCTTCACCGCAGCCCAATGCTTGGGGCCATACTTGGAGGTGTGTTGACTCACTGTTGAAGAACATGTACATATTGTTGTAGACTATGTACATTCAGCCCTAGGAGTAGTGTTAGACTCTTAGTTAGACATAGAGTCTCTTGGGTATTGCTTGTAGTCAAAGGCAGCCCATGGTGTTTAGTTATCCCATAATGTATGTGGATAACTAGTGAAAGGCTTCTACCTTATGTTCAACCCACTCATGGGGTTTGGTATCTTCCTACCATCTAAGTAAAGCCTTTCTTCCATTGAATACTTTGTAATCTCAATAGATTCATGCTCAAGGGTTGAAGTTTGAGCTTTGGGGTGAGGCGGTGTCTACAGCGGTTTATACAAGGAACCGGTGCCCCACACAAGCCTTGACAAGCATGACACCCCAAGAAGCTTGGAGTGGGATTAGGCCCCATGTGTCTCACATGCGCATTTTTGGGTGCATTGCCTATGCCTTGGTTCCAAGTGCCAAGAGGACCAAGTTGGATGCCAAGGGCATCAAGTGTCTTTTCCTTGGCTATTGTGAGGGCACCAAGGCTTATAGGCTGATGTGTGTGGAGAGCAAGAAGATCATCAAGAGTCGAGATGTGAGCTTCTTGGAGGATGGAGGTGCTGATCCCAAACTCTTGGAGATGAGCCCAAGTGGGAGCAATGGAGGACCAGCCCAAAAGGTGGGCACAACTCCAAGAGTGCACCTAGAAGATGAAGATGAAGAGCAAGAGCAAGGAGGGGAAGATGAAGACTTGGTGGAGCCCAAGAAGAAGGTGGCCACACCCCAAGTGAAGAGATCAGCAATTCCTTCTCCAAGCACTTCACCAAGGGTGCAAGAGCATGATCAGCCCTTGGGAGATGAAGATCAGCCCATGGAAGAGCAAGATCAGACCGTGGAGGAGCCACGTTATCCAACAAGGACCCGCAAGCCCCTTGGAGATTGGTGGCTGAATCACATTCTTCCTCCACAAAGTGAAGATCAAGCCAATGTGGCTTTCCTTGGAGATCCATCTACACTTGGAGAGGTGCTGAATTGTGAAGATGCAAGCAAGTGGGAGTTGGCCATGCAAGAGGAGTACAAGGCCCTCATTGACAAAGGCACATGGGATCTTGCATCCCTCCCTTCCAAGAGATCAAGTGTGGGTTGTAAGTGGGTTTTCTCCACCAAAAGGGATGCTTTGGGTCACATTTTGAGGTACAAGGCAAGGCTGGTTGCTAGGGGGTTTTCTCAAGTGGAAGGGGTGGATTTCAATGAGACCTTTGCCCCGTTGCCAAGTTTAGCACCATTAGGTGCATTGTGTGTATTGGGGCAGCCATGGACTTGGAGATGCACCAAATGGATGTGAAGACGGCCTTTCTCAACCCCAAGTTGGAGGAGGTCATCTACATGGATCAGCCCCTAGGCTTTGTGCAAGAAGGCCAAGGGCATCTCAAGTTCAAGTTGAAGAAGGCCCTTCCCGGATTGAAGCAATCCGGGAGAGCTTGGTATAGGGATATTGATGCTATGTTTGCAAGGAAGGGCTTCCAAAGAGGCTATGTTGATCACTCTTTGTACACCATGCAAAGTGGTGAGCATTTGGTAATTGTGATCCTCTATGTGGATGATCTGATTCTCCTTGCAAGTAGCATGACCAAGATGCTTGAAGTGAAGGATATGCTCAAGAAGGAGTATGAGACGACGGATCTTGGAGAGTTGAAGTATTGCCTTGGAGTGGAGTTCAAGAGGGATAGGGCTGCCCGCACCATCACTATGAGCCAACGCAAGTACCTTGAAGAAATTCTCAAGAGGTTCAACATGGAGGAGTGCAAAGCCATAGGTACACCACTTGAGAGTCATGGGAAGTTGCCCAAGCTCACGGATGCTGAATTTGATGAGGTGAGGGCTGAAATGCATGGTGTGCCTTACAAGGCAGCGGTTGGTTGTTTGATGTATGCCATGGTAGCCACAAGGCCTGATTTGGCTTTTCCGGTGAGTGTTGTGAGTCAACACACCTCCAAGTATGGCCCCAAGCATTGGGCTGCGGTGAAGAGGGTGATGAGGTACCTTCAAGGCACACTTGGGCTGAAGTTGCAACTTGGAGGTGCCAATGGGCTGAAGTTGCATGGCTTTTGTGATGCGGATTGGGCGGGTGATGAGGCGGATAGGAGATCCACCACCGGCTACGTGTTTATGCTTGGAGTGGGTGCCATTACTTGGAATTCCAAGAGGCAGCCCACCATAGCTCTTTCTACAACGGAGGCGGAATACATGGCCATGAGCCAATGCACCAAGGAGGCCATTTGGTTGAGGCAACTCTTGGCTGATGTTGGCCTTGTCCAAGTGGAGAGCACACAAATCTTGTGTGACAACCAAGGAGCCATTGCTTTGGCCAAGAATCCCACCCACCACTCTCGGACGAAGCACATTGATGTGCAACACCATTTCATTCGTGAACGAGTGGAGGCTGAGGTGATTGAGCTCAAGTATGTGCCTACCCAAGCTATGGTTGCTGATGTGCTGACCAAGTCCCTTGGGAAGCCACAACACCAAAACTTGATTGAGAAGATGGGCCTTGGAGCCTTTGACCACTTGCAAAGTGGGAGTGTTGAAGAACATGTACATATTGTTGTAGACTATGTACATTCAGCCCTAGGAGTAGTGTTAGACTCTTAGTTAGCCTTAGAGTCTCTTGGGTATTGCTTGTAGTCAAAGGCAGCCTATGGTGTTTAGTTATCCGATAATGTTTGTGGATAACTAGTGAAAGGCTTCTACCTTATGTTCCACCCACTCAAGGGGTTTGGTATCTTCCTACCATCTAAGTAAAGCCTTTCTTCCATTGAATACTTTGTAATCTCAATAGGTCAACCCCGCAAAAATCCTGTTGTGATTATTAATTGGGGGAATGTTGTCGATTTCGGCTGGCTCCCGCTATCGGAACACCGTGTAATTTGTCGGGGCACGTTATTAACATAAAAGATGCTAGTCTAATTTTAAGTAAAATTTTACCGCGTACTGGGCATTTTATATGAATTTCCCAACATGGCTTTTGGCGGTTGACTACTCGAAAGAAGATCCTTTGGAGATAAAAAAAACCGAGACTTTTTGGAGAACCTCTTATAGAATCCCCTAAGCCACGTGCCAAGTCGTGGGCTATTCTGGCACATAGTCGGTGGCGAGGCAAAAACTGACTTCGTTTAAATTATCGGCAGTCAAGGAATCTTTCACACATGAGGGAATCTTGGCGAACAGATTTTGCTGTGGTTACCCTGACATGTTTCAGATCCAAGAACACTATTCGGCGGCCGTGGATTCCTCCATGGAGCCTGTCTTGGACAAGTAACACCTACAAGCTAACAATTGGTGATTCCTAACATTTCGTCGATGGAATGGGGAAACCAGAACTTATTTTTGAAGATTTATGTGGGGATCTCCCTAACTCTTCTAGGACCAATTTAGCCTATCACGGTCATATGCACTAAATTCGGGCTATTTAGGATAAGTTCCCGGTAGCCCTATTGTTTCCCACTATTTACGGGTTCTAACCTATATACAAGTGGGGTTTGTGGGTAATCTATGGATAAAAGGCTATTTATGACCAAATGCTATATTGGTACGTGACATACATATTTTGGTTCTACACTCTTTTTTGGGCTTTTCGTAGTACTTTATGCCTTAATTTGTAACAAACTAAAAAAAAAAACTATGAGTCCCAAGTGACGAATTTGGGGCTCACATATGCCTAGCAATACCAATGACTCCCACGTTCTACAAAGGTCCTCTTTATATCACAGGGCCATGCAAGGAAATCTTTGGGATTCTAGACTGTCATTCGATGGCTTTGCTTTGTACTTGCTGGGGGACTCTGGATACCCCCTCCACCCCTAGTTGATGGTCCCCCATCGGGGTCACGGAAACCTTCCAGTGGCTCAGATTTTATTCAATAAGAAACTACATCGTGGTCGTGGAGTAGTAGAAAATGCCTTTGGCATTTTGAAGCATAGTTTCAAGTAACTTCTTGTTAAATCAGATTTAGATGTTATCTTCCCCCCTAAGGTGATCACGGCTTGCGCCATCTTGCACAACTTGCTGCTCCGTCAATCTCACGAGGATGTGGAGAGATTTCTGCAAATTCTCTGGATGGAAGGTTTTCATTGTAATAGAAATGAAGAGGAGCATGCCATAGTAGACATGCCGGATTGTCAGAGAGATGCCATTCCTCTATGACTTGTTGTGGATAAGCGGCGAGATATTGGTGTGTTCCTTGCTTTGCAGCGGAACTTAGGCACTTCATGATGGTTACTAAACTGCATGATTGTGTATAGGTATGTTTCAAGCACCTTTCGTATCACTCTATTTTAATGTTGTCTTTGTGACTGTTGTTTACTGTTGTTGGAGGTTGCACTTTGGATTTCTTCATGTCATGCATTTTGTATTTTATGTTGTAGACTTTCAATCATATGATGTATGCAAAGGTTTATAGTACACGTTTTGAAACCAACTCACTTTACTAAGAAAATTTCTTTGTATTGTGCACACATGTGTGTTGGCAGAAGAAGACATCACGGCAATTAAGCGGTAGGGGACGTAGGCATGCCACTTTCCTGTATAGGAGGAGGAGGGTCTTCAGCAACATCAGAGAAGTCCTCTGCAATTTTGGAGTTGGGGGGGCCGCCTGTGGCTCCATCCCTGTCGGTTTTGTTGTAGACAAACGCAGTCTACCGCTCAGCACACATGAAAGATCGGATAAACACTTAACTACCAACCCTTGCTTTTTTATGGCTAATTTTGCATTCAAATTGACTTGGCGTGTATTCTCATGAAGACGCCTATCTCTCTCTCTCTTTGGTAATCCATTTGTTCTGTGAATAGTTTTAATTGGACATCTATTTTGGATCTTTCAAGATCGCAACTCGCCAATGCCATGTCTCGCATTTCTCTTGCCATTACCTCACTGCTAGTTTTTGTTGCCTCTGCAATCACATGGTGACTCGACAGGTACTTGCAACAAATGGCAGTGTTTCCTTCTCTACAACGCAATGCGAAAGTAGAAGTATTGCTAGAAATGACGATGAAAGGGGTGACCCCAAGTGGCAGTC
Source organism: Rhytidiadelphus loreus (assembly GCA_947034895.1). Lineage (NCBI taxonomy): Eukaryota > Viridiplantae > Streptophyta > Bryopsida > Hypnales > Hylocomiaceae > Rhytidiadelphus > Rhytidiadelphus loreus. The sequence goes on from OX344765.1 coordinate 49,784,297, forward strand.
CGTTGTAGACTGTAGGACTTCGATTAGTGCTAGGGCTACTGAACAACATCGTCGCCGTATCTTCTCCTATAATTGCAGGTGCTGGCGGGGTTGAATGAGTCGCATTGGTGTTGTCTGTAAATTGCATCGGATCAGATTGGTCCATACAATCTTCATTGTCAGCATCACTGTCGTTCTCATGTTTTCCTTCTGCAGGTTTACATTTGGGTGCAATGTAGTTGCTGTCTGTAGGGGACAACAAGTCCCTAGTGTGCGGTGGCTACATGATCAGTCGATTGCCAAACCATTCGTTAATATTATTGAAAATCTCCTGCGAAAAAGAACACGGCAATCCCTCGTTCTTCCTCTCAGTGGCACTCATGTCCCAATACTCCACACCATTTGTGCCGGTGCGTGTGAAAAAATCAGCAATTCTTTTGAACTCTGGAATAATCTAATTCCACTTGGATTTGCACGCGGGTCCATCACCGGGGCATGGTGAACATCCCGCTCTCATAACTTCAATACTCACGCAAATCTACTTGGTCGATCATGGTGCATGAGGTCCCTCCTGTCAACAACATCGGACTCTTCTAAAAACAAATCACATTTAGCATTGACGAGAGTTGTGATCTCACCAATTGACCAATTCAGTCCCCAATCCTTCCGAACACACTTTGCTTAATGGAACGGAACTCTATTATTTACAGTACTAGGAGGTCGCGATACAGTAAAACGACCACACATAGGCTGTGGTGGCATGACGTTGGTCCAGGTACCTTCAAAACAACCCATACTAAACTAATTAGAAATCAAACATTATTGCATGCACTGACTTGGGCGTCGGAGGACTTGTTTGTGTTGTGCAGGTCAGGGTCCAACTTCAAGCATGTAGGGTTCATGAATTTTGACACTCACTGTCTATAGGAATGGCAGCGACCGTGAATGTAGGTCGTTGTCTGATTTGTGTCGGTGTCACTGCATAACAAGTAGTGGAAGAAGTGGATCAACTTGCTTGTAAGATTAGTAATCAAAAGGCATGCATTGTTTCCAAGCCATGTTCACTATGCAAAATAATAAACAGCTAGAATCGTGAATTACTGTCTATTTTGATTATGAGTCGATGATTATGAAAACCTCTGTAGTCACATGCAGACTTTGACATTGGCATTTCCAAGCATCTGTACAAATTGCATACGTCGTAGACTACAGGCATGTGAAGAATTTGATAGTGTACACCCACTGTCGACAGGGTCTGGAGCCACAGAGTTGTTGGCGCCATAACCAGTAGTATACAACTTGTTTTCCATTTGAAGGTTCATGTATTGTCATGAAAAAACGTTGTTAGTATTCACTAACTAATGGCATAATGCATGTAGGAATTAGGCAATCAAACACACAAGTTTCAACACAACATTTCAACAATGTCATCGACAAGGAACGTAGTGCGGCACTTGAAGAACAGAGTGAAATTGCAGATTGTATGTGGACGAATTGACAAATACGTGCTTGCACTGGCAAGTATTCAACAAAGATCAATGATTCACTTTATATGTTTTCTGTAGCTGTAAAAAAACGCATCCATTTAATTGCATGTATGAATATTTTGCCTGTGCTATCGTAGGAAGTGTGCGTTGTCATAGGAAGTGTGCGATGTCGTAGGAAGTGGGCCTTGTCCTTCAAATCACTGCTAACAACTTGAATACATCTGTCGTTGCTAGTTAACCTCTAAAGGACCGTCACTATACTTTCACCAAAAATGCTCCAAAACTGCCATTTCTAGTAAAAGTACCAAAATTTTGAGAAAAAACTTTTTTTAACATATCTAACCGTAGGATCTTGTATTATATAATATCAAAAACATTTGGTAAAAATTTCAGACATTTCCACTGGGTGGATTGCAAGATATAAGCATTCAAATTAACTAAAATCATTTTTTTGACCCTGAAAAAAGCAGGGCAGCTGCACTTCACAAGCTCACATTTTTATGAAAAAATGACCTAAATGGTGGTGCTTCTTTGGATTTGTTTTCCTAGACAAGTTGGACACATGCTTGAAAAATTTCAGATCATTTGGAATAGTACAACATATAGGAAAAAATAGTAAGTAGGTAGTAGTAGAGAATGATTAAAAATACTAAATTATTTTCAATTTAAATATGAAATTAAAAATTTCCAATCCCAATGGTCGAAATGTTGTAATAATGTATCTACATCCTATGATTTTATTTTTGTCCAAAAATATTGAAAATTGGGTAAGATAAAGGATTTCAAAGTTTATTTTAGAGCAGGAAATCCAAAACTGCCCGCAAACAAAAAATCCTCATAACTTTTGACTCATTGATCAAAATGGAATGATTCAAAGCTTTTTGTGTATATAAAACTTTAGAAAATCAATTCCAAATTTTTGTTTCTGAAAAAAGTGATTTTTTCTGATCTGCCCAAACTGCCCGGTTGGGAAAAAAAGTAACATATTAGGCTATAACTTTTGACTCGTATTTCCAAATGTCATGAAATTTGGTGCATATGAAAGATCTTGCTTGCCCCCACGTTCTATTAAAATTTTAGCCCCAAATATGAAAATCTCCACTCGTAGGTACCTGCCAAAAAATTTATACAGCCAAAAAACACAGTCCGGTCTTTTAGGGGTTAATCGACCAGCTTGAGCGCCATTAACTAGAAGCGATCAATTTAGCTTAAAATACCATTTTATTACTCATTCCAATGCTATTACCAAGTGCCTGCAAATCTCGCAAAGATCGCTACAGTGACCTTAAGGAAATTCTCACCACCGCTCTTTTCTTGTGACAGATGGACAACCACGTAGGATCGACATTTACCAACTAAGGTAGAACTGCCCAATTCCGTGGTCTATAGCTTTGTCCCAATTCCGTCAGAAAAACATGCAAATTCGCTTCAGATTCTGACAAGAGCAGTTTATTAATGCTATTAAAAGACAACGTGTCAATTAATGATTGGTGGATCTTCAAGTGCTATTAGATACATTGGAAAGCGGTATTGAGTTGTAAGAGGATGTTTATGAATCCAGTCTAGTGGTGGTTTTGCAATTTCACTTCAGAAATTCACATAAATTACAATTTTTATTGGAAGATTATAATTCCACTTGAATTTGACTCCTGAAACAAAAGCACACTTCTAAAAAATATGTGTCTTTCCTAGAGTTGGCTCTAATATAGTCAGATTGCGAATCAGGGTGGTAATGGGTAGTTCTAGCTTACTGCAAGTCTGCACAACGGCACCTTCAAACTTCCAATATCACCTTAAAACCTGGCCCTTAACGCCAAGTGAGGACATACCATAAGCTTGGGGGGAGGGGAACATATTACATATTACATATTACAGTAGATGGCAGTTCTGCAGGCAGACTCCGTCCATCTCCTGGACGCATTGATTTTGAGAGCCCTCTATAATGCGTAATTCTGACAAGGAGATTGCTGCCTGCATGCAGTGGACTTCCATAACAAGGATGGAAAGGCGGGCGAGGGGCAGTTGAGCCCTGGTGGCCGGAGTGGTGGGCGCCTAACATAGAGTTAACGTCCTGCCTGCAGATTCCCCCCAGAGGTTGATGAGTCTGCCTTGGTGGTGCAGATGTGGAGGATCATTTCCAGTGTCCGACTGTCCGTCGAGGACTCAAGGGTCGTTCTGCCTGTTTCTGACGGGCCCTAGCTCGACATGACAGTCGACACAGTCGACAGACAGTAGCTTACACGACGGTAGCCTCGCTCCTCGCTCCTGCACGGATTCCCGGGTACAGCACTGACTCGGTACCGGAATTAACTTACTCCCCCTCCGCTCCCGCTCCCGCTCCCTCCCCTAATCTTTTGTGGCTTTGTGCATTGGGCACCAGGGCAGTCAGGCAGTGAGTGAAGCAAACTGCCCAAGGGGATCCTCCCAATAATATAATTTCTCCATGCTTTGTAACGTTGCAGTTCATAGCTTGAGTACTATACGTTAGGGTGAGGTCACAGGATTAGTTGCAGGTACAGACACAACGTCAATGCATGCAATTAACATAACATATCTGGAAGGACACGAGAGACAAAACGTCAGTATCTTTGGGGTATTCAAACATTTTTTTCATTTTAATTTGTCTTTACTGGAGAACGGATAATTCTCATTCGGTCTTTGGGGAGCAACTTTAATAATGCTATATCCACATCATTGAGGTAATTTTAAGTCAAATTACCAGTAGTTGTTTTTTAATGTTATATATAGTATGATAGTTTATAAAAATGATGACTTTCCAATTATTCAAGAACTTTTCTGAACTCCTAAATGAGTTTGGAGTCAAAGTATGGTTCATGAATGATTTCAAATGCAAATTTTTTGAATGAAGGATTGAGATTTCTCATCTAACTTCTTTCAAAAGTCCTTCAATGTGAATGTGGTGGATGGTGGTAGAAACTCCCTTGTTGAAAAATTATTGACCTCTTTAAAGAAAAAGATGCTTTCAATGTATTTTGGCAAATTGGCATCTTTGGTCATCATTATATTTGGTCATTAATAAAATATTTTATGAATTTAAATCCAACTAATGAAAATGAACCTTCTACATAATGAAGCTTACTAAGTCTAGTTGCTACAGAAATTTAAAAATTTGGAATATTGAATATTGAATATTTATTGCAATCTAGAATCATAATTAATATTTTTTTATTATACAAGGATACAAAATTTGGATTTAGCTGCAATGTTCTACACTAAAATGTATAGTAATGGTAAAATGTTCAGAGTTTTTAACTATTTTTTTAATATAGTAAGAATCTTTTTAGTTTATTCTTCAAAAATTCACAACAACTTCAAATTTTCAACAAAAAATATAGAAACCTTTAAATCATGAGCTCACAAAACAAAGAATATTGAAGTTGAATACACAGTTATAAGGGGCATCATGTAGGTGTTAAAACTTGACTTAAACAATTAAGCTTGTTTATTTTGTTTTTGAGCAAAACTTATTAGATGAAGCTTCTAATGTCTAGTTTCTACTAAGTATGCTTGAAAATTTTGAAAAATTCCTTAAAATGGGTATCTGATTGAAGTTTGAAGTTGAAGATTCATAACCACATTTTTCTAAATAAAAAAGTAGTAAAGAAATTTTCTTTATAATATTACATTCTTCTATTTTGAAATTTCAGATATTTTAAGCATGTTCTCTATTTGAAATTAATTTTATTAATTTTTTCTTCAAAAATTAATTATAATTTGAAATTTTTACAAAAATATTATATAGTTTTATAACATACACTAGATATGTTCATCTTTGAAAAATTAAAATCTAGAGAAGGCAAATGAGGGTAGAAGGTATGAGAATCAATATATGATGTGTACATTGAAAACTTTTGGCTTCATTTAAGCATAATAAATCGACAGTTCACAATATTTGTCTATGTAAAAGAATGCAAACATTGAAGTTAATCTCTAAGGACAATAAGCTCTTATAGGTAGGTTCACATGAAGTCATTTTTCAACGGATGAAAGTGAAATTTTTGTCAAAGATGTATATTAATATTAGCTTTGTGAATTTTTTTTTTCTTCTGATTAGATGCTTGATCAAAAGTCAGGGGGCTCAAACTTTATGTGTAGCTTAGGCAACATGCAATAGAGAGGTCAAGCAAACTATGTATATTTTCCCATCAACTTTGAATGTTTATATCTCATAATCTATAAAGTCAAATAGGCTGAAATTTTTATGCATATTCTCATTGCAGTACAAGTCAATGTATAAATGAAATTGCAAAAAATCATTTTTCCCAATTTTCACTCAATGCACTAAAAATGACAATTTTAGAATAATTTTAGAACTATTAGTATAAATTCTAATGTAAATCCATGAGAGTTAAAAAAAATCTAGCTTGATTTAGAAAAGTAAGTATTTGTATTAACCATTGGGATTTTGATTTTTTCAAAAAAAAAATTCTCTCTAATAATCTGAAATCTAATATGCAAGTAATCAACATAACTACCTATTCAATAGCCTAAGTTCTCAAAGTTGGATATGCTTCTTTCTCCACAACCATGATGATCCTATTGAGAGTATTGGATAAGGCCCCAAAAAATCTTCAAAACTTTGAACATTATTTGTAAGTCAAGTCATGTTATTTTGATAAATATTGTGAAAGTTAGAAGTTTTTTTTAATTCCTATGTCAATCTGGGCAGCAAAAAATACAATTTTTTTTTTATAATTGTATAGATTGATACCTATTCAAAAATTGAAACATTGAATTCCAAATAATGAAGTAAACATTATGAGGAGTTTTATTGTGCGGGCATTGAAGGTAGAAAAAATATATAGTATGAAGTCATCTTTAAATTTTCAAATAAAAATGAAAACAAAGGATTTTAATTGTTCACTAGAAACATTCTCACCATAGGAATCAACAATTCTAAAATTCTTCCAAAAGTTATTAGCATATTAATTATATTTTTCATTGAGTAACATCTTTTGCTTTCAATATGAAATTTTTTTTGGTTAAAATTTTTAATATATATATTCTACCTATTTTCCAACTTATTGCCTAAAATGCACAAGTTATAGGATATACATGTTTTTTCCTTCACCTTTTAGAAGGACTAAAAAAGCCTATATTTTGAAGTTTAGGCACATTGAACTTGCAATTGGTGGGAATATTCACTCTAAAAATTCAGAAAAATATACTTGAACAAGTTAACCAAAAAATCATATGGTTGGTTTTGTAAAAAAATTAATATTGATGACGATTTTGACCTTGCTTTGGGGACAAGTATTTTGAAGTAGTTTTGAACCTCTAAACATGATGGTCCTTTACAGAATAAGAGCTATGTGTTGATAGATTGCAATCAATATTCAAAAAAATAATTCTAAACTTCACCTTGGTACTTAAAGCAAGCATATTGATTATAGACTATGTTCCCAATTGCATCCCTGTTTACATTTGTCCAACATTTCTAAGGTTGAAATGTTCAACAAATAGAGACATGAACATATCATATAGCCAACCATACTACAAGGTGAAATTTCTCCCCTATCAATGTGAAAGCTCTCTATAGTCACCCTTCTCTAGTCACTAATAAAATCCACCTCTCCTAGTTACTTTAGACTTTATTAAAATCTATTTCCATGGAATGTTTTAGAATGTTGTTCCTAATACATTTTGTTAACACTTTTAAAACTTATTAAAATGTGTTACATTGAATGAATTATAGTTACAATAAATTTTTACAAAAAAACATTGAAAGAGTTATGTGAAAAGTTAATAAATATTTGAAATCAAATATTCCAAATAAGAGAGGTGTAGAAATGTAAAATTAACCTACAAAACAATGACAAATTTTATATTTAATCAAAAGAGAACATTGTGAGGCAATGAAGAAGTCAATTCTTTCTAACCTTCCCCTATCCATTAGATGGGATTCAGCCATCGGGGAGGGCAGTGAGTTCCCCAGTCGAAATCCGCCAATACCCGTTGTTCCCCGCCTGTGCTGACCTAGCCAAGCGACTGCCAGGTCAGAGTTTTTTAAAAAAAAAAAAAAAAAAAAAAACTTTTTTTTTCATTTTAAGGACTTAAATTTATTTTTATTTTTTATTTAAAAATAAATAAAAAATGCCAGCGCGTTCGATGGGGGTCCCGGGGAACGGGGCTGGGAACGACTTTGAAACGGCCCTCCAGCCCCCCAGAATCCCATCTAATGATATTAACCCCTTAACCCTTCATCGCCTGAAGTCCAAACGAGGTCAAAAACAACATTGCTTTTGAAGTGTTGTAAATTTAGATGTCGCTAAGTTATAGAAATCTTAACCGTACAATATTGTAGAGAACATGTTGTAGATGACACAAAAAAAATTTGAAGCCATTTGACTGCTTGGATTGAAATATTATAATGTTTTAGTGTTAAAAAAAAATGCTGAAATTTTCCAAAAAACACATTTGGAGGTGAAATTCGACTTCTAAACCTACTCAAATGAAAAAACTTGAGACTATACAGTGATTCAAAATCAACATATAAACACATTGGTGAAAAAAAATACCATTCAATTGACTCAATGTGTTTGCAAAACAGATTTGAAATGTCAAAAAATAGCATGAAAAGTTGCAAAAAACACCATGTAAGGCTAAACCTCCTCCACTAAAAAGCATCTCAGTCATTCATTACTTTTTGGATTCATGTGAAATTTTAGCCACACAAACTAGACTAGTATGCGCAACTTTCACAAATTTTTTTATTGAAAATGGACACTGTATGAAGAAGTTACAAGCCGCCGAATTTCACTGTAATCCGAAAATGGCTGGATTTTAAACTTTGAATTGCTCCCAAACATTCAAAGAAGCTTGTATTGACATGAAAATTTTACCACAATAACTAGACTAAAAGGGGAACATAACCCAACAAATTTTATTGAAAACTAACATTGGATGAAGGAGATACACCCCCCGAAGTTTCAGCCATCAAATGTAGTTTGGTGAATTCAAATTGAATCTGTGAACTTTGATTGGCTCCCATTTAATTTGTAAGCCTTGTATTGATCTGAAAATTTTACCACACAAACTAGAAGAGAGAGCGCAACTTTACCAACAAGTTTTATTGAATTTTGATATCGGATGCAAAAGTTACAGCACTTTGAATTATACATGAGGACACTTTTTGTCCCCTCAGGCGATGAAGGGTTAAGGCCCAAGGCCTTTTTGGATTTAAAAATATCATAGCTTTTGAAGTGCTATAAATCTAAATGTCACTTAGTTATATAAATCTTAACCGTACAATCTTGTAATGCACATGTTGTAGATGGCATGGATCAGATTTGAAGTCATTTGACCATGTAGATTGAAAGATTAGAATGTTTTAGTGTTGAAAAATGATGCTGAAATTTTCCTAAAAACACATTTGGGTTTTGGAAGTGAAATTTGAATTCTAAACCTTATCAAATGAAAAAACTTTAAACTACAAAGTGCTTGAAAATCAATATACAAATACATTGGTGAAAGAAAATATCATTCAATTGATTCATTGTGTCTACAAAATGGCTTTGAAATGTCAAGAAAAGTTGCCAAAAATTACATCCAAGGTTGAACTTCCTTCTACTAAAATGCCTCTTAGTCACTCATTATTTCTTGGATTAATATGAAATTGATTCTTGGATGGATATGACACAAACTAGACCAGTATGTGCAACTTTCCCAAAAAGAATGATTGAAAACGGGCATTGTATGAAGAAGAAATAGGCCACCAAAGTTCACTATAATGAAAAACTATTAGGATTTTGAACTTTGAATTGCTCCTAAACATTCAAAACAACCTAGATTGATATGAAAATTTTACCACAAGAACTAGACTTCAAGGAGAACATAATCCAACAAATTTTATTGAAAAAAACATTGTATGAAGGATATACAAGCTTCAAAAGTTGCAGCCATCAAGTGTGGATTTTGTGAACTAAAATTATACTTGTGAACTTAGATTGGATTTCAAAAAACTAATACATTTGGAATTGATTTGGAAATTTTACCTCATAAACTAGAAAAGTATGCACAACTTCTTCAACAAGTTTTATTGAATTTGGACATTAGATGCAAAAGTTACATTGCTTTGAATTGACTCAAACTATGTGAGGCTACTTTTGAGCCCCTTGGGCGTTGAGGGGTTAAGATCACACTAATTTTTTATATAGATTGCTAATCAATTTAGGAAAAATCTTATTAATAAAAACAAAAAAGACACTATCAATAGTTCTTAGATATTTGCATGAACTCCACTTTGATTGGTTGTTGTTTGGATAGATTAGCATTTGAAGATTAAGTTGAAAATTATCTAAGGTACTAATGGTAGTGCTATGAGCCTCTTAAAGGGGGAACTATAGCATGGAGAATTTTTATTTTCTACACTTGATCAAATAATTAAAATTTCCCCCCTATCTTGGGTAGTTAATTTTGTGTTTCATTACTTCTCCTCCCAAATATGAATTCAAAAATTCCAACTTTCATCATCCATAGTAAATAATTTGATAATGTGTTTATCTTGATATAAAATTGGTGGTAAGATCCAAAATTTTGCCTTTCAAGAAGGTTTTTTAGCATTGATATAAGAGAATCCATTAAATTGCAAGTTCGATCAACTTGGCCTATATCAAAAATCCAATCTAGTTTGTACACAAGAAAATGAAATCCATTTTCTAGACTTTTGGAAGAATTAAAATTGCTTATTAGCTTCACAACAAAAGTGATTAAGCCCTAAAAATCTTAGCAACCATTTATTGGTTGTTGCTTGCCTTTAATGGTTTGCCTAGACTATGTGATTATTCTTTTGAAAAAAATACATTATGTACTTTCAAGCACAAACTAAAACAAGTTTCAAGCCAAATTTGAATTACAAAACTTCATCAATATCACAAATACTTTCAATCACAAAGTACTATCAAATCTAAATTGAATACAAGCAAGTATTAAGTTCACAACCGACAAAATTTGGCAGCCTTGTAAATCCACTATGGGGTTTTAAAAGATGCAATGTTGGTATCTGCACATTCACAAAGAGCAACAAAAATGAATGAAAGTGAAAATGAAATGGATTTTCAAATGACCAAGCTCAATAGGTTGGGGTTCACATTAGGGACTTACCTAGTTGGAATGCTAAGGTGACCCACACATTAGGAGAAATTCAGCTGGTATAGATGGCCGCGAGTTCCCTCGGTTCCCTAACTCTGTGAACTCAACCACATGTGTAGTCTAATGTGGCTAAAGTTTGACCACATCAGATTTTAATATTTAATTATTTTTTAATTATTTTTTTTGTAAATTTTTTAATTATTTTTAATTTCCTGTTTCCTATTTTCCTATTTTAATATATTTTTAAAATTATTTTTTAGTTATTTTTTATTTTGACTGCGTATGTTTGGTTCACAGCTAGGAGAACATGCCTGAAACGACCTTCTCCTGGCCCAAAATCTCTTCTAATGCGTTGGGAGAGTGAGCTTCACCATCTCCTAGCTTCACGGTTATTTCCACCTACCACCCTAGACAAAAAGTAGATGGCAACAAGGAAAGTTTGCAACGTATAACACACAACTCAATGGGTGCCATTGTGTGCAAGTATAGGGGAAGTTTGCAGTTGATTCTCCAAGACTTGCACGTTGAATAACTACAACACTTTCTCAAATAGGTAACCCCGAATTCCAAACACTCCATATGCAATCATACATCTGAAACCCTCATCGTAAACCCAACCCATAAAACATGCGCTTCTTTTTGAGAAAACTAAGTTGTAAGTCCCATCACATAACCACAACATTTAGAGCTTGTAGGCAAAATTCTTCGTTTAGTACAAGCAAACATTGGTTCCTAAATCCTAAAACGTTTGCTCATGTCAAAGCCTAGAAGTGCAAGAGCCATCATCTAAGGTGTGTGCCATCACCCATGTAGGCACTTTGTTCCCACCCTTAGAATATCGCATACACAACTAGGTTCTTAGTTAACTTGTTGTAATGAAATCCTAGTAGATGTCTAACAACGTGTAATCTAGTTATGCCTTCTAAGCAATTGATCTTTTGTAGGTTGTTCCTACCTAACTTTCCTAATGGCAATAATTAACCAAATCAAACCACGTTAGTACTTAAGACCAGATTTTAGTTACAACAACCAAAATTTAAGGCCAATAGGGTTAGTCTAGCAGAAAAGTTAAGTAGCCTACGTTGTAGGTCTGATTTTACCCTTTCCAAAATGATAAAGAAGTTGAAATTTGACCTAAGTGTCCAAAAGATATTTGCAGATGAAGTTTAACACTAAAACTACCTTCAAAACTTCATCCGTTGATTTCTAAAGTTTTGACTATTGAAATTTGTTTCTGATTTTTTGGTTATTTTCTATTTTTTATCTTCTATCTAAATTCTGATTTTGATTTGATTTGCTCAACTTTGGTTGATTTTCATCCAAATCTATTCTATTTTTGTTGAAAACTTCATTCTATTCTAAGTCTCTCAATTTTTATTCAATTTTTAAGATAAAATTAGTTGTGGAATCGTGAGAATATTTCCTGCAAGATTCTACCCCTAACTTGTCCCTTGTGAATATTTTTAACCTACTTAATAAATTCTTCACGTTTTTTTACTATTTGAGTAAATTGGAGTTTCACTTTTACTTCTATGGTTCGTTGATTTTATATTTTAAAGTTTTACTTCTATTTTTTTAAAAGATAAAAACTTCCTATTTTTTTTTATCTTCTTTGGTAAATTTTATTTACAAATGAATTTTGATCATTGACCGTTTCATCAAAATTCTTCCATTTTTCTTTTTTTAGTTTGTTGCAAATTAGGGCATAATATTATACAAAAAGCCTCCAAAAGAGTGTAGAACAATTCCTTTTTACCGTGGAAATTCAAAGTTATTTTTACTTTTATCCTTTGACACCTATTTTGACTCTCGATTCTTCAAAAGATTCCTCAAAAGATTCCTTCTAATCACTTTCTATTTTTTCACCGACTTCTACCACTACTTTTCATCCAAAGTAATTTTGTGTAAATCCTAACTATTTTGATAGATGAGTAATTGTCGATGGCTATGGTAATTTTCTAATTATTTTTAAGTCTATTTTAAGCTTTTCTAAATCCTTGTGAATTAATCCTAAATCTAACTTCCAATGCTAACATAAACATTTTTTTATGGAAATTTAAGAAGTTTTGGGCAAGAATCATTAGAAGAAAGCTACGTTGAATTCAACAAAAACAATCTAACATTTTTCTACGATTTCTGTTTTCCAAGGCAAAATTCTGTGTTGGAAAACAAAAATCACAGAAAAATGTCAGTTTGTTTTTGTTGAGTTCAACGCAGTTTACTTCTTGTGAATCAATGACTAACCTCAACTTCTGTGTTGTCAAAAATTCCATTGGTGTTTGCATATTGTCATGCATTCCTTCCATTTCCAATTTTTTCATTTTTGTAGGTTGTATTTTTGCATGTCTACACCAATTTGAATACGCTAAATCCTTCCTTCCCACTTCCTTCTTATTTTTCTTCTATTCTTTATCTTTTTGATGTTTTTCTTTTTCTTTTTAGATATTTTTGCGGAATAAAATCTTATCAAATCTAATCTCTAAATGCTTGCTAATTTGGTTTCAGAATCAAATGAGGGCAGAAGACAAACCTCCCTAACTTCTTCCAACTAATAACTAACTTCTAGAATATCCCTAAAGGCTAATATTCCATTCTTTTGTCTTTCCTTAAACAATTGTCAACTTATTCCTAATGAATGGCTAACCTTCTCTTAGTTTTATTTTCTTTCCTATTTGAATCTCAAATAGCTAACATCTAATCCTAACCTTCATTTGCGTTGCTATGTTCTTTGCTTCGAAAAATGTTTAGTGTATGATTACACCACTTTTAGGACTTGGAATTACACCAAAACATGAGTGAAATCAAAGCTTGAGGACGTACTTAAGTATGGATGAAAGTATACTGGAACACGAGTTTGCACTACCTCAAGTGAGCTTAGTAACTAGATACTGATTGTCAAGGTTGATACATCTCCTAGCTTGCTAATTGATCTACACTTGCGTGGTTAATTTCGGCCTGCCTAATTAATCTAGATTTGGGCTTGATCTGGATTTTGTTGAAGATGATGTACATATTGTTGTAGACTATGTACATTCAGCCCTAGGAGTAGTGTTAGACTCTTAGTTAGACTTAGAGTCTCTTGGGTATTGCTTGTAGTCAAAGGCAGCCCATGGTGTTTAGTTATCCCATAATGTATGTGGATAACTAGTGAAAGGTTTCTACCTTATGTTCCACCCACTCAAGGGGTTTGGTATCTTCCTACCATCTAAGTAAAGCCTTTCTTCCATTGAATACTTTGTAATCTCAATAGGTTATGGGCCCACGCACTTGGAGTTGCGTTTGAGGGAGAAGTTCAAATCATTTGGAGGAGATCTTGGAGCTTGGGGAGCAACTAGCCATTTGTCACTTTGTCACCTACAAACCATATGGTGTAAGTCAAAAACAAAAACAAACTTTGGAGTGAATTTTTTTTTTACAAAAGAAGCAAGTGTTTTGTTCTTTTCTTGGACATTTGTTGGCTGGTTTGTGAGGTTTTGAGTACATTTTGGGTGTGAGTTTGCTCATGGTAGTAATCAGACCTAGTGAGGGCTGATTTGTGCTCCAATTTTGAGTTTGTACTTAGAGGTGCACATTGGGAGCCCATTGAGGCTGATTGTGCACTTGGGTGCATTGTGGATTGTGATTTTGCAAATTGCAATCTAGTGAGAGTAATTTGTGAGCCTTGGAAGCATTTTCTTGTTGCTTGAGGCATTTGCCATCCATTGTGGGCTCATTAGTGCCCTTGTGAGTGTGTGAGGCGAATTAGTGGACTTGGTGAATCCAAGAGGGCTGAATTGTGCTCTTGTAAGATTTGTGGAGCCAATTAGGATTCTTTTGTGTTTTGGTGAACCAACTAGGGTTGTTGGAGACCAATGTTGTCCTTGTGGTGTGAATTGTGAGTAGTAGCTCCATCTAGGGCTGATTGCAAGTCTTGAGCTTCTTAGGGTGTGGAGTACCCAATTTGGGAGGAGCATTGGAAGTGTGTTTGTTGATTTGAAGTAGCACTTGCCCATGATGTGCATGTGGTGATTTTGAGCTTCATTAGGGTCTGAATTTGTGTTTTGAGGAGTCCCTGCACTTGTGAGGAGTGTTTTGGTCGTTCTTAGGGTGTGAAGGATCTTTGGAGGTGCTTGGAAGGGCTGATTGGTGTCATTTCAGCCCAATTGGCTTCCAAGTGCTTCATTGGAGGCTGAATTGAGTTTGTGAACTCTTGGAGACACTTGGGAGGCTGCCAACAAGTGGGAGGTGCTCCATCATGGCATCAAGTGGAGGAGAAGGCGTGCGCATCATTGACAAGTTCAATGGGGATAACTTTGGCATGTGGAAGTTCAAGATGGAGATGATCCTTGCGGAGAAGGACTTGTGGGAGGTGGTGGATGGGAGTGAGAAGCCTCCAAGTGCAGATGCTGATCTAAACACCAAGAAGGCGTTTGAGAGGAAGGAGAAGAAGGCCTTTGCTCTCATTGCCATCCACCTTGTGGACCGGCAAATTGCACACATTCGCCATTGCAAAGGACCAGCCCAAGCATGGACCACCCTTTGCAACATCCATGAGACCAAGAGCCTCTCCAACATCCTCTTTCTTAGGCGAAAGTTCTTCACTAGCAAGATGCAAGAGGAGGATGACTTGTTGGACCATGTCAACAAGATCAAGGCCCTTGCGGATGAGTTGGCTTGTTTGGAGGTGCCCGTGACGGATGGAGATATGGTGATGACCTTGTTGGAGAGCTTGCCACCGTCTTATGAGTTCCTCATCACCGCATTGGAGACAAGGCCTATGAAGGAGCTGACCATGGAGTTTGTCACGGCCCGCTTGATGCATGAGGTGACCAAGCGCAAGGAGAATGAGTCCCAAGGAGAGGGATCAGCCCTTGTGTCAAGACATGGCAAAGGAGGCAACACCAAGGAGTTCAAGGAGACAAGGACATGCTTCAAGTGTGGCAAATCAGGCCACATTGCTAGGCATTGCAAGGTCAGCCAAGCCAAAGGCAAGGAGAGTGCACACCAAGCCTCCAAAGAGGAGGAGGAGGAGGATTTTGCTTTTGCCACCCAAGGAGGAGGGGACAAGGCCAACATGTTTACATGGATTGTGGACTCGGGGGCCACTCAACACATGACCAGCCATAGAGATGCCTTCCACACATATCAACCCATCTTGGGGAAGAAGATTTATTTGGGAGACAATGGCATGGTGGAGGCCCTTGGCATGGAGACCATCATTGTGGAGGTGCAAGTGAAGGGGGAGACCAAGAGGATTCAGATCCATGAGGCCCTCCATGTCCCCAAGTTGCATGCCAACTTGCTTTCGGTGAGCAAATTGTCTTTGGGAGGTTTGAAAGTGCATTTTAACAATGTGGGGTGTGTTGTGAGGTCACCAAGTGGAGTCTTGATTGCATCAGCCCCTCGTGAGGGCAATTTGTACCTCCTCCACTTCACCAAGGTGAATGGCACCTCCTTGGCATGTGTTGCCCAAGGATCAGCACATGGAGACCTTGTGGAGCTTTGGCATAGGAGGCTTGGGCACTTGAATGTGAAGAGCATGAAGAGCCTCCAACACATAGTGAAGGGGCTGAACCTCTCTTCTTGCAAGCATGATTGGAGTTCTATGGTGTGCAAGGGGTGCATTGAGGGCAAGCTAGCAAGGCAGCCCTTCCCCAAGGATGGGGCAACCCGGGCCACCAAGCCATTGGAGCTTGTGCATTCCGATGTGTGCGGGCCAATGAAGACCACCACCATTGGAGGAGCAAGGTATTTTTTGACATTTATTGATGATTTCTCACGCAAGGTGTGGGTGTATATGCTGAAGTGCAAGAGTGAGGTGTTTGGGCGTTTTGAGACTTGGAAGGCCCTTGTGGAGGCCCAATCTGATTGCAAGGTGAAGGTGTTGCGGTCGGATAATAGAGGGGAGTATGTGTCCAAGGCCTTTGAGGAGTACTTGAAGGCCCATGGCATTGAGCACCACACATCAGCACCTTACACCCCTCAACAAAACGGCGTGGCGGAGCATGCAAATCGCACCATTATGGAGATGGCAAGGTCCATGATTCATGCTCAAGGGCTGAAGTTTGAGCTTTGGGGTGAGGCGGTGTCTACAGCGGTTTATACAAGGAACCGGTGCCCCACACAAGCCTTGACAAGCATGACCCCCCAAGAAGCTTGGAGTGGGATTAGGCCCTATGTGTCTCACATGCGCATTTTTGGGTGCATTGCCTATGCCTTGGTTCCAAGTGCCAAGAGGACCAAGTTGGATGCCAAGGGCATCAAGTGTCTTTTCCTTGGCTATTGTGAGGGCACCAAGGCTTATAGGCTGATGTGTGTGGAGAGCAAGAAGATCATCAAGAGTCGAGATGTGACCTTCTTGGAGGATGGAGGTGCTGATCCCAAGCTCTTGGAGATGAGCCCAAGTGGGAGCAATGGAGGACCAGCCCAAAAGGTGGGCACAACTCCAAGAGTGCACCTAGAAGATGAAGATGAAGATGAAGATGAAGAGCAAGGAGGGGAAGATGAAGACTTGGTGGAGCCCAAGAAGAAGGTGGCCACACCCCAAGTGAAGAGATCAGCAATTCCTTCTCCAAGCACTTCACCAAGGGTGCAAGAGCATGATCAGCCCTTGGGAGATGAAGATCAGCCCATGGAAGAGCCACGTTATCCAACAAGGACCCGCAAGCCCCTTGGAGATTGGTGGCTGAATCACATTCTTCCTCCACAACATGAAGATCAAGCCAATGTGGCTTTCCTTGGAGATCCATCTACACTTGGAGAGGTGCTGAATTGTGAAGATGCAAGCAAGTGGGAGTTGGCCATGCAAGAGGAGTACAAGGCCCTCATTGACAAAGGCACATGGGATCTTGCACCCCTCCCTTCCAAGAGATCAAGTGTGGGTTGTAAGTGGGTTTTCTCCACCAAAAGGGATGCTTTGGGTCACATTTTGAGGTACAAGGCAAGGCTGGTTGCTAGGGGGTTTTCTCAAGTGGAAGGGGTGGATTTCAATGAGACCTTTGCCCCCGTTGCCAAGTTTAGCACCATTAGGTGCATTGTGAGTATTGGGGCAGCCATGGACTTGGAGATGCACCAAATGGATGTGAAGACGGCCTTTCTCAACCCCAAGTTGGAGGAGGTCATCTACATGGATCAGCCCCTAGGTTTTGTGCAAGAAGGCCAAGGGCATCTCAAGTGCAAGTTGAAGAAGGCCCTTCCCGGATTGAAGCAATCCGGGAGAGCTTGGTATAGGGATATTGATGCTATGTTTGCAAGGAAGGGCTTCCAAAGAGGCTATGCTGATCACTCTTTGTACACCATGCAAAGTGGTGAGCATTTGGTGATTGTGATCCTCTATGTGGATGATTTGATCCTCCTTGCAAGTAGCATGACCAAGATGCTTGAAGTGAAGGATATGCTCAAGAAGGAGTATGAGATGACGGATCTTGGAGAGTTGAAGTATTGCCTTGGAGTGGAGTTCAAGAGGGATAGGGCTGCCCGCACCATCACTATGAGCCAACGCAAGTACCTTGAAGAGATTCTCAAGAGGTTCAACATGGAGGAGTGCAAAGCCATAGGTACACCACTTGAGAGTCATGGGAAGTTGCCCAAGCTCACGGATGCTGAATTTGAAGAGGTGAGGGCTGAAATGCATGGTGTGCCTTACAAGGCAGCGGTGGGTTGTTTGATGTATGCCATGGTAGCCACAAGGCCTGATTTGGCCTTCCCGGTGAGTGTTGTGAGTCAACACACATCCAAGTATGGCCCCAAGCATTGGGCTGCGGTGAAGAGGGTGATGAGGTACCTTCAAGGCACACTTGGGCTGAAGTTGCAACTTGGAGGTGCCAATGGGCTGAAGTTGCATGGTTTTTGTAATGCGGATTGGGCGGGTGATGAGGCGGATAGGAGATCCACCACCGGCTACGTGTTTATGCTTGGAGTGGGTGCCATTACTTGGAATTCCAAGAGGCAGCCCACCATAGCTCTTTCTACAACGGAGGCGGAATACATGGCCATGAGCCAATGCACCAAGGAGGCCATTTGGTTGAGGCAACTCTTGGCTGATGTTGGCCTTGTCCAAGTGGAGAGCACACAAATCTTGTGTGACAACCAAGGAGCCATTGCTTTGGCCAAGAATCCCACCCACCACTCTCGGACGAAGCACATTGATGTGCAACACCATTTCATTCGTGAACGAGTGGAGGCTGAGGTGATTGAGCTCAAGTATGTGCCTACCCAAGCTATGGTTGCTGATGTGCTGACCAAGTCCCTTGGGAAGCCACAACACCACAACTTGATTGAGAAGATGGGCCTTCGAGCCTTTGACCACTTGCAAAGGGGGAGTATTGAAGATCATGTACATATTGTTGTAGACTATGTACATTCAGCCCTAGGAGTAGTGTTAGACTCTTAGTTAGACTTAGAGTCTCTTGGGTATTGCTTGTAGTCAAAGGCAACCCATGGTGTTTAGTTATCCCATAATGTATGTGGATAACTAGTGAAACGCTTCTACCTTATGTTCCACCCACTCAAGGGGTTTGGTATCTTCCTACCATCTAAGTAAAGCCTTTCTTCCATTGAATACTTTGTAATCTCAATACCTACAAGCCTTGAGCCTATGCACATAGGTACTTTATAACTATTGGAGATGTCTATAACTATTGGAGATGTCTATAACATATATACTTAGAATATAAACATCCTATAACTATAAAAAGTGCCTATAACATAGACACCTATAATATAATTAGGTACCTATAATATAAACATCCTATAACTATAGAAGGTACTTATAACACAAACACCTATAATATAATAAGGCACCTATAATAAAAACATCCTATAACCATGGAAGGTGCTTATAACATAGGTACCTACAACATAGACACCTATAATATAAACATCCTATAATTATAGAATGTGCCTATAACATAAGAGCCTAGTGACTCCTATACTCGTGGGCTCAAGATCCTAGGCTCACCATGGGCATGGGCTTAGTTAGGTGAATTTTTTATTTTTTTAGTGTACTTCCATTTAATTACAAGGCCTTGTTAGTAATCAATCTTCCATTGCTCCAATATTTGTGAAAATTTTATTTTAAATATTTATCATTGCAATTGGTTAAAAAGATCAACCTATTCATTTGTGACAATTTTGAGATATGCCCCATGAGGTCATTCAATGCACATTGTATTTTCAAAACTTAAACTTTGACTCCAAATTCTCAAAATAAATGTCTTCGAATTCTTTGAAAATTTGAAGGTTTACTAACTTAATATAGTAGTGAATAAAATCATATAGTCAAATATTTGAAAAAATTACCATAAGAAATATTTTTATTTATTTTTAGAAATGATAATGTAGAGGTGATTTTGAAGGGAGATTAAAGGTTGGCATCTCCTACCAAATATTTTATATTTTTTTTTGTGAAAATGAAGTTTGCCAAATAAAAAAATAAAAAAACAAAAAAATTCCACAACAATTTTTCCCATACAATAAATTGAAAAAATTCTAATATCTAATAGTTATGATGCACTACAAACAAAAATATTATTCAAAATGAAACTATGAAATGCTTCAGGTGTATCCTTATGGCATATTTAACTATTCTTGGACTTTGCAAAGTCCAAAATTGGTAAAGGGACATCTAAAACAATTGTACACTTTGACTTCTATAGATTTTAAGAATCTAGAAATGATATAGATTTTAGACTAGGTGGTTTGAAAAATGCACAACATGTTTAGATTTTAGATATCTATGACATCGGGAGATCCCCCAATGGACAAAGTCCAAAATTCCCTTAAAAGTCCAGGAGTAGTTAAATATGGCATCCTTTAATTTAGTCTAACATATCAAAAAAAAATTTGGGTGTCAAGTTTAATGATTGTACAATGTCAAATGCAAAACTTGTATTTGTGTTGAATTTTCTTTAGTATGATGCATTGAGAGAATTTTTGATTTGGGTTTGACATCCATGCTACTCTTTAGAAATTAGCTATAGAAATTAGCTACTATTGTGACATCAAATTTCACACCTTATAGTTAGAATCCTAATTAGTTTTTGTTGTTTGTTCTCACTTCTTTGCATCTATGTTTAGAATTATTTTTTGCCAACCCTAACACCAAGTATGATACTCTTAATGGTGAATACAATTACAACACATATTTTTCAAACTAAGGAAAGACTTTTGATTTTTTCATTTGAGTCTTATGATACTATTTAAATAGGTTGATTGATTCCAAGAGTTGAATAAATAAATATCTCTTCTTTTGATAGTAATTCGAATTCCAACAAATAGATTTTGAGTGGTCAAGAATATGAATTTTAAAACTAAGTTGGAAAGAGAAAAGGAAGTATGGTACGTATCAAAACTAAGTTGGAAAGAGAAAAGGGAGTATGGTACGTATCAAAACTAAGTTGGAAAGAGAAAAGGGAGTATGGTATTGAATTGGAAACCTTGATGACCTCCAACAACATCCATATCACAATACTAAATCATGTTGTTCTTGTTGCTCACCCCAAGAGGTTCCTACGTTCAAAAATTGAATGCCCTATGCTCAAACTTGATTGTAGCTTTCAAAATATCCATTTTTAAATAGTTGATTCAAACTAGGAGAATGAAATTAAATTTCTTTTTGTGCTAATATAATTACAAAACTTTCAAAACTCCAAAAAATCAATGAAATATTGCAAATGTAAATTCTATTTGTTATAATCCAAATTACCTAGTTATAGGGTTGTCTTGTCTGACATACTTTTGGGTTTTGGCGTTGTGTATGACATCTGACGTCGTGTGTCACGTGTCACTAAGTGTCGAGTTCACTTGACATCATGTCGCGAAGGGATAAAAAAATTTATCCACGGTAAATAGATTTTGCCTACGTGGCAAGGTTTACAAAATGACGTGGAAAGCCAACTTGGGTGACTGCGGGTAGGGGCGCATGTACTTCAGCCTTGGGTGACTGCGGATGGGGGCACGTGCAAGTACAAATGGGGCAACTACGGCTTCTAAAATTAGGGCGACCTCTGGTCCAGGGGGGGCGACCTCCTTGTTGTAATTGTCAAAAAACACTCAAAACTGCCATTTTTGTGCAAACTGCAAAGAGCAAAAAAATTTAGAATGGTGTTTTTTTCCATATGTTACCATAGGATCTTGCAATAGAATAGTTTGAGAATGCATGGAAAAAATTTCAGACATTTTGACCACATGGATTGCAAGATAAATGCATTCAAAGTGAAGAAATCGTGTTTTTTTGGCAAATTGGCAAACTAGTTTAAGACTTCAAATCTTCTTAACATCTATAGTTTAAACTATAGATCTTGAATTTAGTTTTTTTTCATCATTCAAAATTGAGTTGAAAATATAGAAAAAATGAAAGTTTAAAATATAATGTGATTTTCATTCTTTAAAAATTTATTTAGTAGAAGAAGGTATCATAGAGGAAAAAACTAAATCATTAATAGCTCTAAGATGGAAGTAAAACTCACTAATTCGAATAGTGAGATTGTTCTAACAATCAATGTTAATTTGGTGGACCTATTTGTTCTGAATTTTTCTGAAAATTGAACTCAAAAACAAATCCTATACCTATATTTTACAAAACAATATTATAATTGCTTGCAAAACAAGATGCTCTACAACTTCTTGGCAACCTCTTCATATCATAAATCCAAATGAAATGAATAAAAGCTTTCCATATGGAAATAAAATAAAATATATGAGAAAAAAAATTAATTTTTAATTCAAATTTTTCTAGATTTGTTTTTGCTCATCCAAATGATTCAATTTAGATCAAAGCTAATTGTTGTATAACTCTTGCTCCTAGGCACCAATTAAATAAAAATTACAATCCTAGAAAGCTAATTAGTTTTCCTATCTTTTCATAAAAATTTGACCATATAGGAACTTGGCCAAAATCCATTTGAACCTTGTAAAGACAATGAGAGTTTAGAGATTAACATCCTATCAGTGTATTATTTAACAAGTGGATTTTAAATTTGAACACCCTCTGAAGATTTGTATAAAAACATTCCTATTTGATTTTCTCTATTCTCTATGCATCATCATACTTATGTATAATTTACCACCTTCATCTAAAATTTAAAAATAGAGGAAAGAGATTTAAATTAGAGCTTCTCCTCTTGAATTATACAAATCTCTAAAAGTCATCCTACCAGGGTATTATTTATGAAGTAGATTTTAAAATACAAAATAATAAAATGTAGATTTAAAAAAGAGCTTTCCATTTTGAATTTCACTATCCTCCAAGTATCATCAATTCATCATACTCATGTATTATTTACCACTTTAATTTCAAGCTTAAAAATTAGAAGAAAGAGATTTAAATAAGAATTATTCATTTTGATTTAATTTATGCAGATCTCAAAGAATCATCCTACGGGAGTATTATTTATCAAATGTATTTCAAAATACAAAATAATGAATGGAGATTTTTGCAATACCTTCCCCATTTAATTTTCTCAATTCTCCAAGCATCCTTATAATCAACTATTTATGAATTATTCACCACCTTCATCATTGACTTCAAAATTAGAGGGAAGAGATTTGAATTAAAACTTCCTTTTTTGATTTAATTTAGGCAAATCTCAAAGAATCATCCTATGGGTGTATTATTTATCAAATGTATTTCAAAATACAAAATAATGAATGGAGATATTTGCAATACCTTCCCCATTTAATTTTCTTGATTCTCCAAGCATCTTTGTACTCAACTATTTATGAATTATTTACCACCTTCATCTCTAACTTAAAAAATTAGTGGGGAAGGGATTTAAATGAAAGCTTTCCCTTTTGATTTAATTTATGCAAATTTCAACAAATTATCCTACTAAAGGGTCTATAATTTATGAAGTGTATTTCAAAATACAAAATAATGCATGAAGATATTTGCAATACCTTCCCCATTTAATTTTCTTGATTCTCCAAACATCTTTGTACTCATGAATTATTTACCACCTTCATCTCTAACTTAAAAAATTAGTGGGGAAGGGATTTAAATGAAAACTTCCCCTTTTGGTTTAATTTATGCAAATTTCAACAAATTATCCTACTAAAGGGTCTATAATTTATGAAGTGTATTTCAAAATACAAAATAATGCATGAAGATATTTGCAATACCTTCCCCATTTAATTTTCTTGATTCTCCAAGCATCTTTGTACTCATGAATTATTTACCACCTTCATTTCTAAATTAAAAAATTAGTGGGGAAGGGATTTAAATGAAAGCTTTCCCTTTTGATTTAATTTATGCAAATTTCAACAAATTATCCTACTAAAAGGTCTATAATTTATGAATTGTATTTCAAAATACAAAATAATGCATGAAAATATTTGCAATACCTTCCCCATTTAATTTTCTTGATTCTCCAAACATCTTTGTACTTATGAATTATTTACCATATTCACCTCTAAATTAAAATTAGTGGGGAAGAGATTTAAATGAAAACTTCCCCTATAGATTTAAACAAATCTCAAATAGTCACTTTACAAGTGTATAATTTATCAAATGAATTTTGAAATACAAAAAAATAGATGGAGAGATATGTATGATCTTTCTTATTTGATTTATTTCATATCATGTAATCCCAATCGAATAAATGAAAATGAACCATTGATATATATTTAACAAAATCGCATGTTTGCAAAACTTGAGTGTTCAATAGAAGATGACATCTTGTCATAAAATTTATATACTAGAGCTAATTAATAGATCAAACAAGATATTTTCAAATACAAGTAGTACTATAGAGAATCCAAAGCAACTAGATTTTTAGAGGAGCTTTCATTTTTAATAAATGAGATTAGGTGTCTAAGCTATGAAATCTGATCTCATCAAGGTCTGTTTACTTAGCTCACCTAACAAGGTAGGTCCACTAATATACCTAGCAAACTAAACAAAAGTAATTGACTATAATGAAGTTGTCAATTTCTACCTTCATCACCCAAAAAATGCAATCCAATGCGTTTTTCAAGTGACTTCGAGTCTTGAACGACCTCTCATGGAGGAGAACGCGGGTGAGGGCAACCTCGGGTGAGGGGCGACCGCGGGTGGACGCGGGAAAATTGGCCTCCCTTTGTCCAAAAATTGGCAAATTTGGGCCTTTTGAGGGTTTCTAGAGGCAACTTCGGGTCTTGGGTGACCTCTCATGGAGGAGAACGTGGGTGAGGGCGACCTCTTAAGGGCGACCACGGGTGGAGGTGAAAAGAATTGCCCTCCATTTGTCCAAATATTGGCAAATTTGGGCCTTTAGAGGGTTTCTAGGGGCAACTTTGGGTCTTGGGCGACCTCTCATGGTGGAGAACACGAGTTAGAGCAACTCTATGTGTTGTGTGACTAAGGGTGGAGGTGGGAGCCATTTCTTTTAGGATATCTTTTTTTCACAATTTTCTACATAAAGAAGAGATTCTAAACATCTTTCTTCTTCTTCTTTTTGATTTTGAAAGTTTCTTAAGAATATTTTTTTTCCTTAGAGTCTTGATATTTCATATAAATCTAAAAATATATATTTTTTGAATTAGGAAAAATCATTTACTATTTATTTCCCCTCGATTTCTTTCATTACATTGGAGTTGCTAATATATATATGGCTTAATTGTTAGAAGCTTCATTGGGAATGTTTATAGAAATTCTTCTTGATTCCTAGGGTCTTTATAAGGTGGTGTCTTTTTAAATTTTCTTTGTTTGCTGAATCTTCCCTAATTATAATGCAAAAATCGTTATTATGATTTGCAAGTTCTTTCTTGTAATTATGCATTGAAAATAATCAATTTGGTTGTTCAATTGAAACTTTTGATGTCATTCCAAAATGAATGATTATCACCAAAACGACATATTGGCAAATTATATGGATTTACTGTTAAGTGCCTTACTATCATTTTGGAGTCTCCTAAGATTCATTACAGATAACCTATTAAGGAAAAAAAATTGGAGAACATGAAGAATTGTTGGCGGGTGGCTCTAACCTATGTATATGGGTTGCTGACGGACACAGGGTTGTACATTGCGACACTGCGACAGGAGAAAGGGGTGTTTTAAGAGAGTGTACTCATACAAATTAACTAAAGGATAGTATGTTTAGATTTGCTTTGAAGACAAGTCTTTTGAAGCAATTTTATACCTTTAAACATATTGGTCCTCTAAAGGTTAAAGGAAACAACTAAAAGTGACATCACTAAGCATATGGTGACATAATGACATGTGCTTCTAATTCTAAGTTGGGCACCAACAAGTGAGGACAGAGATTATACGCTTTTTAATGAGAGATCCTAAGTAGAAACAGATATTTGACCATGTTGTCTACAATAAAAGGACTCTTTTGGTTTTAGTTACCTATAGTAAGGCCACAGGTGCTACTTTAGAGACACTCATCCACACAACTATTCAAATATGACAATAGAATATTTGAAAACACATTAGTAATGAGGTACTTTGTGCGGAAGTTGGGTGTAGTCATTGAACCTGATTCAAAGAAGCAACTAATATGTAGATAGGTGGTAAAGCTACTCATGGTTGATAAAGCCCCTGAAGTTGTTTATCGCATTGATGTTTTGTAATAGGGTATGTTGTTATTATGTTAGTACAAATAAAAACATAGGTCACATTCCATGCTTCTAAATTTTGAAAAGGAAAGTAAATATATTAACCACTTTTTATATGATGTGCCATTTAGAAAAAATATTAAATATTAAAAACGCTAGGTGCCAAGGTCTATGTATTGAATTTTGAATTTGAATTCTTTTGTGCAAATATTTTGTAATTTTTTCCAAACAATGTACTTTAATTTATTTGCTTCTAAACTAATGTGTGTAAAAGTGTACAAAAATAAAGTTGAATTTTAACCCCTAAAGGACCAACTTGAGTCCTTTTGAAGGACTTTAAAGAATTATGGTAGGTGCATATAGTCTCAATTTTCATTTTCATTTTTTGAACTTTTTTGGGAGATAGAAGAGTACATCATCTTTGTAAGAATATAATTTTTTCTTCAATTGGTGTCCAAAAGCAAAAGTTATGCCACCCTAAGTTGAAAATAGAGGTCAGCAAGTAACACAAAAATTACAATAAGTCAATTAATATTAAATTTTTTTCCCTCAAATATTATATTTTTGTCTACATGTGAAGCTTTGATTCATTCCATTTGGACTAGCAATGAAAAAATTATGGACAATCTTGTCTTTTAGACAATCAAAACAGTTTTTTGAAAAAATATCTTATATGATTTATTTTTTAATGCAATTTATACAATTTTTTTGAAAATTATTTAATATAGTTAAGTTTGTCTACTAGAACAATCTCACCATTGTGCTTATTGTGTTTCAATTCCAACTTAGAGCTATTAACAATTTAGTTTTTCATTCAATCATGGACCAACTTCTATTCAACAATTTCTTAAAGAATGAAAATCAAGTGTGTTTTTATTGAAATTTTTTTCTTAAAATTTCAATTCAATTTTTCAACATAATTTTTTTTAATTTAGAGTTTATAGTGCAATTTTTTTCCACAAATGGTGGTCAAAGTCATCTGAAATTGCAAGCCAAAGTTCAATTTTTTTTCCAACTTTGAATGCCAATATCTTCCAATCTATATGGCCAAACTTTATGAAAATTTTACCACATGATCTTAGACAACTTAAGTACAAGATCTTACGGTTAGATTCTCCAAAAAAAAAATTCTATTTTCTTGGATGAATGCAGCAGTAGTGGCAGTTTTGAATTGCACTACAAATCACTCCTACAAGAGGTCGCCCCTACATGCAGTCGCCCCTACAAGAGGTCGCCCTTACATGCAATCTCTAGTACCCATATGCGCCCCTTGAGTTTGCCATGTAGATGCCACATGGCATCTAGCAGGACAAGGGTAATTTTATGTAAAGTCAAAGGTAAATTTGACTTTTCATGACGTCGTGCGGGCTCTACTAGACGTCGCATGACGTCTGTCTGTTTGTCACGCTGTCGCAGCGAACAACCCTGCCTAGTTATATTGTGTACTTTCATTTGTATTTTGACCTTCAAAATGATTTCTAAAATCAATTTTAAATGTAATGTCTCTAATTCTAAGCTTAAATTTATTTGTATGTCACACTTCTAAAAATTATAGTAGTTTGATTTTGCACCAAGTTTTTTGAAAAAATCATTATCTATTGAAAGAACATTTATTAAAGTACAAAAATAATAAAATTTATCCACCAATTATATAAAGGCTTGATTTATCTTGATAGTGGTAGTTTGACTCAAAAGTCATTATCAAAGAGTATTGAAGGTGTAAAAAATAATATGTAAACCTTCGTGTATACATGTAAATTTTAATTCTAAGTCTATTTAGTTGTTTTTCTAAGTGTAAATAGAGTCTAGCTGTCTCCATGTTTCCATTGGAATGAATCAATTTGAGATAATTGTGAGTGTGAATTCAAGCATGCGAAATGGATTTGAAGTGGCTTCCAATAGACAAATTTAAAAAAGATCAAGTTAAGAAGTGTCCTTCTGGACAAATAGTTTTTATTTTTATTTTTCTAGGAATTTAAGCTAAAAGTCTATTTGTCTTTTCTCTCTTTTGTGTACAAGCTTGTAGAACTCACTTAAAAATTCATTTATCTCCTTCAAACAATTTGATATATATAAATTGCTTTTAAAATTATCTTGTTGCAATTTGTTTTGTGTGTATTTTGTGTGTTTCTTATTGCATGTAATCGAGTATTTGGAGTGATTTGACTAATCAATCTTAGTGTATTGTGAATTCCAAATAAAAATTAACTTTGAATGTGTATGTGTTGAATTTGGTGATTGAATTTTGGTGTGTGTTTACAGTGTATCAAATTGGATTAGAGAGAGATTAATTGCCAATGAGCGTTATATGCATAGTTTAAATTATTAAATGTGTCTAAATGTGACCAATTATTGAGAGCAAGGTTGAATGAATGCGCCATTGTTTGAGTGACTAATTGTGTGTGAATATAACTATAACTCTCTTACTTATGGTCAACTTCAATGAAAGGTGAATGTTTGCAAGTTGTTGAAAAATGTAAGAATAAATGTTGAACAATTGAAAATGTTATAGATAAGTTACAAAGGAGTTGTATAGGAGAGAATTTGATTTTGTAGGTTTAATAGCAATCGTCATATGTGCAAATATGAGGACAGTCCGAGGGATAGTCTAGTTGACAAGCTTGATGACTAGTTGTTTGTTATAGCAAATTGGATTGCCTTAATTGGATCTATATTGTGTGAATTATGAGTGTAGGAGTTTTATTTGATAAGCTTGATAATTCATGTGAAAATTGGTTATGTGGTTTACATGAACATACTTGCACTCTTGCGATAAAATATGTACAATTGAGTTCTTCATGCTTGGGCTTTCAAATCTTAAAGTGGATGTCTAAGTGTTGTTCAATTAAACTTTCAAAAAATGGACAAGTATTTTTTTATCTAAGTTTTTCAAATTTCAAAGGAAATGGGTCTAAAATGCAAAAGTTATAAATTTTGACTATTTGGCCAATAGAGGTCAACAAAGTTGCCTAACATCAAATTTTGATCATTCTAAGGTGTAGAATATAGTTTTTCCATTCCAAAATAGTAAAGAAATTAAGAATTAGACACTCCTAGCAAAAGTTATGGGTGGATGAAGTTTTATGTCTCAATTGAACTAAAAAATTCATCCATCTAATACTATGGCTTTATATGTTCAAATCAACTTTTCCTTTCAAGTTCTAATTCTAGGTTGTTAGGAAATTTGGAGATTCTTGTTTCAACCTATTTGGATGAATTTAGATTATTTTCAAAGCTAAACTATTTGAGGGCTAAACTTCATTCTACTCTAACTTCTTTAATTTCTATTCAAATTGAAGTAAAAAATACCTTTGGAAACCTCTAAGGATGTTCTACCACTATTTGAATTCAAAGTTGGGATTCTTATACTTCAAACTATTTGACTCCGGACTTTCTATTAGTAGTGTATTCTATGAAGCACTAAATTTGAGTTGTTGGTTTAAAGTTTTAGTGATTTGATGTTGTAGGGGATCAAAATGCCCTTTCAAAAAGATAAGTCACTTAGAATTTGGAACATGTAATTCCAAATTAATTATTCTATTTGGGTTTGATTTTTATCAAAACTCTTAGATTCTCAATTTTTGTCTATTTTTGAAGTGTGATATGTTTTTAGAAACCTTTAAAGATTTTCTATAGAGATCTGAATATAAATTTTTGATTTGGAATGCTTCTTAAAGCTCACATGACTCCTACTTTGCATTCAGAATTTGGAAAAAAAAAATGGCATTATATGTTTTTTGAGGCCTAAACAAGATCTTCAACTATGAGGAACTTGAGAACTTTGCCACATCAGAAGTCTAATGTGATTGGGAGATTGCCACGATAGATAATTATTATTTTTAATTTTTAATGTTTAGGATAATTTAATATTTTGATAACAGTGTAGTCGTTCACACAACAAAGGAAACACCTTTGAAACAATATTCTAGAGGGGCCAAATCATCGTAACCCATGTTCTACAAGGTTAAGATAATGTCCGAGACCAAAATCACAATAGAAACGCCTAATTTGGATCCTAAATGAGCTAAATTGGACCCTAGAAACCAATCACAACACAACTCACTCATTCCAAACACCTAAATCCAATCATGCATTGCCCCATCACCTCCTCAAAGTCCCTAGATCCAATTCTAACACATGCACCACTCATTTTTGACATTAAAAAATTTACTCCCATCTCATCATTCAAAAAATTCAACCCTAATTTGAACCCAATTTAGGCAGCACTTTCACATGTGCCCTAAAATTCTAAAAAGTGAAACTCACTGATTATGCATTCTTTTTAGGCATCCAAATCATACAAGCCCATGGAAAATATACTTAAACATGCAACAACAAACATGGAGAATAATCATCATTACATTTGAATTTAGTTGGAATCACAAGAACAATAAGAGGCACAACACAATTTGCCACCAATAGGGAAGTTGACCTCCCTCCACAAAATTGGTTGCCATTCCTTCATCCAAGTTCCAAAATTTAGCTTGTTCTGCCATGTCATTCTCCTTCTATTGTCCGCCAAAGTTGGCAATCTTCAATTTGCATGGTAGCTAATCTAAATTAGGCGAGCTACAAATTTTTGGAAACTTGCCTCTAGGATACATCCTCTCCAAATTTAAGCTCTATCAGCCTTATTGTTCTTTTGTTGTTATTCATCAAAATTGGTAGACCCTTTCAAACTCAAAAAGCCCTAATTCTTCTCCATCAATTCCAAGCTAATTTCCAATTTGACCTAGAAAACTTCCATTTTTCACTCATTTTCTTCCATAAAATGGTGAAACCTACTCAACAAATTGTTCCTCATCTTTTCCTACCTTAATCTTCAACAATTCTTACTTGAAACACCTAAAAACCACAAAATTGCTCTCAAAAATAAACTTGCCTCCAAAAATTTGGGGGGAGAGAAAGCTCCAAACCCTAATTATGCATAAAATAAAATTTTCTAACTGATCAATTTTCCCTAATCACTTTCATCCTACCTTAATTTATTGTTAATTTGCTAAATTACTGTAAAACGTGCTAAATTATTGCAAACCCACTATTTTAGTGTAAACTGTGCTAATTTAGTGCATCTCCCCTAAATTACTGAAAACCCCTCTAAATTACTGAAAAATATCCATTTTAGTGTTTTCCTCACTACTCTAGTGTTCTAGTAGACTAAAATTGGTAAATAGTGTTGGGTGATAATTAGAATTGTTCCATGTTTTTTACCCCCAACACTATTTTTCAACTTTTGTGTAAATAGTGTTGGGCACTTAACTACCGCCGTCATACTCTAGCCTTCCCTAGAAAACTATAATTTTGCCTCCTTCCATGGAAACCTCATTTTTTGTCTCCCTCGTCATGAATTTTTGGCCCTCTCTAGAAAAGTGTATTTTTGCCTTCCTTCCTCGAGAACTCTCTTACGGGCTTGCTCCATTGCTCTTTCCACTCTTCTTTTGTCAGAGACAACTTTGGAGAGACTTGTTTTGTCCGGTGACTTGCTTGGAGTGATTGTCAGTATTTTTTGGATTGACAACTTTTTTTTATACGCACTGTTTTTATCTTATTTGTAACTGACCATGGACTGTGTCCCACTTGCCACAATTCCTCCCAATACCCCTCTCCACCGTCTTCAACAAGTTTCCAACCTTGCCACACTTGCCGATCTGTTACTTCTTGGATGGTTGAGGACGTCGCCGTTCACGGCTTGGTTGGCCTAGGTCCTTAGGTCATTCAAGCATTCTTGGAGCACTTCCATGGCCAATGCCCCGCCAACCTCGTGAAAGTTGGACATTGGTGGTAGCAATGTGACCAATTCCAAGAAGATGTTGTGGGTTAATTCACTTCATTCTCTTGTGGAGGAAGCCGATTGGGCAAAATGAGGCGCCATTCTCCAAAAGTTAGACCAAGTCAAGGCAAAAAAAAGAGCGAGTGGGTGTAATATTTGTACCAAATATTACTTGAAGAATTCAACCGCCTTTGCAAATTAGGTGTCAAATTTTCCTCTCACCTACTTTGTGAATTAGCCCTTTCCATTCTTGTATCTTTGGAGTCCATTTTCACAACCCAATCTGTTGATTCCAAAGACAATATTTTATTGGTCAACAAAATCACAACAAATTGGGTCAATCGATTCATGAATAACCACAATATAGTCCTTCTATCCCAACGTGGTCATTTGACTTGTAGCCCTGAAAAAGAGTTTTAAATTAAAATGCAAATTGCCTATCATTTGGGGGTCTTACAAAGGGGATTTTCATCTAGGGAGATACAACTGTCAAATATATTGAAGTTGTCTCGGGTGGAGAGTCCATGACAATGGTGATTCGCATTTCAGGCGGACATCGTGCCACCATAGAAGCTCCTAAGCTCATTTTCTCAAATGAAAATTGAAGCTATCCTATACGGAATTTAGTTGATAATATTCTTGGGATTTCTTATAGAACAAGCCCTAAAGGTTGAATCGACCAAACCATCTTCCCCGAATACTTTTTGGAACCTTGTGTATATCAAACTGATCTTCATCAATATATGAAGATCATATGGCTTGATAATTTTAGTGGCCATATTGTGACCCCTAGATTGGTTGTTGTCCTAACTGCCAAAAACACAATTTTTAAATTTTTGCCTCTATATTCTACTTATCTTTACCAACCAACAGATACATTCCTCATTTCTAAAATCAAAGATGCATGGACAAGACGATGGAAAGCCAAGAAAATTGAGTTGATACAACAAAATGCTTGGCAGAATGCACCTCGGGTAGATGGGCAATGGTCAAGGAAGTTGACAAATCTTGGAAAATATTTTTTTCTACAATTGGCTATTGATATTGTAGAAGATGTTAATTGAGAGGTGGATTGTGACAACATCTCCTATGCTAGAGAAGCAATGATTCGTTGTGGCTTGGCATTAGAGTTTGATGGATCTAGGAGTGTAGGACAATTGTTTCCACATCTCCAAGAGATTATTGCAAAACATTTGCAATACTTCCAAAGGCAAGAAGTGCCCAATTTCAATAGGGCAGTTTAAAAATCCTTTTTGATATTTTATTATTTTTCCTTTAATTATTGGCCTACAACTAGGATTATTATATTGTGTTTTTGGTTGTTGCTATATTTAGCAACTTATACGTACACTATAAAAAATTTCAGTATTTTATTGTTCATTTCAGCATTTTCATTGTTCATTTCAGCATTTCAATGTTTATTTCAGCATTTCATTGTTCATTTCAGCATTTCAATGTTCATTTCAGCATTTCAATGTTCATTTCAGCATTTTATTGTTTATTTGAGCATTTCAATGTTTAATTCTGCATTTCAATGTTTATTTCTGCATTTCAATGTTTATTTCTGCATTTCAATGTTTATTTCTGCATTTCAATGTTTGATTCCGCATTTCAATGTTTAATTCTACATTTCAATGTTTATTTCTGCATTTCATTGTTCATTTTAGCATTTCAATGTTTATTTCAGCATTTTATTGTTCATTTCAGCATTTCATTTTGATTTTCATTTCATCATCATTTTCCCATTAGCCTGATTTGGTTACTTTATCAAATCTTGCTTAACCCTTAAACCCTCAACACTTAGCATACGATTTTTGAATTACGGAGTACAATACCATATGCCTAGCAATAAAGAGAATGAATTGAAAGCCTAACAATGCTCAAATTTCCACCCATTGACTATTGATTGATTCTACAATTTTGTGCTTTTATCCCACATCCCAAGGTTGATCAAATTAATGAAGGTCCAAATGAGTAAGTGAAGGAATGAGCCATCCATTCAAAATTCGCCAACAGAAACTACATTAATTTTACTATGTAATTAATAAACAACCAAAAAGTTGAACAATGGATTTTACTAAGACCAAACATATTGTATGGTATCAGAAACCGTAGGTCATTTTGGGTTACTCTAAGCGTTTAAGGGTTAACACCTTTTAGTTTTAAATCCCTATTTTTCCCCTACAATTTTCCCTTCATTTTTTCTTAATGGCATTCTCTAGATTTTTAATCTAACCTCTCCAGGTTCCTATTCCTTTGTACTAAAAAACTCCCTAATTGGTAGTTGTAGTTTAATTTGGAGTACTAATACTTCCAGACTTGCAAATTCAAGTATAATGTTTAGATTTTTTTTTATATTCTAAAATGTGAACCAATATGGTGGTTCATAGAAAAATTCAAAGGGGTTGTAAGAGTAAAAAAAGAATCCTCATTGTCTTTACGAATTTGGATATCAGATGCTCCTTGGCCTCCAGTCAACTCTTTAAATTCATTTAAAATTTGTTGTAAATAGTTAGTGTTGGAATACCTTAAAACTTATTGGAACACATTATTATCACAAATCATACTATCCTAATTTTTATTGAAATTTTAGTGCAACATGGGTAATTTCTAGAAATTTACCAAGGTTGATTTTAGTGGTTGACCTTTAAAATTCAAAAATTTGCTATTAAAAAAAATCCAAAATTCAATCATTGACCTTTGAAGGCTCATATTAAGCACCAAGTGGAAGCTCATATTATTACTGTGCACTTATTCTAAGAAGGCTTATTATTTATTATTTTTAGAGAATGATGTGGTTTGGGAATCTTTTGATTGGTGTAGAATCTTGGCAAACCAATTGCACCATCGAACTCTTGGCACATTATCATTTTTTGAAAATACTTCCCTTTGATCTTGGATGGTCTCCTTCTTGTTGCTTGAGTTCTTCACCTATAGGGCCAATAATTTGACTTCTACTTTCTTTTGGGTTGACTTGTAACTTTGGTTCAATCTTTTACCAGTATGTCTAAGTTTAACTTCTAAAGTCCCATTGTCCCTATGAAGGATGAAATTGATTTTGGATATGCTTGTTTGGTCTCAATTTGTATTACAAGTTTTTGAAACTTTTACTAAACAAACAATTTTTGAAAAGCTTCAAGCACTTATAATTTTTTTAATGTAAAACAAACCTTTGATTCAAAAATTTTGTACTTTTTTTGTAAAGATAGGAAGAGGTTGCACCTTGGTTAAAACTTATCACATTGATATTGGCTAGGGCAAGGCTTGGACCAAGTGTTGTGGAAAGGCAAGGGCAACAAGTTTGTAAAGGGTGAAGACAAGGGATGAGGAGGGAAGGACGAACTTGACCATGGCGGGTGTGAACCACCATAATGGTTCATATTTTAGAACGTGGAAAATTTAAATAAAGTGAGTTAAATTACACATTAGAAAGTATTAGAACGACAAATTAAGCCTAAACTACAAATTAGGGAGTTTTCTAATAAAATACAATAGGAACTTTGAAAAATTAGTATTAAAGTTTCAAAATGCAATTAGATCAAAATGAATGGAAAAGTCTAAGGAAAAAATGGAAATTTAAAACTAAAAAGAAATTAAACAAGAATTGATAGAGTAACCAAATTAGGCTATTGAAAAAAATGATGATAAAATAAAAAGCCAAAATACTACTAAGTTAAAAAATGAAAGTAGAATTAAATAGGGAACCAGAAAGGTAACAACCACAAACAAAACCAAATTCAAATGAAAACAACACACTATGAGTAGGAATTGAAATAAGAATTAAATTACAAACCAAAAAAATAAGAAGGACAAAAAATACAAAAGTGAATTAAAAAAAAGAGTAGAAGTAGGAAATGAAACTAAAAGTAAAGTGAAAACCACCAAGAAAATAATATATAGAAACAAATACAAAAGAAATTAGTAAATTAAAGCTATCAGTTCAATACTAGAGTAGTGAGAAAAACACTAAACAAGGGGTTTTACAGTAATTTAGGGGGTCTGGCACTAAATTAGCGCAGTTAAGTAATTTAGCGTATTTAGCACTAATTTGGCATTTTTTACAATAAAAAAGCAATTTTATAGTAAATAAAGGTAGGATGAAAGTAGTTAGTAGAAACTAATCTGTTAGGGAGTTTGATATAGTCAAATTTAGGGTTTGGCTCTCTCTCCTCTCTGTACGTGTGCATGTGTTTTGTGAGAAATTGTGTGATTTATGGGTGTTTTAAGTTTGAATGATTAGAGATTTAGATAGAAAACCATGGTAGGACAATTTGTCAAGTAGGTTTTATCATTTTATGAAAGAAAATGGGTGAAAAATAGAGGATTTTGAGGTCAGGTGGGAAAGTGCTTGAGAAGGAGGGAAGAACTTGAAGTGTGATTAAGATTGTCAACTTTGACGAGCGTTTATGAGAGGTTGGTGACGTCAAATGACTGAATTTTGAAGAGGGTGTAGATGAAAAAGTCAACTTTCTAAAAATCTAGGCTTGACCCATTTAAAGCACTGATGAGGCGTTAGTGGTTGATTTAGTGAGCAGAGGCCAACTGCCGCCACCAAGAAAGACTACCAATTTCAGTAAGCAATAGTGGGAGGCTAGTATTACCAAATGGCCTAAATTTTTTGGAAGATGAAGAAAAGAAAGATATGATTCACTCAATTTGGATTATGTAACCAAAAGAGAAGCATTATATTAATAGCTTAAAATGAGATGCATGTCTTAGCATTGACTTAAGAAATTAAGTGGGAGTCTAAAGAGGGCAATGCATATGAATTTAGTTGTTCTTTGGTTAGTTGATGTGTGCTGTGATTATTTTTTAGGACTCTGTTTGGTGCATTGTGGGTCCAAATTAGAAGTTTTTATTGGGATGAAGTTTAAGAAGGTGCTTTAACCTCCTCGACCATACTTTTGAATAATTTTGTGGCATAATAAAGCATATTTGGGTGATTTAGAGGTATTGCTTTTTTTTCATCTAAAGTCATTTAATCAAAAATCTACCAAAAATACTTATTAGGAGTTCATTGCTTGGAAGGCCAATGGATTTTGCACTACAAGAGAAAGGGGTGTTTTAAATGTGATTTTAAGTATAGTCCTAGAGATAAGATATTAAGTAATGACCTTTATGTAGAATTTACATAAATACATGTATTTTCAATAAATTCTTACTAAAAATCTACATAAAGGTCATTACTTAATATCTTATTTCTAGGACTATACTTAAAAACACACTTAAAACACCCATTTCTCTTGTAGTGTAGGGTCCCATACACTCCCTTGGCCAACTCTAGGGGAGTTTTTTTCTTCACGCATGAAAAATCACTTATAGCAGGGGCGACACAAGGACTGTATTTTTGGAAAGGAACAATTGGGATGTTTTCAATTGCATGGGGGTGATTGCAAGAAAGACCGAATGATTTTGGTAGCGTCTGGTCAAAAACTGCTTTTTTTTTGCCCAGTACTAGGAATACTAGAAATACTATAAAATGGAGCAATCTCAGCCGTTGATCTGAAAAATCAACGGCCAATAGTACTTTTGAGTACTTTATAATACTAAAATAGTACTACTTAAAAAAAATTACAGTTTGTCGTTTTTTGTAGATAAAATTAAGTATAAATTAATAAAAATTAGAAAATCATGAATAAAAAAAAACTAAAAATTGGCCATTTAAAGATTTGATAGTGATTACATTTCACCAAAAACTAGAAGTTGAAACCATCATGAAAGTTTGGAGTGCTATGCACAAGGGACCCCTATTTGCATGCATGTTGAGGACAAAGAATTGTGTTTTTTTTAATTCCCTTTGGTGGGCATATGCCCATCTAGTGAGGAAATAGGCCACAAAAAAGTCAAGTGAACATCACGTTTTTTGGATACTTCACAGTACTAAAAAACCCTAAACCGCAAAGTGTGACAAATTAGCTAAATTGATATTTAATTATAACATTTTTTTTCAAATTTTTTGAAAAATAACAAATCTCATTTTTTCTAAGTTAGCAATCTTCCATAAAATTTCAAGTCCATTCGCTTCAATTTCCAAAAGTTACGGCCAAAACCAACTCCGTCACTTCAATTGTGACGCCTCATAGGACCGGTCTTTCTTGCAATCACCCATTGGTACCTTTGGGAACACAAGGGAAATGTCAAGGACACATGGGGAACTTTGGGAACATGGGAACATGGGAACATAGTGGGAATGACAGAAACATTCTATAAGTAGTGGACAATCCATTATCCAAGAGCTACCCCATGTCTTGGAGCTCACATTGTGCTAGAAATTGACTTAGAAACTAGTGGTTTTGGAATTTTGGACATAGTTGCAATACATGATTTTTTGGGATGTGCTCCATGTCTTAGATTGATATTAAAATTGATGGACATATGCCTAACATGATATTGATTATAAAAAAAAAATTTGAAGTCCATAGTGTAAAGATTGACCACAAAAGGTGGTCAAAGCCATCTAAATTTTTTATGTAAGGAGTCCCCCCCCGAAAAAAAAATTCACTTTGAAAGCAATTTTTTTTCAATCCGTACAATCAAACTGCACGAAATGTTTATCATGTTATTTCATATAAATTTAGTGAAAGATCCTGTAGTTAGATTTTGAAACACTTCATCGTTACATGTGATTTGGGGCCTCCGAGAGACTGTTTCAAGCCTGTTTCCTTCATTGTTCCCCCGTAGTGAAGGAGTGATTGGTTGTTAGAAGAAAATAAATAAATAAAAATAAATAATAAATTCTTCAAATGCAAAAAAGAATTGAAAATAAATAAAGAAATTTGAGAAATGAGATGGCAGCCTCTCGGCTACGTAGGACCACTGCAGTGTCACTACAACAGTCACGTTCCCTGGTTATCACAACATTATAACTCGTGGTCTCTTCGAGGCCTAAAATAACATCAAAGGCTTTTATATTTTTTTGATCTACGCATTAGAAATGGTAGTTTTCAGTGTTTTTTGAGGCAAAATATCCTAGAAAGCACCTTGGAACTTTAGGAATTAAAGAAAATTTACATTTTTAAGATATTAACTTTAATTTAGCCAGACTTCATCATATGCACTTGTAGGTTTGGGTGTTGGTCGTAGTTTGGAAAAGTATTTAGAATTGATTCTACAAAACTTAGATTTTTGCTATCTTTAGGACACCTAATCTATCTCCAAGCAAGATATTAGAGTATTGTAGGTACTTTATGCTTTCATGAACAAAACACTACATTGGTAAATATTTCACTTATTATGTTTTAATACTCTTTTTAGGAGTTTTGACCTATAAAACTTCATAATAAAATGTAAAATTGAAAGGAAGAACGATAACTTCTCATTTAAGGAGGTTGATAAATCTTTGGTTGATAAGAAGGTAATCGATTTCCTAATGGAAGATAAAACAAATTTGGTGGATACTTACTAGGCTCTATAGTAGTGATTTAATCCTCTTCTATTATAGCTTCTTCATATTAGTTCATCCTATGTGGCAAAAGGATCATTAGTTTGAAATCATTCTTGAGCAATTTCAAGTGAAGTTGGAGGAAAGATAACAAGGAATTTATTTTCAGATATCATATTTGCTACATACACTATTGTAATCCTATTCAAATGATAATCAAGGTTAGTGTTTACTTGACCGTAATATTGAGGTAGTGTAACTAAAATTAAAAGAAGTAGATGTGCCATGTTGCATTCTTCCAATCACAAATCTTCAAACTTTGGTGATTGTAAATTAAGATTAAGATCCTTTTGGTAATTCTAAATTTGGATACAAAATATTTTCTTTAAAATTGTAGGAATTTATAGTTTCTTTAAGGTCAATATATGAAGAAAAAAAATCCTATCAATAGACACTTCAAAATGTAGAGATGTCTCAAAATATTTTGGATGGACTAAATTTGAGGAAGATGCTCCTAAATTTTTTCTAATAGGAGTTAAAAGTCTTTCCAATCTTTTTATCACGCTACAACCTTGTTGATTCCATGTTTCCCTTATACATCCTAAGATTCATTCTTTTTAAGTCTTATACTTATTACTCAATGCAAAGACAATCTATATGGGTATTACCTTCTAGATTGGTACATTTGTAGATTACAACCATATTGTACTAATAGAAGGGCTTAAAGAATTCATCTTTTCATTGTACATAAATCAAGGATCAAAAGTGTATCTAAATTTTTTGTTCTATTTGGTGTTCAATCCAACCAACATATATTTTAGGAACTCTAGATTTTACAATATGTTTCAATTTTCATACTAAAAGAATAAATAATTAATGTAAATAAAAAACTAAGTGTAGTTTGTAAGCCTAAAAGACACTAGTTTGTGAGCCTAAAAGCACGAGCTTAGGAGCTATGAGCCTACGTTTTGTGAGACCATAACATCAACTGAAAAAAACTTGAAATTTTTGAGGTCAACAAAGAAAAAATGGAGGCATTTCAAAATTTTGATTTTAATTTTCATCCCTATGACCATGAGACCTTGCTAGCATGTGCACCACGCTTGTCTTGGCACGTTGACAAATGACAACTTTAATCCACCTCGAGACCCATTTTTGTTCTTCTTGTCAAAATGTTTGTTCATAATCAAGCGTTTGAAGAAATTTTAAGGGAAAACAAATATTTTGGACAATTGATGGAGGGGCTCATGTAGTAAACACCATCTCGTAAGAATGAAGAAATTTTTAGAATGTCTTACCCCCCAAACCTCCAAAGGGACTTCTCACTGCCTAGAGGTTTTTTAGGGGTGATGGAGTTGTATGACACATTCCACATAAAATTTGAGAATTAAAAAGAAAATGTTTTCAAAGTCTCCTATTCCAAAATTTGCAAGAAGATTCTTGAGACGATGAAATCATGGAAACAAACAAATAATAGATTTTTTTTAATTTTTAATTTTTAATTTTTAATTTTGAGAGTATGAAATTCTAGACTCCATAAGGGATCTTTCGGTAATAAAATGGGATTTCAAGGGATTACAAAGTTGTGATAAAGGAAAAATAAATAATAGATATCCCTTTCAGTATCAAAATATCCCTTTCAATATCAAAAAATTTGATTTTTTCTTTTTTAGTTTAAATTTTTTTGAGAGTCCTAAATTTTCAACCCCACAAGCGGTCTCTTTGTACCAAGAAACGGTTTCTTGGGGTGACAAAGTTCCAGAAAAAGAAAATTAAGAAAAAAATATTTTAAAAATTAATTAATTTAAAAAAAAAATGAAAGTCCCAAATCCCAAACCTCACCAAGGATCTCTCTATACCGAGAGGGTTTTTTTGAGGTGACAAAGTCACAAAAAAGAATTTGAATTTTTGTTTTCATTTTAGTTAAAAGTCTCAAACCTCCAAATCTAGCCAGGGGTCTCTTTGTACCAAGAGGGTTTTTTGAGGTGACAAAGTCACCAAAAAAAATTGAAAAAATAATAAAAACTTTGTTGAAAAATCCAAACTCCACACCCTACCAAGGGTCTCTCTATACCGAGAGGGTTTTGAGGGGTACCGAGTCGCAAAAGAAATTCAATAATTTTTTTAAAAATTAAAATTTTTATTTTTTTATTATTTTCACTTAAGATTCTCAATCTCCAAACTCTGCAAAGGGTTTTTCGGTACCGAAAGACCCTTGACAAGGTTTGAGGTTTGGAACTTTCAACCCAAAATGAGTTTATTTTTGTTTATTTTTTAATTTTTTGTTGCAATTTTGTTACCTTCCAAAATCCCTCTCCATACAAAGAGACCTCTAGTAGGGTTTTGGGTTTGGGACTCTCAACTAAAATTAAAAAATTAAAAATTCATTCATTTTTTTTTTTTTTTAAATTGAACTTTGTCACCTCAAAAGAACCCTCTCGGTATAGAGAGACGCCTTGTGGGGTTTGGAGTTTGGGACTTTTAGGGTAAAAACAAAAACAAAAACAAATCAACACTTTTTTTAATTTTTTAATTTTTTGCAACTTTGGGGAGTTTGGAGTATAGGGCTTTTAACAAAAAATAATAATCAATTATTATTATTATTTAATTTGAGAGTCCCAAACCCTAACACAAAGGATAATGCAAAGGATATCTCGGCATTGAAAGGAGTATTGGGGGTGCCAAAGTCACAAAAAAATAATTATTTTATATATA
The DNA here is from genome assembly GCA_947034895.1 of Rhytidiadelphus loreus. NCBI lineage: Eukaryota > Viridiplantae > Streptophyta > Bryopsida > Hypnales > Hylocomiaceae > Rhytidiadelphus > Rhytidiadelphus loreus. Next base: position 49,826,259 of record OX344765.1, read on the forward strand.
TTTTTAAATAATTTTTATAATTTTAAATAATTTTTTGAGAGTGTCAAATCCAATAGTTCCTTTGGTACCAAGACAAATTTGTAGAGGTAATGAAGTTAGGAAAAAAATTGAAAAAAAAATTATTTTAAATTTTTTTTGAGTTCCATATTCTAAAATCCTCGAGGGACCTTTTGGTACCGAGAGGGACCTATCGGTATGTATTTTTACCAAGTTTTATCTAGATGTAACAAGTCATGGGAAAAAAATTGAAAAATAAAAAATAAAAAAATTGAGAGCTTCAAACCCAAAGGACCACTAGATATCAAGAGGGGTTTCTAGAGGGTGATGGAGTTGTGAAATAATAATAATAATATTAATATCAATATTAATAAAAAGAATATATTTTTTTTTAAAAGAATTTTGAATTCTTTTGAGAGTTCCAGACCCCTGACCTTTCAAAAGATCTCTTGATATATATGATATTCCTTGTTGTATTTTGTTATCAAGAATCTTCCATTTCCATAATTCTTTTAAGATCAACCTCTAAAATGCCTTCATCCTAATCCACGGTAATAAGTCCTAATCCAAAAAATCCCCCCCCAATTTTTTTTAAATCGGAGGCTCACAAGCTCTCTGGCTCATATTTTTAGGTTCACAAAATAACACCCCTAGTGTAGTTTTTTCTTTTTTACCACTATCCCTTTAAAAGACTTCCCTTCATTCCAAATTTTACTAAAAAGTACTATTTTTATATTTAAGGAAAGTTGGTTGATAGAATTTTTAAGTTCTTTATCTTTTATATATTTTTCATTCACGTGAAAACCTTGTCCAAAATATACACAATCTATATAAGGCCATAAAAAGACAAGGTCTACAAAATAGTCTTCTAATATTTTTGGAACTTCCCATAGGCATAAATAACTTAGTCTGTTCATTTGAAAATACTTGTATTAGGTTAGATTTCTTTGATTTAATTTTTGTCTTACTTTCACAAACATTTACTTTGGGATGGGTGAAAGTAAATTAACATGTTGAAAATAGTCCTTATTCTAATTAATTCTTCTATTGATACTTCAATACTTCTCAAATATGTTAACTTTCTAACTACTCATAAAAAGTCATAATCTTATAGTCGGACATGAATTGGTGAGATTCTTTTTATACTATCATATGCTTGTTTCTTAAACATGTATTTTAATATGTTCTAGTTTCTCACAAAAATGGCAACAATTTCCCTCTCTAAAATCTCTTATTTTTTTAGAAGTAAAAGCCCTAGTCTCCCTAAAATTTATCCTTAAGGTTTGAAGTAGATGGTATAAATGGAATTGGCGTAGGATTATAAGTTGGTCTTATTTCTTGCTCTATTGATCCATTATAATGAATCGTAGAAAAAGGTTTATCTAAAATATCCTTCTTAGAAAAATATTTTGAAAGTTCATGGCTTATTTTGTCCATAAGTTCATGGTTTATTTTTTCATAGAGTCCCATCTAATCCCTATCTTTGGCATAAAGATAACTAACTTGTTCTAAACCAATAATATATTTCTTCAATACTCTTTTCAATCTTAGGTTGATACTTTTCTAGGGTCTACTACTAGATTTTGTATAAATTCTCTAAGAAAAACTTTAGAGTGCTATATACATCATTTTCCATCCTTCAATAAGAATTTTGATAGCATTGGTTAGAATTCAAGTCTTAAAGAAGGTTACTAGGGAAAACACATGTCAATCCTTTTGTAGTTTGATTTCTCATAAGGAAGTTGCATATTCTATTTTTCCTAATAAATCTCTAAGTTTTATCCTATCAATGGACAAGGTAAAATTTTATTTGTACTTTATATTTTAACCACCAATAGCCAAGACCATTTTCCAATAGCAATGCCAAAATGTAGTTCAGATTTTGCTTTACCCAACAAAACTCATGGTCACTAGCTATTATAATGAATTTTTAAATAGGAAAAATTATATAGTTTTATTATTATGTGAATAAAGTCACTTGTTTTGTAGATTAAATTGGGATTAGCTTTTTATTTGGATTTAGACACACAATTTAATTTGTACAATCACAAAATAAGAACCACTATTATTTCAAAGGTGATTCAATCCAACCCAAATGCTATTGACAAATGAATGTTATCACAGTCCTGTCTAGTAGAGAATTGATTTGTGTCAAATTGTCCAAGAATAATTACACTCTATGGTATAATAGATACCGCCAAAAAGGTTGTTTATGCCACATTTAACTACTTTTGAACTTTGGAAAGTCCACAATTAGTAATGGTCATCAAGGAGAAAAAAATTGGTCATCAGAAGATAGTGCAAAACCAAGTGCAAAACATCGGGAGATCTAGACAAAACATCAGGAGATCTATACAAACATCAGGGGATCCCTTGATGTTATTATCTAGAGATCTTCGGATATTTTGTCCAGAATTCATTGAATAGTCTAGAAGTAGTTAAATGTGGCATATTTACTAGAAGACTTATATTACACCACCTAAGTTTGCAACTTTTGAGAGTGATTATCCTAGAATCAAACAAGTTTAGTTCTAAAATCAAGATAACTCTAGACCATCTAATCATATTTCACATACTATACCTAAAAAGAATTCATATCCAAAAGACATCTTTCTAGCTACAATAGCATTTTTTTTAATAGAAAGTAAAACTCAAAATATTACAAAAAGTGAAAACGAAATACCCAAAACTCTAATGAAAAAGATTCATGTTGGATTAGAAAAAAGTAGTACAACAAATAGGACCAATTCCAAAATTGATTGATCTTAGTAATAAGAAAGAAAAGCATGAGAAGAAGGCCCTTAAACAAATACCTAGTCAAAAACACACACCTATATCATAAAAAGTTATTATCCCTTTAAACGTTTTGTCGACAATTATCCATACATTCTTACCAATTTTTTATGAAATACCTACAAAAAAATAAACTTGAAAATAAATGCCCAAGGTCCACCTAAACATATAGTTTCACAAATAGAAATTAGAAATTGGAATAGAACATTATAATATTTTGGCAAATCTTGATAACATTCAATTGTCAATTAGTATTAAACAACTACTAGCAATAGCAACCAAGTATAGAAGTGATTTGAGTACCTCATTGATGAGAAAAGAGCTAAATCCTTAGAAATTAATGAAATTTCTATGGATCGTGAAGCTCCTAATATGAAAATAATAATAGATGGTTCTTTAATTTATGTAGTTGGAATAGATAGTGGGTCTAATGTCAATCTCATGAGCTTTGAAAATACATAAGAATTGTTTAGGATTAACCCACGGATTAACCCCTAAACGTCTAGGTCCTTTTCTAAAATTCACGATTTCAGAAAGTACTACTTGGAAGAATATTTTGGAATTCATATACAAATAAAAGTTGTAGATTATGAATTGTAGATTCCATCCGTGAGGTTAGATTCAACAATGCTATCACCAATATTTTTTTATAAATTTTGAAAGGAAAAATTAAAAATTCCTTCTAAATTCAATTAGAAACAAAATATTATCATTTTTTTGAGTAAAACTTGTTGGAATGGATTTGAAATGAGATTCTCTTCACATGGTGATTTTTTGAAATTTTGGTGTTCTTAGAAATCTATGACCTCATTTTTGCAAATCCAGTTTTGAACTAGAGTTAATGCAATTTGGGCTTAGTGTTGATAAAGTATCTCCACAACTTGGTAAAGTATCTCCACAACTTGGGATGACTTTCATCCAAGCAGAATGAGAAAGAACCAAAAGTTTCAATCTGTTCATCATCCAGAAGTTGGATGTTGGAGCGCTTAAAGCATCCCCACCTGTCTTGCAAAACAAATGAACTTGTGAAGAGGCCGGGCAAAAAGCCTTAGGTGGCTTGCAAAATGGGGGGTTTGCAAGCCAAAGTATGGCTTGTGCAAACCACATGAGACAAGAACACTAGCACTTTCCCCCAAAGTATGGACCTTCAGCGCTATAGCCCATTGGTGGACCTTGCAAAGCGGTCCAAATTTGGAAACTTACCCGTCTTGCGAAATGCAATTATAGCATGCTATGAGTGGGGCAGTTTGGCTTGCAAATTGGATGGCCCCGCATTTTGCAAGCCAAACCACAGCACATTTTGCAAGACGGGTGGTGATGCTCTTAGGGGTTAACGGCTTTGCCTCTTGAGGTCGAAATACAATCAAATCGAGGGGCATGTGTTAAATAGTGTGGGTTATGTGAGCAGTAAGTCACTGACCACTTCCGAGTTTGAATTATTGTGTTTACCGAAAGTGCCACTCTATAAAAGCCAAGCCCGCCCAGTGCCCAGAGCTCCCCGTTCAGGTTATTTTGTGTCGGTTTGCGGAAGGAGTTCCCCATTCCCTTCTCCAGGATGCCTGATTGTCCAAGTCAACGCCCGTGAAATTGGGCTTGTGACGGAAATGACTGAGTTCCCATTCTCACTGCGTGCTTTCTCAGGATTTCAGGGATACAGTAACTTAGTGAGAATAATTGTTATTAAGTTACAGTACTCCGTCACTGGCTCACATGACGGAAGATGTGGTAGTGATGGGAACGGCCGGGAGAACGAAGGTAACCTGGATGACGAACATAATTAGTCATGCGGAGAACGTGTAGTTTGGGTATTCTGCCAGCTGCACTACACACATGTGCTCCAGACTCCCTGTTTCTAATATTAAAAAAAAAAAAGACTTGCGTTGTCCCCAAATAGGAACTCAACAATAATTAAGCTTAAGTGATGACAAGCTTTTAAGCAACGGTCTACTCGCTCTCTTAAGTTAGTACTGGACTGGATCGTCTTGACGAATTGGGGATTTGGGGTAAGCTTACATACTTCGAAGCGCAGAGTCTCACTGTTGGAGGGGGGAAATAGAAACTTTACAGCAAAATGCTCAGTTTCAGTTTAGAACTTTACAAATGATCAATGGGATTGTAATAACTAGCATTACATTATTCAGCAATCAGTAAGGTGGCACTTTTTTCTGGTTCTAACATCTCCTAAAGTCCCATTGTTCCTACGGGGGACAAAGTGGATTTCGGGCAAGCTCCTATGATCTCAATTTTTATTGAAACTTTTTAAAACTTTCTCATAAGATAGATACACTTAAGAGCTTTCCGGGAATATAATTTTTACTCCAATCGGTGCATGGGAGCAAAAGTTATGCCACAATAACCTCAAAATGGGGGAGACCGGGTAGCAAAAAAAATACACAAAAAATTGAAATAAAGTTTTTTATATTTTTTTCTTGTAGATTATACTTTCATCTAGATGGAAAGATTTGATTCAATCCATTTGGATTAGTGATGTAAAAGTTGTGAAGATTCTTGTTTTGCGGGCAATCATAGCAACTTCTTGAAATAAATTTTTTTCTTCTACTTTGAATGCTAATATCTTTCAATTTATAAGATCAAACATCACAAAAAATTTATCACTTGATCTAGAACATGTGTAGAACAAGATCCTATGGTTAGATTCTAAAAAAATATTTAAAAAATATATTTCATAGGTGAATATAACAAAAGTGGTAGTTTTAAGTGGTTTTGGCAGAAAAATGGCCTTGGGACTTTAGGGGTTATATTATTCAACAATCAATAAGGTGACACTTTTTTTGGTTCTACCATCTTCTACGCACAAACTCCAATTTCTTTATTCATGTGTTGGGTGACTCTACCTCAGGAGTATTTTTGGTTCCATGTTTGAATATATGCATACAAGAATATTGAAAGGATGTGTACCTATAATAGTCACTAATTACAACTAAGCATACTTACAATTATTTAACATAAATTATTTTTATTAGATGTTTTTGGCAACTGAAATAAAACTTCAATGCACTTTAGCATGCACTATCTAGACATTGTATGAGTAATTCTGAATTTTCAAAAATATTCCCTCGAGTTGTATCAAAAATCAACAAACAACTTTCATAGACTTTTGGGTTTTGATTGTCTACATCTTGTGTCATAAATATATAAGAAAAAATGACTCTTTTTGGTCCATATGTAGGTGTCAAATTTTAGGCAATGTTGATTGTGGGTGTACATACCTTATTGGCTTTGTCATGTTTACAAAGACTAACTCCCACTAGTGCAATTATAGCATACCAAAGGGTCCTTTAAGTTGGGCACCTCCCAAAACACCACTTTAACTATTGTACCTAGTTACTATTATAAGACTCATTGAATTTTCATACTTTCTTGTTGGTAAGTAAGCAAGGGTCCAATGCATCAAAGAATGCAACATTTGGATATTGTATGCAAAAGTTATAAAAGGGCCAAAGTTTTTTTAGAAGAAGTTCGAAAATCATTTTTTCAAGATAGGTACATAATAATTTTGGAAATGCACTAGAGTCATGATGGCAATTTTGGATCAGTGGCACATTTGGGGGTGCCCATATTACACATACTCACAAATGCATCATTGTAGGACGATTAGTATAATTAAGTATTTTGATTTTGTAGCAACTAGTCATGTAAAGGAGATTGATTTCATAGTGAATTGAAAATTTTGGACAAATCACAACCAAGGCTACACTAGTAAGTCTAGAAAAATGCCTTCAGGTGTCTACATAAATATTCTATTGAAGAATATTCTATTATATTGGATATTACCACTCCACAAAGCCATACTGTACTAGACAAATGGAGTCTAAAGATACTTCTATAAAATAGGTTGACTCATGAATATGCAAAAATGAAAAACAAGTGACCAGGAATGATGGCCAACTCACTTGACTTACTTATAAGTATGTGTAAATGAACATTGAAGCCAAGCTTATACAACTCAACAAATGCTGAGTCTTTTGATAAAAATGATTCATTTTCTAGGGAATTAGTCAATTTTTACTATAGTACCGAATTTTCCTATTCATATCTACAATTTCCATGCACTTTGTGTTTTATTTAGTGAATTGTGGCATACATCCTTATAAATCTACAATGCATAATCGACCTTAAAATTGTTTTTGTTCCTTGGGAGATCTTTCTACTATTGGATTTTAGATCAAAATGTGCATTTGAAATGGCTAGATATTTGTGAGTGATTTGTATTTGATATAAAGGTTTTTGTTTCAAAATTCATGTTGTTAAAAGCTACATACTTTTGTCAAAGGGACTCATCACTATAAGAAATCCTTGTTTCAGGTGATAGGTTTTAGATGACATCTACTATGATAACCCTTGTTTTATATCAACTATATTGTTCAACATAAAAACATGGGTTTTCACAATAGATGTCAACTAAAATCCATTGTGTAAGACATTGGTTAGACACAAGATTCTTATAGTGTATTTAACGTTAATATGTTTTTGTAAGTGTTGTCTTCAAGAAAGACACTTGTGAAACATATATCACAATTGTCATGAATATCACCTCACCTTCAGTGTGAATATGAATAATTTAGTATTGAAACCTTTTGCATTCAACATCACTAATGTTAGCAATTTGTCATGCCATAGCTACAAATTACATAATAAATTAATAGTATATATCACTATAGAAGCACTCTACATAGACTGTAATATAGTTATTTAAAGATTTAATAATTACAAAATGGATAAGGTGAAGACAAATATTTTCATCCATGCACAACTACTAATATCGATGAACTAAGAACAAAGGCAAATTCTAGACAATCTAAGTACGAAGAGAAAATTGTGTGGCAACAAAAAAATAAACAATGACATAACACTGTGACACAGAGACAAATTGTGGTATTCAACATCTACGTCTATTGTTTTGTTTCTCTTTTAGGAAGGGTGATTATGAGTAGAAATGATACCTCTTGCAACATGGTCATTCAATGTAATGCTCTTAGATCATGGTGAAAAAGATAGGGAATATGCAACCCTATAAATAATACATCAACCACATCTCTATGAATAATCAACTTGGAGTGAAAAACAATCAAATTGAAGTTGTCAACTACCAACCATTGCTATATGCATTCCCCCCTATTTTACATATCACTACTTATTTTATGCGCACTACTATTAAAATAAAATAAAATTTTAAATTTCTTAACCCCATAGGGACCAAACATTCAAAATTTGAACAATAAATGAATGAAAAACATCCCAAGCACACAAAAATGAGTTTTTTCATCTATCAATTTTTTTGAAGATTCTTGTGTTTTAAATTCTTTAACATTTGTATGGTACAATATTCAAAGGGTACTAGTAGGTTTGACCTGAAAAAGTAACTTTTTCATTTTTAAAACTAACCCTTCAAAAACAATTTAATAAAAAAGTTTAATAAAAATCTTCAAAAATCACTACGATTAGAATTTAACATTTTGAACCTTAAGAAAAAAACATCCCTGAATATCACACCTATTAGATCAACAATCAATTTTAAAAGAATTTTTAATTTTTAGCTTCAAATTTTATTAAAAGATATGACTTGATCTAACCAGATGGATATAGTTTATGAATCATATTTCACAACTATTTTTGAGATTTATCATTAAATTATTCTTTTAAGTTGCATTTTATAATATATTATCACAATTTTAGAAATCTAGACTACCCCTTGGTCTTCCTTAACTTCAAAGGACCAAACTATGTTTTGGGGCAATATATAAATTTTGGGTAGTTCACTATCAATTGAAATTTTATTTTATTTCTTTAAAATTTCACACAACATGGTTACAAGGAGTAGCTTTAAGGCCCAACAATTTTCATAACTTTTGACTACATGGTTCAAAAGTTAGTGTATGATACATAGTTTTTTTCACTAGCCGGGAAATCTGGACAAATAAAAAAAAATCACTTTTTTCATAAACAAAAATTTGAAATTGGTTTTCTTTCTATATGTATATAGTTGTGGAAAACTTTGAATCATTCCATTTTGATCAATGAGATGAAAGTTATAAGGAGTTTTAGCTTGCGGGCAATTATGGATTTCCTACTCTAAAAAACCCTTTGAAGTCCTATATTTAACTCAATTTTCAATATTTTTGGAAAAAATAAAATCATAGTACATAAATTGTTTATTGCAACATTAAAACCATTGGAACTGGCATTTTTCAATTCCATAACTAAATTCTTAACAATTTAGTATTTTGAATCATTCTCTACTTCTTTCTATTTACTATTTTTTCCTATATGTTATACAATTCTAAATGTTCTGAAATTTTTCAAGCATGTAGCCAACTTGACTTGAAGAATGAATGTAAAGAAGCATCACCATTTTGGACATTTTTTCATACAAATGTGACCTTGAGAAGTACAATTGCTTGATTTTTCACAGGCCCTCCAAAGGATTTTTGTCCCTTCAAACACTAATATCTTGCAATCTACATGATGAAAATTTCTGAAATTTTTTCCATATCTTATCAAAGCAACATACTACAAGATCTTATGGTCATACATGTCCAATTTATTTATTTATATTTAAATTTGGTACTTATATTAGAAATGATAGTTTTGGAGCACTTTAGGGATGAAGGGATTAAATGAAGACTTTGATATATTTACAAGTCTTACCTATCAATGTCTTTCCAATTTCCAAATGTTGTAAAATAATTAATACTATGCTACAGTCAAATAATTATTTTGCCTATTATTTTATTTTCCAATTGCCTATCTCTTAATGAGCACCTTCAATGCTTGATTTGATTTACAATTCAAGTTTGCACAACGAGATAATGTCTTGGTAGGGCATCAAATCTATTGAAATTCATGATGTGAAAGTGAAAAACCAAAGGAAAATTAGAGTTGAGACTAACACAAGAATTCTTACATGTAAACATTCAAGACCAATTGCATAATGATATGATGGTTAATCATATTGGGAGTATGGCCTCTTTGTTGAGGGAAATCTAAATACAAGGTGCTCTAGACTTTCACCAAGTTATCTTGTAGTTCATAGAATGTTGTCAATCACCTTCAATGTTTCCAACAGATTGAATATTTGTAATATTTGTTTTAGTTTCAAATTGTTAATATTTAAATGTGGTGTTTATTTAGATTTTATTTTATTGCAAAAATCAAATGCAAGTCCATTGTCCTTCAGGGGCACCGACATCTTGTTTGTGGGAGACTTCATGCAATTTTCCTATATGAGAAACATTGTACTAAATACCTTCAACATTTGGCCTTTTTGTTCATTCTTCTACAGGAAACAAGAAAAGATCATAAAAAAAAGTCTCCGAAAGAATTATGTATTTCTATAAATCATCATCCTCACAAAACAAAAGTAGCAAGTGGAGGATCTGTAGTATAATCCCTCGTACAAATCATTTACAATGAGTAGTTCTTATAAGACAACTCTAACTACTTCAATACGCACTTCGTGTCTTGCTTGTAGTTGAACCTTCTTTAACTACCATGGGACAATGCAACCTATAGTACCCCTAAATGACCTCAACAATACAATCATTTATTAAATCATTGAGCACAATTTGAAGAAGACCAAACAATTGTTTATGATGATTGTCGCATTTGAGTTACAATAAACATTTTTTAGGCTCGTATGTCTAATTATCCACCTACTTAAAAAAATTATACATGTTGCACATGTTTTAGTACTCATGTAGTATATGCACATGACCGGAGAATACGAACACAAAAAAATTTAAATTAAAGAGACTCGAATTTCCTCCAATGTGGACATTTTGCCCCACCGACTACAAAGGTTAGGGCAAAAAGTACAACCAAGCAATCTACAAAGTTCACTTGATAAACACTATCTTGACATATACAACATTTACATTATCCTTTTGTGACTTTGATCACTTGGTAGCCTCATCATCTCCTTGGAACATCACATACCAAGACATAAAGCATTACAACTCAAGAAAGGTGGATAGAGTACATGATGACTTCATACCCATGGAACAATCCAAAGCACCTCTTGACCAATCGAATGAAGTCTCATACTCACCAAGGGCAAAAACAATGAGTAATTTGATCCCAAAAAAATTGCTCTTTATTCCCCCAAAATGCACCTCAAAACAAGGTCCCACAAACATTCTTCTAAAGGACAACAAGAAAGATAATTGTACCATTTCTCCAAACCGATGAGTTGGACATTGAACAATGAAGCTTATGCAGTTAGTCTTTCTTGTGACAATGACGTGTATTATTAGTAACAAAATTTGTCGTTGTATAGAGACGACAAACAAGATCTAATGTAGGGTGTAAGGTGGCGACATTCAAGGTTTTGTACAACAACAGAATGAAGAGGCAAGATTGTGATGTGTATTCATGCACTCTGCTATGTGTCCCGTATTTTTAAGACCATGCTTGTAACTCACCAACATCAATGACGCCCACTCAATCTTTCTCCCCCCCTTACCCCCCAATCTGACTGATGCTACAAGCTATGTACTATTTGTAGCTTATTGATATTATGCACAAGGTGACTACCTTTTATTGTGGAGACTAGGCTAGAAGACATGTGGCCTAGCCATGACAACCTATCATTTGGGTACACTCTTGTCATGCAACAACTACAAAACTTTCATATCAATTCTCTATGCAATAAATATAGTGTTCTACATTATCCAAAAACATTAATTTTATGTCATAATATATATAATACAGTTGTAAAAAGACATGAATAAAACAACAAACTTTTGAAATTACCATGATTAAGACCACTCAATAGAAGCCTTTGAATTATGAAGTCACATAACTAAGAGTCTATAATTTTTTTTTTTTCAAATATTAGACAACCATTTTTACACAACTTATTCTTTGTCCTTTTTCTACATTATTTAATGTGCCTTTTTCATCTACTGTGCATTAGGTCTCTAGCCCTTTGAATTACTTGGTCTCATTTAGGTCATAATTATTTGAAGCATAACCCATTGAAATAAATACTTTATTTTTAAAATTTCTGAATCATTATTTTATCTAATGAGTTTAATTGTGGTTTTATAATTTACATAAATTTTTGACATTATAAATTTATAAAAATAATCTAAAATTCATTGACATAAAAAATTCCAATGACAACCTTTAGGTCAGAATAAGTTTTAGCCATTTGGTGATATATACTTTTTGGATTGACAAATATAAAGTGTACCAAGTGTGAAGAATCACTTAGACATGACTTGGCCATGGAATTATGAGGCCAAATGACTAAAACAATGAAATGAAGGCATGAGTGCATGATATGGCTATGAAATATGATGCCACACAACTTGAGGCAATGAGGCATGAAATGAAGCTAGACGAGGGCACCCATGACTATTGTTTTATATAATTTGTATGTCCCTTCACCCACATCACCACAATTATAATATTTTAATATAAAAATATATATAATTTTGACCTTTGAGGATTGAAATGTTATTTTAGGTCCAAATTTATTTAAATTTATAAAATTTGTTTTGTATTATATTGTACTATTGCCACTGATAAGAGTAAGATTTATTTATTTATTAGAATTTAGGTAATCACTAACTAATTACTTATGAGTCCATACACTATTTTGAAACCATAAGCCTTGCCCATACAAAACCTTCTTCCTACTTGTATGTTGTCTTTAGTCTTGGCTATGCTAAATAGCAAAATCATGCTCCAAATTTGATACTTTGCATTGGAAGTTGAAGCTCAATGTTGCGACAATTCATGACTTTAAATAAATTGCCTTAAAAATTCACTACAAGGATCATGCTATGAAGGACTAGCGTCAAGGTCACCACCATGCTCAAAAGAGTGATTGCAATATTAATTTAATGAATCAATCATACCATATTTAGACAAAAATACAATCCATACGAAATAATTAAGAAGAATTATTTCAAGTTCTTTCATTTTTGTTGTTGCTAGAACTTGATTGTTTTGAACTTTGTGTGGCATAGCTTTTGCTTGCCAGTATTGATTTAAATAAATATTATATATTTCCATCAAACTTATTTGTTTTTCTATCTTGCAAAAAAATTCATAAAATCATGCCAAAAATTGAGATCATAGGAACCGAACCAAACCTTCAATTGTCCTCCAAGGGAACACTTAGGACTTTAGGGATTATAGAATGAATCAGTGGTGTTTGAAGAAGCATTGCCTACATTAAGATGGAAATTGAAAGAATTTGATCATGACTTTTGCAATAATTATTTTTCCAATGCTTTTGTTTAGAATTGTGAAGAAACTATTGCATAATATGTGGAGTTGTATTGAAAAAGCAAAATTTAATCTTCAACAATGACTACATCTAATGGAAATTATTTTATCCATTGGCCAGCACATGTGATCAACTCACCTCCATGACCATTTTGAATTTTACTTCATGTTTTGTTTGAGTTTGTTGTTCTACTATGTTGTACATATTTATTCATGAATTGCAAACAGGAAACCTATTCCAAGGACCACTCATTGCAAGGTTCCCAAATCTTTATCACCATGCAAGGGTCAAATTTCTACATCCTAGATCTTCTAAGATAGACCTAAAATTTCCAATCTTCAATGAATGTCACTAGAAGAATGGAAAATAGTGGATCCTAGTTTATAATAAAATGGTAACATTGGAGTAATGCTCTATACACTAATCCTCCTATATATAAGTTTTTAAGAAATAAAGTTTACAAAAGTAATTTAAATTTTTATTCTACTTTTATTCTTGAAGGTTGCAATTTCAGCCCATTAAAAATTAAATCACTATTTTTGCTAGAATCTTTTGAGGCACTATATATTTTCTTAAGTTTATGACATTTCAAATTATTAAAAATTAAAAAAAAATTGAAAATCAAGGAAGATTTTTTCAAATTTGAATTTGTTTATTAATCTATAAAAAATAAATTTGGCATTCTTAGTGTACTCCAATTCATGCCTAACAAAATGTTCCAAATGAAAAATTTTGTATCCAAAGTCTTCCAAGTTCCAGTTGATTGTTACCAGTAAAGCAAAGAGAAGTAAAGCACTAGTTTTATATTTAATACTTTCCTATGGCTCCAGCCCCTAAAAGATCATTGTCCCTTCGGGGACATAATAGATTTTGGGCAAGTTCGTATGTGCTCAATTTTTGGTGAAAGTTTTTGAAACTTTCTCATAAAATAGAAAAAACGATTAGCTTTTTAGGAATATAATTTTTATTTCAATTGATGCCTAGGAACAAAAGTTATACTACAATAAGCCAAGAGCTAAATTTAGTGGGTAGAAAAAATCAACAACTACTTGAAATTGAAATTAAATTTCTTTTACTTATAGATTGTGTTTTGGTTTACATGGAAAGTTCTTATTCATTCCATTTTGATTTGTGATGTGAAACTTATGGAACATCTTGTTTTGTAGGCAATCATAGCATCTTTGAAAATAAAGATTGCATAGAATTTGTTTTTGAGCTCAATTTTCATATTTTTTCAAAACAAAAATTTCCACAAGCTTCACTTTGATTGTTAGATAATTTCCACAAGCTTCACCATTGGGATTACTTTTTTTTTAATTCAATTTTAAAGCTATAATGATTTAGTTTTTTCTTCTATTACATATCTTTTTCTATTTAATATTTTTTTAAGGAATGAAAATCAGGTTATTTTTTTAACTTTTATTTTTCAATATTTTCAACTCAATACTCGATGATAAGAAAATTTAAATTCAAAATCTACAGTGCAAAGTTTTTAAGTTAAGAAGATTCAAAATCTCATAAACTAATTTGTCATGGTGCCCCAAAAAATGATTTCTTCACTTTGAACACATTTATTTTGCAATCTATATGGGTGAAATGTCTAATCTTTTTTACAACACATTTTCACACTAGTCTACTGCAAGATCCTACAACTAGATAAGCAAAAAATACCATTTGCAAATCCTCTACTTTTTGCACTAGAAATGGCAATTTTGAGCCTTTTTTGATGAAAACTAGGCCTTGATCCTTTAGAAGTTTAGGCATTTCTGATTTGGAACACAAGAAGCATGATGTTACTATTGAGCACAAATCAAAAAAATTCTCACCCTTTCAATCTATTTATCACTAAACAACTAATGTGTTCCTCTAAAAAAGTTCCAAAAAAATTGTGATTAGAGGTACCTCCTTTAATTTTAGTATTATACTTGTAGGATAAGTTCAACAAAAAAATAATTCTAACAATAGATGCCAAAATTTGTAAGAATTTTCTATTGGAAAATTATTTTAGAAAAATAGAAAATAGATAAATAATTCTATCTCTAATACAATTGAACATCATTTTTTGAAAGTAATAAAATATTCTAGCAAAGATGTGCCAATCTTCACCTTCTCTTATGGTAGTCTAGTGAGAGGACAATGTGATCTTTTAGGGGTGAAGCATTAATTGGACAAGGGTGTAGAGGACTAAAAGTGTATGATGTATGATTTTTAAGGAAAACATAGATATAAAGAATGCACTTGTTAATCATGGAATCTCCAAATTTTCAGCTCACTACCTTGGTGATAGTAGCACGTCATTAAAGGAGCAACTCCTAAGAAAGCATGCATCCTGTTGTTTCAAACAGATGGAGTGCATCCAAGTACTATGAAGAAGCAATTTTTATTTCTTCTTCAAGGACATGACTGGGTTGATTATGTGATGCTTCATCATTCTTGAGCAAAGTTTTGAACTTCTTCATAGTAAAGTA
Source organism: Rhytidiadelphus loreus (assembly GCA_947034895.1). NCBI lineage: Eukaryota > Viridiplantae > Streptophyta > Bryopsida > Hypnales > Hylocomiaceae > Rhytidiadelphus > Rhytidiadelphus loreus. The sequence goes on from OX344765.1 coordinate 49,841,775, forward strand.
GGAAGAAAAAGAAAATACACCAAAATAAATGAAGATTCTTGTTTGAATTCTAGTAACGCCCAAAGTTAGTTGACCTCAATAGCTTTAGATCTACGTACCTATTAGTCAGTCTTCAAGGTTAGGTTTGTGATTGAAGGAGACCCAAAAATGGGGGCATTCCTACTTCTTTACCAAATGCTTGCATGCACCAATATTATATATAGTGTTTTAGACAACTAAATGAATTCCCTTCAATAAGGTATGCAAGAGGGAGAAAGTGACCTTGGTGATGAATTGAAATCAAAGTTGGATGGAATGGGCGTAATCAGAAGCTAGGCAACTAGGGAAGGTGAGGGCTGGGGCTGGGGTGAACCAACCTCCTCGCTTGTCCCACTAAAGTCATTCTAGGGGGGTGTAATATAAAATACCCCTATTTTGTGCTTGGTAAATTTATCTCCTACACCTCTCTATACTAATTTGGGGGCGGGGTGGATTGACCCCCTCGCTCGCCCCTGCGGATAAACCCTGGAATTATTTAATTTCCACACATGAATTTTTTTGCAAATTTTTAATTCATTTTTGCAATCAGAGACTCCAAATTAATTGGAAGAGGTCAAGAGTATACTCTAGAATGGCCCAAAATAGGGGGCTTTTTTTTGACATGCACCCCCAGTAAGGCCGAGCGAGAGGGTCAATCCACCCCATCCTAATTTTGGGCCTCAGATTGCAAATATGAGTTCAAAATTTGCAAATTTTATCATGCGTGGGAAATAAAAGATTTCATCGTTTTCTCTGGGGGACGAGAAGGGGGTCAGTCAGTTCACCCCGGCGAGGGAGAAGGAGCAGGGAAAGGCAAAGGCAAGGCAAGGAGAGAGAGACCTGGACAGACACGTGCCGAAGGTGAGACAATCATTCGCAGTGGGGCATGGCGAAAGCAAGTGACAGGAGGGGCGGGCCAAAGAGCGGAAAGGCGCCACGGAATTACCTCGGTGGGGAAACGGGGAGCCGGTAATAAAGGGCGCGGGCGACGAATTGGCCGGGAAAAGCTGGCAAGGGGTCGAGGGTCGAGGGTCGAGGGTCGAGGGGGGAGGGGGTCTAGTCTTCCGTCAGTGGTCGCGGGCGGGCGGGCCCGCGGGCCCGCGGGCAGGCTCAACTTCCTTCCAGCTGGCCCACACGCTCTCCCTCTTCCCCCCTCTCCCGACTGTCAGACGTCTCCCAGTACCGCGTCGTCCAGGCCTCCATTTCCACCCAGCTGCCTGCAGCATTAGCACAAGCAGCCCAACCCCTCCAACTTTTCTCCGCTGTGCTCCGGTGCTAAGTTACCTCTTCTTCGCCATCGCCAAGTCTCCCTCCCCCGCCTCTCCTCGCTCCCTGCTTCCCTCTCCCTTCGCGACCTCTTCTTCTCCTCCTCCGTCGTCGTCGTCGTCGTCGCCACCCTGCGCCTCCTCGCGCGCATCTCTTCCATTTTCTTCCCTTTCCGCGTGCTGCTGTATTTGAGGACACGTTCCGTGTGCGCCAGCTTCACGGCTTCTTCCATCTGCTCTGCATACCACGTCCAGACGCGGACGCGTTCCATCTCCCACGACCTTGTGCGTCATATTTATCACACGGAGTTGGAGCTACTGCGATTGAATCCTAGTGCGCTCGGATTACCTAACGGTTATCCGTGAGATCAGGAACGGGGAAGCGGGTGGGTGGCTGATGGATGGGGGAGTTTGACTGCGCGTGTTGGTCATCTTGTTTCTCCTTGTACTGTACAGAGATTTTGATTTTTAGTTCCTTGATCCACACGGTGCGGTGGATGTGCGCCCGCCATTGTGGGTTCTTAGTCGGGTTGTGGACGGAGCTGATTCTTCTTTGATGAGAGCAAGCTGAAGGGGTCTTGCGAATCTTCGAAGGGACGCATTGTTCTACGTTGTTATGAATGGGAGTCAGGAGAGTTGATTTGCTAGAGATGGGCTGCACCGAACTAGGGAGCACCAGGTGTTGATGGCATAATCTGGAGCATCATCTTCAAGTTCGCAGGATTCCGTGCGGCGTAGTGTGGAAGCTGTTAATTACGAGGGATTGCCGAGCTTGTGAAGTGGAAGAAGTGGGGCATCAGACAAAATCGAGAAGGCAAGAACCGTGTTCGATGGATTTGAGATTCAGGTGGCAGTTGGCATTGTGATCGACTTGGGGGCATTTCAGAACACTACACGCTCGTAGTGTTTCTCCACTTCACTCGATCAGTGCCGCTTTCGGGGGGGTCGACTCATCCACCAGCGCAAAGTTCCCGAATATTTTTAGAATTGCAGCCATGGTGCATAGCAGATCGGACAATAGGATTCTAGCATGGTCAGTGGTGGTCCTCACTTTTTCCTCCTTAGTTTCTGCAATAAGGTCCTCCCCATTCGACTTTCCGGCAAGGGCCGAGCTGCACTCAGAGCCTTTCTCCGAATCTCAAGGACCGGGATCTCAAGTTGCGTCAGAGCCAGCATGGCCATTATTTAGAGAAGCACCGGCATTTCGAAACGGGAGACAATGCGCTTTTGTCAACAGAACCGAAAACGAATTAGACCATATATGCGACCGAAACTCTGTGCACATTGCGATGACTCTCGATGTGAAATATCTTCGAGGCTCCATGGCTGCCGTTTTCTCCATCTTGAAGCATACGGCGTGCCCGGAGAATGTTATCTTTCACTTCTTTGCTGCAAACCGCGATGAGAAGTTGCGATCTCTCATATTTTCCACCTTCCCTTTCTTGAGATTCAAGGTGTATCACTTCAATGAGGCACTGGTAAACTCGAGGATCTCGCCGTCTGTGCGGCCTGCGTTGGAACACCCATTGAACTATGCGCGCAGTTATTTGTCGGATATCCTGGAGTCGTGCATTCAGCGAGTTATATACTTGGACTCCGATCTTATCGTGGTAGACGACATTGTGAAGCTGTGGGGGACGAAGTTAGGCCCTCATGCCATCGGCGCTCCGGAGTACTGTCATACAAATGTGACGAAATATTTCACTGATGCGTTCTGGAGCAACAGAACCTTGTCTCGCACCTTCGACGGCAAGAAGCCTTGTTATTTCAATACTGGAGTTATGGTGATGGACATGATGAAGTGGAGAACCGAGAATTATCGTGCGGTGATCGAGCAGTGGATGGGAGTGCAGAATAGGACGAGAATATATGATCTGGGTTCGCTGCCCCCATTTTTGCTCGTCTTTGGAGGATCGGTTGAGCCAATTGACCACAGATGGAATCAGCATGGTCTGGGTGGAGATAATCTGGAGGGTAAGTGCAGGCCACTGCATCCAGGTCCCGTGAGTTTGTTGCATTGGAGTGGCAAGGGCAAGCCATGGATCCGAATTGACCAGAGGAAAACATGTCCTGTGGATAGCCTCTGGGCCCCTTATGACCTTCTTCGTCCCTCCGCATTGTCGTACCAATAAGACTGTCTAGGGGTGTTAAGAAGCGAAGGAGAGACTGACTTCAGTTGCAGCAGCATAGATTCTGAGGTTGTAGTTGTACAATATTGCAGAATTAGGGCTTTGTGTCTCGACTGATTGGTCGGGTTCTCACAATTCTTTTCTAACAGATATTTAACAAATAAGTGTGTGAACACGCATACGCACTAACTGTAGGGCATCGTTCACGTAAGTGAAAATGCTGTCTCGAGAGCAGAACCTGGGAAGGATAGTTGGAAGATGTATAATCACATGAGTGGGTTTTGTATATCGTGCCTAAGTTTTGGACACCATAGCAAGCGGTGAATGTGCGCGGGGTTTGTGAAGTGCAAGCCTGCGTGCTGTGGCCCTTAGTCGTGTTTGATGAGTGCTTGTAGCACGAAACTCTGGCTCTTACTTTGAAGAGCTTCATGTCCCTTCTGGCAAAGATGTATAAATTTATGATGGTACCAATGACAAGCATTTCGGCTATCCGTTTCCATTCTATTTCGTATCTGCGCCCTCTTCTTGAGCCTGTATGCCACTGTTCTACCTTCGAGAGTCACTTTTATCCTCGCCTGCCTGTAGGCTTAATTCGGAATAGTCTTGGTCGGGAGTCTGACCTTTTGGACTAATCTCACTCAGCGTTTCACTTGGGGATCTGTCTGCTGAGGACTAGTTGCATATCCGATCAGGTCTTATATTTAAAAACAGGGGATACCCGGCAGGGGCCTGCGAACCTGATGGTCAATCTGTCGGTTGCAGTTTCTAATGGATTGCGGGACCTCATTTGGACGCCAATGGAGGGATCTACCGGGGGCGTGGGATTTGGTGGTGCCTACTGGTACTTGATATGGCCTGCCCCTCCATTCTCATTGTGGCAACAATGCAATCTAGCTCTAATTCTAAATTAGCGAGTAGAGGACCCCGACGTGAATTGCTCTTCAAGATCTTACGCGGACTACGACGCCTGTATTTGTTGGGGTTGCCTTGGTTCGACCTTGAGCATCTTCAGTTTTCAGCTCATTATTTACCACTGATAATCAAATTTGAGTGTATATTTAGAATGAAAACCTCAAATTGGTCCAGGATGCTCAAGAAATGGAAATCTAATTCCTGAAGAATCCTTGTACATTTGGAGCAGAAATTGACAAAATCTGTCATTTTCTAATGCAAATTAGTACAAATGAAAAAATAGTTATTTTTTTGAATTTCAACCTTACCAAATCATTCAGAAAACTACCGCACTATGGAAATGTGATGGTAAATTTTTTTAAAGTTTGACTACATAGATAGTAAGATTTGAAATTTGAAGTTAAAAACAATTTTTTTAATTTTTACCTTTCTTAACCTCTAAAGAAACAAAGGACCCACTTTGGATTTTATGAGAACTCATGGGGGTCTATTGACTTCATAATTTGGAATTGTTTGCATGAGATTTTTAGGAAAAATACTATTCATCATAATCTACATGTGAAGGTTTGTTTCACTTCATTATGTATAAATATTGAAAAAGTTATAAGTTTTATTTTTTCCAATTTTAATGTCAAACGAGGCAACTAAAAATATATTCCAAAAATAGATTAAATATTTTATTTAATTGTATAATTTGATACTATTAAAAAACATTTGAACCTATCAATTTTTAATAATGAGGTGAAAGTTATGAAGAGTTTTATTTCACCAACAATGAATGACGAAAGAATATATGAAGTCATTTTTGGAACTCGATTTTGAAAAGTTTTCAAATAAAAACAAAAACAAAGGATATATGTTGCTTACATAACATTCACTAATCTATAGCTTTGCTACTCTTTCTACAACATAATTATGTAGAATATTCCACATCCCATCAATAGCTATAGGAACACATGACATGAGGCATGACAATGGTGAATAGTATTTAAAAGTAGTCAATGATCAAACAATATTCAAAAGCAAACACTAATCTTGCAATGAAATTTCGTTTCATTTGTGTCAAAAAAAGAAAAAAAAGCAAACACTAGTGTGCTAGATAAACTCTGTAGATGAGGACTCAAGGTAGCCTTTCCAAAGGCTACCTTGCTAATAGAATGTTATGTATTAGAACATTCTCACCATCAAGATCAATAATTCACAATTTCTAGTAAATGTTACTAGGGCTTCACTACTCTCCACGCTACTAGTGATGTCTAATTAAATGTTTTGAGGCCCTAATTGAGCATCAATACCATTTTATATGAATAATTCCATTTTTGTTTTAAAATTGATGGTATTTTCAACTTTTGACTCCAAAAATGAAAATTTTCCACTAATAGAAGACATATAATCACATCTCTAAAAAATAAGTACAAAAATCACATTCATATGTATTTGGAAATGAAGTTTGAAAAAATGGTAAATAGGCTTGTTGTTTGAGGGTTATAAGTCTCTAAACTTCAATTGACATGGAAGTCTTGGTAATTGTGAACTCGTTATCGTGAACTTTAGAGATGTACGTTGACCAATAGCTAGCATTGGACCCTATATTCGTCAATACAAAATCCTCAAAGATCTTGAACCCCATGAGTTGTCTTAAAATCCTTTCAACTCCCATACTTTATTTTTTAGCCTTGGTTTCATAAATTAATTGAACCCCAAAGGTTCTCATTGGTTCCAACACAATCTTTTGAAAAGACACTATGGGCTTTAATTTTAGTCTTGTGACTTTCAAAATTCCATTATTTTTGTTTTAGTTTCATTTTGCCATTTTTATCTTGGCTTTGTTTCAATTCTATTTTGGTGACCCAAAGGCCCCCCATGGTAGCAAAATAGCCCCTATATATGGAAATATAAAAATCCCAAAGGTCACCTCAAGAATTAGCTAAACGAGTTCCGACCTAAAGGTTGTTATTGGAATTAGCAGTTTGTTTTTTCTTTCACCAAGTATCACCTTCTATTTCATAAATTTTTAAAAGATAAATATAAAAGTTTTTTTGGTTAAATTTTTTCTATATATTCTTGACTCATTTTCCAACATATTGGCTAAATTGCACAAGTTCTACCCATGCATATTTCTTCTTTAAGATGTTGAAAGACAAAACTTCACCTTTAGGAAGGGCTAAAAATACCTATTTTTTGAAGTTTAGGCACATTGAACTTGCAATTGGTGGGGATTCTTATTCTAAAATTTTGGGATGTACTTTAACAAGTTAAATGAAAGAATCTATCATTATATTTGTTAATAAAAAAGGATTTTAGCCTTGCTTTGAATACAAACATTTTGAAGCAATTTTGGGTCTTATAATGTATTACAGAAAAGTATTTTAGGATTTAAAGAGGATTAACAAAGTTTCAATGCTCTTAGAATGAGATGTTTGCATTGTTCATAGTTTTATTGACCATTGCTTACAAAATCATATTTGTTATATACTCGTGGGATTACAAAAATGAAAGTGGAATTTTATGAATAAAATTAAAAACCACCTACCTACCCCCCAAAATCACATGGTGTAACTTTTCATTCGAGCACCTTATTGAACAAAATTTATATTCTATGGCAAAGAAGGTTTAACTAGTGTTCTGTATGTCAAAATTTTAAAAACATCCATTCAAATTTGACTTCATTCAAATTTGACTTCATTCAAATTTGACTTCATTCAAATTTGACTTCAAAAGAACCTACTGAGTAAATTTTCAATTGTCCCTTTGAAGGATAATTTACCTTGATGACGCAAAAAAACTTAAAGGTCCTTGCATTCAAAAATTAAATGTACCTTGCTCAAACATAATTGCAACTTTCAAAATGACTCATTTTGATGTTTGGTTTGAGAAAATTAAATATGACAAAAGATATTTTGTTTCATTTTGAAATTTCAAAAATATAAAAATTCATTGAATTATTGCAATTGCAAGCTCTATGTGTTACAATCCACATTACACAATTTTGAGTGATTTTCATTTTCATATTCTTTTCTTAAAAATTTATTATTTTGAGTTTGAATTACAAAATTAATATTTTGCATTTTAACTTTAATTTAAGAAGAAAAAAATCTTGATTATATATAAAATACTTGAATTAGAATAATTTGACTTCTCACCAATTTTTTTGAAAAAATCAATATCTATAGAAGAAGTGATTATCTACTTATGGAAATAAATAAGTGCTAAATTTAGTAGGTTGATAGTGTTAACATAGCTTGAGTCATTGCCAAAGGTGCCTTGGATTTGAAAATAAAATTGTTACTTGAGAAATTTCCACTCTATTCAGAATGACAATGATCCCAAAAGATGTAGCCAAGCCATTCCCCACTTCCAAAAATTGACTTTTAAAAAAAAATCCATGCCCCCCTCCAATGCCCGTTGATTTTGAATATGGGATTTCAGATATAGATACCAAATGAAAATATAGATATGATACCTAAGACGGATATGGATATGAATATGCTTGGATTTATCCCATATGGATTGGGTTGGGCCAAGTCACTCTCAAATTCCAAAAAGGGAGGTTGATGGTTAGGATTTAGGTGGGATGGAGGCTTAGGAAAAATATTATTTAAATTGAGTACATTGTGAGGAAGTTGAAGTTAAAATTGAAATTTCCTCAAACAATATACTCAAAAGATGTAGTAACTGCAATAGATCACATTGTAACTTGTTACTTGTACCTTGTTAAGAAAATTCAAATTAATTGGACTGTTTTTGTTGTACTTTCCAATTTAGTTCTAAATGTTTTCTACTTTAATATAAATAACAATCAAGTAAAAATATGAAGCACTTTTGTGTCACTTTTTCCTCATGTTGTGGGATACACAAAAAAAATTCATAAAAAGTAAAAAAGTAAACTCCACTTTTATTAAAGTGTTCTAAGGACGTTGGAACATATGACGAAAGCTTTGGATCATTCTATTTTGATTGATAAAATGAAAAGTATTACAAATTTCATGTTGCAAACAATCATTGCATTGATTTGCTAAAATCTGAAGTCTTTTTTTGAACCCAAGTTTTTATTTTTTTCAAAAATATTAAGAGCAAAGGGTTTTGATTTTTACTACAGCATTATCCCTTTGGACTTGGCAATTTCAATTATTTTTTGAGTTACAAGCAATTTAGTGTTCCTAAAGAACAAAGACAATAATTAAGGTTTCTTCAAGCTGGTCATGACCTTGAAAATTCACAAAAGATATAAAATTTCTCCAAGAAATATTATTATCTTCTTCTAGAATGTTTATAAATTCTATTTGCACTACAACAAAAGTAGTGTTTTATGACTACAAAATATGATTGTAGTGAGTTATAAAATCAAAAAATATGACTCACGCAGAAATCACTATAAATGATTCGGAACATGATTGGGTTCAATCATTACCGACGAGTTGCTTTGGACATCAGTTATATTTTGAGTCATATAGGTTGGGGGTATAATTAGCTATAATTAGTCTTTTTATTTTGCCAACTTGGCATATACGTTGACTATCCTTGGGGGCTTGACTTTTTCTTGAGCTACTCGGGCAAAGAAAAAAAAACCTACGTGGCATATAACTCCGTTTAGTCATATTCTTGGCTAACATGGAATACTACTGTGGTGAATCATGTTTCAATTTGATTGACGTAGAATATAACTACAATGAGTCATGTTTTGGCTGACATGGAATATGACTGCAATGAGTCATATTTTTTGTTGATGTGGAATATGACTGTGATGAGTCATTTTTTTGGTTGATGTAAATTGTGGAATATCACTCTTATGAGTCATATTTTTTGCTATGTGGAAAATAACTCTCATGAGTCATATTTTTGAATGATGTAGAACATGAATATAACTCATGTGAATCATATTCTTTGCTAATGTGAAATATGATTCTTATGAGTTATATTTTTAATTGACATGGTAGTTAATGTGAATGTCATTAGTAATTTTATGACTAATTGTAGTTATATTTTGGGATGTGTAAGGTTACATTTTGACACACATAAGTATGAGCATTATATGACGATAACTAATTATATTTTGGCCAACATATATTGTAAAATGTAACTCAAGCCAATGATATTTTGGATAATTGAGAGTCATATTTTTTAAATTTGTTTGTAATTTGTGATTGGAGTGATTGAGGTCCAAAATAGCTTTAATTACAAACTACAATTACATTTTTCATGCATTTCAAATGGACATGACACATTGCAATTATACATCAAGATGATTTAACAATTGAAGAAAACCCTTTATGAAGTTAAAAACACATACACATGATTTTAAAGATATACATGAGACAATCATATTGGAGAGGGAGAATGCAAGAAGGAATGCAACCCTCTTCATTAACATTTATTAGCCAACAATATAAAACATATATATCATAATTAATCATTTACAAAATCCAATAGGGCTTATATTCCTTATAATAATGTGAAGATGGTTCTATTGGGTTGCAAGTAGCCTCCAACAACTTTGCTTCAACTTTTGGTGTTTGCATGTACAATTAAAGAAATGAAAGGTCAATTTTTAGTGAATGAATAACAAAGCTCAACTTTCTAAGGTTTACAACAACACAAAATATGTAGCACAAGTTTAGAGTAGGAAGAATAAAAATGGTAATGAAGGAAAGAAGAAAAAAAAATGGCAAGTGCTAAAAGATAACAACAAATAAGAGTTAAGATGCAACAAGAAATAACAAGAAGAAACAACTAAGAAGTAAGAAGAAACAACAAAAAGAAACAAGAAATAAGAACTAAAAAGCAATAAGAAGAAACAAAAAACAAGAAATCTGAAGAAGAAAGAGTTATTATGCAAGAAGAAACAAGATCCATAACTAAAAAAAAACAAGAAGCAAGAGCTAAGATGCAACAAGAACTAAAATGCAACAAAAATCAACAACTAAGAAGCAAAAAACAACAAGTAACAAGGAAGAGCTAAGAGACAATAAAAAAAAAACTAAGAAGCAAAAACTAAGAAGTAACAACAAGGAAGAGCTAAGAGACAACAAAAGGCAAGGAAGAAGAGCCAAGAGAAGTGGCAACTAGGGTTTCAAAACTTAAAAAAGTGGTGATTAGGTTTGAAAATTTAAAAAAAGAATTGGCTAAGATTTCAAAATTTTAAACAATGACTTGTTCATATTTTTTTTGGATTGCCCATATTTTTTGGGGGCTACCTGAAAATTAAAAAATGTCACTCCTATATAAATATGACTAGAAATATGACTCAATGTTCTCCAAACATATTCCCTACGTTCTCTATAAAATACTTTGGTGTTCCCAATGGGTGTATAATATATGCTTGTGAAGTACAAGGCCCAAAAATGACTAGTAGTCATATTTCTCCCCAAGGTGTTGGCATGAAGAATATGACTGTGACCTCAATCATATTTTTGTAGTCATAAAATATTGTTTTTGTTGTAGTGTTGTCTACAATTTAAAAAATAATCCCTAATTATAATTTGACTCGGGGTATCTATGTAGATCAAATCAACTTTAGTGAATGATATTGGGACTTTTGAGTGGCAAGATGCTAAATCCTACATTTGAAGGTAGGCCCAATCAATGTAGCCTAACATGGTTCCCAGACTAGACCACAAGATTTGGATTGCGACTTGCAAGATTGCGCCACCACCAAAACAGAGGATGCCATCAACCACCCACATCTTTTATAGGATAGTGGGGTTAAGGCTTAGGGTGATGAATTAGGGTTTGAGGATTTTTTTCAAAAGAAGTAAGAGCAATTTAGTGTCTTGTAGCCTAATTTCCATATCCCATATGGATTGTTTTTACCTCCTACCACCCCTCATGTATGTAAAGAGCTTGTCTTCTCAATTCTAAATGTAAATAATGAATGGCTTTTGAAGAAAAGTGAGGCAGATGTAACGTCATGCCATATCAATGTAGGTTTATTTCAAATGGATGATTTAACGTCTTGCAAAGATAGACAACAAGTAAACAACTTCTTCAACTTCTACTAAAACAACATTTTGTGACACAATTCAAACCACATTTTTTGAAGTTTTTGTAGAACATATGAAGTTCCACCCACGTTTGTCTTCTAACCTTGTACTTCATAACAATTTAATTATTCTACAGGTCCCACACAAAATGAACACTTCAGTTGTTTTAGGATTACTTATTTAAATTTCATTTAGGGGGGCCTACTACTTATACGTCCCTATAAGAACTTTGAAAAATGTTGTTTGAATCGTGCCACAAAATGTTGTTTTAGTAGAAGTTGAAGAAGTTGTTTGCATGTTGTCTTCTTTGCAAGACATTAAATCGTCCATTTGAAATAGGCCTACATTGATGTAGTATGATGTTACAATTGATGTAGTATGATGTTACATCTACCTCACTTTCCTTCAAAAGTCATTCATTATTTGCATTTAGAATTGAAAAGATTAGTTTATTTTATATACATGAGGGGTGGTAGGAAGTAAAACAACCCATATGGGATATGTAAATTAGACTACAAGACACTAAGTTGCTCTTACTTTTTATTTAAATCCTCAAACCCGAATATGTTGCCCTAAGCCCTAACCCCGCCGCCCTTCAAAGGACATGGGTGGTTAGCAATGTCCTTTTGTTTCAACAATGGCACAGTCTTGCAAAGTTGTGTTTCTATGGGTTTGTGGTCTTGCACCCGCGCACTCAGCCATGTCCCGAGGTCTAGGCTGGGGACCACCTTTGAGTGCAGGATTTAGTGTGAGTGACCTTGCTTGTCAGTAATACTGAGTCACTGCTCAGGTCCGTCCTCCTTGATCCCACTCAGTAAGCATATGAGATTTCCTCATGCAAGTCCTTTGTAAGTTAACCCAGGCAACTGACAGGAGGTATGCTCCATATCCTGTGAAATTTGCTCAGCTGTATTCAATGGAACAGATCAATGACCTGCATGAGCAGATAAATGAGCTGCCAGCAGGAGACGGATGGAGATGACGAAGCTTACAGCAATCTTGATGGAAGTTAATGTAGTCGGGCCCATGCTCTAAAAGCAATCATGACACAGGGGTATATTTTGCTTTCTTCAATGTATCAACACTGTACATTTCAGGAGATGGTCCCTTTTAGTAACCCCTGCATTTCAACTTAAAAAATTTGTAACTAATTCCATGAAGGTCTAAAAAATATGAAACAACTTAGACTACATGCCAATTCCATTTTTCTTCCTACCAAAATTTACTGAAAATTGATTCAAGGAGTTTAACTTCCTTTAAAATGCAATCAGCTCTTAAAGGGTTGCTTCGAGAGCCTCCTACCTTACCTATACTGAAAAGATGATAAGTAATACGGTATTCCAAGGAAGTTGGTAACCAGAAATTCTGAGAGCCATCCCTGGTCTCCAGAAAGGCTACTGTATGCATCATACTGTATCATTGGAGGATACTTTTTCATGGCAAGAGACCAGGAGGGTGGGCAAGAAGACTTCAAAACAAGGCCATCTGTGGAGCTCCTCCTTTTCAGGTCCAATCTGGTCAGAACAGAGGACTTGTCTTGCTGGAAGGCCGTTAAGTTATACGAAGTTTCTATCCCCTGAAAAGAGACATACATAGATCTTATCTATTAAATAACCACCCCCCACAAATCAAAAATAAATAAGCAAAACACCTGATTCGCCCACCCATCCCCAAAATCAAACAACTTTGATATGGGTACGATATATGGAATATCTTTAGATATACTACACCTAATACTTATACGATATGACATTAGGATACATGTACAAGATATGGGATACAATTGTTAATCCCATATCAACTAAAAATTGCTTGTTCAAAAAAATATACATATGCGGGGTAATGAAAAGGTATTGTAATTCTCTCACTTATTAAGTGAAGAGGTAAAGTGAAGTGCATTCAATCACTAAACTAATGTTTAGTTAAAGAAAAATTGGGGATGTTGGAACAAGGTAACAAGGGGCTATAATTGCCATTTTGACCTAACATCCATCATACATGTGCCATCCCAAATTTGTTGCAATAGTATTTTGTCTTAAATGTTGATGAATTAGTGGCAAATGCTTTTTTTGTGAATTGAATAAGTAGCCAACTAACTAATCCCTCTCCTAGACTGTAGCCTCCATTGCTTTCCCCATTTACTTTGGAGCATTGTAAGTTAGATTTGAAGAGGGGTGGGTCTCACTAGCATTCAAGCAAAGATTAAATTTTATAATAAAATAATTAGAGGCTCCATCGAGTGAAAGAAGTGGGCTAATGGGCTATATGCATGCATCCAATTTTAGCTTTGCCACTAATGTTTAGAAAAAAATGATTTAATCATGAGGCTATGCATGTTCTTTCAAGTTTATTAAATGACTACATAAATTCATGATTTAGGAGCCAATATGGTGACAAATTCCAAAAAAAACAGTACACACTTGAAGTGATGAAAACATGGACCAAAGGAAAGTGGTTTCTTTATTCAATCAAGCAAATCAAAACATGAGAGTGGAATAACTATTGTTGTCATCCACAAGTCCATGGACTTTGTAGCTAATAACAATAATTGAGGTCATGGAGATAATGAGGCATTCAAATATGCCTCCTTAATAAATGCTAGAAAAAACACACTTATGCACCAACTATATCACATCTTAACCACATAAAGTAGTATGTTGTTAAATGGCACCTGACCTTAAAGCGCCATCTAGAAGGTTTGTACATTTCAAATTTCAATTATGTACCTATTTGGATGGAGCGCTTTCAGAAATGAACTTTGACCCTTAATAACTTTTGCATACAATATCCAAATGTGGCGTTCTTTGGTGCATTGGAACCTCTTTTCACTTGTCAACATGAATATGTGAAAATTTGACCAGTTTCATAATAGCAACTAGGCTCAGTAGTAAAAAGTGACGGTTTTGGGTGTACCCACCTTATCCTTCCAATGAGGGATATTTTTTCAAAGAGAGAAGTTTGAAGTATAAAAAATATATAATTCAATAACTTTTTTACCATGTAATCAAAAGTTACGAAAATTGTTGCGCCTTAAAGCTACTCCTTGACTACATGTTGAGTGAAAATTTCAAAAAAATAAAATAAAATTCCATTCTTAGTGAGCTGCCTAAATTTTCTATGTTGCTTTCTACTTGTTATTTTCTATGACAAAAACAATCCTATCCTATTATATCTATTTGTAATTTATGTGATTTTTCAATGAGTGAAGAACACAATTATAACCAATTTTCTCAGTACGTTGATTTGTTCTAATAGTGTGTGTGACACAAATTTACCAAAGGCACCCTTTTTTGAATTCATATAGCCTGGTTGAATTTTTTTGGCATTGTACCCATTTCCTTGAGAATTGTCCTCTCCTCCAAATCATGTCCAATTCTGAAGTGAAGTCTGCATGATTGCCCTGATGGATACCGATTTTTGTTGAGCATCTCTGAAAGAGAGAAAGAGCTTGCACCTTTGGGTGAGTTGCATGACTTTAGAGTCTATGGTACTCATTTGGGACAGTACTCCCCCACCAAGGCTGGCTGCGAGTTGGGCTTGAATTAGTGTACCTGATTTGTGCACTCACTCACTGTGGCCATTCTCTATTATCACATTTAGATGAAATATACTAAGGTAGGCCAGTTTATGGTGCTCTAAAAGCAATCACTACCACATAGGTATATCTTGTTTTCTTCAATGCACCAACAATGTACGTTTCTTCAAGAGGTGGTCGCTTTTTATTCACCACAGCGTTTCAACTTCCAAAATTTATAACTAATTTCACAAAGGTCCAAAAAATATGAACCACTTGGATTAGATGCAAACTCCATTTTTATTCTTATGAAAATTTACTGAAAATTGTTTTGAGAACTTCAGCTTCCCCCAAATGCAATCAGCTCTTAAAAGGTTGCTTTAAGAGCCGACTATGTTAAGTTAATGGCCATTGCAATGGCCATTGCAAGAAGCCAAGTGGACAGAACAGTCAATGTCCCCATGTGGGTGATAATCATTGTTGGAGGCCGTAACTTCATGGGTTGGGTTCATGAAGGATGCATTGTGCCCATTTTCTTGAGACTGGGGAGTCTGCACTGGAAGTCCATTCTTCTGGATCCATGGCCTTTCAAGATTTACATTAAGATTGTGGATGTGGGGGAAGTTAAAGACAAGATAACTTACAGTACTGTAGTTCTTCAGTGCCAATGAATTCTGTTTGAATTTATGAAAGTTCGTCTTTCTGGAGGTTTCCACTCATGGGTATGGTAAGGTATACCTATGGATATCTTGTGTTATTCCAAAGTGCCGGCCTTGCTTGCTAAAGTGTGGAGGAAGACTTTGCCCAGCTGGTCAGCACTCAGCACAGTCTTGACATGTGGAGGGTCCCATTGGAGAGGAATGTTTGATTGAAGAGAAAGTGCAGTCAAGGAAGTAAATAACTTTTCCAATTGTACAGTACTGTACTGTACAGATCATGTAGCCAGGAAGGTCCAAAGTCTCCTCATCATGGAGTTTCTACTGTATAAAATGGTATTGGAAAAAAGAGGCTTTGCGCCAAGGAAAAAAAAGGCCAGTGCCAACAGCTAAGTTGAAACAACTGACTGCTGGGTGTGGCCGGCATGATTGAGCAAGCTCAAAAGAAAAGGGAAAACAAAAGAACTGAAGGTGGGACTCCAGGCAGACCCCAAATCACCCCAACCCCAAACTTCCGGATCCAATCCCGCCCCTGCATCCTAATGGAAAGTAGGGTATGGACACTGGACACCTCCTCTTATCAGAAATGAGACACCTACCTTTGGACCAAGAAACATCACTTTTTATTTTACAGAGAATGAGTACATAAGATGTACACAATCATAGTCATAATAGCAGATGGATGAGAGCCTACTATCGGTATCCGGTGCACCTAGAGAGAAGACTTTGAAAATTCAAAACTTATTCATATGGTATGAAAGTAATGTATGTTAACCCTTAAAGGACCCTCACTATATTTTCATCAAAAACGCTCCAAAACTGCCATTTCTAGTACAACTATCAAAATTTTGAAAAAAAACTTTTTTTGACATATCTAACCTTAGGATCTTGTATTATATAATATCAAAAACATTTGGTAAAAATTTCAGACATTTCCACCGGGTGGATTGCAAGATATAAGCATTCAAATTAACTAAAATCATTTTTTTTACCCTACGAAAAGCAGGGCAGCTGCACTTCAGAAGCTCACATTTCTATGAAAAAATGACCTAAATGGTGGTGCTTCTTTGGATTTGTTTTCCTAGACAAGTTGGCCACATGATTGAAAAATTTCAGATCATTTGGAATAATACATATAGGGAAAAAATAGTAAGTAGGTAGTATTAGAGAATGATTAAAAATACTAAATTATTTACAATTTAAATATGGAATTGAAAATTTCTAATGCTAATGGTTGAAATGTTGTAATAATGTATCTGCATCCTAAGATTTTATTTTTTTCCAAAAATATTGAAAATTGGGTAAGATAAAGGATTTCAAAGTTTATTTTAGAGTAGGAAATCCAAAACTGCCCACAAACAAAAAATCCTCACAACTTTTGACTCATTGATCAAAATGGAATGATTCAAAGCTTTTCATGTATATAAAACTCTAGAAAATCAATTCCAAATTTTTGTTTCTGAAAAAAGTGATTTTTTTTATCTGCCCGAACTGCCCTGTCAATGAAAAAAGTAACATATTAGGCTATAACCTTTGACTCGTATTTCCAAATGTCATGAAATTTGGTGTATATGAAAGATCTTTCTCGCCCCCACATTCTATTAAAATTCCAGCCCCAAATATGAAAATCTCCGCTCGTAGGTACCTACCCAAAATTTCTATATAGCCAAAAAACACAATCCGGTCCTTTAGGGATTAAAGTCCATTGGAATCCACTTTCAATTGCCAATAAGATTTAATAAACACAATATCTGTTTCATAATAGTAAGCATGCATAGTTTTAATTAGTGACAATTATAGGTTCGTACACTTTAGTGAAAATTGTATAAGGATTTGCATTAAATAACTCAGTGTGAAATTGAAGTTAAATAGGTTGGAATCGGGTAAAAAAATCACTCTTTATAACTTCAATGAAAACCACTATGCAATTACTATACATGAAAAAAGGTTTATTCATTATTCCACAACTATTTCAGATTACCGTTGCAAGATGTAGGGATTTAGAATCCAAATAGACAAGAAGAATGCCCTAAGGGATAACAATGGGAAGCTCATAGGTGTTTTGCTTTGACCTCATGTGATGCATCTTTTTTTTCTATCTCAATGATGAGTTGACCAATAAATATGTGGAAATTCCTTGGATTTGTCATTATATTTTAAAAATAATTGTGAATTCAACTAAATATGTACAACAAAGAAGCCAACATCAATGAGTCATCCTACCTTACTAAGATAATTGCACCTAATTGTAATGTGTTTACAAAAGTGTTTCATTCATATTCTTGCCTAAAATATAAGCCAAATGAACAATCAAAAGAACCAAGGGTCAATTTTGGTTTCACCTATTTTTAGACTACAAATTTATGAACTATAAGTTCTAAACTTATAATTTAAAAATTAAATTTCAACTTTCTAAATTTATAATTCATAGCCTTCAAGAATTTAACATTATAAAATATCAACATTTCAAAATTGTAAAATCTTCAATATTTTTGTTACTGGTGACATGAAGAACATTGGAGCCTTAATTTGCATACTATACTTTTGCAAATTTATTAAATGTATAAAATTAAAACTAAATTTGAGTGATGACCTTTAAGTCCGTATTACAGCTAATTGTTCATTTTTTAGTAACCTTGGGTCTTTTTGAGGTGGAGGTGCATGACATTCTTGTAAGCAACATTTTTTCCTTGCAATACCAAACTATAACCATAGCCAATGCATGATACCAAAATTTAAAAAGATTGTTCTACTTTTGCCATAGTTATAGGAAGATTGCTATTATATGAGCCTAAGAGTGTGAGCCCATGAACCTAAAAGACTATACACCTATATTATAGAAACCTTTCATAAAAATAATATAACTATATTATAGATATCTATATTGTATGTGTTTATATTATAATCACCTTCAATGGTCGTAGAATATTTACTTAAATGTATGTTCAAGGTTCACATGCTCACAGTTTCATGCTCACACACTAGTATTGTTGCAACTCTATTATTTTGAAGCTACAAGTATGTTGAGTTTTGCTTATCATTTCATTTATTGTTTCATTTACAATGCATAAGGGCTTTGCCCTTTGAAGTTCATTACTTTTATCTAGAATGCATCATATCATAAGTATGTTCCATTAAATTAGATCATATTTTTTTGCAATATTATAAATTTGTAAATTCAAATTTGTAAATTCAAAATAAAATAACATTACAAATTCATAATTTTTAAAGAAATTTGTTATAATTTTTTTTAAAGAAATGCAAATGAAGTTATTTTTATAGTGTGGAGAGAAATAGAGCCCTAATTTGCAAATTTATAATTGTAATTTTTTAATAATAAATTTGAATATATTTTTATTTTTATTGATTGTTATTTCCTTTAATAATAAAGAGAATGAAAACCCTCTTTTGAATCTTATGCCAAAAAACTTACAAATTATAAATTTTCTTTAGAGATATGTTAAATTTTGAAGCTTTAACTTCAAAATTGCACAAAATTGCAACAAATTTTCAGAATATTATTTAATCTATTTCTACCCGATAATAGAAAATCTTTTGAAATTGACAATCATTATTGTTGAAGTACATCCTTCCCCTTAGAAAGGATCTCAATTGGGTTTTAAACTCCCTTTCAAAATCCAATTTCGATGCTTTTTCTTCTTTTTATTTTTGAAACAAACAAAATGAAATTTCATTGCTACGGGTCAAGTACAAAACCGCTAGCCACATTTGATGCTTCTTATTAAAATTCTATTGTTGGTGTGTAATCTACATAGTTCAAATCCACATTGGTAGGACCGACCAACATATTGGAATTGAGTGATTATATCAATTGACTATCTAGACATTTTCTATAAGGTGAACTTGCCCATTAAGGTAGTCTGCTCTTAAAGCGACCATTTAAGAGTTGATTATCATTTTCAGAGAAGCTAAACTCCTTAAATTAATTTTCAATAAATTTTTATAGGAAGAAAAAATGAATTGACATCTAACCCAAGTTGTTTCATATTTTTTGGACCTCCGAGGAATTAGTTACAAATTTTTGAAGTTGAAATGCAGTGGTCAGTAAAAAGCAACCACCTACTGGAATGTACACTTTTGGTACATTGAAGAAAGCAAACTGTACCTCTGCATCATGATCACATTTAGAGCACAGGCGTTTTTAGAGCATACTACCTTACGTTCCTCATTCCAATTCCGCCCTCACGGGCGTGTGGTGTATGTTTTCCTTGTCCATTGGATCCATAAGGACAGTAATAGTCTGGTTTACCACTTTACCTTCCCTTACGAAATTCCATCTCTCTGTCATCAGCTCCATCTCCACTTCTGTGACATAAGCATACATTCCACTGTTTCAAATATCATGCAGAATCTCAATTATTGCCAGGACCTGCTCAAACATGACGTTACCTTGCTTTCCCATTGAATGACTCAAGCTCAAGCTTACCACCTAGTCACCTACTGAACTGTGTTATCCAGTTCTCAGAATCTTTGGAACTGGCATGGGAACGTGAGCCCACCCTAGCTGAGCTGAGCTGCCTGTGGGTTGCCTGATACAGTCAACATTGGTGGAAATTATTTGCTAAATTCTTTCAGTTACCACTCATACCCAAGTATTGACTTTCAATTTAACAAAGAATACCAGAGGGGGCCAAAACACAACTCCTTACACAATCAATGTGCTCAGAAGATGATGCATCTTACATCTCCTGTCAATCCCACACACCCATGGCTGAATAAACAGGAGTTGTTGATTATACCTGGGAAAAGGCCCCCCTTTCTTTGCCCGTTGATCACGTTTGGAAAAAGTAAAGAAGAACCATTGATTTGATTGTTGATCTGGCCGTTGATTTGAATACAAAAGTACACACAAAAATACATATGAAAATCATTAACCCATATTGTTTGCTGATGAGATTCATTCAGGAAAATACAAAGAGGGGTGAGGTGGAAAAATTAACTAGGAGAATGGCCTGGAGATGGTGGGAGAATTCATATACATATATAGGAATTGACCCATACTTGATCACTTAAGCAATTATGCATATTTGGAGCATAGATTTTTTTAGTGCCAAATTTTCCTCATGTAGAGAAATAGGATTTGGAAGGATTGCATATTTTTCCAGAATTTTATTACACAAAACGTAATTACTATGAATTTTTTAGTAAAAGATTCTCTTTGACCTACAATGGTGATATTGGCTGATTGCAAAATTGACCAAGGGCCGGTTGCAATATTCACAACCTTGTAGCCAATCATAATGTGCTAGAATTGCTCCTTGAACTCTACAAATTACAACAATCTATGGTTGGGATTACAACAATCTATTGGTTAGGAATAGGAGGGTGATCAAATATAGGTCGACTACCTTATGTATATGTATTCATATGGAAGGCTTGTATATAAATCCAAGGAGGGGCATATAAATCAAAATTAATAATTAACCACATGAGTGAGTCTTCTAAAATGACTATCCATTCAAAAGACAAGTTACACTACTACATCACATACAATTTGAAGGAAGGAAAGGAAAACAAGTAGAACTCCATAAAATGGATCACTTAAGTTACATTGAATAATAGAATTAGGTTGCATGTCACTAATTTCTCGAAATTATACACTATATAAATATGTACTTCACTTTAGAAGGATGCATCAATCCATGTGTGTTGTATGGGTTGGTGCACTGGTTCATGGTCCAAGTTTAGAGTGTTGCATGTGCCTCCATGTGGATAAGCACTGAGTCACAAGGTAACTTTTTGAGTAAGGCAACCCATTTTCACCAGGGTTGCTATCGTACGAGCTTGGGAGCGGGAGCCCGTGAGTAGGAAGTTTTTGTGATGGAAAAACATGTGTAAGAATTCGTATTTGATGAAAAAATATGTGACAAATCCATGACCGTGGACTTTGGGACAACTAAAGCTTTATGACTGTGGATTTAGAAAACATTTGAGGTTATATAAGTTTAGGGTCATTTGTGGACATTTAGAGGCATTTCCATTTTTGTTTGAGAACATGTTCAATATAAACCGGATATTAATGTGTTTAGGGATTTAGCTAGTGGTGTAGGAATAGAAGGAAAAGAAATGAACTCAAGATGTATGCACCCCTTCACTAGAAGGATCTTGTGTTTTCTTTGTTTTCTTGTGTCGAAGTTAACAAATTTTGTTAGACATCCCATGTAACAACCCTTGTTTTTATGTCAACAATGATGTCCACTGTAACATGGAGATGGTATAGTGGACATCATTGTTGATATAAAAACAACGATTGTTACATTGTATGTCCAACAAAATCCGTCAACTTTGATGCGAGGTCCTTCTAGTGCTTTCCTTCCACTATTGATAATTTACCATTGAAGTTCTTTTTTCATTATTTTTATTTTTTATTTTTGTCATTCCACTACTTACTACTTACCAAAAAGACTCATTTAGCCTCATTTTATTCCATTTTTTTCCCCACTACTCAATAATTACCACCACAATTTAGGGTCAACTCCAATTTCTTCCATCCCATGTTTTTTTCCTACTGCAGAGAACTTATCAATGGAAGGAGTTCTTATTTCATTCCATTATTATTCCAATTCCATTTATTGGCCACTACTCAATATTTCGCAATAGAGAATTTATTTAACCTCATTTTCTCCATTTTTTTTTCCAATACTAACTACACTACAAGGGGAATTTTGTCCGTAGTGACAAATACTTGACAGAAATTTGTCAAATGCTCTGTCAATTAGGACATGTTGATTCAGACGTCGAATTAATAGATTTTTGTCATTTGTTAGTCAATTTAGACAGCCAATCGTCAAATTTCTATTAAAGTAGTGTCGGGATATTTCATGGTTCAAGAAGACATTTCTATCCTGATATTCAACCGCATTGTGAAAAAACCAATTTTAAATTCAATTTGAATTTCTTTTAATTCCCAACACTGAACCCAAATGCTAATCCAAATTCATACCACACTCATGCCATACTCATACCACACTTACTCCCCCACCCCTTTTGTAATTTTAGATGGATAATGCTTTGACAATCGATTTGGGACAATGGATTTGTATGGATAGTAAAGATTAGATGCTTTGAATGGATCAACGGCTGATGGTTTTTGTTTCAACATTTGATCTGATGGCAAAGCAGGAGCCAGTTTTTTTTCAAATTCAATCTGACGATAGAAGATTTCCCAAATCCCAATGGGGTTGGAGGGAACCTCAGGGCTAAACTTTTTTTTCATCGGATAGTCAAGAAAATTGATGATTTTTTGGTTCAAATTGTTTCTAAACAACGAATTAATTAAGCTTTACCATTTAAAATATTACTAATCAAAATCCGGCTTCACATTCAAATCTACCTTCTAAAGCCTCTCACTGCAAATGAATTGAGAAGAGAAGACAAGCACTTTATACAAGAAGGATAGTAGTAGGTAAAACAACTCATATGGGAGATATATGAATTGGGATTAGTAGGATCTCAACCGTTTATATTTAACTCAAAAGCAGGAATTTTGTTCAAAGTGAAATTTCAGACCTCATTTAGGCATAGTAGAATATTTTTTTTCAAAAAACTTTAGACTAAGAAAAGTTGGAAAATAAATTTAAGTTTCACCTCCAAAAATCCATTTTAGATTTAGATCCTTCAATCAAAAGTTATGAACAAAATTTAGAGAGGATTTGGAAGGGACATTATTTTTTTACATTGTTTTTGAATTTTGTCTATACTTTTTATTGGAGTATCTAAATCTGAAAAAGACTTTTGGAGATGAAACTTTAATTTATTTCCCCACTTTTTTAGTCTAAAGTTTTCTAAAAAAAATTATTCTACCATGCCTAAATGAGGTCTAAAATTTCCACTTTGAACAAAATTCCTATGTTTTGACAATGAGTGATCAAGCTCTCATCTTCAAATTATCCCATAGTTTTTGAGAATTCTTGATAGACAATACGTTTCACTATAAAAAACAACCTCTCTACCCTCCAATCTCACAAACTTTATTTGCCTAAATTATGAATTTGGCCACCAACAGTAATTCCATATTCGTGTTGGTCCTCAAAGGACTTCAAATAGTATCTGTCGTACGTGCAGTACGGTAGTAAGCGCTCTTAGCCACAACCACGTGGTAAGATGACATGGAATATCGTCCCAGAGAACCCCAGAGGGTGCTTAAAACTCCTTTTATCCGGTTTAATGATAAATCCCTCCAAATCTCACTCCTCTCCCGGATTCTACTACATTCCAGACTCACTATTGGATCCGGATCTCCCCCGTCACCAGATTCGTAACTCCCAACCGGTTTGTTGTACCTCTGTTTTACCCTTAGAGTGTCTTCACTTGCTCTTTTACGAGGGGTAGGGACATCACCACTCCTTGTTCTCATACAAACTCTAACCTCCTAATGACACAAACATACAAATACTTTCTGTTATAAACAAGGTCCGAACTGGTCCACTCTCTCGGAATACTTACTCCAAGAGTAGGTCACTAAGAATACAACCTGTCCCTCCTCACTACAATGACAGATACAGAACCACCCGGAAACTGAGAGGGGGTCCGGTACTAGGGCTTAGACTTGATCCGTAGGTCGGCAGACCTTCTGGGTTAGCGGGGGTTTTCCACATGCGGTTGCTTATCTCCGCACGGAACCCTCCCCAGCCTTCCGGACTCGCACCTACACCACTAACTCCGGATCACCGTTCTGGTGATTTAAAAGTATCACGCACAACTCCTCCTTCACAAATTCTAAGTTCCTTCCCTAGACTCATTCTGTTACTAGATCCGGTAGAACCTTGAATCCGGATTCCTTCTTACCACCTTTCTACTCTTCAACCCAAACCTTCAAATGTGCTCCCAACACCCTTAGACACACAAGTAAAAGCAAAGCAAGGACACACATGAAAAACTCAGACAATGAGTGAAAAGACAGATAATACAAAAATATATTACTGTTCAAAATGGAATAGCAAGAAAAGGAATGAGGGACCACATGCGGGCCCTCCCTTTTAAAACAAAAATACATACCGGAAATCACGCGATAAGAATCGCTCCGTCCAATTCTAAACTGCCTTGAAAATCCGGGAGGATCAGATAAGAGAAAAAAGCCTAAAAATTCAGGATCCGGGTTTCTATATGAAGACCCGGATTCCGGTTTTACAAAATAAACAACTCCTAAAACAACTAGTCAACTTTAAATTATCTATTTATCCTTCCTCTGTTTCTTGGAACTACTATCGAATCCTAACTGCACACGGGTGTTTGGCTTCCCTTGTGGTGTCCGGATGGATGCCCGGGTGATGATCAAGGTCTTCCGAGGTGGGGGACTATCGAACTCAGTATCATCCGTGTGTACCAAGGATTTATCCGCCTTGTCGAGAGATTTTGGATGTTCCTCCACCTCCTCCGATAGCAAATTGATGTGGATAGGATCCGGTTTGGAAGAGGAGTTGGGTAGAGGAGTCTGTATATCCTCGAACTGTTCCGGATGTGTGCATGCCGGATTCTGCACGAGTTCAATCCAAGCATCCACGTTACTCCGGACTTGCATCCCCGTATCCGGAAGAGTTGCGCTCTTTCCTCTAGTCATGATGTTGATCAGAGATCCAAATTATCTGGAATGTTTTACTGGTGAGACTTTCGAATGGATCATTGGGGTTCTGATGATGTCCGGAAGTTCCGAAAAGCCGCCAAAGTCCAGTGGCTTGTTCGGATCCATCGTTGCCGCTAGTGCCCGGAACTCCTTCAGAGAAGTTTCTATCCGGCCAGCCATCTCCACCATAACCCGGACGATCTTGGTGTTGGTAAGTGGTCCTGAAGATTTCTTCATCTCCTCGTATAAGGTTGCCTTGGCATACATGTCTGCTGGGCTCACGATCCACCGTTGGAAGGTATGCAATACCTGGTAGGATTTTTGGATTGCTTGCTATGACTAGTACAGCTCCCCTTCCGTCCTGTTGAGCTTGGAAGTTAGTTCCTCCCGCTGCTTCTGCAGGTTCTGGACTTCCGTCTTCAGGTCGTCCCACTCCTTCACCTAAAGTTGCGCTTTGAGCGCTTCCATCAGCTTTTCCGGATCGCACTACAAGACTTCTGCTGACCCTAACACAATGTCGGCGAGCCGGTCGTGGTACATCTTGGCGGTCCGGATCTATTGAGATTACAAAGTACTTCAATGGAAGAAAGGCTTTACTTAGATGGTAGGAAGATACCAAACCCCATGAGTGGGTGGAACATAAGGTAGAAGCCTTTCACTAGTTATCCACATACATTATGGGATAACTAACCACCATGGGCTGCCTTTGACTACAAGCAATACCTATTGAGATTACAAAGTATTCAATGGAAGAAAGGCTTTACTTAGATGGTAGGAAGATACCAAATCCCTTGAGTGGGTTGAACATAAGGTAGAAGCCTTTCACTAGTTATCCACATACATTATGGGATAACTAAACACCATGGGCTGCCTTTGACTACAAGCAATACCCAAGAGACTCTAAGTCTAACTAAGAGTCTAACACTACTCCTAGGGCTGAATGTACATAGTCTACAACAATATGTACATGATCTTCAACACTCCCACTTTGCAAGTGGTCAAAGGCTCGAAGGCCCATCTTCTCAATCAAGTTTTGGTGTTGTGGCTTCCCAAGGGACTTGGTCAGCACATCAGCAACCATAGCTTGGGTAGGCACATACTTGAGCTCAATCACCTCAGCCTCCACTCGTTCACGAATGAAATGGTGTTGCACATCAATGTGCTTCGTCCGAGAGTGGTGGGTGGGATTCTTGGCCAAAGCAATGGCTCCTTGGTTGTCACACATGATTTGTGTGCTCTCCACTTGGACAAGGCCAATATCAGCCAAGAGTTGCCTCAACCAAATGGCCTCCTTGGTGCATTGGCTCATGGCCATGTATTCCGCCTCCGTTGTAGAAAGAGCTATGGTGGGCTGCCTCTTGGAATTCCAAGTAATGGCACCCACTCCAAGCATAAACACGTAGCCGGTGGTGGATCTCCTATCCGCCTCATCACCCGCCCAATCCGCATCACAAAAGCCATGCAACTTCAGCCCATTGGCACCTCCAAGTTGCAACTTCAGCCCAAGTGTGCCTTGAAGGTACCTCATCACCCTCTTCACCGCAGCCCAATGCTTTGGGCCATACTTGGATGTGTGTTGACTCACAACACTTACCGGAAAGGCCAAATCAGGCCTTGTGGCTACCATGGCATACATCAAACAACCAACCGCTGCCTTGTAAGGCACACCATGCATTTCAGCCCTCACCTCATCAAATTCAGCATCCGTGAGCTTGGGCAACTTCCCATTAGTCTCAAGTGGTGTACCTATGGCTTTGCACTCCTCCATGTTGAACCTCTTGAGAATTTCTTCAAGGTACTTGCGTTGGCTCATAGTGATGGTGCGGGCAGCCCTATCCCTCTTGAACTCCACTCCAAGGCAATACTTCAACTCTCCAAGATCCGTCATCTCATACTCCTTCTTGAGCATATCCTTCACTTCAAGCATCTTGGTCATGCTACTTGCAAGGAGGATCAGATCATCCACATAGAGGATCACAATCACCAAATGCTCACCACTTTGCATGGTGTACAAAGAGTGATCAGCATAGCCTCTTTGGAAGCCCTTCCTTGCAAACATAGCATCAATATCCCTATACCAAGCTCTCCCCGATTGCTTCAATTCGGGAAGGGCCTTCTTCAACTTGCACTTGAGATGCCCTTGGCCTTCTTGCACAAAGCCTAGGGGCTGATCCATGTAGATGACCTCCTCCAACTTGGGGTTGAGAAAGGCCGTCTTCACATCCATTTGGTGCATCTCCAAGTCCATGGCTGCCCCAATACTCACAATGCACCTAATGGTGCTAAACTTGGCAACGGGGGCAAAGGTCTCATTGAAATCCACCCCTTCCACTTGAGAAAACCCCCTAGCAACCAACCTTGCCTTGTACCTCAAAATGTGACCCAAAGCATCCCTTTTGGTGGAGAAAACCCACTTACAACCCACACTTGATCTCTTGGAAGGGAGGGATGCAAAATCCCATGTGCCTTTGTCAATGAGGGCCTTGTACTCCTCTTGCATGGCCAACTCCCACTTGCTTGCATCTTCACAATTCAGCACCTCTCCAAGTGTAGATGGATCTCCAAGGAAAGCCACATTGGCTTGATCTTCACTTTGTGGAGGAAGAATGTGATTCAGCCACCAATCTCCAAGGGGCTTGCGGGTCCTTGTTGGATAACGGGGCTCCTCCACGGTCTGATCTTGCTCTTCCATGGGCTGATCTTCCTCTACCAAGGGCTGATCATGCTCTTGCACCCTTGGTGAAGTGCTTGGAGAAGGAATTGCTGATCTCTTCACTTGGAGTGTGGCCACCTTCTTCTTGGGCTCCACCAAGTCTTCATCATCCCCTCCTTGCTCTTCATCTTCATCTTCATCTTCTAGGTGCACTCTTGGAGTTGTGCCCACCTTTTGGGCTGGTCCTCCATTGCTTCCACTTGGGCTCATCTCCAAGAGCTTGGGATCAGCACCTCCATCCTCCAAGAAGCTCACATCTCGACTCTTGATGATCTTCTTGCTCTCCACACACATCAGCCTATAAGCCTTGGTGCCCTCACAATAGCCAAGGAAAAGACACTTGATGCCCTTGGCATCCAACTTGGTCCTCTTGGCACTTGGAACCAAGGCATAGGCAATGCACCCAAAAATGCGCATGTGAGACACATGGGGCCTAATCCCACTCCAAGCTTCTTGGGGTGTCATGCTTGTCAAGGCTTGGGTGGGGCACCGGTTCCTTGTATAAACCGCTGTAGACACCTCCTCACCCCAAAGCTCAAACTTCAGCCCTTGAGCATGAATCATGGACCTTGCCATCTCCACAATGGTGCGATTTGCACGCTCCGCTACGCCGTTTTGTTGAGGGGTGTAAGGTGCTGATGTGTGGTGCTCAATGCCATGGACCTTCAAATACTCCTCAAAGGCCTTGGACACATACTCCCCTCCATTATCCGACCGCAGCACCTTCACCTTGCAATCAGATTGGGCCTCCACAAGGGCCTTCCAAGTCTCAAAACGCCCAAACACCTCACTCTTGCACTTCAGCATATATACCCACACCTTGCGTGAGAAATCATCAATAAATGTCAAAAAATACCTTGCTCCTCCAATGGTGGTGGTCTTCATTGGCCCGCACACATCGGAATGCACAAGCTCCAATGGCTTGGTGGCCCGGGTTGCCCCATCCTTGGGGAAGGGCTGCCTTGCTAGCTTGCCCTCAATGCACCCCTTGCACACCATAGAACTCCAATCATGCTTGCAAGAAGAGAGGTTCAGCCCCTTCACTAGGTGTTGGAGGCTCTTCATGCTCTTCACATTCAAGTGTCCAAGCCTCCTATGCCAAAGCTCCACAAGGTCTCCATGGGCTGATCCTTGGGCAACACATGCCAAGGAGGTGCCATTCACCTTGGTGAAGTGGAGGAGGTACAAATTGCCCTCACGAGGGGCTGATGCAATCAAGACTCCACTTGGTGACCTCACAACACACCCCACATTGTTAAAATGCACTTTCAACCCTCCCAAAGACAATTTGCTCACCGAAAGCAAGTTGGCATGCAACTTGGGGACATGGAGGGCCTCATGGATCTGAATCCTCTTGGTCTCTCCCTTCACTTGCACCTCCACAATGATGGTCCCCATGCCAAGGGCCTCCACCATGCCATTGTCTCCCAAATAAATCTTCTTCTCCGAAATGGGCTGATAGGTGTGGAAGGCATCTCTATGGCTGGTCATGTGTTGAGTGGCCCCCGAATCCACAATCCATGTAAACATGTTGGCCTTCTCCCCTCCTCCTTGGGTGGCAAAAGCAAAATCTTCCTCCTCCTCCTCTTTGGAGGCTTGGTGTGCACTCTCCTTGCCTTTGGCTTGGCTGACCTTGCAATGCCTAGCAATGTGGCCTGATTTGCCACACTTGAAGCATGTCCTTGTCTCCTTGAACTCCTTGGTGTTGCCTCCTTTGCCATGTCTTGACACAAGGGCTGATCCCTCTCCTTGGGACTCATTCTCCTTGCGCTTGGTCACCTCATGCATCAAGCGGACCGTCACAAACTCCATGGTCAGCTCCTTCATAGGCCTTGTCTCCAATGCGGTGATGAGGAACTCATAAGACGGTGGCAAGCTCTCCAACAAGGTCATCACCATATCTCCATCCGTCACGGGTGCCTCCAAACAAGCCAACTCATCCGCAAGGGCCTTGATCTTGTTGACATGATCCAACAAGTCATCCTCCTCTTGCATCTTGCTAGTGAAGAACTTCCGCCTAAGAAAGAGGATGTTGGAGAGGCTCTTGGTCTCATGGATGTTGCAAAGGGTGGTCCATGCTTGGGCTGGTCCTTTGCAATGGCGAATGTGTGCAATTTGCCGGTCCACAAGGTTGATGGCAAGGAGAGCAAAGGCCTTCTTCTCCTTCCTCTCAAACGCCTTCTTGGTGTTTAGATCAGCATCTTCACTTGGAGGCTCCTCACTCCCATCCACCACCTCCCACAAGTCCTTCTCCGCAAGGATCATCTCCATCTTGAACTTCCACATGCCAAAGTTCTCCCCATTGAACTTGTCAATGATGCGCACGCCTTCTCCTCCACTTGATGCCATGATGGAGCACCTCCCACTTGTTGGCAGCCTCCCAAGTGTCTCCAAGAGTTCATAAACTCAATTCAGCCTCCAATGAAGCACTTGGAAGCCAATTGGGCTGAAATGACACCAATCAGCCCTTCCAAGCACCTCCAAAGATCCTTCACACCCTAAAATCCACCAAACACTCCTCACAAGTGCAAGGACCCCTCTAAACACAAATTCAGACCCTAATGAAGCTCAAGACTTGCAATCAGCCCTAGATGGAGCTACTACTTACAATTCACACCACAAGGACAACATTGGTCTCCAACAACCCTAATTGGTTCACCAAAACACAAAAGAACCCTAATTGGCTCCACAAATCTCACAAGAGCACAATTCAACCCTCTTGGATTCACCAAGTCCACTAATTCGCCTCACACACTCACAAGGGCACTAATCAGCCCACAATGGATGGCAAATGCCTCAAGCAACAAAAAAATGCTTCCAAGGCTCACAAATTACTCTCACTAGATTGCAGTTTGCCAAATCACAATCCACAATGCACCCAAGTGCACAATCAGCCTCAATGGGCTCCCAATGTACACCTTTAAGCACAAACTCAAAAATTGGAGCACAAATCAGCCCTCACTAGGTCTGATTACTACCATGAGCAAACTCACACCCAAAATGTACTCAAAACCTCACAAACCAGCCAACAAATGTCCAAGAAAAGAACAAAACCCTTCCTTCTTTTGTAAAAAAAAATTCACTCCAAAGTTTGTTTTTGTTTTTGACTTACACCATATGGTTTGTAGGTGACAAAGTGACAAATGGCTAGTTGCTCCCCAAGCTCCAAGATCTCCTCCAAATGATTTGAACTTCTCCCTCAAACGCAACTCCAAGTGCGTGGGCCCATAACCTATTGAGATTACAACGTATTCAATGGAAGAAAGGCTTTACTTAGATGGTAGGAAGATACCAAACCCCTTGAGTGGGTTGAACATAAGGTAGAAGCCTTTCACTAGTTATCCACATACATTATGGGATAACTAAACACCATGGGCTGCCTTTGACTACAAGCAATACCCAAGAGACTCTAAGTCTAACTAAGAGTCTAACACTACTCCTAGGGCTGAATGTACATAGTCTACAACAATATGTACATGATCTTCAACAATACCCAATGCACTCTAAGTCTAACTAAGAGTCTAATGCTACTCCTAGGGTTGAATGTACATAGTCTACAACAATATGTACATGATTTTCGACACTCCCACTTTGCAAGTGGTCAAAGGCTCGAAGGCCCATCTTCTCAATCAAGTTTTGGTGTTGTGGCTTCCCAAGGGACTTGGTCAGCACATCAACAACCATAGCTTGGGTAGGCACATACTTGAACTCAATCACCTCAGCCTCCACTCGTTCACGAATGAAATGGTGTTGCACATCAATGTGCTTCGTCCGAGAGTGGTGGGTGGGATTCTTGGCTAAAGCAATGGCCTCTTGGTTGTCACACAAGATTTGTGTGCTCTCCACTTGGACAAGGCCAACATCAGCCAAGAGGTGCCTCAACCAAATGGCCTCCTTGGTGCATTGGCTCATGGCCATGTATTCCGCCTCCGTTGTAGAAAGAGCTATGGTGGGCTGCCTCTTGGAATTCCAAGTAATGGCACCCACTCCAAGCATAAACACGTAACCGGTGGTGGATCTCCTATCCGCCTCATCACCCGCCCAATCCGCATCACAAAAGCCATGCAACTTCAGCCCATTGGCACCTCCAAGTTGCAGCTTCAGCCCAAGTGTGCCTTGAAGGTACCTCATCACCCTCTTCACCGCAGCCCAATGCTTTGGGCCATACTTGGATGTGTGTTGACTCACAACACTTACCGGAAAGGCCAAATCAGGCCTTGTGGCTACCATGGCATACATCAAACAACCAACCGCTGCCTTGTAAGGCACACCATGCATTTCAGCCCTCACCTCTTCAAATTCAACATCCGTGAGCTTGGGCAACTTCCCATTAGTCTCAAGTGGTGTACCTATGGCTTTGCACTCCTCCATGTTGAACCTCTTGAGAATTTCTTCAAGGTACTTGCGTTGGCTCATAGTGATGGTGCGGGCAGCCCTATCCCTCTTGAACTCCATTCCAAGGCAATACTTCAACTCTCCAAGATCCGTCATCTCATACTCCTTCTTGAGCATATCCTTCACTTCAAGCATCTTGGCCATGCTACTTGCTCCTCCTATGGTGGTGGTCTTCATTGGCCCGCACACATCGGAATGCACAAGCTCCAATGGCTTGGTGGCCCGGGTTGCCCCATCCTTGGGGAAGGGCTGCCTTGCTAGCTTGCCCTCAATGCACCCCTTGCACACCATAGAACTCCAATCATGCTTGCAAGAAGAGAGGTTCAGCCCCTTCACAATGTGTTGGAGGCTCTTCATGCTCTTCACATTCAAGTGCCCAAGCCTCCTATGCCAAAACTCCACAAGGTCTCCATGGGCTGATCCTTGGGCAACACATGCCAAGGAGGTGCCATTCACCTTGGTGAAGTGGAGGAGGTACAAGTTGCCCTCACGAGGGGCTGATGCAATCAAGACTCCACTTGGTGACCTCACAACACACCCCACATTGTTAAAATGCACTTTCAAACCTCCCAAAGACAATTTGCTCACCGAAAGCAAGTTGGCATGCAACTTGGGGACATGGAGGGCCTCATGGATCTGAATCCTCTTGGTCTCCCCCTTCACTTGCACCTCCACAATGATGGTCCCCATGCCAAGGGCCTCCACCATACCATTGTCTCCCAAATAAATCTTCTTCCCCGAAATGGGCTGATAGGTGTAGAAGGCATCTCTATGGCTGGTCATGTGTTGAGTGGCCCCCGAGTCCACAATCCATGTAAACATGTTGGCCTTCTCCCCTCCTCCTTGGGTGGCAAAGGCAAAATCCTCCTCCTCCTCCTCTTTGGAGGCTTGGTATGCATTCTCCTTGCCTTTGGCTTGGCTGACCTTGCAATGCCTAGTAATGTGGCCTGATTTGCCACACTTGAAGCATGTCCTTGTCTCCTTGAACTCCTTGGTGTTGCCTCCTTTGCCATGTCTTGACACAAAGGCTGATCCCTCCCCTTGGGATTCATTCTCCTTGCGCTTGGTCACCTCATGCATCAAGCGGGCCGTGACAAACTCCATGGTCAGCTCCTTCATAGGCCTTGTCTCCAATGCGGTGATGAGGAACTCATAAGACGGTGGCAAGCTCTCCAACAAGGTCATCACCACATCTCCATCCGTCACGGGTGCTTCCAAACAAGCCAACTCATCCGCAAGGGCCTTGATCTTGTTGACATGATCCAACAAGTCATCCTCTTCTTGCATCTTGCTAGTGAAGAACTTCCGCCTAAGAAAGAGGATGTTGGAGAGGCTCTTGGTCTCATGGATGTTGCAAAGGGTGGTCCATGCTTGGGTTGGTCCCTTGCAATGGCGAATGTGTGCAATTTGCCGGTCCACAAGGTTGATGGCAATGAGAGCAAAGGCCTTCTTCTCCTTCCTCTCACGGGGGGGACACTCTTCGTATTTTCTGGATACCACGTGCCGCGCTGGGGTATTTTTAGGGGGGGTATTTATTTATTTTTTTGAATTTTCAGGCCCCTATAATTACTTATAAACCCCCCTAGAGCCCATATTATCATGCCTATCTTTACTTATAATACGTACATAGGCTGAATTTATTGGAGGCTATTTTCTCTACAAAGAACAAAACTAATTTAACAAGTGATGAGAATTAAAGTGACAAGATATGCCCTGTACACCCACAAGATTCAACTTTAAGGCAAAAAATGGATGTGTTTACATTAGAATGCATACTTGAAGACAAATACATGCACAAATGCTAAATAAAAGCAAGACATTACAAATGACAAAGTAATGAAAGAGTTTAATGTACAAAATGTATTAAAAAACACAAACATTACAAATGAAAAAGTAATGAAAGAGTTTAATGTACTAAAGGTGTTAAAAAACACAACATTACAAATCATTTACAAGAACTATGGCAACAAGCTGCAGTTCTAAGCCATCCAACACATGTGAAAAAAAATTTAGAGTCTATGACACAAATGTCTAATTGTACATGAGACTCATAGTCACCCCAAACCAATTGGAGAAGTGATCAGCTCCTTCACTCCTACAACCATGTTCTGCAAATCCACCAATCATCACATTCCAAGTGATTACACTGCACCCCATAAATCACAAGTCACAAGTCTGATTGACAAAACCAGCAGCCTCTCAGAAAACAGTCATGCATCAAAAAAGATGCCACACTTCCAATACATGTGAACAAGTGCATCCCTCACACACAAATGTGACTGAAGTCCTCCTTTCAGCTCTACTTTCAGCTCTACAAGGCCCCAAGATGTGCACATGCATTCAAAAAAATTGCATAAGGAATAGCATTTGGTTTAGGGCCAACCGGTTGCACTTGAAGAAGCACTTCAACTGGTTTGTGCCCACAGCCATGTTCAGCGACTCCACCAATCCTCACGGTCCATGCAATTCATGCGATCCTCCACAACTCATCCTTCACTTGTGCATCATCCACACTTGGAAGATCTGTCTTCGCCCGCAGCACGCAGGGGCAGCACATAAACATGTCCAGGCATGTCGCTGAAGGATTCCATCCTCTGCGGAACTCTGATTTGATCATCGTTGTCCCAGAATTCGAATGGCCATTCGAGCGCCGCTTTGTCCTCCAGACGCAGCCTCAAAGACGCGTAGGTTTCATCGGCTGAAACCTTCACCTTGCTGTACAGAGTTGCAACACCGAAGTCTTCCTCCATCGTCCATAGCTTGATACAAGTCGCCATCTCG
The DNA here is from genome assembly GCA_947034895.1 of Rhytidiadelphus loreus. NCBI lineage: Eukaryota > Viridiplantae > Streptophyta > Bryopsida > Hypnales > Hylocomiaceae > Rhytidiadelphus > Rhytidiadelphus loreus. The sequence goes on from OX344765.1 coordinate 49,876,721, forward strand.
TTCAACAAGTACCGCTGCAAACAACCCTAAACCCAAACAACCCCTCCACAAGCAATAGCAAACACCTTCGTCACGCTGCCGTGCCGTGAACACGAGTCCAGAACAAATCGCAGGCATACAGAACCCCCGCCCGAAGATTCCCCAGCACCGTCGTGAACACACTAGCAGAAAACACACCCGCACAAACAAACACACCCGCACAAACGAACACACGAACAACACCCGCACTCCGTGACGCCGCTGACCTGAACACACCACCACAATTGATCGCGCACAAACGAGCAAGCTAAAACAATCCCGAACACCATCCTCCACGCTGGTGAACCTTGCACACCCCAGCAGAACTGATCGCGCACCCCGCAAAAGCAAACCCCGCACCAGACAGAACTGATCGCGCACACCGCAAGAGCAAACCCCGCACCAGGCAGAACTGATCGCGCACCCCGCAAAAGCAAAACCCCGCACCAGGAATCGGTGATCGCGCACCCCGCAAAAGCAAACCCCGCGCCAGGAATCGGTGATCGCGCACCCCTCAAAAGCAAACCCCGCACCAGGAATCGAGAACACCTTTGTCACGCCGCTGACCCCAAAACAGAATTCCACAACTGATTGCGCACAAACAACTGGTCGCGCACAAACAACTGATCGGGCACAAACAACTGATCGCGCACACACAAGCAAGCGCCCCCGCACAAGGAATCGCCGACCCCTTCGTTCACCTCCTCACCCTAAGCCCACCACCAATCTGATCGCGCACCCACAACCAAGCGCATGCCATCCCCAAGAGCAGCCTCCACGGTTCAGCCGAAGAACTGATCGCGCGAATCGGAAACACCATCTCCACGCTGCCGTCCCTCAACAAGCAGCAGAACTCATCGCGCGATTAACCCTAAACCGCACCCAGATTGCAAACAAATTCGTGAACACACGCTGCCGTCACTCAAGAAGCTGGAGAACTCATCGCGTGATTAACCCTCAACCGCACCCAGATTTGCAAACAAATTCGTGAACACACGCTGCCGCGCCTCCCTCCCAACCTCGAAATTATCGTTCGCGCCTAAACCCTAGCAGTAGTCGTTAAACTTAACAGACAGAACAGATGGAAACTACCCCATTCATCGACTGACTACAAGATATGTTGTAGTTATACTTCAGATTTGTATAGTACCTGTATCTTACTAGTACTGTAGCATAACCATAACTGAACCTAGTAAATAGAATTCCTTGGATCCTATTCTTTGGCCCCTATTTTACATTTAAAAAATAATTAATGGACCATAATTTTCGGGTATCTATTTTACTTATAAAAGACATGTCACTTTTTAAGTCCCCTTCTTTAAATGTAAAATCTTTATAAATTTTACCTATGATGAATTAAATCCACCCTATTTTTCGCCGCAGGTCACTTTGTAAAGCGCGGGGAGTGTCCTCCCCTAGCTTCCTCTCAAACGCCTTCTTGGTCTTTAGATCAGCATCTTCACTTGGAGCCTCCTCACTCCCATCCACCACCTCCCACAAGTCCTTCTCCGCAAGGATCATCTCCATCTTGAACTTCCACATGCCAAAGTTCTCCCCATTGAACTTGTCAATGATGCGCATGCCTTCTCCTCCACTTGTTGGCAGCCTCCAAAGTGTCTCCAAGAGTTCACAAACTCAATTCAGCCTCCAAACAAGCACTAGAAAGCCAATTGGGCTGAAATGACACCAATCAGCCCTTCCAAGCACCTCCAAAGATCTTTCACACCCTAAGATCCACCAAACACTCCTCACAAGTGCAAGGACTCCTCTAAACACAAATTCAGACCCTAATGAAGCTCAAAATCACCACATGCACATCATGGGTAAGTGCTACTTCAAATCAGCAAACACACTTCCAATGCTCCTCCCAAATTGGGTACTCCACCCTCCAAGGAGCTAAAGACTTCCAATCAGCCCTAGATGGAGCTACTACTCACAATTCACACCACAAGGACAACATTGGTTTCCAACAACCCTAGTTGGATCACCAAAACACAAAAGAACCCTAATTGGCTCCACAAATCTCACAAGAGCACAATTCAGACCTCTTGGATTCACCAAGTCCACTAATTCGCCTCACACACTCACAAGGGCACTAATCAGCCCACAATGGATGGCAAATGCCTCAAGCAACAAAAAATGCTTCCAAGGCTCACAAAGGACTCTCACTAGATTGCAATTGGCACAATCACAATCCACAATGCACCCAAGTGCACAATCAGCCTCAATGGGCTCCCAATGTGCACCTCTAAGCACAAACTCAAAATTGGAGCACAAATCAGCCCTCACTAGGTCTGATTACTACCATGAGCAAACTCACACCCAAAATGTAATCAAAACCTCACAAACCAGCCAACAAAAGTCCAAGAAAAGAAAAAATAACTTCCTTCTTTTGTAAAAAAAATTCACTCCAAAGTTTGTTTTTGTTTTTGACTTACACCATATGGTTTGTAGGTGACAAAGTGACAAAAGGCTAGTTGCTCCCCCAAGCTCTAAGATCTCCTCCAAATGATTTGAATTTCTCCCTCAAACGCAACTCCAAGTGCATGGGCCCAGAACCTATTGAGATTACAAAGTACTTCAATGGAAGAAAGGCTTTACTTAGATGGTAGGAAGATACCAAACCCCATGAGTGGGTGGAACATAAGGTAGAAGCCTTTCACTAGTTATCCACATACATTATGGGATAACTAACCACCATGGGCTGCCTTTGACTACAAGCAATACCCAATGGACTCTAAGTCTAACTAAAAGTCTAATGCTACTCCTAGGGTTGAATGTACATAGTCTACAACAATATGTACATGATCTTCAACATGATCCATTCTTCCCTGGTATCGAAGAAGTGAGGTACCTCCCAGGTCTTCAGATCCTGCGTGAGCTTGGGTCCCGAAAGTTTACCTCTGGATGCCGAATTCGTAGACTTCTGTCTCCGGCTTGTGGATGCCTCCTCCTAATCTTCCTTTTCTTTCTTCTCTTCCTTTACTTCCGGTCTGTCGTCCTCTTCCTTGTCTTCTGACTCCAGGGTCTCCGGATCTTCGTCATCCGGGCAGTTGCACTGCAGCATCACCAATCCGGTCTCGTAATCCATCAGCTCTTCCTCCGTCAGTAACTCTTGGTGCTAGTACATGTGGAGTAGGTAGGTGTTGAGTGGGTTTGGCTTGTTCTTTGCCAAATTCCCGGTACACCTTCCAATGACGCTCACCATGACCTTCTCCCAGTGCATGATCCGGTCTTGGAATGCTCCGAAGATGGTGTTGGCCATCGTCACCATAACTCGGGAACTTTTATCCGGATACAAGATCGACAACAGAAACTTAAGCAATCGCTTGTGTCGCTCGTCTCAACAATCCTTAATCGCGTACCCCTCCTTTGTGTGTGGTGGGTTTGAGAACTTTTGCAAGTGGTACTAATCCATCTGTCCGGCAAAGTCGTCTCCGTGTTCTGGAAATCCGTAAACTTCCGCCTAGACCCTTTCCGTCCACTAGTCTGGATGTCCGCGTATAGTCCGGTCGTATTGGTTTGGTGCCCCCTCATCCAACTCCCTCAGAATCTCATCACTCTACACGTTCCAGGGTTTATTCAGAAAATCTGTACATCCAAGCATCTTCAAGTCGTCCTCTAACTGCCTCAAGTGGGCCCGATCTGTAGGAACCACCGGACTTAACTTCCGAGCTGCTACCGTAAACCACATACTAACCACCGCCATCCGTCTCACCTCACCTATCTTCGTAATCCTAACCCACTACTCTTTCTCTCACTAATAGCCAGATGCGGTGCAACTGAAAGAGGACGAGAAATGAGGAGGAGGGGGTATATATACCCCTCCAGGTCTAGAGTTCCCCCTATTGGGAACACGAGCTATGAAGCAGCGCAACGGACCTCTAGTCTAGCGCCGTAACCTACTGTCTTAATGACTGTGTTCTGACTACTGAATCCGTCCTATCCGAATGTCAAGTTCCGTCAGGTTCCCGTACTGACTACGGAATTAGGTCTAAACTATTTTTAAGTATTTATTTATTTCTGTTTATCTTTTCCTAACCTATTTATTTTGAAATTTTTACTATTTTCAACATCTTCTAGTCCATCACGATCCATCTTGCAATATTCCGGATTCCGACAGTATCTTTGCCGAACAATTAAGGTTTGTTCTTGAGGAAAGAACTAGCAACATTGCTTACTGCAACATCGGAAGGCACTAACCTTCCAAATTTCAAATTCTTCAATTTTGCGGACGGACAACAAATCCTTAACGCATACACTACACTTCCGGTTTATGAATCGATGAGGAGCTTTCTTTCTTCCTCCAAGATAAGCTAAGGGATCACCAATAATGAGAATGGCAACAAAATAGTCGATTGTTTCCTTCAACAATTGCCCACTAGAAAACAAGTAGGCTTATAATGGCCACCGGGTGTGGGCACTTATTTATCCACCCTTGGTAAATCGGCAAACACAACCAGGTTCTAGTTCTATGATAGTGTTCTACTCTAATGGGTGTCTAAGCGTCAATCCATTGTGCCTTTCAAGCAATGGATCTTTTTTGCTAAGTTCCTAATTGTGACTCTCTAATCGTGGTTCTAATGACTCCTAAGTTGACTATCCTGCTATATTATGTTTTTTTTGTTTCCTATTTCCAAATCCTACTCTAATGTCCTAAGGTAAGAGATTATCTCACGCCATTTCTAAAAACCTAAGACTCGCTCAATTTGGACCTTCTAATCACCTGTTATGGACGGATGAAGTTTTGGCCGCAAGGCTATCAAACTTCATCCATGGTTTTCTATGGGTTTCCAAATCTGGTTGGGGGTGAAATTTGACCTACGGACCTGACTCCCTATTTTCTATCTAAATCCTAAGCCCCAACTTGGGTGGACGAACACTTCCAAGTTTCATCCGTTTCAGGCTCTAAACTTCATCCAGCGGTATCTTGGGCATCCTAACTCCGATTCCTACGTGTCTTATGTTTTTGGAAACCCCTCAAAGCCTACTCTAAGATTTCCTAATCATATCTGACCTGACTTGGACTCTAATGGTACCTAGCTCTCGGCCTAGTTGAGACTTTTACCCCTAGTGGGCCAATGACGCGGGGGGAGGTTAGGTTCTTACCCTGGCATGGTGTTTCGTGAGGAGGGCGGTCAATTCACCTTCTTCCACCATGGTAATTTGCAATTTGTAGGCCACGTATTTGGTTGGCCTCGACGTATTTGTAATTTCAAAAGACTAACACTTCTTTCTGTGCATGCCACTTCTTTCTTCTTTCTCCTTCTCCTCAACCCATGTGCCTCATTGATGGAAGGGGGTGGGTTGGACACCTACCTACTTAGAAGGTCAAACTACGTCCTAACTACCACTTACGCATCATCTTATCCTAATGCGGAAGGAATCTAAAAGTCAAAATATGGCCTAACTACCTCTTACGCCCGTCTCACCCTAATGGTGGGATGGATTTCCCTTCTACCCTATCGGTGGTATCCTATTCCTATTTAAGCTTCCTCCCCACTTCTCCCATGGCACTTGGAGGTGGTGATGTGTGGGTTGGGAGGGGAGAGTTAGTGAGGTGAGATGGAAACGTCTCCTTGTCTTTCAGGTTATACCTTTTTAGTGTGGGTGGCAGATCTCCTCCCTTCCTACGGCTTCTACTCTATCCACTCGCTAGTTTCCCCCTAGTTTCCCATACTATTCTACTTTGCTATTTCGTTCCCTAGTCTCTTATGCTATCCTACTTTCTAGTTTGTTCCCCTAGTTTCCTATGCTATCCTACTTTGCTAATTCTATTTCTTTCTCTAGTCTCTTATGCTATCCTACTTTCTAGTTTGGTCCCTAGTTTCCTATGCTATCCTACTTTGCTAATTCTATTTCTTTCCCCTCCCTTTTTTTTAGTTTCCTAATATAGTTTAGCCAAAGGAAAAAAACCAAAAAAAATTGAACTAATCGGGGGCCAAGGCTGGGCGGGGGCCGCTCTGGCTAGGCTCGTTGCCTGCTCAGGGGCCTCCTGGCTGGGCTTGCTGCCTACTGGGGGGGCCGCTTGCTGGGCTCGCTGCCTACTGGGGGCCGCTTGTTGGGGGCCGCTCCTGGACACTGGTCGAGGGCTCCTGGCTACCGGTGCGGGGGCTGTTCCTGGTTGCCGGTTCGGGGGCCGCTCCTGGCTGGGCCGTTGCCTGGCTGGGCGGCTTTAACCCAAAAAAATGAACTAGTTAATGGGGCATTCCCCCCCCCCTTCTTTTGGCTAAGTGGTTCGATTATGGGCCCGAATGGTACCCAAAGGGCTATAATTACCCTAGTGAACTAGCCAAAGCGGGACTTGACAATGATCGTGGACCTATAAGACGTAATTTTGGACACTAAACCTTGGTTTGTCTCCAACACGTTTTGGAGACTAAACTTTGGCACTGACTAGACGGTAAGTCCAAAGCTCCGCCCTTGATTTGGATTTAACACCAAATCTAGGACTTAGCACTATTTTGGAGGTTCAAAGCTTCGCCGTCTGACACTCTTTTAACACACCATCTAGGACTTGAGAGTTGAGACTACTAGGAAAGGTAGAGTTTTGTTTTCCGAAGGTAACTACCCCACTCTTTTCCAAATACGGACACAAGGACTCGACTCAAATGCAAAGGTAATAGACTTGGTTAGTAACGAAATACGGAAAGAGACGTGGTTAGTAAAGGAAGGTTAGTGCAACATAAATAATACAACATGAACTGGAAGCCCCCCAAAGCGGCATCGCCAAGGTACGGTGGAGGGTGGTTCCAGGATTAGTACAAGACACGGACGAAGGACACTCAACCCAACTTTGGACGGTAAGAAAACTTAAAAAAGAAACCACACAAGAGTTACAAGACAAGAAAGAAGGGCCCCCTACGGACCTTCAACACTAAAATTGCAACAACAAAGAGGAGCAAAGTGCTCCAAAAACATTGTAGGGAGTTTTGGCCAAAAATTGCCAAAACCAAGAGAGGTTGGACCCACAGACCCAAAACAAGTATTGGGGGTGTTTTGGGAGAGAGAAGGGCCCCCTTTTATAGGTTTCCAAGGTCCCACTCCCCCCCTCGACGAGTAACCTCATCCATCCGGATTTTCATCCAAATTTGAGATTTTCACCTAATTTTGGGTTTTACGTTGGTCCTATCTTCTAACTTTTGGATTTTAGCTCGGAATTGCAAATGGATTGCGCCAATGGCTTCAAAATGCCATTTTTAGTCTAAAGGATCCCCTATCCCCTATCTATCACAAAAACCCATCGGAAACTAGTGCCAACTAGGGTCAATTAAAAGGGTAAAAAACTAACTTTTGGGGTTTACCTCTTTTGGCTTGGGTAACTAGCTAGGGTTGTTGGGGAGGCTCTAGGGAGTAAGAAAAGACTCCTTGATGTCTTTGTTCCGACTTCGTACGCTCTCGGGACGCCAGTCAACCCTGCAAAGATCCTGCCGTAATTATTAATTGGGGGAATGTTGTTAATTTCGGCTGCCTCCCGCTATCGGAACACCATGAAATTTGTCGCGGTGCATTATTAACATAAAAGATGCTAGTCTAATTTTTAGTGAGATTTTACTGCGGCCTGGGTATTTTCTATGAATTTCCCATCGTGGCCTTTGGTGGTTGACTGCTCGGAAAAAGATCCTTTGGAGATCAGAAAAAACCAAGACTTTTGGGGGAACCTCTCATGGAGTCCCCCAAGCCACGTGCCAAGTCTTGGGCTATTCTGGCACACAGTCGGTGGCAAGGCGAAAACTGACTTCATTTAAATTATTGGCAGTCAGGGAATCTTTTACACGTGAGGGAATCTTGGCGAATGGATTTCGCCGTGGATACCCCAACATGTCTAGATCCAAGAACACTACCTGGCGGCCGTGGATTCCTCCATGCGGCCTGTCTGGGACAAGTAACACCTGCAAGCTAACAATTGGATCCCTAACGTTTCGTCGATGAAATGGAGAAACTAGAACCTATCTTTGGAGATTTATGTGGGGATCTTCCTAACTCTCCTAAGACCAATTTAGCCTATCATGGTCACATGCACTAGGTTTGGACTATTATGGGTAAGTTCCTAGTAGCCCTAGTGTTTCCCACTATTTACGAGTTCTAACCTATATACAAGTGGGTTTTGTGGGTAATCTATGGATAAAAGACTATTTATGACCAAACGCTATACTGGTATATGACATACCTATTTTGGTTCTACACTCTTTTTTGGGCTTTTTGTAGTATTTTATGCCTTAATTTGTAATAAACTAAAAAAAAGAAAACAATGAGTCCCAAGTGACGAATTTGGGGCTCACACCGGGCGTTAGTCATTATGGCCTCCATGTTTCCAGGAAAAACATCCAATATAGTTACACCGAAATAATCCTCACCAAGCACTTTATCTTGAAAATGATTGTCTAGACTCCAACAAATTATTCGGCCTACTGCCTCAATAGCGCCCTCAGAGTTTCAAAGATGAACCTTGAGCCGCACCCAGTCATCATGTGGAGCTAATGAGGAAAAATCCATAGGTGGATGTCCATGTGTTTCTTAAACTTCATCTACTCTCTAAAGCATTGTTCGGTTAAGAGCATCCAACATCAATGTAAGCCATTTTGGGGATGGCGTCACTGGGATATTTTCCACTCTAGGGACAATGAAATGCAGCCAAACCAAAATCAAAACACTCCACTCCAATGGAATGTTTAGCCCTAAAGTTTCAAGGCCATCTTTTTCATAAAACACTCAAAACTACCATTTCTATTGCAAAGAGCAAAAGCTTTGATATTTGTTTTTTTTTGCATATCTAATCAAAGGATCTTGTGCTAGCATTACAAAAAAATGAACCCTCCAAAGGTTGCTAGTGATTCATTTTCAGCAATTGCACAGTGTAAGTATAGAAATAAAAAATAATAATATTTTTTTGAAAAAATTTAAAATTAAAAAAGTCCCCAATCTGATGTGACACTACTAGTTCCACGTTAGACTAGCAAAAAAAATTCCATAATTGCACTATAAATCGTTGCAGGGGTACAAAATTGGCAGCCTTTTCGTGGGTTCAGATTTTTTAGAATGACTAGTAGTAGAATGTATGGAAGAAATTTCATAAACTTTGAATGCATAGATAGAAAGATAATTGTGAAAAAAACAAGTTTTTTGTACCTTGGATGACTAGATTACTAAACTTTGAGTCTTCTTTATTTAAAATTTTTTGTACTACTAATTTTGAATTTCTAATGTTTTATGTTGAAAAATTGAGTTGTTACTTGTTAGTCTACCAAAAAAATTCAACCAAAAAATATCTTGATTTTCATTCTTAAAAAATTGTTGAGTAGAATAGGGTACAAGATTGAATAGAAATCTAAATCACTAATTGCTCTATGAGAGAATTGAAATGTTCACACTAATCACAATAGCGAGATTTTTCTATCAAGCAAATTGAACCTTGTGGAACTTCTTCCTTTGAAAATTATGAAAATCAAGTTAAAAAATGAATCTAATCCGTTATTTTTTTGCAAAAAAGAAGCTCCATAACTTTCACATCACCAATCCAAATGGAATGAATCAAATCTTTCTAAGTAGAAAAAAATATAATCTAACAAATATATTTTAAAAAAATTTAATTTGAAATTTTTCTTTGTTTCTTTGACTTGGTGAAATATTTTTTGGACAAAGACTAGCATAATTTTCTTTTGGGGGCAACTTTGTAACAAACTGATAATATATAGAATGTTTTTCTATCTTCAAGAGAAGTTTCAAACAACAATGTCAAAAATTGAGATCACAAGAACTTGCTAGAACCATTTAGTGTTCCCTATTCCCTAACTAACCACTTGGACCTTAAGGAATTAAAAGGTTTTGTGAGCATTTTATCCCCACCTTTAGGATAAACCAAGCACAACCGGGTCCTAAGGATGCTTAAATGTCATCCACTTGTGCCTTCCAAGCAATGGACAACTTTTTCTTGTTCTATTTTCTAAAATCCCTAAGTACAACCTCTAACCAAAGAAATCTCCAAAAGTTAGTAGTCCGGGCTGAGTTTTGGCCAATGGAACCAAAATTTTGTCCTCGTAAAATAATCTAATCAAGTCAAAATTTTAACTACACTAATTAGTTGTAGATCATTTAATGCACTTTCCAAAATGCTTAAACACGTTCTAAACAGACACTCCTACTCGAAGTTGTCAATGAACGTTATATTCAAAATTTTGGGAGTTTGGGACCTTCCCAAAATAATATTGCTGATTTTGATACCAATACAAATGGATTTTCAGGAAATAATTTGTGTAGATAACTAATAGAATTACTAGTTTTTTAAGTGCACTTTCCATTAAAATGAGAGTGAAGTGACATACAAAGTCCTTCATGAACATGACTTAGATTTGCGAGTGACTAATGTTTTCATTAAAATACATAAGATCAAGCAATATAGAACACCAAGTCATGAGCTCTGTGGTTGGTTGTAAGGGGTTGTTTATCTCATTCAGACGGTCCGGGTTCGATTCGCGTTGAACTCGTATGAGCGGTTGAGAGACATGCATGACTAGGTACTGCTAGTGAATTATACAGGCAGGAATGTTGTAACAACCAACTGGACCCCTATCCAGAATGTGACAAGTGCTTAATACAATTAACAAAAACAAAGTGGTTATAACCACTAACCATTTTTTTCAATGGTCTCACACTTTCAATTTAACTAGTCATAGATATTTATAACATAAATGCTATGTAAAATAAAATAAAAGGATGGAAAAAAAAGACATTAAACCGAGAAATACATTAAAATTGAAATTGAATAGTCTTATTTATATAAACAAGACATATATTCTAAAACATACAAGCAACACCAAACTATAAATCAAACCCAACAAAATTCAAACCTATGCCATCTATTGCAATATACAAATTCCATCCATTACACACAATATAAGGATGTTAAATACAAAACAAAACATGCCACATATACACATATGTGGATATCGCTTTTCAATTATACGAAGTCAAGCTTTCGTTGATGACTTCAATTTGTATAGCAGGGATCTTGATCATACACTCCACAGTGTCTTTCTGAATCCTCGACTTCCACGTTGTCATAAGAGCATCCGTGTGCTGCCAAACCGGAAGTTTGGTTTCATCAACCCTCCAACGTAAACCTCTTTCGCTGTCCCATCCGGTGTAGAAATCTTGAACAATCTGATTCCTTGATGTTGGATGGAAGTATTGAATAAGGATACAATTTGGATTCTCTCAGTTGGAGTTTGGATCAGATAATGCCCTTGCAATCCAAACTGGGTGAGAGTCACCATCTGCAGGCTGAACTGCAACAAAATAGCCTTTGAATAAATCTCGAGCCACTCGAAAAGATGGATTTGGGCGACCACTCAATGGCCCGATGTACGGGTCATCTTCTCCAAACTCATTACGATCCTCACCGTCATCGTCTAATTCATCTACTCGACTTGCTTAAACACGTGAAGTTGGCCAAAAACCGTCCAAAAAATGAAAGGTAGGTAACGGTTCCATCAATGCTACCTTCACGCCATGCCAATAGTTCACCAAATGTTCGTAACGTCTTTGATAATCCCCAATGACGTCTGCATTGCATAAATTTTCCCAATACTTTACAAACCCCAATACACCTTTGACAATGTCTTCCAAGCCTTTCATAGGCTTAAGCGGAACAGGCAATGGTGAACCGCGTGGCCACAAATTTTGCCCTTCAACATCTTCTTTCCACAACTTAATGCCTCTTCCTCCTTCTCCTAACCCATCAGCATCAATGCAAAAAAGTTTGTACTTCATGACAGGGCACCCCGTTGAATCTAGGTAGAACTTCAATTGATGTGGCCTTGTGTGCCCAACAAGAATGTCATCACCATCTACAAACGACCCTGCTATAAAACCTTTGAAATTGGGTACTTCTTCAATAAGGTGAGGGATAGTGGGGACGGAATCCACATCCATGAAGGACTTCATTAGCGCTAGTACTGTTGGGAAGTTATCTTTCTTCAAATCCATGCTCCATCTTCCAAATAACGCATCAATGTCATCGTGCGTATGACCCACGATCATGAAGTTCACATAAACTTCCCGGAAGATCTTGTTTGCTACAAGAAGAGACCAAAAACAGAAAACATATCTATTCTTATTGTCTCCTGTGGCATTGTCCATTTATACATTTAAAATGGGTGGTAGTCGCGTGGCTGGAGCTAAGGTATTTGGCAACGGTGGTAACGACGCATGGCACATGTCTGCACGCTCTAGCATAGCCTTAAACAAATTAGTGGACTTTGAATTTGTGAACAACTCCCTAGAAGACGACTTCGGTGCTAACTCTAAATCTCGTAACAACTTTGCCATTGAACCAATGGTATAGTTGGAGTCATGCAAGAAGGCATCCAAGCCATATTGCGCATAGCGCACATCCGCATGACCATGCGCAATCATGCCGGTCACAGATACATGTAGCTTCATGAGGCCATCAAGTTCTTTACTCTTGTGAGAAAAGACCGGACAAGCGGTTTTTGCATGATCCATCTTATCGTGTATGATGGTAAGACACTCATGTGGAGAGTTGAACGACAAGTCTCGGTTTATGTAATACACATCCCTGTGTGCTTGAGCGACGGTGAGATGCTTATTCAACCTCCTTGACCACTTCATAGCCGTTTGGGAGCCATTGATAGCACCCTTGATGAGCTCATTATATTTGTCACAAGTAGCACACCGAGCAAAATTATCCCCTGGTTTCTTCACATCAAACTCTGAAAACTTTGTGGACCTTATCTTGCTCAAGGTTGAAGTTGAAATCTCCTTCAAACCAAAAGCCGCACTGGTTTCATTGAGTTTCTATAACTAGTCCTTCCATAGGAATGATGCCGGAAGAATCTTCGACACAACCTTCTCACCTGCCTTCAAAGTTCAGGTACGATGAGGCATGTGATTAGCCTCCTTGTCTAGGATGCACTTCAAGGAAGCCGTTGCTTGTTGAGTATGTTTTCTAGGCTTCAACAATCCAGTATTGCCGTGATTCCTTGCTTCGCGATCATCCTTCATGTATTTCAAGTATCGATAGAATGTAGACTCAACAACCCCCGCAATATGCATCCATGCGCATAAACACACATTTATCTCTTCAATTGTCACCATCTTCCTTCGCCGTGAACCTTCATGAATTTGTCTATGCACATCAGTTTTCATGAAAGCTTTGTGCTTGAAAGTTGAATTTCAATACATGCGTTCTCGGAAAGCTCTAATTTTCTCCCTAGGAAACGGCTGGACACAATTTTTGTTGCAACACACTTTGCTGGACACCAAGTTAATTGACTCCTGCGATAGGAGCTCTTTTGCTTTGACACCAGTCTTCCGAGGCAAGTTTCTAACGGCACTAGCATATGATCTTGTAGATGATGCAGAGGGCGGGTTTAGAAGAGATGCTTGCAGACGGTTGAAATTGTCTCTAGTTTCATGGTTGTGAAGACTTGCCCCACGATAATGAACCAATTCAATTGGCCAAGCTACCAACGAGTAAAACAGTTCCTCAGGAAGGTCCACCTCATAATGAGACTTTGAAATATGCACTAATACATGAGTATCACTGAGAGGACCAGTGGCACCAAGAACAAGATTAGAGCTCACGCTATGGCAGGTACCTTCACAACAAGTAAGCCTTCAGCATTATACAGCTTAACACACTTCTTATTCCACATCTGACGCGGAATCCCTTCACACTCAGGAATTTGAACATTTATCTCTTGAATCATTTGTATCTCATCGTCCGACAAGTCCATGTCAATATCTGGGTTCGCAAGAGGATCCATGGAACCTGTACAATACAATCAACAAATGAAGTTCTTTGGCTAATGAATAACATAATCCATAAACGTCACATTAGTTATGCTAAAATTGTTCTTCAATGCCACAATTAAATGAAGGACAGAAGAGGTACAAATGCATTTTAGCGCGAGTCGCGCTAGAGTGTAGTTTATTCTGGAAGGACAAATATAGCTAAAGTGCAAATCGGAGATACTCCACTGAGAATATGTGCACATCCATGACACTAGCACTAAAGTGCATTCTTGTGATTCTTTGGAAACCACATCCATACTATCGCGAATACTGTCAAAGTGAAATTACACATAGAGGTCGCATATGCTCATTAGCACTAAAGTGCAATCGAACGATACACATGGAGAAGACATACACTTTAGAGCGACTAGCGCTAAAGTGCAGTTGAACGATTCACAAAGAGGAGACATGCACTTTAGCGTGACTAGCGCTAAAGTGCAATCGAACGATTCACAAAGAGGAGACATGCACTTTAGCACGACTAGCACTAAAGTGCAATCGAACGATTCACAAAGAGGAGACATGCACTTTGGCGCAAGTAGCGCTAAAGTGACATCTATTGGCTTTATATTAATTTGCTCAACAATCCCGTGTTTTGTGGAACTCATTCATTTTCCAATAGTGAAATTACTATTTTTAGTAAGTCCAAAAATTAAGGCAATACTACCAGACAATATCATAAAATGGTCATTGGAATTTGTGTAACAACCTTACGTGATGAAAATCTACTGTATTGGCAAAGATGTGACATGATATGCAGACTTCATAAGTGATTACGGACGCTAACAATTGCCCCTGTGAAGCTAATGAAATAAATTGACTTGACTTCTTCCAAGTTTGCGCTTCATGTTTCAAAACTGATTCAAAAGGTACACGTACAATAACAACAACGAGATGCGATGAAGTACCTCCTGAAAGAGGAATGGGACACAAACTACTCGATGGATCTGCATTCCCCACAAGAAACTCTTGAATTCTCCACAGAAACTAACAATGCAAGTACAAGACGCATACAACAAGAGCAACGCGCACAGAAATCGACTCGGTTGAAGAGAAAGGTGGAAGGAGATGACTGCATCTTGGTTGACGACGCACACTTGAATTCTTAGCGGGAAGAAAATTGTGCCGATCCATTCCATGATTTTGAAAACCCTCTATCTAATTTCAGAAACCCTGGGATTCCTGATTCCTTGCGTAGGTTTACACTATAAAGCACCAACTAATCCTAGAATAAACCACAGTCCCAACGGATTTTATGGGGTGAAGTGCCTCTTGAGGATTCCCTATATTAATGCTTGTTGACTTTCATCCACTGACGTGTCTTCTTGCAATTCGAAAAGTGTCATGAACGCATGGCAGAATTTTAATTTTTAGCCGCATCCTATTTATTCGCCTATTACGTGCTTTTGAAATACTTAAATAGCATAGGTGAAATATTTTTGTTTATATTAAGAGGATTCTCGCTTTGTTGAAATGACATTCCGATCCTCTAGAAGTCCATTTTTTTTTCGATTTTATAGTGTCTACAATTAGGGAAAATCCTTTTTCTTTTATAGAGAAGGCATATTTTATGGTTCAAAATATGACTCTGAAAATTTATTTTTTATAGTACTGAAATTCCACTTTACTGTAGTGATATTTGAACTTTAGGTTTAGGGAAATTTAGGATCAGGGTTAGGGTTTAGAGTTTGGAGTACTAATAATGCATGGCATTATTAAAAATGAGGTCAAATTCATCACATTCTAACAAAAACTGGGAGTGATGGTTCATTGTACTTCCAAGCTTCACGTGTAGGAAATAAAATTGCAAGCATGTGGAAGAGCAAATTTATGCATCCATTTCTAAAGTTTTTTTGGGGTGAAATCAATAAGATTATAATTTTTATTTTGTTGAGAAGTCAAATATAATGAGTGTGAAATAAATTGAGTGTAATTCTTTGTTGCACTTCAAAGGCACAAGTGTAGAACTTCTTCTTCAACATGACATGTGTTGTAGTTTAAAAATTTTAAAGCTCTAAACACAGGCAAAAAACTAATAAGATGAAAGTAACAAGTATGTAGAAGTTGCAAATACATTAAACTTGTAAATTGAGGAGAAACACTCATTCTTGTTATTTGTAGGCAACTTCCTACCCAAGAGAACTTGCATCCTACTGTGAGCCCTCAAGTTGGCACTTGGAACTCTGAACTTATTTTTCGCGATTTTTAGTTAATTTTTGAGTGAAAAATAGGAAAAAATATATAAAAATACAATTATTGTGGGTTTTGGTAGAAGTCCCTACCAAAGGGGGGTGTCATGGCCTTAAATGCGTGAAACATGAAAAACGTTGCATTTTCACTAGTTTTAGGTCTTTTTAGTAAAAATAAGTAGTTAAGTCAGTAATTTCGAGTGAAATAAGGATTTGAGAGTTAACCAGTCCTAGTGTCTTGGTCATGTAATACAACAGCTATAAGTATACATATAACAAATTGGTTAAAAGTTAGAGTCTAGTCTAAGTCAGTCCAAATCCAACTCGAAAGAGTTAGATTTGTTGTTTGCAGGTAATTTTGATAAATACAGTCATTCACAGATCAAGATGGAGGAAATGATGATTGGAACATATAGAGAGGTGCTTTTCTAGGTCAAAGCATGCTAGAGGAGGTCAAATAGAAGCCCGATCATCCAAAATTCCCCCGGTATCAAGAATAATTTCCCCCTGGGTGGAAATTATTAAAGAATTGCTAAAAATAGCATTCTTCTTGGAGATTTAGTTTTGCCCTTAGTTGATGGACATCTTGCAAAAGATTGCCCAAAAGTTTCGGGATTTTACAAAACTCCACAATGACTCCATGGGAAGTCAACCGCTTAAAATTGCATTCGTAAATTCCTAGAAATTACCAATGTTGCAGTAAAATCTCACTAAAAATTAGGATAGTGTTTTGTGTGCCAATAAAGAGCCCTGTCAAGTTTGAAAACATTCCGACATTCCCAAGTACCAGAATTAGGACCGACAGCAAATTTTACAAGAATTTACAACTTGGCGGCGGGTTGACCGGCGAACCAGGAGCTAGCGGTGTCCGAACGGAGCGTTTCAAGGGTCAATTCTTACTCCCACAAATATTCTAAACCACCCAGGACCGACAGTTTCATCAAAAAACGTAAACTCCAAAAGTTAGATTTTTAACTTTTGTTCTGAGTTACCGTGACTCAAATTTGCGCTTTAAAACGGCTGGAGAGGTAGGGGTAAGGGGTCTTTTAGGCTAATTGGGGTCTTCTGAACGCGATGGCGCAGTTTATTTTCAGTTTTGAGTTGTCCCTCAAAAGATAGAGAGGGTCAGCCCTTAGTTTGACTTTTAAAAGGTAATTTTGGATTAATCTGGGTTGATTTTGCAAATATCTTTTGTAAAATCGAAGATTGGATTTGCTCAAGATACTTGTCTTGCGTAAGAAGACATCTTTTGGACTAAAGAAAGACAATTTAGAACTAACTCTAGATTAAAATGCAAAATATCTTGGTTAATTAGGTAGGTTTTCAAAATATCTTTGGGAAAATCAAATATTTGATTTGGGAAAAGATTCTGAGGCCATTTAGGGCCTAGAAGGAATTCGCTTGAGAACCTTCCTTCCCATTAAACAAAGATTATTTAGAACACGTGTTTAGGTAGTTTAGCAAAATATCTAAATTGAAAGTAAAGATAATAATTACGAACAACTTACCGGGGGGGGCCGGGAGCGAGTATATAAGGCCTTCCTCGAGGTTGTTTGTGACCCTCATTTTCTTGTTTCATTCTTGTTGTTGTTCTTGTCGTGCTACCAACACTTGTCGGAGCACTTTTTAAGCCAAGTTTTGGCTATTTTCTTCTATTCTCTTGTACTTTGAAGGTCCGGAGGGCCCCTTCAAAGCTTTCTTCTCTTTTCTTGTTTGAATTTGGAGGCTTCAAGCCCCAAAACTTTGCTTTTCAAGAGTTTAGGTGGAGGAAATCCCCTAACTCTAGTGTTGTTTGTGTTAACTAACTTATTTCTTGAATTTGGAGACTTCAAGCCCCAAGACTTTGATATTTTGGGAGTTGTGGGAGTAGTTCCCAAGCTCTAGTTGATTTTATTGTTCTTTTGGATACTAATCAACTATTTGTGTGAATTGAGAATAGTTTGTGAACTTAAAACTTTAAAGCGGCAAGGCTAGACTTTGCCAAAAGGTTTTGAGCATCACCCCGTGCCAAAACTCGTTGTATAACGGGTGTTTGGTTTGAATAATTGCTAATGTTCGGTTAAACACTGTTATGTGTACCTCCTTTAGTGATTAAACTTAAAACTTTGCTTTGAAGTTTGGAAATTAGTTTTTAATGTTTGGTTAAACACTGTCATGTGTACCTCCTTTAAGAATTAAGTTTTCAAAATACTAGTTTGGGTCCTTGGATCCTGGTAATTCCTGGGGTTGCTCCCGCACGGCGGAGCTTTGACTTTGAAACCTGGAAACGAGTACTTGAAACTTAAAGTTGTCAATTATTTCCTGGGGTTGCTCCCACACGACGGAGCTTTGACTTTGAAACCTGGAAACGGGTACTTGAAACTTTGATTTGTTTGTTAATTCCCTGGGGTTGCTCCCACGCGGCGGAGCTTTGACTTTAAGGTTAAAATTTACTTTTAAACTAACCATCTAATCGTGGATTAAACCCTGCATGGCAAAGCTTTGAACCAAAGGAATCAACAGAATAAGGTTATTTTGAAACTTATTTAAAGTCTAAAAGCCCTTGAATTATTTCTCTTTTGCTTGTGTAAGTTGTGAAGGTATTGGTCCTTCCAAACTTATGGGTTTTTTTTGTTAGTTTGTTTTACCTTTATTTTGAAGCTTTTTAAAATTAGTTAACATAATTCTTGTCCAAAAGAATTATTTTTCATATCGTTGCTTTTTTTTCCTTTTGGTTTGGTTATTATTTCTAAAGAAAAGGTGGGTTTGATCTTTTTAAATAACCAAAAATCAGATTGTAAAGGAGAATTCAGCCCAAGGTCGGGACAGCCCAAGGTCGGGACAACCAACGATGGGGAGTAGGCGGAAACCACGGGGAGCAATCGGGAACGAAGGGGAACGGGTGTAACTAGCTGCGAACGGGAGAGGGTTGCAGCCAGGGATTTGCCAACGTCGCCAACTATTTCTGAGAAAGAGACGCAAAGGAAGCTCTACGGAGATGCTAATTGTTTGATGTCAACACCGGAAGTGAAAGCCATACGCCAAGTGACCCGCTCTCGTTTGAAAAAAAAACTAAACCCGCTCTCATTCGACCTCTGCTTCCATGTTGCCGTGCATTGTCTCAATCAGCAAAATTAAAGAGAAAAGCGGAGAGGTCATCCAGTACTCAGTCCTCCACTCCTACGTGGGACTCTTGGGAGCGGAGGTTACTACTAGCACAAAAAAAAGAGCACGTGCGTCAAGAAGGTGCAGGTCTCCGCGGGGGATACAGTCGTGGGCCTGAAATTTTGAGGGCCCTTGAAAAGATGAAGAGTACGTCGTGCAGTTGATAGTTGTGCTTCATATATGTACATTTCTATTACATGATGTTAAGGCTTGTCTCTGTGAGTTCTAATTCACTGTTGACTTAGATGGGAACATGGAGTTGCTATTGTCACGTAGTCATTACTTGGATACTACACTTGTAATTGCATAGATGAGTATGTATTGCATACATAGGAAAGCAAATATGTGTAAATGATATGAATTTCCTTGCTAATAAAGATGCAATGCGGATAATTTTGAATATATTATTTCTAAATCTTCTATAGGAAGATAGTTTTCATTACCATTGATTGCTTTCTATATGTTTGCTGACGTTTAATTTGCTTCGGGACATTCTAATGCCTTAGAATTAAACTCTCAATTCTCTGAAAAACTCCCAAAATATTGAATATAGCGTTAATGGATGAAGTTTCTTTATAAAACTCCATCCATCAAATCCTTTCAAGCTATCAATACAAATTCACTTTGGATTTCAGATTCGAGCTTAAGGCTAATTCTAGTCTCTAAGTCTTAAGTTTCATCCAAACTAACCAAATAACTATGAACTCCATCCAAATCTAAACCAACCTCTAGTTAACCTTTAGAAATTACCTATTCTAATCTAAATTCAAAGTTGGACTCTAAAGACTTCTAAGTTTTGACTTAATTTTTTTAGCCTCTAATTTATTTCATACTTTTAAGTAAAGATTAAAAATCAAAAGAGCAAAGTTTAAATTCATACTTCCAAAGTTGAAGACACCATGATTCCATCTTCTTTTTATCATGATCATAATCATCTCATAGTATCCATCTCCTTCTATTTTCTTTGATTTGATTAGGTTCAGGTTTAGGCTTATCACTGAAAATAAAAAAGATTACAAAAAAATTGAAAGTCTAAACTACTCTCTTGGTATTCTAAACTCGGGGAGGTCACTTAGTTCTACTACAACAAACCACGTGCGAACAAGTGGTTTCTAATAAACTATAATTTCAATCTAAAATTTTGACCATTGTTTAATTATGACTATAGATTTCTATTGCCAAAATTTCCAACTCAAATCAAATATGAAATGATTTCTAGAAGAGGTTGAAAATGAACTAAAATGGCATGTTTTTCAACTCAAATAATTATAGAGAACACATTTAGATGACCATTGAATCAATATTCAACTCAAAATAAGCTTTCAATAGAGATTTATTTTTAAGAATTTTTTGTTCATTTTTTAGACAATTTTTTCTTATATAATATAGGGGTGTGAAAGTTATTTTTCAGTTCTGCAGTGTATCTTTTTACTTCAAAAATTTGTAACTAATTATTATTAACAAATAAAAATATCAATAATTCAAAACATAAACTTTCAAAGTAGAAAAATCTATTCATATTTTTCTTATTTTGTTTGATTTAAAATTCAAAAAGTATATAGGGGGTCCAAAGTTTTGTTCGCACGTGGTTTCAAATGGACACTCTAAGTGACCTCCCCGAGGTTCTAAACCAATTGATATGCTCTCCCTATTTTCTATACTATTCTATTTGAATTTCTTATAATTTTTTAATAAACTATAAGTATTTAGAGTTGATACCTTTGACTTCTACTTAAACTAATAACTACTTGAGAATCAAATTAATGACACATCAGGGCCCATAAACTATTTAAGAATCTAATCAAACCTCCTAATCAATCTAAAATCTTAGAATCTAAAATGGTTATAATTAATACAAATGACGATTTGCTTTAATGAAAATTTATTTCTCACTCTTTTCCATTCTGAATACTCAAATTTGCAACATAGCAACCATTTTTCTCTCAAACTATAATCTTCTTTTCTTTCAATTATATCTAACCTCACTCTCTTCTACCTTCTACCTTTTATAATGATCAACAAATGCTAAATTCAGACGTTGTTTGCATTACTTATAGACTTGAGCATTGGATATCTATTAGCTTTGGGGTCCCAATTGCCTGGAGTTTTTAATGACTTGTCGATTGCCAAGTTGGATTTTATCTTTGTAAATTTTTGAGGATTTTTGGTGTAATTTGATGTTTTTTGTAGTTGTTGATTGTTCTTTTTGCCAAGTGGAGTCATTTTGTTCAGTTGATTAGTTCAATTTGGAGTTTTGGTGGGAAGTTTCAGTAGGTTGATTTTGACTTGGTGGGGTCAATCCGAGTTGGAATGTCAATTGAGTTAGTTAAAGTAGTTGATTTAGTTGCTACAATTGGTCTTCATCTTTTTTGGTTCCTATTTGGATTTTCTTGCTTGTCATTTTTTTTACCCACTGTTGAGCGTTGCCGGTGCATGTCCCAACTAGTTTGTGCTATGTAGTTTTCTTTTGCCTTTGTGTATGTTTGTGTGTCCAAGTGGAATGAGCTTGTGTTTTGTAGAGTGTCATGTGTGTGTTGATGTGTTATGGAGTCTATCTATGTCCTAGTTGGAGGATGTATTGATTGGAAATTAATTGAAATGGAGATGAGTTCTAGTTGTGTAGTTAATTAGATGAAATGTTTGTGAGCAATGCAGTTATCATGTCAGGGTTCTATGAATGGAAAGTTGTGAATCCTAATCGGTGATTCAATGGATGAATGTGGGATTTGATAGGGATTAAATATATGGACTAAGTGCAAATTGATAGGAATCAATTGTAGATCTTAATTGGAATATTGTACAAAAATGTTTAACTAGGTAGGTGTATACATCCTATAAATATTTGTAACGGTGATCTGATCACTAATTCGGAAATTAATGCATGGAAATGTTTTTAGCCGAATTGGAATGTTGCACTAAGAATGTGTATGATTGTAATTGTTGTTAGTAGTTAAAAATAGAAGTATGAGTTGTATATCATGCGAGGAATATTAACTATGCTAGAAATTAATTTCAAGTTGGCTAAATGGATGTTAAGATTTATCTTTAGTATAAATGTTGAGTGTTAAATCTAATTGTTGAACCCAATTTGGAGGAGTTGCATGTGTCTCTGCATCATGGATGAAAAGAAGATAAAATCCAAATCAGCATGTAAAGATTGTAAATTCTGTTGTAAGCAAAATTATTCCAAACCCAATTGTGTTACAATAGTGATTCCTAAGTTAGAAAAGAAAGATCTTGTGGTTGTTGAAGTGAAGACAAGAGCCAAGTTGTTGAAGTTCTATCCAAGTAGGAAGCTTATAGCAAATTAGGTTGTACCTGGTTTATAAGCCGATTGGAGATAAAGAATCTAAAGTAAATCAGTGCCAAATAGGAAGTGCAAGGCCATATCAAATGATACTAGCTTTAGTCTAAGTTGAAAGCAAAAAAGCCGTGACTAGCTTGCAGCAGCACTGTGGTAGCAAAGTCATCCAATTCAGGAATGAAGGCTAAGTTCCGAGTTGGAAGAGAAAAATAAAAATAAGGGCAAAAGATAAAGATAAAGGAAAATAAAAGTATTAAAGATTAAAGAAACAATTTGGGAGAATAATCTTAACCCTTGTGGCCTTTAAGAGTAGAGTGATAAATTTAGCAATTAGACTATATGCATGAGGAAAACATTTTTGCTTGTGGTTAAAAAACTTTTCTTTAATTTCTATAATTGCAATGATCAAGTAGGAATTTAACATGGAAGTATCCCTATTTAATTAGCCTCCCCAGGAACAAACTTTACACTATTAGTTTAGGGAATAATTTCCGATTAGGACCTAAGCTTATCTACATGGCTCTGGATACCAAAGGCTTTAGAGTCTAGACGACTATAGGTTTTGAGGTTCTCAAATCCAATAAATTATAGGTTTGATGTGGCCTAGAGTCTGAAGGCTTTGGAGTCTTAGTATAATTTGTTTGAATTTTTCACTAAAAAACAGATTATATGTTAACACGGTAATTGTCCAACGAAGAAGGCAAAGCTTTGCCCTCCACATAGGACATTAAAGAAATACTAGACAAACAACAAGTAGAAAACATATTATGGATGGTTTTGTAAAAGGATCTCTTAAGTCAAAGCTTTGTTGGATGGCCAAGCTGGGACAAAGGCAACTAAACAATACATAGGACAATGATAAGTTACTAAATCAACAAGGGAATTTATTAGTGTACGTAGTAATTAACAAAATGCGCTATATTTTTGTTAGCACTAGAACTTAGACAAATGACCAAATTTCAAAGAATTATATAAGGACACTTGTCAAGCAAGTCAAGGCTCTAGTGGGATTTCTCCAAAAGGAATTTCCACCAAAGGAGCTAGATCGCAACGAAAAGACTAAAACCCAAAGAAGACCACAAATTTAGAGGACTAAACCATCCACAACATGAAATTACAAAGCCACACACGAAGGGATTTCCACGTCCTTCAAGAAAAACTTTCCACAATATGAAATTACAAAGCCACACATTAAGGGATTCCCGCATCCTTCAAGAAAAGCTTTCAAAACACAAGAAATTATGTACCTACCCTAAAACTCCTCATAACTTTCATCTCATTAATCAAAATGGAATTATTCAAAGCTTTTCATGTGTATATAAATGTAGAGAACCAATTTCAATTTTAAAAAAAAAATTTAAGTGATTTTTAAAGAAGTTTTTTGGGCTACCCAAGCTACCCATCAACTACTCAAAATTACATATCATGCAATAACTTTTCAACCATGTAGTCAAAAATATGAAATTTGTCGTGACCTAAAGCTACTCCTTGGGCACACATTGTGTGAAATTTTCAAAGAAAAAAATAAAAATTCCATCTATAGTGAGCTTCCTAAAATTGTTATGTTGCAAAAAAAAGGTGTTTGGTCCTTTGAAGCACTTTGACTTCCTAATTTTGGACAACTAACATATTGAAACTCAAGTATCATTCTCATTATTGCTTGAATGAAAGTCATCCTAGTTTATAGGGAACCTTTATCAAGTTGTTGTCCTATCTAAAGGTTGGATTTGGTGTTACTAGAGTACATATTTTTCTAAAATTACAATTGTGGAAGCATGTCAAGTGCCAAAATTGCATTGACTATAGTACAAAACTAGATTTGCAAAAATGAAGTCATAGATTTAAAAAACACAAAAATTTCAAAAAATCACCATGTCAAGAGAACCTCATTTCGAATCCATTCCAACAAATTGTACTAAAAAAATGATAATATTTTGCTTGTAACCGAATTTAGAAGGAATTTTGAAATTTTCCTTTCAAAATCTTTCAAAATAATATTGGTGATAGTGTTGGTGAATCTAACCATATGGATGAAATCTATAAATCAAAATCTACAACTTTTATTTGTATTACGAATTTCTAAATATTTTGCATTAGTAATTAGTAATTTGTACACAATTATTAAATTTTTGGAAACTAAGTACATTTACAAAAAACACTCAAAAATCATTATCTATAGAAGAAATGCTAATCAAAAGTGAAAATCATCAAAATTTATAAATGAAAGGTATAAAGTATAAATTTAGCTTCATGATCATGAATGTCATCTTTAACAATGATTCTAGTGTAAAAAACACGAGAAATTACGTAAAATAATTTCACACCACTTTTCAAAGCTACTTGTACCTCTTGGAGAAATTTCAAATTAATTGGATATTTCTTGTTATATTGATTAGTACGTTTTCACTTACTAGTGAAAGAATTAAAACAATTGCAATTTATCAAAAAATAATAGAGATTTTTTATGTTGATATACAATACACGAGCTCATATAATAAAAAAAGCTAGATTAGGTCTAAAATATGGTTTAACCCTAAGGCCCACGGAACCATATTATGATCAATCAACCATGAGGAACATTTTGGGGCAGAACTATTTTTTTTCCAATTTTTTTTCTTATGCAAAATAAATCGGTTGTATTTCTATTTTTATATTCAAAATTAAAATTTCTATGGTAAAAAACAAAACTATATAGAAACAATACAAAGTGTGTTGCATTTGTTTAGTGTTGTGAAGTTTTTTGATTAGGAGAGAGTGTTGATGTTCACATTATAGAATTTTATGCCTCTTTTACAAATCAATTGGAACTACAATTTTGACTTATCATAAAAAAACTCAAAGACTATAGATAGAAATTGCATTTTTGAAAAAAAATTGAAATTAAATTTTCTAAATTCATTTGAAGCAAATCTTTAAATGATTTTGAGATTCTAGCCACATGGATGCTTTTTGTCTCTGATATTTATCATAGTCTCCTCTAATGTAAACTTCAAGAAAATTATAGAATTTATATTTAATAATACATTTGTGTTTTGTCGAAAAGCCTTGGATCTTTAGAGGTTATTAAGTCTAATTTGAGCTTAGAAACAAATTGGTCTTTTGGGAGTTATTAATCTTGGCAATGACAATCTAAACCCTTCAGTCTTGATTTCAGGTGAGTCTTTGACACAAAGTGGCTTTAGGATATTTTTATACCTACTTTTGTAGTGAATAAGGCTTGTCAAGCACTGTATTTAGGTTGTATAGTCAAAACTATGTTCAATCATCAATTTTACATGCCCTACCTGCATACCACATTCATTGAGTAATTCATGTGCCTCACTTCAAGGAAATTTTTTATTTCCCTTTGGATTGTCTGTTGGTCCAAAATTGTCATTTAAGGGATACAAGGCCAAGCTCTTGTGTATATATGGAAAAACAATAGATTTAATTGTAAAGTCTTGCACCCTTACGTTTATGTGGTACCTCTTTCAATACTTGTTCTAGAATGCATTTGAATTCTTACACTACTTCAATGTTTTTAGGAATGACAACAAGGCATGAATTATTTATTTTTTGAATGACAACCAAGACTTGCATGTTTGCATGCACTCTATTTACATTGAGTTGACTTCTTCTTAAATGGAGGTTTTGGTCCCACCTTTGCAAAATCAAAAGATCTAACACAAATTTGCACCACTTGAAGTGTTCATTTGCATTTGATCCTATCTTTTTGGAAAGGTGAAATTTAAACCTCTATTTAGAAAGAAGCCAACTCAATGTCAATAGATTGTATGCAAACATGCCTTCGTTGTCATTCCCCCAAATAGAATAAGCCATGGCTTGTTGTCATTCCAATGAAACTCAAATCGGAATAGAATTCAAATGCTTTCTAAAATAAGTATTGAAAGAGGCTTCACATTATTCTTTAGAATAAGTATTAAACAAGATTTTACAAAAACTAGTGTGCCATGTGCCATTTCTATAGTATAATAAAATTAAAATTAAATATATTTTCGAATTTTTTTAATTTATAAAACTTCAAACTTCAATATCTTTTCTACTATAGGTCCAAATGCCACAAAACAAAGTCCGTGCACCCCTCTTCACAAGGGGCTTTCTAACGATATCCAAAATAAGACCTAGGATGCACGATTATGGTGATCTCATTGTAGCAAACAAAACAAAATAAATAAAAATAACCTCATTTAAGGTATAGACTAGTATGTCCTATACTATTTCCATTGTGTAATAAAATAAAAATAAAAATAAAATTTTAATTCATAATAACTTCAAAATATAATAATTTTTTTGCATTGAGTCAAAAAATTATTATATTTTGAGTCAAAAACAAAGCCTATACACCCCTATTCATAGAAAACTTTCTAACTATTTTAAGAATGCAACTGGTGACATATGGTTTTAGACATGTCACCATAACAAACAAAACAAAGAACCTAATTTGATATATGGACTAGTATATTTTGTGTTATTGCCACAACCAAAATAAAAGTAAAAATAATTTTCTAATTCATACAAGCTTTGAAATTCAATAACTTTAACTTCAAAGGTCCAAACACCACGTACAAAACAAAACTTGTGCACATTTCCTCGCAGAAAGCTTTCCGATGGTACCAAGACCACCCCTAGGGACTGCATAGTCTAGAAGATCTCACTATAACAAACAAAACAAACAACCTAATTTGGGTTGGATTTACACTACAATCCAAGTCCAAGAAACTCTAAAATCAAACAATCCTATTAGTTAAGAACTAGAAATTGAACCCAAAGTGTTTACACTAGGATCCAATCCAAAATTTGTTGAAATGACCTAAAACCTGCGTAGCATAGATTTGGAGGGAAATTTTTGGACCTAAATTTGGTCTCAAGGGCCTTAAAAAGAGAGCACCAATTTTGTAAAACCAATTTCCTATTGTGGGTCTAATTCCCATTAAGATGCAATTTCTAGCTTGAACAAGGCTATGATTTACTATTCTTGAAAGGTAATAAAAATAATATATATTGAAAAAATCAAATCAAATATTGAATTATATTATTGTTGATAATGATTAATATTAAATTTGACGTGGATCTAATGTAGCAATCTCTTGGCTGCATCAGATTGTAATGTTTTTAATTAAATTTTAATGGAAATAATATTTTAAAAATAGTATTTTAACAATTGATAATATTTTAATGTTATTTTAATAAAATTGACATTATTTTATTAAAAAAACATTATTTAATTTTTAATAAAATATTTTTATTATTGAGTTACTTAGATTTGATTAGGAGTTTGTTGAGTCCAAAATGTTTTTTTTTGTATACCCATGAATTTTTGGTCTTGAGTCTTAGTATAAATTTGCCCTTAAGGTATGGGTTTAAGGTATAGATGTCTAATATTCACTGCACATGGAAAATAATATATAGTCACAAGGCTTTAATCCTTAAACATTGAAGACAACATTTGGCATCTGATGGATGACAAGGAATCCTTGTTGTCGTAGCACAGGAAAGTCAAAATGCTTCTCTAAGTCCGGGAAAGGCCCTAAAGTGACTCGTTTATCGTTCCCACAGAGATTTGTCACTGATTCTTAATAACTAGAAATACGGACAAGGATTACCACAACAAACCCAAGCAAAACCTACTCAAATCCGGTCTGGAAGCTGAGCTTAACTATCCGGATCACTTCTAGATCTAAATCTAAACTATTTTCTAACCCCCAACTATCTACAGTCTATATGTATCAAGAACCGGAACTAGAAATCGGGTAGCTAATCCAATTTCCGGACTTCCTGTCAACATAACCGGATTCGAGTTTAACCTTTGGACTAAGAGGGATCTACGTATTGTGCTTAAGGAAGGAAGCTGATTACCTACCCTCTGCATTTTATAGTGTCAAGAGTGCCACTTTTAAATAAACCACAACACATACACATACTACTTAACCGGTTCTCCTTCACAGCTAACCCGGAAGATTCTGAATCAGTAGGTCACACAAGGAACTCTAGCTAACAACCTGACATACACTACAACGATGGCCTATTGGGTTAGTCTAGGATCCGGGTAGAATCCGGGACAAACGAAATGGAGGAATATCACATCCCCTTTAGTTTCCGGTTAACCAAAGAACCTATCAACCATTAAACTAGAGAGCTCCGGCAATTCAACGGTTACAACTCTAGCCTACTGGGACCGTGTTCAACTAATGGAATCTGAACCAATCACGCTATTGGGATCAAGAAACCGCCACCACACGCAAATTCACTTAAACTCCCAGAATGTGGATAAATCCAATATCCGGGCACACTTCCCCTCTACCTATTCTTGCAATCCAAATGAACATACAATGACATAGCATGCCATTCAAGTATGCTCAGACACTCCAAGTGAATCAGAAGGTTCTGACTTATATTGCACGATGCTAGGAAAACAAGATCCAAAAATGCACACTAATAACTAAAAATTTGGATCCTAAATAGTCTACCGCCCAAGGGGATCAAAAGTAAAAATCCAAGGAAATGACACGTGTCATTCTCCTTACTTGCCTCCTAGTTGACTTCCTAACAACCAACCCTTTCCACAAAAAATGGATCTAAGATCCTAAAAATCCAGATCTGGTTGACCAGGTTCATCTAACCAAAAAGTGACTTGAAAGTTGCTTTCTACCTACCCAAAACTTGAGTTACGACTAACTCCTAAATCTGCTCCTACAAATCTTCTACTTTTTTTTTCCTAAAAGCAACTAATCTACTTCTGAAAACAACTAGTCTTCTTCTTTCTAAGCCACTTTTGAGGTGCTTCCCCTAATTTGGTTGCTCCCTCTCTAGCTAGCTTCTTCCTACTGACTGAGGGTTGACTCCCACTGGTACCTTATCCTTAGATGGAGTTTGAGCCTTATCCTTTTCCTTCAATCGCGTGGAAGAGATAACATCCGGTTCTGAGTCATCTTCCAGTTCTGGTTCCGGTTCTTCGCATGATCCAGATCTTAACCTCGAAATGTTATCCTCCTGGTTTGAATTCTCAAGAGACTCGTCCTCCTCTGATTCGTTGTTGACAAGGTTCTCCTCCCTTGGTTTGATTTCCAGTCTGGGATCCAGGTGTAGACCCTTTTCCGGTTCTGGTATCACCAAAATGCTTCAGAACCACTATTTGTGATTCCGGTTTAGTTTTCCCCCTTAACCATTTTATCCTACTAAGCTATCCTACATTTGGCTAATCCATAATCCTAGTAATTTTTCTAATTCTTTCCCAAAAAATTGAAAAATTTAGCTAAGATTGGATCTTTTGTTCCTAATTCTACTCTAAGTAATAAAAATTCTGTTTTTTGGGTCACGACACTTGTAGTAGGACAAAAGTGCAACTATTCATCCTCGGAATTTTGTTGTGAAAAGGGGAGATCTTCTACAATAGTTTGACTTCCAATGAGTGCTTTTGATATTTCTAAAGTCCATGATTCAAAAGATAATGAAAAGAGATGATTTACAAGGTCACCCCTTCGTCCTTTAAGGGTTAAACACATACAAAGCTAACACCTATCCCTTGAGGGCTTCCATCGGCCACGTGCCCGACAAAAGCTTAAACCTTAATGGTTTGACATCTGCACTGAAGTCTCTACGGGAATCCTCGGCACTAAGGTGGGTACACCTAAAATGGCACCTGACCTAAAAGCGCCATCTAGAACAAGTATACATTTTCAAAATCAGTCATCTTCACAGGTTGTAGATGACGCTTTCAGAAACTAACTTTGATTGCTAATAACTTTTGCATAAAGTATTCAAATCTTATGTTTTTTGGTGCATTGGAATGTGCTTGTTCTTGCCTACACAACTAAATCAAAATCTAATCAACCTAACAACAGTAACTATACACAGTGCCAATAAGTCAATAAGTGGTGCTTTTAGGTGCACCCACCTTAAGTCCCTGACGTTTTTCACAATATGTCGGAGACTCACTTGCTGCCCGCAGCTGTAGCCTGCCCAAACAGCCATACTGCATGGCTTCAGACCCCCCTAGTTATCAACTTGGTGCTGCCTCCGAGGCTATCATCGTTAATACTGAGAGCCGGAGAAGTGGAGCTGTCGTTGCCAAAGCCATCTGCTGTTTTATAAATCCATCCGGCCATTCACTACCGCACAGAGTGTATGGCCCAAGCAGAGACAACCATACACTGTGGAGCATTGTATGGTCGGATGGATTGATATGGAGCTTGCGAGTTGTTTTTAAAAATAAAATAAAATATTGTTTTTATTTATTTTTAAAAATGATTTATAATTTGAGTTTTCTATGTGGGTGAATGAAATTAGGTTGCCCTACATTAATTTCTTAACATTTGACAAAAATATAAATATTTGTAGCTATTGTATGAGAATGCACTATTTTAGAATTAGGTATTATTGTTAAATTTTTTTAAATTTATTTATAATTTGAGTTTTCTCTACATAGATGAATGAAATTAGGTTGCCCTACATTAATTTTTGACAGTTGACACAATATAAATATTTATAGTTATTATATGAGAATGCACTACTTTAGATTAGGTGTTGTTGTAATGGGACTCTTAAACCCCCATGTATACAAAACAAAAATATAATTAGAAATTTTTGTAGGCTTCAATGGCTTGTAAAGTAAATTTTTTGATGTAAGGCAACCTAATTGTTAAGACAACCTAATTTCACCATATAAGCTTAAATACTAACTCTCTAGTAAATTTGTTTAAGAGACTTTGTTACTAATGAACTTCTATATTATACCATTTCACTTTAGGACTTATAAAAGGAAAGAAGAAGGAAAATAATCCCTAGTAGGCTCTTCATTTTGTTGTGAATACTTCAACTTGTTCCTTTAGAGGCTTGTAGGCTTTCTTAATACTTGTAGAGCGCTCTCATGACATGTAAAGCTATGTACATAGTTTAAGTGTTGATACCTTTTTTTGGGTTTTCAAAGTAGGGAAATCATTTTTTTCCCAACACTTGTTCTTGTTGGCTTTGAGATTTGGAGTTGATAAGTGTTTTATTAGAAGTATGATAGAGAAATAAGACATAGTAGTGTCTTGCCGTAATTGTCATAGACATTTAAAATGTACTTAAAAGAAGAAGACATATTTTATAGTAGAGAATGTATTTGGTATTAATTACATAGAGTATGCAACTACATAGAGCCAAAGAAAGACACTAGATAATTGTAGGGACACGATCATGTGAATATGAACTACCTATCCTTTGTCTTTGTCTTTGTCTTTTACCTTGTCCTTGTCCTTTCCTTTACCTCTTGCTTTTCCTTTGGGTTTTGGTTCAACCGTACCTTTCTTCATGCCTTGTATTGCGGATGATGTTATACCTCCTTCTATTGTTTAAATCTCTTCTTCCTCCATAGTTCTATTTTTCAATCAATCTTGCATTTCTTTGGTCTTGAGAGGATGTACAGGTTTCCACTTACCCAAACATCTACTCTTCCAATCTTCTTTTCAATTATTTTCCTCCTCCCACAAGTTTCTTGCATAGTGGAAGTCATTAGATTGAAGGAGGTAAGTGAGATGGGTTGCTATTTCAAACTCAAAACTCTCCCAATCATCATCTACAAAATGTAATGTTGATAAGAAAAGAAAGTCTTGAGAATGAAATGAAAGTAATTCACATTATAAGCATGTGGAAAAAAAGAGCTAAACCATAGAAGATTGCATCAAATAAGGTAGCAACACCTATAACCATCAATTTAAGGATTTTGGACATGTTGTCTATCAATAGACATCAAAAAAATTATTGGAACCTACTAGCAAAAGAAAAAAAATTCCAATGCACTTTCAAATGTATTTTTTGGACACTGTAAGTATAAGTTATGAATTTTTAAAGATCCCACTACAGATGCATTTAATATCAACACTAAGATTTGATATTCAGATATAGTACATCCTTGTTATCACATCTATTTACTTCCCAAGATTTTTCAAGATTTAAGAAGTGGTGGTTATGGGTACAATGACGCTTATAGGTGTTGCTACCTTACAATGGATAATTGCATTAATCAAACCCTAAAGCATATAATGCATTAAAAAAGAGCATTTACAAGTACAAAATTACCTTCAAAATAGGTACTCTATCCACTCTTGCTTTCATTATCTCATCATTTGTAATGGATTCCAAGTACTTTTGCAAGGCATGTATGATGTACGCAATATAGACTTTGGAGGAGTTAAGAAGAATTGGAACCACTTTCTTCTATCCTTGCCTTGGCATTTGCTTCGGCATTTCTTTCATTCTTTGTCTCTCTTCTAGCTCTTCTTGCTTCCTTGGCGCTCTCGTCTCATTTCCAAACCTTCTTCCTCTTTGGAGCCAAGATACTTGAATGAAACTTGAAGATCACACGAATGTCACAAGTATTATGGAAAAATGAAAATACTCATCATGCTTTGAAAAACAATGTTTTGAGAACTCTATGCCTCAAGTTTAGTGAATTTTGAACACTTTAATATAGAGAACCACAACACTTCAAGCTTAAGCAATTGCAAATCCATAACTTAGAATAAACCCTAGAGTTTAAGTTCACACCACGTGAACAATTCAAATCATGGACCAACTTCTTTAAAAATTCAAAACCTAAAAGAAGAAGAAACTAATAGCTATGGAAGTATTATGCTTTTAAAGCAACAATTTAAACCTACCTAATTCATCATTGATTGTAATAAATATTGATTGAAGGACCTAGTTCTTGAACAAGGATTTATAATTTAATTTTTTAATGAAAACTTGTTTAATTAACCCTAATGAATAAAAGTAAAATCCTCATCAAACAACTTGTTTCCTAAAATCCTAACCAAGAACCACATTATTGTAAGAAATCACCCAAAACATAACAAATTTCGTCAACACTAATGTAGCTTAAATTTTTAATTTGAAACCTTCAACAAGATTCAACGATTCAACGAATTTTACAACCATGAATGCAACCTGTAGTACTTTGAGCTCTGCTTGTCCTTTGAGTTTTGATTTGAAAACAAAAAGCAGAGACTTACTTGAGGTGCATGGAACAAATCGAAGAGGTTGAAGAAGGCAACAGATCTAGGCGTCGACTCCGACGCAACAGCGGGTTGATAACCGGGCAGGGGGTTGGGGTATGAAGCGGAGGTATGGCTTGTCTGGGCAGTGCAGCTGCGGGCAGCAGGTGGGTCCCCGGCGTTTTGTCGGGGACTTAGTGCCGAGGTACGGGAATGCCACTCTGCTCCAAAACCCTAAACCCTAATTCTCAGCTGCCCAGTTGCTTCATGCCTTCCAGGCTTGCTGCTCCCCCTGCAGCTTGGTGAGTTCCTTACCTCTCTTCGCGACGCAGCCCAATCTTCCGCCTCCTCATCCCTTTGCGCGCGCCTCTCATTTCTTCGCCACGGTGCAGCGCTCATCATGAGGCCGCCTCTTCGTGGAGGTCGCGGCGGGGGGGGCGGTTTCCGTGGAGGAAGCGGAGGTGGAGGCTTTCGGGGGGGAAGCCGTGGAGGAGGTCGTGGAGGCTTTGGTGGCCGCGGTGGATACGATGACGGGCCTCCGGAAGAAGTCGTCGGTATTCTCACTCGCAACTGATTTATTGGAGTTTGCTGTTTTGCTATTTCTATTTCCCTGATTTCAGTATCCACTCTCTTCGTCGGTTCCGCTTTGGTGAAGTTTGCGTTGTGCAGTTCATGCTTTAGGCGTATTCATAGGATGATGCCTCCATTTCGATGTTTCTATGTGGGTTGATTGTTTTTACTGTTAGGTCAATGTTGGTCCTTCTCACGGCTGAGAGTCGAATGAGAGTCGACTTCTCTCAGGTAAAGGTGTGACGAGAGTCTTTCCGGGCGATTAGGATACGGGTAGCCACATTCTGTGGTGAAGTTGTGATTTACTGGCATGCACTGATTTAATTTATGTCTTGCCGCCAGAGGTGGCTTCATACCTACATGCTTGCGAAGGAGAGGCAGTCACAAAGCTGACGAATGAGAAGATCCCCTACTTCAATGCCCCAATCTACTTGGAAAATAAGACTCAAATTGGAAAAGTTGAAGAGATATTTGGTCCAATCAATGAGGCCGTAAGTTCTTCCTGTGATGATATATCGACCCTGTTAAATCCTCAATTTTATGTAAATATAGGGCTGTAGCTGGCCAGCGTAAGTTCTGCACCGTTCTTACTTGCGCATGGATTCTCCTTATTTGATTCCGCTGTAGATTTTTTTGTCGGCAGGTGGTTTGAGTGGATTGATGAACAATTCAACGGATGAGTGTGGAATAGTGGAATTTGTCGACTTCTTTTCTCTTTTGTTGTTCAGAAAAAAATCGTTTCCGTTTGGAACTGTATTGTAATGTTTCTGGCATTTGAGATGACGAATCTGGTGTTTGCAGATGTTCTCTGTGAAGATGCAGGAGGGAATTATTGCGACGTCTTATAAAACTGGTGACAAGTTCTATATTGATCCTGCTAAATTGCTTCCACTGGCTCGGTTTCTGCCTCAGCCCAAGTAAAAAATCTAAGCCCGTATTGTTTTCTGTTTATTCCGTCTGTTTTGAGTATGC
The DNA here is from genome assembly GCA_947034895.1 of Rhytidiadelphus loreus. Lineage (NCBI taxonomy): Eukaryota > Viridiplantae > Streptophyta > Bryopsida > Hypnales > Hylocomiaceae > Rhytidiadelphus > Rhytidiadelphus loreus. The sequence goes on from OX344765.1 coordinate 49,911,706, forward strand.
GCTTCTCTCATGCCTGATTTTGATATTACATATTTAAGGGTGTTAAAGTGAGTGTAAAAGTTGCTTACATGTTATGCATTGCAGAGGATCAACCCCTGGAGGTGGTAGAGGTGGCAGAGGTGGAGGTCGTGGAGGTACCTTACGAACCGGGACGCGTTTGTGTTTGATGTTCCTGGTGTTCCAATGGCACTGTTTTCTGTTTCGGAAGGCGATTGAGATTGCATGTTGTACCATTGCCAGAGTGTTGACTTATGTTTTTTTGGTGAAATACCAGGACGAGGTGGAGCAAGGGGCGGGGCTCGTGGAGGGTTTGGTGGACGTGGTGGAGGAGGATTTCGGGGTGCTCGGGGCGGGGGGGGTGGGAGAAGTTTTGGTGGAGGCAGGGGTGGTAGTTTTGGAGGTCGAAGCAGTGGAGGGTTCAGAGGAAGAGGTCGATCGTAGATCTCACAACTTACAACCCTCCGTCACCTTTTTCAGATCTCTGGTCAACAAGTCGACCTTAGGGGGAGAATCATGGGCGGTGACGATCTTGTCACACCTCTTGTGCAATTCGAACTCAGACAAAGTTTCTGACCTTTCTGTAGATCCTAGTGCCTTACATGTGTATCTACTACTTATGACTGGAAATTGTTTCATGATGATGGCATGCGCTAGAATGACGATATCGCCTGTCTTCTTGCAAAATTCGAGATGTGAGTGTTGATTAGTTGTTGATGCTCATTCAACGGCTCAGCTTCGTTTTCAATGGTTGCATTGTCTCAAAAGGTTGCTGTGTCATGGAGTCTTCGCTTTTCAAGCAGAAATCATTTTTCATTGTGCTGTCAATTGGAAGATCTATGTGTCGTCAGTGTTGGGTACACGTATTCCTGGCACTGCACCATAACCAATTTGTGTTAAATGCAGAAAATCTGATTACCTGTGGTTTAAGAATGTCCTACAGTACTTCTGTACTTGATATCATGTGTTTTAGGTGCCAATGTCCGATTGAACTTCAAAAAATTGAACAGAACTTTGAGTCTTGATTTTCTTTTTTTTCGAAGTTTTACTAGTTCCATTTGCCAATACACTAAAATTTACTTGCACCCATCAAACTCGCTCAGAACTATGTAGGTTTTCTGAATGCATTTGTGACTTTTGTAATGTATGTTGGAGAGTGCGGATACACAAATAACCCAATTTGGTACCAAACTCTTATAAAACGCCGAGAAGGAATTGAACGACTCTGCAAAAGAAAGAACAGCTCTTGTGGCGGGGCCTGAACAAGAAAATCCTTTTGAGAACACATAAGAATTGGGGTGAGAATCTGGCCTGTATTAGGCTGGTCCAGAGTTGTCCTGTCGAATACTGAATTATCTTAATTTTGATACGATATTTAAGGTGTGGAACTTAGCATCACTGCTGTCATCAATTCAACCCACAAGTGTGGGTATACATAAAAACTCTAGATCTATTGTATGCATGATGTATTATTCCTTACATGACAAACAGGTGACCATGGAAAACATCCCTTTTCATTACGCAAAAGCACTCATTGGAAGTCAAACTACTCTATAAGACTTCCCCTTTTCACAACAAAATTTGGAGGATGAATAGTTGCACTTTTGTCCTACTAGAAGGATTCCTTGTTATCCATTGGACCACAAATGTTAGTATTGATGTTTAAGGGTTAAAGTTAATATTGGTGTATTCCCCACATAGGACATTCATCATAATATTATCTTCAGTTCATCCTCAGTGCTAATTGGCATATTGGCCTTCCAAATGTATTTCTAACTTTTGAATGGTATATAATTAGAACTTGAAATTTGTATTATTGGATGCACATCCAAAAGCACTTTGAATAGGTACAAGAAAACTCAAATTTAGACATTGGACAACCACTTCAAAAACAAGGTTTAGGGTTTAGAATTTATAGAGGTCTTACAAAATCATCATTATCAAAGCAAAATTTGGCCATTGACATTCCACATTTGGTCACATTTGGCTACATTTATTGAGGGTTGATTGTTGAGGCAAGAGATCAATATTTCTGAAAGGGAACTCATTAAATGAAAACCATCCTTTGTTTACAATTTTTGAGGATTTTTCGTGATAATGTTAAGCAAAAAAATTTGTTAACTCCTTAGGTTGATGGTTTTTCTTGAAGGTTTGGAAGGTTCTTGTGATCTTAATTTTTGACATGATTTTAGACTTCTATTATTCAGATAAAAAAACTCATTAGCTTTCTAGGAATATAAATTTTTTAATTTCAATTAGTGCATGTGTCGTAGCACAAGAAAGTCAAGTTCCTTCTTTAAGACCAAAAAAGGTCCTAAAGTGATTCGATTATTGTTCCCACAGGGATTTGTCACTAATTGCTAATAACCGAAAATATGGACAATGATTACTACAACCACCCTAAGCAAAACTTATTCAAATCTGGTCTAAAATCTAGGCTTATCTATTCTATTTTTACTAATCCTAATTCTAGCTCTTTTCTTCTAACCTTACACTATCTGGGATCTATCTTTAGTCAAAAACCGGAACTGAAAACTGGATAGCTAATCCAACTTCCCTGGACCCTAAGGCATTATCCTGATTTCCTAACAATCGTAACCGGAATCGAGTTTAACCTCTGAACCAAGAGGGATCTACGTGTTGTAATTAAAGGAGGGAGCTTAATCTCTAACCTCTGCGTTTTAAAGTGTCAAGAGCACCATTGAGAAATAAAAAGACAACAACATACAAACAACCACATAAAATATCCCAACCGGAACTCCTTCACAGCTAAACCAGATTTGAATCCGGTTCAATAGGTCACATAAAGAATCCACAATCGAAAAACTAACTGATACTACAACGACGGCCTACTAAGTTAGTCTAAATCCTTGGCAAAATCCGGGACAAGCAAGTTAGGAAGTTGTCACCTTCCCTACGTACTTCCGGTTACTGGAGAATATATCAACCTAGAAACAGGAGCTGTCCGGCAAATCAATGGTTATAACTCCAACCTACAGGGACTATCTCCATTCACGGGAAACACGAACCGATCTTGCTAATGGGACCAGGAAGTCACCATCACACGCAAATTCACTTAAAAATCCAAAGATCTGGATAAACCTAGTATTCGGGCACACTCCCTTCCTCCCTATTCCTGCAACTCTACCAAACGTACCACAACAACATTACTTATGTGAATACATGCAGCCACAAAAAGGTGAATCAGAAAAGTTGATTTGAATTGCACGATGCTAGGAAAACAAGGTATGAAAATGCACACTTAACAACTAAAAATCTGAATCCTAAATAGTCTACAACCCAAGGAACTTTACAGCCCAAGGGAATCAAAATCAAAGCCAAAAGGGAATGACACACATCATTCTCCTTATCCTCCTCATTGTTGACTTTACTAAAGTCCAAAACTGCCCAAGAAAAATGGATCTCAGATCTGAAAAATCCGGATCCAGGCAAGTTCAAAAGGAATTTCCTACTCACCTAAAAGCAACTTAGAAACTACCTTTCCACCAAAAACTTAGGTTTTTAGCTGCCATCCTACGATTCTACCTAACTCTAAAGTTACTTCTTCTGCCACTTAACTGGAGTCTTTACTGAAGTGTCGGCCCCCTTCCTTATTGGCTGTTTCCGAGCAGAACCGGAAACATTCAAAGCCCTGCACTTCTTCACCTTTGACTTCTGGGCCTTCAATTTTGTTTTCGTCTGCTTTGGAGCTGCCAACTCTTGATCTGGATCTAAGTAGGGCTCGGACTCCTTCCCCGTTCTAGAACCGGATTCCGATTCCTCTTCTTTTTCTGATTCGTCTTCTTCTTTTTCGATATCCAACTCGATTGGTCTTTTGTGGGATTCTGACCTCTTCTTCGTTGCTTCACTTGGGGATGGGGAAACGTTAGACGTCTTGCTTTGTCGTGTTTCCCGTCCTCCCTCCTTGCCTTTCACTTGACCTTAAGTCAGAGATCCGGGCGTGGATGTACACTCAACACCGGATTCCTGCATAACACTTTCCTTGGCAGGCGTGGTGATATCTACACTTCCCGGAGACTTTCTAGACTTATTCCGACCTAGTGGTGACAGATGTCGACTATCGGATCTTGGGGTTTAGTGGGAGTACCCTCCTTCCTTTCTGTTGTTTCCAGTTTTATTTTTGGTTTTGGAGGTTGACTGCTCTCTCCCACTACTCCCCTTATCTGAACAAGTAACTCTTCCATCTGTGAATGAAAAGTAACTAGGACGTTGATGACCTTATCCCCTACTTTACCCTTCCCCTTCTAAGACCTTCTCATCAAAGAGCTTGGCCTTGTTCAGTATCTCAGCCAGATGCGTAATAAACTCTGCAATCCGGTCAAGCATCTCTTTTGACCGGATAGAGTTTTTTCTATCTTGTTCACTTTCCTACCTCTTCTCACTCAACTCCTTCTTCAAAGAAATCACCTCATCCATCAGTCCAGTGATTTTCGCCTTTTCGGCCCTTCCCTCAACATCCTGAATGAAATTCCGGATTTGTTCCTTACACTGACTTACAGGAATGTTTCCTAACAACCTATACACTCGTATTATGGTACTTCTCTCTTTCTCATATCTCTCTCTAACTTGGTTTAGATCCTTGATGATCGTCTTAAGAGGATCACTTTCCTAGACTGGGTCTCTTTTCTCTCTCTATTGTTCCGGTTTTTCCTTGCTGGAATCCCCAGAAGATTCTTCCTTTCTCTCCACATCTTCTCCCTCTGAATCTGGCTTCATACTGTGGGCTAGTTTCACTTTCTGAATCTTGTACTCATGTCCCTCTTGTACCCTCATGCAATCATGTGCGTGATATAAGTGGAAGAAAAAGGAAAAAAGACTAGACGGTTTCGTTTTTCCGACTGACCTACAAAGTTTCTCTATATGATTCCGCAGCACTAAACCCCAGTCGACTTTCCGGTCTCCGGACAGAGCACCAAAAAACATATTACCCAAGGTTATGGTTAGCCGGGTACCCTTGTCCGGATTGAGGATGGGAACCACAAACTCCAATACCCTTCTCTCTCTATCGTTCTTGCACTTGCTCACGGTGTACCCATCTTTAGGGTGAGGAGGGTTCAAGAACTTACCCACTGTGTACTTGTCTGTTCTTGAAGCGAGTCCTTCTCCTCCCTTAGTAAATCCGTAAACTTCCCTCCAAATAGCCGGGGTCCATTTGTCCGGAACAGCCCTCATAGTCTTCTTCCACTCATTCAACTGCAGATGCAGCATCTCCCTCACCATCACTGCGTCTTTGAAATTCCACAGTCACTCCAGCAATCCGGTGCAGCTAAGCTGGCTCAAATCCTCCAGCAGATTCGCCTGTTCCTCCACATCATCCAGATTCTTTAGGCTGACGTGCTTTAGTGATACCTTCGTGGTCGTAGTCTCTTCCTCGGACTCACTTCCGGCCATAATGGCTTTCTTACTTCAAACCCTTACAATAGTTTCTCACAGCGTCCACTAATTCTGCTACTGAACTAAAGCGGAAACTATATCAGGAAACCTGGAAACTACTACGTGCAAGAGGAATAGAAAACATCAACAGAGAAAATCGGAAATGTGCACAGGAACCCTAAATGACTTGACTTATCCTTTCCGTTCAGGGATTCCTCCCGTTTCCTCCCGTTTGATCCTACCGTTCCTGTTAATTGCCCGTTAACCCTTAAAGTCCCATTGTCCCTTCGGGGGACAATTTGGAATTTGGGCAAGTTCCTATGGACTGAAATTTTACCCTAATTTTTTGAAACTTTTTTTGAAAATAGAAAATCTGATAAGCTTTGTGGGAATATAATTTTTATTTCAATCGATGCCCGAAAGCAAAAGTTATACCACAAAAAGCCTGAAACTGAACTCGGCGGGCAGCACAAAAAATATTGCAAAAAGTCAAAATAAATTTTTTTAAATTTTTTTTCTCAAAGATAATGTTTTTGTCTACATCTAAAGCTTTGATTCATTCTACTTTGATTAATGATGTGAAAGCTATGAACAATCTTATTTTTCGGGCAATCTAAGCATCTTTTTGGAAAAAAACAAACTTGTAGGATTCATCTCAAAATGCAATTTTCAATTTTTTTCAATTTTTTTTTTGAAAAGGTTAAATTTTCTTGTTAAAACAATCTTACTATTGGGATTATTGTATTTCAATCCCATCTAAAAGCTATTATCAATTTAGTTTTCTTCCAATCTTGGACCAACTTCTACTTGACATTTTTTTGAAGTATAAAAATCAAGTTTTTATTTTTTGAATTTTTTTTCCTAGACTCCCAGCTCAATTCTTCAACACAATAAATTTTAAATTCAAACTCCACAGTGTAATTTTTTTCCACAAATAGAGATCAAAGTCATCTAAAATTGCAGACTAGTGTTCAAAAAAACTTGTTGTTTCCACTTTGAATGCTTATATCTCTCAATTTGTACGGTCAAACTTTATGAAATTTTTACCACATGATCTAAAACAGGTAAAGTTTAAGATCCTACGGTTTAGTTTAAAAAAAAAAAAAATTTTGACTAACGCAGTAGAAATGGCAGTTTTGAGTGGTTTTTGACAGAAAAATGGCCTTGGAACTTTAGGGGTTAATCCGACCGTTCCCTAATTGCCAGGTATTGTTGATGTGTCCTAATTAACTCCAGCTGGCTCCCGATAGTCTACTCATAGTCTCTACTTCTAATGATACCTAGTTCCGGTTCCGATTTAGATTTCCTGGTATATTCGGTAATTCCGGTTCTAGCTAAAATGCAAGAACATTAATTTCATGCTTAACCTCTTTATCAATTTATGGTTTCCCTATCTTCCGGTTTTTGAATACTATGCTATGTACCTGCTTAAGTCTAAGGAAATCAAGAATTTATAAATAAAAAAATAAAAAATAAACTCTATTATATAGTATCTATGCTAATATTGATGTTTTGGGTCACGACAACATGGGAGCAAATGTTATGCCACTCTAACCTCAAAAAGCAATTTGGCGTTCAATCATTGCATCTTTTTGAGGAAATAATCTATTGATTTTGTTTTTGAGCTCAATTTTTACAATATTTAAAAAAAAAAGTTCAATAAGGATCAATTTGCATGCTAGAATAATCTCACCATTGTAATAAGTTTGTTTTAATTCTATCTTAGAGTTATTAACATTTTATATTTTCATTCTTAATTCTTGTTATCTTAATGAAAATAGAATGAAAATCTTGCTATCTTTACATGCAAAGTTTTGAAATTTATTCTATACAATTTTCATTCTAATCTATGGTTAGATATGCAAAAAAAAAAATTTAATATTTTTGCTCTTTGCATTAGAAATGGCATTTTTGAGTGATTTTTGATGGGAAAATGGCTTTGGAACTTCAAGGGTTAAATTTTTGTGAAATATTGCTAAAAAAATCTTCAAAAATGTCAACAAAGATAATCTCCAAAAGTCCAAAGTATAATTGAAGTTCCAGTGTCTTTTAATCTATATGAAGGAATAATGTCAGTTATTGAAATATAGTTGAATAAGTTTTGGTGAAGAAAAAAAAGGACTTGAATGCATCTAAATGCATATGCACTTCTTTCCTCCAACTACTTTTCTTGACACTTTTCTTGATTGGATTTCACAAATGAATCTTATACAATTGTATAGCTAATTGAACTTTTCTATTGGCATGGTTGAATATTTTAGAATTTGGTATAAAATGTCAAAAAATATATCTAAAAACACAATCATTGCTATCATGACAAAATCAATGTGAAAGGGAGGTAGCTAAATATGAATCAAACATAAATTTTTTAAAGATTATAAAATTTCAAAATGGACTTATAAGAGGTTGATATTAATTTACTAGTAAATGTCATGTATGACCTACAATATAATGTCAATATTTAGATTACTTTGTAAAATGGTAATTATCCACTAACGGACCAAATTACCTTTCTTGACAACATAGTATTTTTGGTCAAGCCATCACTTGTAGAATAATAGATATTTTGGGTCAAAATTTTCAAAAGATGTATAGACAAGGAATATGGCTTTCAAAGGCAATGACTTTCAATCCTTTTTGAATAATGGAAAAAAAGTTATTATGAGAAAAATAATTTTTCTTACTCAAAGGACTACATCGGCACATCCATTTATACTACGGCTGAAAATTTGGGATCTTGGGGAGTGCACTTAGTTCTACTATAACAAACCACGTGTGAACAAGTGGTTTCTAATAAACTATAATTTCAACCTAAAATTTTGAACATTGTTTCATTGTTTAATAATGACTATAGCTTTCTATTGCCAAAATTTCCAACTCAAATAAAATATGAAATGATTTCTAGAAGAGGTTGAAAATGAACTAAAATGGCATGTTTTTCAACTCAAATATTTATAGAGGACACATTTAGATGACCATTGAGTCAATATTCAACTCAAAATGAGCTATCAATAATGAGTTATTTTTAGTAATTTTTTGTTCATTCTTTAGACAATTTTTTCTTATATAATATAGGGGTGTGAAAGTTATTTTTCAATTCTACAGTGTATCTTTTTACTTCAAAAATTTGTAACTAATTATTATTAACAAATAAAAATATCAATAATTCAAAACATAAACTTTCAAAGTAGGAAAATCTATTCATATTCTTTTAATTTTGTTTTATTTAAAATTCAAAAAGTATATACGGGGTCCAAAGTTTTGTTCACATGTGGTTTCTAATGGACACTCTAAATGACCCCCCTGAGACCATAATAAGTTGCTTTGGTGACATTTTGTGATTTCATAAGCTTGTTTTGTATTTGATACAACATCTTGTTACCTTTTTTCAAATATTCATGATAATTTCAAATTTTCAGAAATAAATCCAAACTTTCTATAACTTTCAAAAGCCATGGAATGATGCAACTCCATCTCTGGAAATTGAAATTAAAAATTTTCCTTCCAATTTCATTGCAAAATGGCACATAGAGATGGAAGGATATTAACCCCTAGATGCCCAAGGCTTTTTTTGATCTTCTTGGAATTTGCTTTAAATTGAACAAAGAGACTACATTTTAATAAGTTTTATTAACTTTTTTAGAATTGTAACCATACAAATTCAAACTAGACAAGTTAGAGATCACATAGGAAAAGAACACTCAACAATATGACTTATGGATTGAAAGATGTTAATTTTTTATCATGAGTGTGTTAAAACTATGAAAGTGAATTGAAGACTTTCAATTCTCTTTTCACATGTCAAATCTAAAAAATTGATCACAAGAAGAATACGAGCTTAAAGGGCATAACATGCATAATTCCAATCAATTTACAACTTCTCAAAATCTATTCTACAATTTTTTTAAATGAATTTCTAATGTGATTTTTTTTAATGTATGTGAGGCTCATATTCAAAAGCCCTCAAACACTAGAAAATCAAGATTTGCAATGAACCCTAGTTTACAAATCTTGAATAGAAAAATCAAAATCTTTCATTTTCAAAATTGGACTTTTGATGCCAAAATTAGACTTCAAAAAAAAATTCTTCTAACTCTTTTGAAAAAAAACTAAAACTAATAACATGGTAAGGTTTTATTGGCTCTAAATAAAGGATAGAGACTATAGCAACAACTTTGCATCCACTTTGATTTTTGAATCTGAGTTTCCAAATGTTAACTACTAAGGTAGAAGGTCCATAAACCAACCATCTAAGCACTGGAACTGAATTTTAGGCAGGTGAAACTTCTCAAAATATTTTTCAGTGAATTGCCCTTAATAGACAAGAGGAGTTGACATCTAACCCAAGTCGTTTCATATTTTTTGGATCATTTTTTAATTAGTTATGAAATTTTGAAGTTGAACTACCATAGGACTCCAAAACCACCCACCCTTCAAATGTACACTATTGGTACATCAGTAAAGGCAATGAAAAAAACAGCATGTACAAACTGTATACATTTATGGGGTGTGCGGTTCCAAAAGCCCAAACTGTTCTTGAGCCTTCTACCTTACCCCATTCACACTGGGCGACAATATGGTCCACATCTATACTGTAGAACATGGTTAGTTGGACTGTTGGAGTGGGGATGTGGGACCCGACTGGGCAAACCCCCCAGTAAGGTAGGGGGCTATAAAAGCGACCCTTTAAGAGCTGATTTGCATTTTGGAGAAGCTAAATTGCTTAGTAAATTTTCGTGGTAAGAAAAATGGAATTGGCATCTAACCCAAGTCGTTTCATATTTTTTGGACCTTTATGGAATTAGTTACAAATTTTTGAAGTTGAAAGCACAATAGTTTCTAAAAGCGACCCCCTCCTGAAATGTACACTTTTGAAACATGTTAGAGGTAAAATGTACCAGATCGCTTTTAGAGACGGGTCACTTTTACAGCCCCCTACATTAGATTAGCTTTTCCCCCGAAGTTTATGTTCATGCGGTGTAGGGTTTTATATCAACACATTCATACAGAATTGTCGTCGACATTTTTAGTGTTACATGAATATTTTATTAAACTAAAAGGCTTGTTTTTTGTGTTTCATTTTCTACATCGACTTGCCACAACATTCAATTTAGGAGAAGCTGCTGATCAATGGATGTTGATTTTTTTTCTTTTTATCGGGTTATTGCGTGTTAGAGGTTCGTATTGTGATACGATTTTCTTGATTAAATTGTGGTGCTTGTTTTTTGAGGTGGTAGAGGACGGTAATTGCATTGGTGTGATTGTAGGTTTTGTTTCGGTTGTGATGTATGTCTTGTCTTCAAAGAGACTTTGAGGCACATAAGAAGAGGTGAGATACTTTCTCTTGTGCTAGATTTAGTTGACCTGTGCAAGTGGTAGTCAATTCATTAGGAAAAATCTAAGGTCTCAACAAGGCTGTTAACAGTTTATTTTTGGCATTGCTACGGTTCAAGAACAAAAAAAATTATTTTTTATTTTTGAAAAAGAAAAACACCTCTTCTTTTTCTTTTATTATTTTAATATTTTTTTGAAAAAAAATAAAAAATAAAAAACTGCATAGTTTGTTGTGGTAGTGCAGTGACACTAATGTGTCTTTGTTGTGACAATAGTAGTGCCACATCATTCTTACTGATTTTTTCTACAATTGCACCATCACTGCTCCAGGGAGGTCTGAACTCGCAACCCTCTTGAGGCCTCAAATTTTTCCTAATGTTGTGCTTTTGTTTTAATTCTCTAGGGTTTTAAGCTTGAGAAGTGTTTTTTTCTTATGCTATTAGCAATGAATTCATGTTAATGTGCTATATTGCACCATGTTCATTCCTTCAGAGTTGGTTCTTTAGAGCTTGGAAGAGTTTTTTTTGTAAAGAGATGATTATGAGAGTTGGACCAACTACAGTTGTGAGCTTTTCAGGAGCCGAGGTTTAAGGAATATGATCTTAGTTTATCTGCACTATCAAGGTACTTCTATATTAGAAGCAATTCAATACAATACGTTTCAAGATTGGATTTAGTTCATGAGATAGGTTTACGGAGGTTCCATCTTTGATTTAGCATAGTGTTGTTATTGGATACTGATCATTTTGACATGGTTGGATAATTTGATTGTTCTGTGCTGGTAGGTTTTAAAAATAGATCTTGGCTAATTGTTTTTCTCTAACCTTTTTTAAATGTACATGTTCTCCAACAACAAAACTAGTCTCTTTTATTCTGAGTTAGTAAGTGTTTGTATTGTCAGCAATGGTGCCTCCCCAAGACTGGATTGGTCCATTAGCTGCTTTTGTACGCACCTTTGGCAATGACTATGGTGAGAGTCAAAGCATTGGGAAGGGATGCATGTGATCGTGACAATGGTGTAGAACTCAAAAAAAACAAGGACCTCAAAGAATTTTTTTTTGAAAACCTTATAGCTATCATGTTGTTTAGAGTAGTTGGAGTATTCCTTTCTTTTGCAATTATCTCAACAAGTATGAAGGCTAATGGGTTGAATTAGGGAGATGTTGAATTCTTTGGAGTGTAAGAAAAATAAGAAGTGATTTTGTTTAGCTCATATTTGAATTTCAATTCAATAGTTTGTTTTAAATATCAATCTAATATTTTATATTGTTTTGCAAGCATATTTGTATATTTGTATATTTGTATCCTTAGCAACTTTTTACTTTTTACTTTTTTCAAATAATAAAATAACATATAATTGAGTTATAAAATATTTAAAGTATATAAAATATTGAAATAGAAAATAGAAAATAGAAAATAATCTATAAGATGGAAATATTTTTCATTGCAAACACTTTTATACAAAATCAAATACAAACTAAGGTTGTTGAAAAAATCAAACTTCAAATTAATTCAATGACATCAAAAGAAAATGATTTAAGTATAATTAAGATAGTCAAAGTATTTCAAATTTTAAAACATTTGAAAAACATGAATAATTTTGTTTTTTAAAACATGGAATTTTACTAATGAATTGTTTAATAAATTAAAAAATGGCCCCAAAAAAACATGACTCTAAATCACTATCAACAACTTGAAAAACATTCTATTCATTTTAATGAATAAATAAATGATGTAATAATTTATTATGTATTTTAAAGATGATTATTTTTTAAACATTTTAGAACTTTAATACTTGAACTTATATTGCAACAAAAAAATCTTTATTACAATATAATTTTACCTTATTAATAAACGAGTCATTCAATGTTTGCAATGAAGATCTCTAAATGTAATTAAGAAAAATAAAATCTCATCATATTTTATATATAATAATACACATAGGAATTTAATCATGACATTTCTAAAGCAACTTATTATTTTAGAAGAAAATATTTATGAGAAATATTTCTTTTGCTATGACAAACTTTTGCACAATGTTTTATAAGTTACATATTTATGGTCAATATAAAATGCATGGTAGTATTATAAATGTTCCATCAAATATTGATAAAAGACAATAAGTTGTGTGCTTGAGCATAATGGCACATGGGTTCTTTTAAAATGTTGTTTAGAATATAAATCTTCTTTTATGTCTAAAAATGTATGCCTTAATATGATTTGTTATGTATGAATGTATGCCTTAATATAATTAAACCATGTTTGAATTCATCATTTATGGAATAGTTAATTTGTCTTGCAAACAAAAATTGAAAATGATATTGCAAATCAAGACCATTTTGAAGAAGAAACAAATGATGTTTCTATGGAAACAATGGTGCATAATTTTTTTAATTATGATAGAAAAATATCATCAATTACACCTAATAAAAATGGTTTATTTGGTGCGCCTAGTGAAAAAACCCATCCTAAAGATATCTTTGAAGATAAACATATTGTAAAACTTAGTTTTTCAACATTTTTTTGGATCATCCTTGAAATGAAAAAATATAAAGTAATTTCTCTTATCATAAAATATCAAAATGGAGATTATGGTATAAAATTCTTGATTTTACTACAAATATTCAAAACATTTTTTGTAAAACAATATAAATTTTACAATAATACTTGGTTTAATTTTTTTCATTGATTTTTTAGAAACATTAGAAGATGCTTGAAGCCAAAATAAGACTGTGAGTTCCCAAGCGTTCCTGAACAACAAGGAACAATGGGAATGCAACAACGATATGACGTGGTCGTGATTGTGCCACGTCAGTTGGTATATAATTCATTCATTCATTCATTCATTCATTTTTAATAAGTTTTTTAAATATTGTTTTAATCATTTTAATCATTTTTAAAATTTTAATTTTTTTTGATAATTTTAAATTTTTTTGAAAATTCTAATTGTTCTCAAGGCAAGTAATAGGTTTGAAATGGCCCTCCCTTACCCTGAAATCTTTTGTAAGATAATTGCAACTTACAATCAACTAATGTAAATAGTTCTAATACTCACCACCTAAAATAAAATCATTTTTACCAATTTTTTCAATATTTACTTTTGTCCACATATTTTTGTTTAATTTCCTCTATATCCTCTATTAATAAACTAATATTATTGTTTACCTAGGATAGAGCCTCACGATCACACCCTTCTTGTTTTAGTAACTTCCGAGTTTTGGGGACACCAAAATTTGATGCCTTGGGCATTTACGGGGTAAGGTTGAGCACCAAGTCCTAGGCTCCGTCCTTTCAGGGTTACGGTACTTGCTGGAGCTCCAGCCCTGCGCCCATGTTTCCTTCTTTCTTCCTTTCATTCTTTCGTGTCAGCGGTGAAGCTGAGCGCGTGGTTCTGCACACAGCAGAAAGCAGGAGAGCGAGCTTTTGCGTCGTGCAGTGGAGTTGCCTGTCTGTCTGTCTTCCAGATTCCGCACCGTGTTCCATTCCCGTGGAGTTCCTTCCCGGCGGGCTTTTTCGGTGACGCCGACCCGATCTGCAGTGGATTCGCCATTACCTACAGGGCCAGACCTCGACGCGAAATCCGACCATGATGCGGAGGAGGGTTGGGCAGGGGTCTCTCGTTTCTCGGATTTGACCAGACGACCACCGAACCACGTGCAGACTCGAGCTCGGGCGGGCCTGGGAGGAGGGAGGGCAGCAGGGGAAGGTTTCGTTAGGGTTTCCAGGCCAAACCGATTAGCGTGCATAAGCGCCGCATAAGGAAGTGCATGCTTGCGTGCGAGACGGGATAGGGCAGGATCCAGTCCGTGGAGGGCGGGAGGGAGGGCGAGAGCAGCGCGTCGGGTGGATCGCTCATCATGAGGATGGAGCGGATGTTGGCTGGGGATGTGGCCGTGGCCTCGGGGGAGGTGGCGGCGAACTTGGTGAATGCTCAGTACGACGGCATCACCAACTTCCCCATCGTGGCCGCGTTTCTCTCGTTTTTTGTGGCGCAGTCACTCAAAGTGTTGACCACCTGGTATTTTCGCTTGCGCCACTTTCTCGCACCTCCACCCGACCTGTCGTCCCTGTCTCGTGTCGCTTGCTCTACATCCGAGCCCCCTGCAACGCTGCAGTTGTATGCGTCTCTCTTTTTCCTTCCAGTATGGCCTTCCTCCACGCATTCGCTAATTGGGGTTCAAATTCTCAGTTCTAAATAGATAGATGGGCAGGCCACGACGATTCGTATGTGTACTTGGCTGATTTCTCCATCGGCATATATTTTCCTAGCTGCTGTCGGTGTCTCTTGTCTCTTATCTCTTTGACCTATTGAACTAGGGTTTACTTGCTATTCTGTAACCTTCGTTTAAAATCAGGTTCTTTTAGCTCAGAAGATGCTTGCCGCATCTATTCCTCCACTTCCTTCCACTTCAACTCAAATCCAGGGTTAATTTCTCGTTCTCGGTATCCTGTTCGACTGAATGCATTCAATGAATTTCCGCTCATATGAGCATGAGCTGACCCTATTAGAATCGCAACCCGTAGCGTTCCTTACACTTGTGCATGGCGGCATTGTTCTTTTAGGTCACAATGGAGTTAATGCGTTTTAGATCTGGATCTGGTGTTTGAAATCAGTATGCACATACATGAATGTAGATAGGCTATTCATTTGTAGGACTAGCTTCATTCGTAAATCTAATCAGTTGTCAGCAGACTGGGTTTTCCTTTTAGCACGTGGACCTTACAGCGTGGTATATAATCAAAGTGTGCTTGCAATGTCCCTAGTCGGTTCTTCATTGTTCCTAGAATCTTGTGAACGTCTGCTCTGAATGTGAAGTATTTCCTTGGAGTGATGACCATGCCCGTAATATTGTTGAGAGAATCACTGGGATGTGGTGTTTTGAAAGATGTGTAAGCTCTATTTTGTCTGTTTTTTCACGTTTTTTCGACTAAGGTGTTCTATCAAAACGTTTTTGGAATTTGTAAAAAGTAGTCTTCTCACAACCTGTTCAATATATATAATTGAACGGGTGTGTTGCATCTCATACAAGGAGTTTCTTTTTACTTACAAATCTACCTTAGGGGTAGTTGAGCAGGTATAAGGAGAACAGATGGGATGTGAAGCGCTTGTATGGATCAGGCGGCATGCCTTCTTCTCATTCTGCCACAGTGACGGGACTCGCATGCGCTATTGGCCTTCGTGAGGGCCTTGGTGGACCTCTTTTTGCTATTGCCTTTGTGCTGGCTTGCATTGTACGTATTTCTATCTTTGAATTTGCACTCTGTCACTGAATATCTGAGCTGAATAGTACCCTTGAAGAGAGAGTGCATGGATCTGAAAAACTTTAATCAGTCTATTTGATGCTCTACATGTTCTTTTGTAGTACTCTACAAATTCGCTCCATTTATTTGATGGCAAATGAGTAAACAATATGGAGTGAATTATGCTTCATATGGCAAATTATGCTTACATGGAGCAAATAGCAGAGTTTATTATGCATGAGCAACGAGTTGATCATAGGGTTGTGGTATGCGTTTCTTAACTACTTTTCTCTCTGTGTTTCAGGTTATGTATGATGCATCAGGTGTTAGATTGCAAGCTGGTCGACAGGCTGAAGTGGGTTCTTGTCTTTTTTCCTTATGATTTTACTGCAATTAAAATAGTTGTATAGAATTAAACAACCGAGCTGTCTCAATTCCTAGCCATTGTTCTCAGTTTCAGATTGTTTGATCATCAGAATTTTTGGATCAACATATTGAAATTAACAGACTAAGTGAAGTTGCTCGACATTTAGAAAGCATTTTGGGTGCACTGCTTGTTTCTCTTTTAGGCAATCTTGTGACTTTGAATGCTCGTGTGCTCAGATGGAGCTTAGGTTTGTCTAGCATAGAATTGCATCCCAAGTGGAAATGAATGCTTTTATAAATTGATTGTCCTCAACCTTATTGGGACTCATGATTGACTACTCCATAAATTTGGCCATCTTGCAGGTGCTGAATCAAATTGTTTTTGAGCTCCCTCCTGAGCACCCTCTCTCTGACTCAAGACCTCTTAAAGAGTTTCTTGGGCATACCCCTCCACAGGTATGGCGTGTTTGGATTTAAATAAATAAAACTTGTCCTCATAATTTGAATTTCTGTTTACCTCAGATCTTGTTGTTGATTGATGTCGAGAAGTACAATATAGGTACTGTTCGAAATCAATGTTGTTTATGTTACAGTTGCTGAATCTTGAGTTGCAGTAATTTGTTGAAACCCTTGGCCTTAATGTTTGTTTGAATCTGGAGCATGCAAGCTTGCAC
This sequence comes from Rhytidiadelphus loreus, assembly GCA_947034895.1. Taxonomy (NCBI): domain Eukaryota; kingdom Viridiplantae; phylum Streptophyta; class Bryopsida; order Hypnales; family Hylocomiaceae; genus Rhytidiadelphus; species Rhytidiadelphus loreus. The sequence continues at coordinate 49,928,712 of OX344765.1, forward strand.
CCTTTGCTCTGTTTGCTTGTTACATGTGTAATACTTTGTTGGTTCTCAGGTTGCTGCGGGGGCCATGCTTGGATGCTTGATTGCTTACACGCTACACCTACTTTCACTAGTAGGACCCTCAACCTAGCTCCCTTTGTAGATAGTCATAGGATTGTTGGAGTATTCTTTGTGTTGATGTGAGTAAGCTCTAGTATATATGTTGCATTAATAATTTACCTAGTTTGCAGTCAATGCAGTAGAAAACGCCAGTCAAGTGTCACCGTATAGTTGCAAGTAACCCAGGCTATTTCTAATTTGTGAATAGCGTGCGTGGATTCTGTACATTCTGGTCAAGAATCGAGAATATTTTAATGGGTTTGTTGCTTGCTTTTTTTCTTCTGTCCGTGACCGGGCATTGTGAAGTATAAATGTGTCTATTCTGTGAATGGTTGTGAGCCTGTTCCCTTCATTGAGTATCGGAGATCGGATTAAATTTTTATCGTACTGCTATATTGTGAACGAGTGACTTATCTGAAAAGGTGGACTGTGTTTTCAAGACCAGTCTTTCATCAAATAATCACGCGTTCTTTAGATACCGTAAATGGTCAGATTGAAGCACGTGAACATGTCGTTTGTGGTTCTTCGCGAAGCCTAGTGCCTGGATGATCGTCACGATCTTTGGAAATCCTGCGCAATGTACTGTATATGCAAGAATCGGACCTATCCCAGACAATGTTGAATTTCCATGTATTGGGTGTCGTCGAGGGATTTTAGAGTTTGTCCTGCTTTGCCAACAAGTTTACTTCTGACAAAGTTATCTGGTACTGACAGATTCTAGCTGGTGGCGGTAAATGAAGAGCTACATTCCAAGCGCACTCTAATCTAGAATAAGATTACCTAGATAGGTAACACATTTATGTCGAATTTAGTAACTAGGTATGACAAGCTACCTGTACTTTCTGAGATCTCCAATTTGAAGAGCGCAGTGTGTCGTGATAAAGTTTGATGTAAGCTTATATCAAGCATGTCTCTGAATGATCAGTGGTACCAAACCTATTGCGTTGGAATCAAATCTATCGTAATAGTATCCCTTTATCGACATGAGCTCTTTTGTCAGTGCTCTGCTCAAGTCATAAGACTTGTGTTTGGTTCGTGGAAATAGATTTGAAAGCCTGGTGTCATATTTTATGAACCTTACATGGACAGAAGTAGACATACTTACTATGACAAGATTTTGGACGTGGATCTTGGATATGGCAGTTGATTTTAAAGTTATGTTGAAAAACCCATTCAACATTTTTTCTTGAAAGCAATGTGGAGCCTCTTTCAATACTCATTATAGAGAGTATATGAATACTATTTTGATTTGAATTTCATTGGAACAACAACAAGGCATGGCTTACTCTGTTTGATTTTTTTTTGGAATGACAACTAAAGCATGTTGTATGCAATCTAATCACATGGAATTGGCCTTTCTTCTAAATGGAGGTTTAGGTCTTACCTTTGTAAAAAGAAGGGATCAAGTACAAATGAAAACCTCAAGTGGTGCAAATATTATGTTAGATGCCTTCTTTTGCAAACATGGAACCAAAACCTCCATGTGATTAGATTGCATGCACCGTGCTTTGTTGCCAAAAGAAATTAAAGTAGAAACATTCTAAAAACATTCAAGTAGTGTAAGAATTCAAATGTATTTTAGAATATGTATTGAAAGAGGCATTGCATTTAATCCTTAAAAGACACAATCCCCCATGACTAAGATATTTACAAAAATGTTCCAATTGTTGGATATGCATTCTTTGATTCTATTGGGAGCAATGAAGTCATCTGTCAGACACTTTTGGTCCCTCGACATCCTTCAAAGGCTTACATGGTTTTTGCATGACTTTGCAATTAATTCTATTATTGAATGAAAATGATTAGGTGAAGTTCAACCCTTGAAGGATGTCGAGACAAAAAGTGTTTGATGAATGACTTCATTGTTCACTATAGAAACAAAGATTGCACCTATTGATCCAATAATGGGAGCAATTTTGGTAATTACCTTGATCGTGGGGTGCATCCTTTGAGGATTAAAATGAGAAATCAGAACATAATTCAGAATGATGATTGAGATCTTGTATCCAGACAGAGGACAATACCTGACCCAGATTAATTTTGTTAACCCTGGAAGGATGGTCCATGGCCATGGTCAGAAACGGGTGTGCAGACCCCTGGCTGTGGGAGCTGAATTGAGGAGTTCCCTGAGGCACAAATGATCTCAGATTGGAATGGAGATTGGTGGGAATGGTTGGTGAGGTAGTTAGCTTGAGATGATGTGGGTCTCCTGGGAACTATGCTCTTAGCTTCCCTGGGTGAGATGATTGAGTAAAGAACATCTTCTATTTTCATGTGAGGGCAGAGGGTAACTAAAGTTATAAATTGCAAGTTCTGAGTATCATCAGCATGACACGGAACTCTGAGATTAGTAAAAAGCAAGAAATGAGATCTATTAACACCCATGACAACTTGGAATTTTGAAAAAACTCAGGAATGAAGAGATTTTGGCCTTGCAATGAGTCAATCTTGTCAATGAGGATACCTGGGCAGAATTGTTAGTGTAGAGAATGTGAACAGTGAATATGAACTACATATTACAGTTAATAAAAAAGTGTGTGTTATGCAAGACCAGGAGCCGGAGTTTAAGAAAAATACAGGACAACACTCGGAGCACCAAAACTGGGGTCTGATGGAGTTTGGGTGCTGTGTTTTTTTTACTATTCTTAGTTAAACCCTCCTCCTCGGACACCACTGTTACAACTGGGGACGATCTTCACGATTAACTCTTTTGAACTGCCCACTTCCAATTTTTTTGATGTGGATCCCCCAACCACAGTCCGCTTCTTTCACCGTGAGTACTGTTTCTGTGCTTGTTTCCATATTTAGAGAAGCTGGATGCAACCTATAGCGACTTTATCGAGCCCAAAGCGTGCTCAAAAGCTTGATGAAATCCAATTTGGGTGAAAAACGGTCGTTTCCAACCTTGGATAGCAGTTCCCACTCGACAAAGGACGATTATTGTCCCTGCCGGGCTTGCAGTTAAATGAGATTGCACCAACTTGTAGCCAGGGGTGTTTCAAATGACGATATAGAGCAGAAAGAGCAATTCGAAGAGTATTGCTTGAGTGGAGTAAACGAGCTTTGACTTCTGTTCCAGTGACTGTGTGCACTGCACATACATGGGATGCAACAGCTGATTAAAATCGCTATTTCATTTTATCTGAAGCTGAACATCCCAGACAGCTGAATACGCGAAATAAGCTGGCTACTCAAAATTACGAAGGACCATGGATCGGAGCACGGGATCGGAGCCCAAGAATATTAAGAGATTGACAACTATGACACATTCTCGGACAGATTGCCATTTATAAAGCTGCACAAGTAACAATGCCTGTTAAGGGCCGCATTGCCTTGTAGCAGCACAATCACCTGTAGTCTTCAAAAGCGACAGGGTTTGGGTCAGAATCTAATAGTTCTACAGATACAGCCTAGCTTGCTCTCCAACTGAAGTCAAAATTTTCCTAGTCCTCTTAAGATTTTGGTCCATCCACTATTTATGCGACACATCGGTTGCTACTGTCTAAGGCTGAAAAAATAAAAGTTGGAGGACTCTCTCAATATAGATGTGAAATTGTGGCGTGTCAAATTTAAATTGGGTGGTTCGAAGCCTAAGCGCACTTCTGAAATGCGTTTTGAACAGAGATGATTATGGGTGCACATCCCTTAGCGGAATTGTAGTGACGATTATAATGCGTTTTGGAGAGATGATTATGGGTGCACATCTCGTAGCGGAATTTTATTGACGATTATGTTGCTCTTCTTATTACCGAAAGACAGAGACATGACTTGATTTAGAAGTACGTCCTTGGTAGGCTTCTACGCGTTGGCCCAGTGTGGTATATTTCAGTGTTTGTACCTGAACTGACTGGTGGGGGATGGGGCCTAGGAAGTCGTAAGTTAGTCTGTGTAAGTTAGGGAGCCAGCGAGGGCGAATGACAACGCGGGAATGGGCGGAGAGATGGCTGCAGAGCAATTCAGGGCCCTGCACTGCTACGGTCTGCACAACATAAGTTATATCTATCTCTACATCAAGCACACACATGAATCGTTTGCCCACCTCAATATTTTTTCAACTGCTTAAACTCAACAATTGTACTGTACAGTCTGGCAGTCCATGCACAGATTATAAGTCTGGCATTGGAGAAATCACCTTATACCATATTGCTTATGGTCACAAATTACCTTCTGCGTGAAGGGACAGGGCATGTAAGGGGAAAGGGTAGAGCAGACATCTCAATCTTGCAACAAAGTGTCTTAAATTTAACTGTAGGCATCTTTGATGTCTTCTTCCAGGTCTGGAAAGCAGACCTCCCAAAGTTAAATGTACTTGAGTTTACTTAAGTTTTGAATGTTGTCGTCCAATTCTTCTATTCCATGTGGGTAAGTGTTCATAACATTCTTTACCATGTACACTTTGCGCTCTCATCACTGTTGATGGAAAATTGCGTTAAAATACCAACATCGTAACATGAAGAGATCCTTAGAATATACGTGAGTATCAATACGTGGCATTGATAAGTGATGCCCACAATAATGCCACTTATCAATGCCACGTATTATTGGGCATCACTTATCTCTTGAAAATTGATACCCGTTTTCAATACTCGCAGCAAATTAAACAACCAAAATGTGTGACCATAATAAGTACCGGTATACACTGAGGAAATTTCTAAAAGATCAATTACTTTGAATTTCACGAGCCCGAAAAGGACTGTTTCTACCCTCCACACACCGACTCAGACAAAACGAACTAATGCTATACACGTAAGCAGCAACGGCAACCGTCTCCTGCTAACTCAGCTAACGGGATACGCACGCTCTCCGGCAACATAAGTAGCCAACACCGCTGGGTTCGTGGAAGCAGGGTGTGTTAAAAGATTGTCTGAGAAAACTACGAAGTCTGCAAATTTGGAGGGCCACAAGGTCCCCAATTGCGCATCACGAAAACATGCATGCGCACCGCCCCATGTGTACCTGAGCCATTCAAGTTACAATAAGAAAAAATAATTGTGTTTGGTACTACCAAATTGTTTTTGGTGCTACAATAAGAAAAAATAATATGAACACGCTATCAATAAGTAGCGCAGTGTTTAACAATAAGAAGCCTGAAACTTACCCTATGAGTGCAGCCTCCCTAGATATTGATTCCTCTGCATTCCAGGATTCAGTTTGACCATGTGGAATTCGTGTGGTCGCTGCATGAACTCCTAACAATGGTTCAAGCGGGGCTACCTGTCATCAGATTAACAAGCAGACTGTGAATGAGAGATTTGAGTTAAGTTACATTTGTAATTATGGCAATTAAAACAGTGAAGACCCCAGCAACAGAACTCAGGTTGCAGCTAGTGCATATTCCGAACAGTAACTTTCGCAAACACACAATTACAATCATGAATACTGACAATTGTTCAAATGTTCCGACAATTGACTTCCTGCATGCTTGTCCTTTTCACAGCAATAGCAACATCAACAGAGGCATGTTGAACTTACTATCCAGTCTGAACCAAGCGCAAGCACTGTTCCGTTGTTCAAGAGGGATTTCATGAGGAAGGAACCCTGTGCTGCTCTTTCCTCTCCCAACTTTCTCGCAACATACAGTGCGTCATCCCGCAGGTGATCAGGCTTCATAAACAGTGTGTATACAGTGTCATAAATTGCGATGTTGCCTCAAGAGATATGAGCAGAATTTAGTATGAGTCAACTCAGAAAAAAGCTACTGCAGACTGCCAAATGCAAACCCAATGGCATGAACTCTTCTTAAAGAAGTCCGAGCAGGTTCACACAGTAACTCGACTACTCTGTGTTATGCTCTTGCAATATAAGTAAGAAAAATAAAAATGAACGCATAGGTTGAGGGCATCGAAAGTGAGTAGAAACGCTCAGAAGTACCTGCATCGATGCAAGTATGTTCCCTCTTCCGAAGCGTTCTGGAGCATTGGGTGACAAATGTTGAGCGTGTTCCACCTTCATCCAGCCAACATACAACAACCCAGATTCACAGAGTCACCTTTTCAAACAAGATCCGACCTGCACAAGTGCCTTAAATACTCGTAGACAGTCCAAATCATCAACTGCATAATTTGATTTCTTGTCGGAACACCTTGACTCACAGGTTTCGGAAAGCTTGTGAAGAATATGCGAGATGTCAAAAGTGACAGGAGGTACAAGGACTCTATCACAAGCTGTGGTCTCAAAATCTAGCAGTCAAAAGGACTTTGCATAAATCAAGAGTTACCCTAAGTCTTCGATCACGGGGCCCATTTTTGGATTTCACTGTCTCAAAAACGGAAAGAATTTGGTCGTTTGCAGCGTCTCCGATGGCATGCACTGCAATCTACACTCAAAAACTTATTGCTGTCATGTCACCAGTATTGCAATCTAATGATTTTGCATAATCAATTGAACAAAGCATACAGGGTAGAAGCTATAATATTTTCTTGCAAAAGGTTTAATGCATTTGAACCTGAAGATTAGCCTTATCAGCGCTTAAGGCAGCCTCAAGTAACCAGTCGGGATCAGCCACTTTTAAACCAAAGTTGTCCTTGTTATCCGCATAGGCCTACAAGCCCCGAACTCATTAGTCAGATATGCAACCAGGAACACACTAGATCGTAGGTTATGAGCCTCAAATAAAGAATCCTGATGACGAAAATCTTAGAAGGGTTTTGTCAGACTTATGAAGACATTGAAGGAAGCCGTAAGGTGAGTCTTACTCTCGGGGGTGGAGTCCAAACTTAGGGTGCCAATTTTACTTGGCAACTAAAAATTTTAAAAATTTTAAAAATAAAAAAGGTGGTTCAAAAATTACGAGAGAATATTCTTCAATTTCTAAATCCATTTTGGAATATATCTATGTCAAGCATGTTGCTTATAGCCCCTAAAAGACACCTCTTGGACGCTCCTATTTCCCAAAGTACACAAAGCGTGACACCCCGAGGTGGTACGTTTATTTACCTGGTGGAAAAGAGCAGTCCCTGAGCCCAAACTACCATCAGCATAGGCTTTCACACCACCCACCCGCAACCACTGACTTACATCGTGGCCCCTCTGCTTCACAAAAGCCTGCATATCTAGCCCACAACCACATTGAGTGGCCTCCACATTCCTCTCAACAACAAATGTCTCTTCGTAAGCAACTCGTTCAATACCAGGATAACACTTATTCTGCGACCATCACACATTGGCAGGTAAGATTACGTATAGGCACGTGAAAGAAGCATGCTCCGTTCAGGATACATACCGCAACTGTGGGCCAGATCTCAAGGGGATAGAAGGCAGTCACTCTCACTCTCATAAGCCCAGCCGCATCAGCCCACAAGTAGACATCTGAGAAAGATAAAAGAGTTTTTAGCTACGAAGTCAACATGAACTAATGGATGATGTCGGTGGAGAAAATATTAACTTCCAATAAGTCTATCAGGATTGCAGATTTAAAATTGACAGTTCTAACCGCCATTACTCCTCTGGAAGAAGTTAACAACATTCTGAAATGTAAACCTCTTGCTATTAATAAGGAATTGCTAGCTGAATCCAAACCTAAACAAGTAGATTAATAACAACCATAGCTCAGGCTTGATCAAATTATACAAAAAAATGATCGGGTAATACAACAATAGTAACGATGACAATCAGAGGGGCCTTGGTACCGTTAAGATCGTCCCAAGGTTGCTCAGGTGGTCCCATCGGTGTGATTCTTCCAAAGTCAACTACAGAGGTTACCCCATTCTTTAATGCCAGTTCACTCGCCCTCATATATGCAGCCCTCCTCTGTTCTACAGACGGTTGCGGAATACACTTTTGCACGTACGTCAATGCCGAATCGACCAACAGACCCGTTGGATCTACAGACGACAAAACATTACTGAGGAGGTGTGTCAAGTCGAACAGAACAGTTGTATGTGAATCCCAAAGACTCAGAGAAAAGGTTACAAAATTTGGTGGATTTCCTGTAATCTGGACAACACACGTCTGATTCAATTTGAGACTATACCTCCAGTATGACCCTTCACAATGATGCCTCCTGGAGGTTCTGGTGTGTCACGATGAATGCCTGCTAACGCCAACGCAACCAAATTGACAACACACGTATGCCCGTCTAGTCGACATGCAACGACCTGCCATACCAGAAGTTCAGTAACTCGAAATTTTGTGGGGTGGGCTGCCCCATGCTCGTCAGTAAGCAATGATTATAACTAGTGACGCCCTGAGCAAAACTCTGAAACTTAGGTCCGAAGTGACACATCGTTACAATAGTCACGGAGAGTATATGACTTCACAGTAATGTGATTCTGTCCAATTGATATGCATCCAAACAGCAGCTGACAGCACGACTTCCATATCCGGCGAGGGATTAGTACAGCCCTAAGTAATGCATTACAGTAGAAAGCACCTCCAGCAGAATGCAGAGTCTACCCTAATTCACCCACCCACATCATGGTGAATTGGTTTAAGGCTCACAGGGTGATTAGGAGCATCAATCCAAGCAGCTTCGGGCATCTCACCACCCCAATTTTCATGATTCCAATTAACTCCGATTATCCATTTTCCCTTCTTCACCCCTGTCAGAAAAATGTAGCGTCAATGCAGTGAGTCCGGATCCGCTAATGTTTGATCCAATCCAGTCATTTGGTCAGAGCAATATAAAGAGTATTCTCTACCATTACCAACTTGAAATCTGGTCGATCAATTGGGCTTGCGCTGCTCTGAAGTTGCCACTACCACCAGATTATATACAAGGTAAACTTATCACTACACACTATCATGTCTACGATTGAGACAAGCCAAATCCACAACGAAGTGATCACCTTGAGCAGCAAGCTTGAGTCTATTTGTAAATTCAGCACGGCTGTGAGCAGTTCCAAGTTGAACATAAGTCATCTATCCTTTGCAAACCCCCCACAAATTAGGCTCTACACTACGTTAGAACTCAACTTCACGTGCCAGAGATTCCAGTGCCTTCTAATAGTTGCAGATATAGTATGTGAACTTCAGAAGGACGAGCTTAAAGTAAACTGAATGCGTTTGAGTCCAACATGAATATTGAGATTGCATTGTTTAGTCCAATGAGAGAGACACAACAATTAGCATCTACGAGGAAACTGCGGCCAAGAAACAGACCAAAACAGATATCTAGAATGGAATGTGAAGCGTAATCAGACCGAAAAAAGTGAATCATTCCAGTTTGCAATCCTCAACAATCATACCCTTCACACCATACCATCATGCGCGTTTACGAAGCTGAAACCAAAAAATCATCAAATTGCACCTCCAGATAGTGTAGGCCGCATGCATACCTGGACGCCTCCACTGATGAAGTGGACATGCGAATCAATGAGCCCGGGGGTGACAAACTTGCCCTCCAGGTCCACAACCTTTGTATGAAGACCAATGGCCGCCACCAGTGCTGTCTGGAAGAAGAACCACTCACAAGTACTTTTCCTGTTATACACTACATAACCAGGTTACAAGACTCTGCGCACGTAACACCACAACATATGCTTACGGAGATGAGGCCTAATGCCATTACACAATCCATCCCACGGCATGCACCTGCATCTCGGAAGAATTGCCAAGGCTCAAGATTCGGCCCTTGGCAACGGCCATCGACTGCGCCCACGGCTGCCTCGCATCCCCCGTCCAGATGGTCGCATTCACAAACAGAACATCAGCGGTCTCCACGGCCTCCCCACTCCCCAGTCTCCGAAAGAATCTGGCGTACGTCTCTGATCGCAGGCCCGCCATGCACCCATGCCAGTGCAACCCCCACCATCAGAGCCACATCATTCATTCTCAAGCAATGGGTCCACGAGTAGAGTCATCCATCCAGGTTTGCGATGCACCACTTCTTCGAATCAGTCAAAATCCTTTCCCATTGTTAGCAACTCTAGGCGAAAGCCAGCGAAACTCTACCCTAGAAAGAAGAACACTGACCGGTGGGAACCCTAATTGGGAAGACGAGGGCAGCCTGGACTCCTCGTCACTAACCTGGAACGAATAAGCACGACGGCAGGAAAACGATGAGCACGCCTACGGTGACCATGAGCTTCATTTGGCAACACAGTCGGCGCTGTTTCTGCCCCATCGGAATGGACCACCTTCAGCGGCCCGCAGCAGCTCCGCCCTGGCTCTACTGGATCTGTCTGGACTGGACCAACGAAGCTCGCTCAGGGAATGAAGGCGGCCAGGGACCCCGAACTGAAGGCAGGAAGGGGGTAACTGAAGCGCTGGGCTGGCCTGGCCCTCAGTCTCAGTCCTCTCCGCCAGCACCACAAACAGCTTCAACTTCACTTACTAGTCTTCGTGAACTTCGTTCAAAGCTGGTCTGAAATTCGGAATGGTCTGCCTCTCACCGTCAATCTCAAAGTGATGGCATGACCATTGATCGTCATTCCCCTGCCTGCCTCACTCACTCACTCACGGACGACGCAAGAACCCGCCGCGGCCAATCTCCGATTTCGCCTGTCTATTTCTTCCAAAACCTCATCAGACTGACAGAGGACGCCCCCGACTCTGGCACGGCACTGAACTTCAGTTGTGGACCACCTTCCGTCCTCCCAAATACAAAGCGACTGCAATGGCCAAGTACACCACCGTGACTATGGGGAAGCTGACACAAATTTTCAAAGCAATCAGGGACATGTAGCAAATACAATAGCATTGGTAAATCTAACCGTATGGATGGAATCTAAAACTCAAAATCTACAAAAAAAATTGTGTATGAATTTCAAAATATTCTTCCAAATAATACTCTACGTATGATGATTTTGCTGAAATCGTGAATTTATAAAGAAGATTTTAGACGTTTAGGGCTTAAAGCATTCAATGGAAGGGTCAAGGCTCTAAATTGGAAGAAGAACATTGAACTTTAATTATCACACATGGCGTGTCAAGAAAGAAAACCAAGAAAATAACTTAGACGTCCCTTTATTGCATGATGAAAGCTAAAGTAGGAGGTTCTTAACCCCTAAAAACCCAAGGGGTTTGAACAAAACACAAATGTATTATAAAATATAAGTTCTATAATTTTTTCGAAGTTTGCATCAAAGAAGATAATGTGAGGCATGCAAAGTAGAAAGTATCTATGCAGTCAAAATTTTAAAATTATTTTTAGATTCTCTTCAAATGAATTTTGAAGATATAACTTCAAAAATTCACCAAAAATACAATTTCTATCTTTAGTATTTGAATTTCTTTTTGATTGGTCAAAATTGTGGTTTCTATTGATTTGTGAAAAAACACATAAGATCTAGTAATGAGAACATCAACACTTTCCCCAAATAGTAATTTTTTCAACACTAGCCAATTCTAAACTCTTTGTGCTATATCTCTTATAATTTTTGTTCGACCATAGCGATCTTAGTTTTGAATATACATATTGAGAGACAATCCAATCTCTTAAAAAAAAAATTGAAAAAAAGTTTTTTTCTGCCTGAAAATTCTGCCCGAAGTTGGGCAGCGACCATAAAATGGTTGCTCAAATGCTTAGGGGTTAAAACACTCAAGCTCTAAAATTGCACACCTCTTCAAATGTATACTATTTGCACATGCCATTTGGTGAGCTTTTCATTGCTTTTTCATCATACCAACAATGTACAAATAGTGTGCATTTGAGGTGGTTGGCAATTTTAGAGCCCTATGCCATTTCAACTTCAAAAATTTGTAACTAATTCCATAAAGCTCCAAAAAATATGAAACAACTTGGGTTAAATGTCAATTCCATTTGCCTTTCAAAGAAAATTTACTGAAAAATATTTGAAGAAGTTTCATCTCCCCAAATTCAGTTTCAACTCCTAATTGGGCACTATATGGACCTCCTATTTTAAGAAGGAACAAAAGAGCAACAAAAGAGATTCTCAAATTTTGAAGATCCTCAAAATGTTGCCCCTTCCTTGCATTTTGTGTAAAAACCTGAAAAATAGAGGTTCGAAAATTGCTCCAATATGTAGCTCTAAGATGTAGCTTAGACACCTTGTTATGAGATTCAACGCATTCATGCTTCAAGGAATGATGCTCATTGGATTTCTCTTGACTTTTGCTAATAATCTCATTCAAAAAAAAAATTGGCCATTGAACTAGTGGGATCCAAAAAAATGTCAATTTAAATGCACATATCTTAACTCCTTAACGCCTTGATCCTTTTTCTAATTTTGACACATTTTTGCTTATATCTTTCTACAAAAATATCATTTACCACAATTTCATGAAATTGATCATTAAGGAAGATTGTCTTTTCTAGATTCAAGTGTTACATTGGATGAATGAAAAGTTAGTTGGGCAAAACAACACCTTGAAGCCCTCTGTTCATCGTCCAAAATATAGACGTCGGAGCACTTAAGGGTTAATCTTCCTGTTGAAATTATAATCATACATAAATCATATGTATCATGTTCACAACTAAGATCAACTCATAAAGGCCCAAAGGGTTGGGACAAATCACAAATGGCCTTATTGTACTACTAATACATTGATATGGCATCCAAATTTTATGGATCTTAGTTGTCTTGTCTTAATCCCTCTAGTCACTAGTACAATATATTACTACTAAACGTAGAACTACCCATTACCACCCTGATTCGCAATCTGACTATATTGGAGCCAACTCTAGAAAATACACATATTTTTTAGAGGGGTGCTTTTGTTTCAGGAGTCAAACCCAAGTGGAATTATAATTTTCCAATAAAAATTGTAATTTTTGTGAATTTCTGAAGTGAAATTGCAAAACCACCATTAGACTGGATTCATAAACGTCCTCTTACAACTCAATATTGCTTTCCAATGTATCTAATAGCACTTGAAGATCCACCAATCATTAATTGACACACTATCTTTTAATAGCATTAATAAACTACTCTTGTCAGAATCTGAAGCGAATTTGCATGTTTTTCTGATGGAATTAGGACAAAGCTATAGACCACGGAATTGAATCACTGACGGAACTGGGCAGTTCTACCTTATTTAACCTCATAAAGACCAAAGGATAGAATACAACTTAAAATAATAATTTAATGATGCTTTTTAAACAAAAGTTATAAAATATGAACTATAGATCACATCCAAACAGTAAAATCTAATACTGCACTTACCAATAATTTTCAAGAAAATTTGAAATTAAAAATTGGAAGTACCTTCTAAAATTGATTACAATTGAATATGTGTAATTTTCACTTGATTTTTTTTTTAAATCGTAACTTTAAATTCTAATTATGGTGATTTTCAAAGATTTTTATTTTACTTATTTATCCAAGTTGTTTTTGAAGGGTCACTTTTTGAAGTGCATAAGTTACTTTTTGAGGTCAAACATATCTAAAATCCTTGAACTATAGAATACTTGTAAGGAAATATTTTAAAAATCTAAAATCTAAAAATGTGAGAGAACTAAGATGCTTAGAACATATTTGCATTTATCTATTACTCATAATTGGTTACTCAAAATTTGAACATCTAGTCTTTAACCCCTAAATGCCTAAGGCATGTTTTGAGCTTCTTGGAATTTGCTCTAAATTGAACCAAGTGCCAACATTTTAATAAGTTGTATCAATTTTTTTTAATTGTAACCGCACAAATTCAAACTAGACATGTTAGAGATCTCATAGGAAAAGAAACACAACAACATCACTCATGGAGTGAAAGATTACAATGTTTGACTATAAGGGTGTTAAAACTACAAAAGTGATGTGAAGTCTTTCAATTCTCTTTTCACAAGTCAATTCAAAAAATTTGGTGACGAAAAAAATATGAGGTTAAAGGGTCTAACATGCATAACCCCAATCAATTTATGGCTTCTTAAAATCTACACTATAATTTTTTAAATGAATTTTGAATGTGATTTTTTCTCCAAGATCTAGTGTATTTGAGGCTCATTTCCAAGAGCTCTCAACACTACGGGATGGGTACCCTTGCACAAAATCTTGAATAGAAAAATCACTATCATTTAATTTCAAGATCGTATTTTTGATACTAAAACTAGACTTCAAGAAGAACTTTCTAAAAATGTGAACTTCTAAACATAGCAACATGGTTAGGTTTTATTCAACTTCAAAGTTTTGCAAACACCAAATTTGGGTACCTCAAGCATTTAGGGGTTAAAGGATCCTTCAAGGGTTAAAAACATTAAAACTAAAGTTTCATTGAATTCCTTGCTATATAACTTGCTCACATTAGGAAAAATTTCATGCCTTCAATGGTCTATTAAGAGAAGGTCCCCAAGTTGTGAACCTACACAATGATGGCCATATTATTTAATTATTATTATTATTTTAAAAAAAATACTAAAAAATCATTTAAAATTTATAAAAATAATAATTGTAAATAAATAATAAAATATAGAAAATCTGATATGGCACTAGTATTTCCACATTAGATTGTGATTATATTAATAATTTTGTAGTTTTGGATTTCATTTTAAAATTACAATCTTTTAATTATGTTTTTTATGTTTTTTCAAAATCTTTACTAACTTTCTTGTTCCATCCAATTGCTTTATTTTTTCATTTTTTTGGCAAGCATTCCCCGCTTTCAAAGAATTGATGGCCCTCTTTAGGGCTCAAACTTCTTGCAATGGAAAAACTTTGTAAATGGGGTTTGCGAGGTACAATGCATTTTGGAGGGTTATACTACGGACTTTTTCAGAAGAATTGACCGCCAAAAATTTGACTTCCAGGTTGGCAACATGTTGACCATGACGCGTGACCTTCTAACATGCTGATTAGGCAAGTCCATCATGATTGCAATTCGAGGGTTTTCCAATGGAATACAATAAGAACTTTGAAAAATTAGTACTAAAGTCTAAAGAAGAAATGGGGATTTAAAACTAAAAAGAAGTTAAGCAAGATTTGGTAGAGTAACCAAATTAGGCTAACGGAAAAATAATGATAAAATCAAAAATTAAAATACTACTAAGTAAAAAAATGAAAATAGAATTAAATAGAACCCGAAAAGAGAACAACCACAAACAATACCAAAACCAAATGAAAACAAAACATTGAGAGTAGGAATTGAAATTAGAATTAAATTGCAAACTAAAAAAAATAAGAAGACGTACAAAAAATACAAAAGTGAATTAAAAATCAAAAGAGTAGAAGTAAAGTAAAACCACCAAAAAATAATAAATAGAAACAAATACAAAAGAAGTTAGTAAACTAAAACTACTAGTAGAACACTAGAGTAGTGAAGAAAACACTAAAAAAGGGGTTTAGCACTAAATTAGCGTAGTCTACACCAAATAAGCGCAATTACAGTAATTTAGCGTGTTTTACACTAAAATAACGATTTAACAGTAAATGAAGGTAGGATGAAAGTAGTTGGTAAAAAATAATCCATTAGAGAGTAGATATACTCAAAATTAGGGTTTGGTGCTCTCTCTCTCTCTCCTTTCTCTTGCTAG
Organism: Rhytidiadelphus loreus; assembly: GCA_947034895.1. NCBI lineage: Eukaryota > Viridiplantae > Streptophyta > Bryopsida > Hypnales > Hylocomiaceae > Rhytidiadelphus > Rhytidiadelphus loreus. The sequence goes on from OX344765.1 coordinate 49,944,172, forward strand.
TTTTTGTGTAGAAGTGTTTTGAGAGCATGGTTGAGATTATGGGCGTTTTTGAGCTTGAATTGTGAAAAACTAAGAGAGGAAAGCATGTAGGACAATTTGTCAAGTAGGTTCACCATTTTATGGGAAAAAAGGGATGAAAATGAAGGGTTTTTGAGGTCAAATGGGCAAGTGGTAGAGAATTAGGGAGAAGTTGAAGTGCAATTTTGACTTCCAACTTTGACGGGTGATTATAGGAGCACAAAGAATCGGATGCAAACAAATTTAGAAGGATGATGTGCCTTCAAGTTGGCTTTCCAAAAAGTTTAGGCTCGACTAATTTGGAGCACGGACTAAGCGTTGGTGGTCAATTTAGTGCAAGAAGGTCTATTGCCACTGCAATTGAAGACTGCAACTTTGACGGGAGATTGTGGAAGATTGGCAAGGCGGATTGAGCTGAAATTTGAAGGGATGATGTGCCTTGGAGTTAGCTTTCCAAAAAGTTATGACTCGTCCGATTCGGAACAAGGGCAAGGATGGAAAAAACAAATCAGTGAACAAAGGTTGGCTGCCTTGTTATTGTGATTGTTTGCTACTTTTTGGCTTTTTAAATTTTTTTATGACACTTTTTCTACTTGCAAAATCATAATAAAATACTATAATGATTAAATTACAATTTTTTTGCCCTTATTTTAATTGAAGGAATCATGCATGCAAATTTGGTGATGTTTGGTGAATGTGTATATTGTAATTAGTTTTTAGGACTTTAATTGGCTCATTTTTGGACCAATTTGGAGATTTTTGTTAACATTTTGGTCTAGGAGGTTGCTTAAATGTCTTAGAACATGTAGTAGGTGGATGTGGTGATTTTAGGGCACACATTGGGATAATTTGGAGTACTGCCCTTGTTATGACCCTTGTCACAATCTCTTATGGATGAATGCATTGAGAGATAGATGATTGATGACTGGTCATGTTGACCAAAGATGGATGAATGCGATGATGGATAACTAATTCATGATGTAATGTGAATTAGTCGATAAGCAAAAATTGATTGGAGATAGATATCTCTTGGTGATGGATTTAGGCACTGGAGTTCGGCAACTCAAGTTGGATGACAAGTGCAATGGATAGACATCTCTAGACGATGGATTTATGAAGTGGAACTTGGAGTTAGACAACTTCAAGTAGAAGATTAAGATGAGATGAGATACGAATGGATACTTAGAATACTTCTAAGTATAACTAAGACTATTACTTTAGTAGATGGTTCTAGATAGAATCAAGAATAGAAAGCTAAAGATAGAAATAAAGACCTAATCTTTATTTGATATATAAGATAGAGCTCGGGGGTGAGGAGTCTCTCTCTCTCTTTGATAAGGATTGATCTCTCTCTATGGTTGGGTGGTTTGAGCTCTTGTAAAACATTATGTTAATAAGTATATTTGTGTCTTTATTGTGCTTCTATTATTTGAAGTTACGGATAATAGGAGGTATGTAACAATCCTAATTGACCTTAGAGCTTTTTAGGGTAATTTGGAAGATTAGGTGATTAAGAGTCCATTGCTTAGAAGGCCAATGGATTTAAGGTTTCACACACTCCCCCTTGGCCAACTCTAGGGGTGATTTTTTCTTCACATGGGAAAAATCACTCACAGGCGTTTTGGAGACATAGTGTGCCAATGTATGTGCATGCAGGGGGATTATGCTTATGTAAACACATGATTGTCATGATTGTCAATGGATAAAGTTTATATAGCCCTTCCAAAGGCTAAAAACTTCATCTAACTATATCTTTTGCTAAGAATGTCGGATTGTTTTGAGTTTTATATTTTCGAAAATGGCATGAGCTTCTCTTTGACTAAAGATTTCTAAATTTAGACTATAGGATCTTTTTCTAGAAACCACAATGGTTAATTCGACCATTCAACTAGAAATTGAATTTGAAGTTGGAATTTGGCAAAGCATTGTGCATTTTGAAGTTACCTTAAACCACGCAAAAGATGCATTGCTTGGAAGGCATAATGGATTGACGTTAGGCACTCATTAGCACAAAAATCACACTTAAAAATCAAAACTTGGTTGTATTCTGCTTCTATGTCAAGGGTAGACATATAAGTGCTTGCACTAGTCAAATAGAGCAGCTCAAATAGGAGCTCAGACTTTAATTTTTAATTAGAGAGGGACATATTGAACCAAGATTGATTGGGGGTAAGTAGCCGTCTATTGTTTTTTTGGCATCTTCATTTGTAGAAAAAACAAAACCCATAAATGAGCCGTATTTTGGATATTCATCATAGAGTACAAACTCAACATGCATGAGAAAAAAGAATTGGACAAAAATCGTTAATCCTTCATTCTATACAAATTGGTGAAGCCATCTCTTGGATAATAATCAATTGCAACATCATTGTGTGGTTAATCCTTAGACAATAGGCTAAGCCCTTCAAACTTGGTTTTGAAAGAATCGTTGAGAACAAGTGAAAGTTTATTTTTTTGGAATGTAATGTAATGTTCCAACCTACTAGACCCACTTCAATACTGAATAGTACTTTGACCACATTTAGTCTGCAAAGTCAAAATACTATTTACTATTCACTTTTGCATGCCTTGACCATAGAAACTTTGGACTAGCAACAAGACCCATATTGTGCTTCAAGGAGATTTTTTATTTCCTTTGGGCTACCTTCTAGACAAGTGAAAGTTGTATGAGGTAGACAAACCTATTACCACCCTAATTTGGAATCTAAATATCTTGGGGTCAATTCTAAGATGGACAAATATTTTTTCAGAGAAGTGCATTTGTTTCTCAGATCAAATTCAAGTACATTAAATTATAATACTTTGACTAAAATTGTAATTTTAGTGAATTTTTGAAATGGTTTGCTTAGAGTGAAGTCATAAATGTCCTATTAACCCCTAAAGGACCAAACTGCGTTTTTTGACAACATAGCGATTTTGGGCAGCTCTCTATGAATGGAACTTTTATTTATTTTTGCTGAAATTTTCACACATGTGCTTGAGGAGTGGCATCATTTTCATAACTTTTGACTACATAGTCCAAAAGTTATTGCATAATATGTAATTTTCAATAGTCGACGAGCAATCCAAAAATTTCTTAAAAAAACACTTTTAAAGAATTAAAAATTTGAAATTGGTTTTCTATATTTATATATACGCGGAAAGCTTTGAATCATTCCATTTACAAAAATAAACTTTGCAGTCCTTTATTTAACTCAATTTTTTATATTTTTTGAAAAAAATAAAAGTTTATGATGTAGATTGTTTATTACTACATTACCACTATTGGATTGGGACTTTTCAATTTTATAATTAAATTTTGAACAATATAGTGTTTTGAATCACTTTGTTCTTCTTTCTATTTACTATTTTTTTCCTATATGTTGTGCAATTCCAAATGATCTAAAAATTTTCAAGCATATATGTAGCGAACTTGACTTGAGGGATGAATCCGAAGGGTAACCACCATTTTAGACATTTTTTTATACAAATGTGACCTTGTGAAGTGCAGCTGCCTATATTTTTACAAGGCCCAAAAAATGATTTTTGTCACTTCAAATGTTAATATCTTGCAATCTACACGGTGAATAATTCTAAAGTTTTTTCCACATCTTTTCAAACGAGTGTACTATAAGATCCTATGATTACATGTGTCCAAAAATATTTTTCATCTAAAAATTTGATGCTTGTATCAGAGATGGTAGTTTTGGAGCTTTTTTGGTGAAAACATAGTCTTTGACCTTTAGAGGTTAACAACCATAACCACCTTTCCATGCATTTATTAACACTTCAGCATCTACCAATAAAAGATTGACACATTACCCTTGTTGCCATTAATGCCTTAATTCAGTTTTTTCCAAATCTTGAATAGGGTTTAGGGGGCCCAAGTAGGGGACGACATTGGTCTGGTCTACCTTAAGGGTTAAGGGCCTTCTTACATGTATTGGTCATCAGGGAACTTTCACAGCAGGTTCTACAGTGAAAAATAGACATTGCACTTTCATGTGAACCCGGTGTGTGGGGACCGATACAATAACAAATTTCCATGTATTAGATTCCTTTGTCTCCACCCAATGAGGTTGTCTACCGGTATCAGTTAAACTTCACCTCCTCCTTTCCTGCTTGCCCACCCCGGCAAGACCATCGGTGGAGTCACTTTTCTCTTCTTGCTTGAATTAGAGCGCCTCTCCATTGGGGTCCTGGACCTCCAAGATCGGAGGGTCCAGGACCTCTCCATTGCATACAGCCATCGGGCTGGAGGTTCAGGCTCCAGCCTGCGCATTCCGGCCGCGCAAGGCTGGAGGGGCTGGACCCTCCCCTGGACCCCCTATTTTTGAAAATGATTCCGTTGTCTCGCGCGCGGCGCCCTCGTTTCTGCCTCCACGTCCCCTTGCGATAAAGTTTTTTTCTTTTTATGCTCCTCCGGGTCCCTGCCTCCAGGTGCAATGGAGACCTCCCAAAGGGGTCCAGCGCCTCCGACCTGGAGGTCCCGGGGGGTCCGGCTCCTGGACCTCCGATTTGGCAATGGGGAGGGGCTCTTAGAGGAAAGTTTGCCCACCGGGTGAGCATGTAAGCTGGCCCTAAATCACCACAGATCGGAGCCGGCCTCTGTTTCTCCTCCTTGGTTTTTGACAACTGAAACTTGGACAACTCCGTCCCAGCAGGCAGGCAGGCCGCACAACGACCTCGCCCTCCCACCCCTGCCCCTGCAGTGGGTCCGCCCGTCCGTCCGTCCCTCCCCAGGCCCAGAATCTCCGGGCGTCTTGATTGGCCAGCGGAGCAGCCGAGAATCCATTTCCAAGGAGCCCTGAACTCCACTGAAGGAGCGGACCCCCCCCCCCCCGCCAAATTGAAGCGATGGTCGCAGTCCTTTCTGCTCACATTCCCTTCAGCGGAGGTCACGTACTCACGTCCCTCCGCGGCCGCCCGCGGCTGATGGCGGCGGCGGCGGACAAGCAGGAAACGGAAAGGAAACGCCTGGAGGGATGCTCCCGCAGCCCCGCAGCCCCGCCAGGCAGGCAGGTAAAGTTCATGAGCTCCTCAGGCAGGACAGCGCACGCGACTCCAGGGCAGTTCATGACTACTGCCTGCTCTCTTTCTGGTCAGTTCCGTCTGGAGACCCCAACCTGGTTTCCGTTTCCTTCGAACTCTTCCTCTCTTCTGGCGGAAGGGAAGAGCACCAAGTTCAAGAAGGGAAGGACAGCGACGGGCTGCGGGGGCGAATGTAGCTTTTAGAGAGGGGAGGCGAGGGGAGGTTCGCTTCTGTTCCGATATTGCGTCGTAAAGAAAAGATCGATGCTGACTTGACTTCAACTTATTCCTCACATACTGTTGGAAGACGGAGTAACTTAGAGCTCGCCCTTGCGTTGACTGGCATTGTTGCCTCGGTCCCTGCTTGGGTGACGTGGGTATCGGAAGAAGTCCATTTGGCCCGCAGAGGCAGGCTTGGCGCACAGTAGTCTTCATTATTGTATTCATTGTGCAGGACGGGTATTTTTCTTGTTACTTCCGCTGCTGTGTGGATGCGGACAGAGAGAGGAACGGAGGGAGGGGTGAGTAGGTGGGTGGGTGCAATTGAGGAGTACAAGAAGAGATTTGGAACTGCGGGGTGGTTCATTGAGCTCGCACGATATGTTTACGAGCACTATGTATGTAGTTTGAGCTTGGAACGTGGAGGGGAGACAGCTTGGGGCTGTAGGTTTTGATTGGGCTATATCACTGGTTCATGTTAAATTCCTTGGTTAGCGAAGTTCGGTAGCCGGGGATTGGGAGCTGTGTGTTAAGTTGGAGGGAGAATATGTGGCGATCTCTCCTTCAGATCCATTTTTGTCGCAGTTGTGGGGATAGCGGGAGCAATCTATTTTGGGTTTGAGGGGGGTGGCGTTGTTGATGTCTTCTCTGGGAAACAGACGCGCACCAGCCATCGCGCGGTATTCTTTCATCCAGGGGTGAAGTGATGGCCGCTGCTAGAAGCGGTCTGTGGCTCTTCAGAGCATCGAGCTTATGATTTGTACATCTTGGGTTAATTGAGATTAACTGCAATAGATTTCACATTAGCACAAAATGTACTTTCAATCTGACACCCTCAGTGGGCACACGGGATTTCAAATCACCCCAACCTGAAAGACGGACGTCAGCATGGTTTTGGACTCTTTGATCAGAGTTATCGCTTGAGTCTAGAATTTTGTATATCCAAATCGAAATCAAGCGCACTCTAGCCGTCAGAAAGCACCAGCAGGAGACCATGGTTGAGCAGGAAGAAATCAATATTTTAGCTTGTCCAATACGATCCAGAGAGCCTCGTACAGTATCGGAGGATGCAGTTCGGGAAGTTGGACAAGATTGTGTAAGAGAGAACGACGGAAAACCTATCTGCATTTTGGCCAAATGGCATACTGTAGTGCATCGTTACCGGTTCCCTTCAATGGTTAAGAGCTTCACAAATCCTGACACTGTGAATTGGATGCGCCATGGAGGACCTGGGAGAGGATTCCTAATCGCTGCAGTAAGTACATTGCCTCAAATTTCATCCTCCCCCCTCTGCCATTTTTATTGTGCAACTATTTTTCGTGGAGCTTCTGAGCTCAATGCTGAGCGTATCTCAAACAGGTAGGATTTTGATACACTAACGCTGCAAGAGAGTGGTGGTGGAGTCCTGTGTATTTTCTTCGTTCTTAGGCGGCAAGATGGTTTTTAGTTATCTATTAAGATGACATGAATTTCTACGTTTGTTTTGGTAACACGTCCATTAAGCTAAACGAGTTTTTTTTTTAGATTTCCAAGTTACTTCCCTGTCAATCCCTTTCTTGTTTCTGAAATGGAACTTGGACTTGCACATTTTGCTGTGCAGGTGGGCTTTGCTGCTCTTGTAGCTGTAACGTCGGTGATAGCGCTTGCACTCATCTTCGTCTACTCGACTTTAAATGCTGCATTTGCGAGTTTTTTCGTGGCCTTTTCGACGGTCTGTTTTATCGTGGCATTTTTTTTCTCATCGGTGACTGTGGTGTATGTGGGAGCACTGGGCTTTGGAGGTCTCACGATCGGCTCCATTGCGTTTTTTAGCGTGTGGGTAGTCATTATTCTTTCGGGTGAGCCATCGGTCTCTCAGATTACTGTACTCAGATATCGATTTTGAATGCCCCTTTTATGAATCCTTCTGTTGCATGCTACTGCTTAAACATGTCGAACTGAAAAGCGAAATAGAATTTTTTGTTTCCGTTTTCTTTTCTGGTAGAAATCACTTCGAATTGAATTTCAAGCTCATGGGCGTTAAATCTACCATCAGAATCGCCTCCTTGTGTTCTTCTGATAGCTCATGGTTACTGTGGAGCCCGTAGCTGATTAAATTCTGCTTCACAGTTTGGGTGGCAATAGCTTGGGTCATCTGGCAAGGGCTGAGAAAAGCATTCCAGTTTGGAAGACATTTAGCATTTCTTGCTGGTTCTTTCCTATTATCTTTTCCAGCTGCTCAGAAGTTGAAACTTTTTGGAGTCAAGATCAAGGAATACCGATATTCTCCTTTGATGTCGAAGGCGATGGCGATGGATTAACGTCAAGAAGTGCATTTGCAACATTACACAAATGTACAATCATGTTGTACTTGTGCAAGCTTTGTGAGAAACTTCAGTAGAGCTGTCTTATCTTCATTCGGCTGTTATTGATTTTTTGCCTTTTGTGTATACGCTCACGAAATTCTTCTGTATCTTCAAATGACTATGCATCGTAGGCAATCACTAGGTAACAAGGAGGACGAGATAGAGGAAATTAGATGACAATGGCTTGGGAGTATTCAAAACAAAGTAGATTTGATCATGAGAGCAGCTGACTTAGCTGTTGATTTTGTAGCATCAATATTGACAGACATTAAGGTAAACCAACCCATTGTGGTCAGAATAAGGAGTTTGACATCATGTGGTTATTGAAATTTTTCAATTTTTTTCTCACAATAGTACAAGTGTGAGAAATAGTGAGAGCAATTGTAATTATGTTTTTTTGACAAAGTAGGAATTTGTTATGAAATTTTGAAGTGTTCAATGCATTTTTGCCCATAAGAGTATGTAGACTCCCTTAAAACCAACAAAATCTGAATCCATCATGCTCATTTGGCTCACCTAAAGCAGTCAAAGTCTTTTGTAATATGAAAGGCCTAAAAAGTGAATTCTTGCAATGAATTTTCACTTGAAAAATTGAAAGTTCCTAATGAATCCACTAACTACTTCATTATTGTTATGTAAGAACATGCATTGAAGCCAAAATATGAAAAACCTTAAGAAAATATAATGGGGTCATTTGATAGGTGACCAATAGAGTCATTTGACAATGGGTCATTTGACTACAATAGGTTGGTTTACCTTATATTTTCTTACACACTATTCAAATTCAATATAAGCATGGGACTTTTGAAGTCTACTCAAGCCAGCTTTAATTACAAGAACCTTCAAATTTTAATGGACCTACTAGTCTACTCTAAAACAATACAACATGTAAAAACATGAGACACAAGAGAGGATGATACGAGAGAAAGATATTACAAAAAGCATGTAAGGTAGAGACATTCAAAAGCACCATTTTGTTTTACTAGGCATAGTTACTATTATTACACTGGTCACATTTTCATATACTCTTGTTGGCAAATGAAAGGAGGTTCCAAGACACAAAAGAATGCAACATTTTAATACTATATGCAAAAGTTATGAAGGATCAAAGTTTTTCTTGATAGATGTTATAAAATAGTTTCTTAAACTTAGGTACATATGGATTTTGGAGATGTGCACACTATGATGATGGCAATTTTAGACATGTGTGATTTGGGGGGTGTACCACATTGAAGTGACTTTCATAGAATTCAAATATTTGTACCAAATCTTGATGTAATAATGATTGCAAAGTAATCATAGGTCAATGAATTATCAAGTACTTGGTATCAATGACTAGATACCATGTTCATGGAGGCAATTTTGTGAACAACCAAGCAAATTTAGAACCATGTCTAAATTTAATGCATTTGTTAGTTAAATATCCAATATACAAGAGAGTTATATTTAACCCCTAAATGCCCAAGGTCTTTTTTGAACTTCTTGGAATTTACTCTAAATTGAACAAAAAAAAATATTTTAATCAATTTTAGCAAGTTCATTTAAATTTGTCACCATACAAATTCAAACTAGACATGTTTGAGATCACATGGGAAAAGAAAACACAACTCCATTGATGGATTGAAAGAATATAATGTTTGATCATTAAGGTGTTAAAATTGTGAAAGTAATTTGAAGTCTTTCAATCCTCTTTCTACATGTCAAATCTAAAAAATATACTAGATCTAATATATTTGAGACTCATTTTCAAGAGCCATCAATACTATAAAATCTAGATTTATAATAGACACCCTTACAAAAAATCTTGAATTAAAAAAATCACAACCATTCGTTTTCAAAATTAGATTTTTGATGCCAAAAATTAATCTTCAAAAAGAATTTGTCTAAAAAACACTACTAAAACTAGTAACTAAGTAAGGTTTTATTTAACTTCAAAGTTTTGTTCAACACTAAAACATGGTGCCTTGGTATTTAGGGATTAAATCTTTTTAGGTCTTTGTATACTTTTAAAACTCTAAAATGATATATTCAAAAAAAATTCAAAAATTACATATGAAATTTTTCATAGTTTATATTCAAAATTAAACTACTTTGTCTCAAAAGTATTAAAATGAATAAAGATATTTTGTATTCGAATATTCAAATTTTGATAAGATTTTCAAGATCCATCAATTGTGCCTCAAGCTCAACAAGCCTAAATCACTCAATTTTTGTGAGTTTGTTTGAATGTTTTGATTTTTCAACTTCTTGTACTTAGTGATCTTAGTAGCCATACTAAGCAAGTGTGATAGGTGACCCTTGTAGCACTTAAGGGTGATGTAAACACATTAATATGACAAACCACAATCATATGACTTGTCTTACTCATGTGACACTATTCACATGACTTGGCCTAGTTGCATGACTTATACTAATCATTCTTCAAGATAATTTATAAAGTCCCCTCCCCAAAGGAAAACATTCAAAGATCCTAAACAATAGGTCCAACTTTGCAGTTCATTTCCATTTGTTACATTAGAATATCAAAGTAAGAATTGAGAGTTTGTCATTAAACTTAATGTAGTGATTTCCAATAGGTCACTTAGAGATTTGTATGTATCTAATTGCATTTATTTTTTGACCAACACATCCAATATTCTTTATTGATGTTGATGATATCAAATTTGATCCATCTAATTTTAATTTTTTCATAGTATGTTGTATTCGGAACCATGAATCCTTCGTGTTTTTGATAGGGGCTATTTTCATACCTATAGAGAAAAGTACTTGATATTTCAAAATAATTAAATGTTTTGCTTATACTCAGCTTTGTAACTTTCTTAAATATTGGATAATTCTACAATATCCAACACATACATTATTGAATTCATTCCTATTAGTTTAAAAGTGCATTTCTATATATTGTTAAGAGAACATGCAAATGACACTCATGGGTTAAATTCATTTGGCATGTCTTGCTTCTTCTTGAATCTTAATAGAGTATTGTATGCATTCTTCTAAAATAGGCAGGGTCAAAAAATTAAGAACACTATGACTTCAATAGAACTTTCATAACTAAAGATTACATAGTTTGGAATAAACTACCGACCCACTAAAAATACACACCTTACATGTGTTGTGGATCCTTTGCTTGCAAGGAAGATGGATGCCCTAGTTTGTCCAAAAAACAAAGCACCAACTCCCATTCTTTGCAAGAAACAATGAGATGCACAACTAGACGATCTAACATCTAACATCATTAGTATGAAATTCTATAGATTTCAAAGACCCAATAGAGAAGAAGCCATAATAGTTAGAAACCTAAACCCAAACTTTCCACATTACTTGGAACAAAATGATGGAAGACAAGAGTAGCAGTTGCGTGTTAGAAAACTAAAGACAACTACATCTCTTGTTACAAATCTACTACCAAACAACCTTAGGAATGTCATATAATTCAAAGTAAGAAAGAACAAACTATGAAGCTTACATAGGTAAAGTGAGTTTGTAGATACCAACTACTCTTCTAATGATGTAAGTAAATTTGGAGAAATGATGAGAGCAACAACATGAACATTGAGAATTTCAGCTATTGTAACTTTCAATGAGCAAAAGTTGATGGAAATCTCAAAGGCAAAATTATTGGAACTTGGAGAAGTGTTGTAGTTGCAATTTTGAAAGAGAAGGGATCATTGTAGCCAGTGCGACCGCTCGAGGACCCAGACATGCATGAGGTTAGTAGATGGTAGCTATGCTCCAGTCGTGGATGCAAGCAGTGACAAGAATTGTAGACACCAAATAATTTACATGGGGTTCCATCACTTGCTACTATATGACACCGATTCTTCTCCCAAAGTATTTATAATATTTGCTTAGAAATGGAAAAAACTTGAGTATCTATCAATTTGTATTGTGTCATTTAGTTTAGGCATAGTTAATAGTCTCCACATAGGGATTAGAAAATCCCTCCAATATATGTGGAGAGCTAGTATAAAAATGTTCCTACTCTTTGAAGTGCTTAATTTTTTACTACCTCTGTCTCAAAATAAATTCATAGTACTTTGACTATTTTCAATAGATTTCTGTTAGATTTTATCTAGATCAACGCGACAAAAATGACAAAAAATTCAGATTTTCTACTAGTGGAAATAAAGTAAACTACAATGGAGAGCGTATTAATAGAAGATATTTCTTAACAAATTTTATTAGAATCCCTTGGACCAATAGGAGAGAAGGATTTCACCTTCTCTCCCTTGTATATATTTGATACTTCCATGGTTAATAGTTAACTCTTTTCTTCTTGCATATTTTGATCATATAATACTTTGTAGTTTTGTTTCGTTTTCTATTCTCAACACGTTATCAACATGCTCTTTGATCATTTGTATCTTGAGTTTTGCATTAATTAATTAATTAATTTTTTGCTTTGAGTGAGGTTATTGGTACTTTGCTTTTGAGTTTCTTAAGATTAAAACTTTTGTTTTAGTTTTCTTTTAGGGAGATTTGTTTTTGCTTTTTTCTCTAGAACTCTCTATCTCCTCCCTTTTTCTAGTCGTTAGTTCCTCTAGCTACATGCTCTTTAGTCGTTGCTCCCTAGTTGCTTACTCTTCGACCCTATGTTCATGGCTTCCTTGCTTCTTTTCTTTTCTTTTATTTGGAGGAGGTTTTAGCATCCTCGACTATTGTTTCATCTAGCCTCTTGCTCTTTGACTACTACTCTTAGAGCACAACATGACCCATTAGGAAAAAAAGGAACCTCCCCAAAAGCTGCTTCACAATGCAAAAATTTGGGTGGCAATGACCTTTTCAACTCACTAATTGAGCCAAGATTTGCATGATGGGCTCAAATATTTGTCATGATGGGCTCAAGATTACACAATCCATCTCTACAATATCACAAATCAACGGTTCAAAATTTAGGGGCGAAAATGTTCCATCCTAGTTGGAAGTCGATGTGGATCCATATTGGAGGTCAACCTAGAGAAGCAGGAGGTTGATTTTGGCGCAAAGCTCCAACAAATTCTTGCCTTTCCAACCACGGCCAAAGGTGATTAAGGCTGATTTTAAGGTACCAATCCCAATTGGTGCTCACAAGAATTCAAATGCATTTTTATTTTTTTATTTGAACAAATGCAACGCCAACGAGCATTTTTTTTGGTAGTTCAAAAATAAAAATAAATGAATTTATCATCTTGTTTTGAATTTTTTTGTCGAAAAATAAGCGCACTATATACACATGGGGTGGTTTAAAGTAGAACAATCCATGTGGGATATGTTCATTGGAATTAATAGAACCTTGAGAATTCATAGTGAAGTCAAATTAACATATCCCACATGGTTTGTTCAACATCCTACCACCTCCTATGTATATAAAGAGATTCACTTCTGAATTGAAAATTCAAAAAACAAGTAGAGAATGCATTTGAAGCTATGAGAAATAGATTTCAATAGATTCAAATGTCAACTTTTTTATATTTTATATTTGAAGTGGAAAACCATCACCACACATTGAAGCGCTTCAAAGCTTTGGGGGATGGAGAGTCCAATGCAAGCCAAGATAAAAAAAGGTACAAGAATTGAGGGATAAAGAGTCTCATGCAAGCCAAGAAGAAGTTGCAAAAATTTGAAATGAAAATACTCAATCTTTTAAGGAAATTGTGGTTCATGATGGCTCCATCATAAAGGATGGAACACACGCCTCCTCCAAATTCTAAGACGCCAAGTGGCCACAAGTGGCTACAAGCAATCCTACATGATCGTTCTAATGAGGATGTGGCCACTTTCATACTCATGCAATTAGTATTAAACTTAGTAAGAAAACTCGCGGCCTTTTTTGGAGTTCAATTTTTTCCTAATGCTAGGCTATTCTTTCATCCTTCATTTTCAATTATTTTTATTTTTATTTTTATATATAATTACTTTTTTACTTTTTTACCATGAAGATTTTGACATCTTCATCTACTAACAACCATGGTAAATTTTGCTAAAATTTTGCATTTGCAAAAGATTGCGAAGCACTTATCGTAAAGCGTTACATATAACAAGCCTCCTGAGCAACCTCCAACTATAAACTTGTACGTCAACCTTTAACTGTAAGTTTTCACCACTATGTCCTATAAAGCATTGCTTTTGCTTTTGCTTTTGCTTTCTTTCAATAATAATCTATACCGTATTATATCACAACTTAGATTGTGTAGTAAGGTCATTATTGAGGAGGAAATGATTGAGAAAACTCTCTCAACATTTCCATCGGTGTTTGCTTTACTTGCTCAACAATATAGAAACATGAAATTTGAGAATCACTTAGATCCAATGTCTCAATTGTTTCTCACTCAAAAACAAAAAGAACTCTTCTTACGCAATGTAGAAGCATGTCATGTTGGAACAATGGTTCCTAAGTCTCATGCTACCAAGGTTTTTAATACTAAACCTAAGGTACAAAAACATAGAAAAAATTGTTTTAAACACTTAGGTAACTATAGCCATGATAGCCAACCTACTCAAAGGAGAACTAACACTTTAACTAACAACAATGCTAAGCGTCCGTCAGAGATGTGTTATTGCCACAAATGTGGCAAAGTAGGCCATCTTACAAAAACTTGTTGGGCATCAGAGTACTTGGTATAGATGTTCTAGGAAAATAAAAAACTGAGCTTAAGCTTGTGAAGCCCATACCATAGATGCGTCTATGGATCCATATGAAAATGACTCAGGAATTGAAGACCAAGAAACCTATGTTGTTGAGGATACCTCTTTTGGTGAGTCTTCTTATACACTCCTTGACTCTGGAACTACTCATACAATCTCGAGGGATATACATTTTTTTGATGAAAATAATCATTCATCTTAGCAAGCCAGAAATTTTGAAAACTATGGTTGGATCAAATGTGTTTCGTTTCCAAGAGGAACCAGCTAAGGTGATGTTGCCTGAGGGCACCATCATTACATGCATGCATGGTATGTTTTTTCCCTTTGCACCTCGGAGCCTGATCAATTATCGAGATGTATGCACCAATGGTTTTCATCTCTCGACAAAAATTCTACATAGGCAAGAGAGTCTGGTTTTGTTAAAAATAATAAAGTTGTAGAAACAATTTTTGCTGCGGGGTGATTGCAAAAAAGACCGAACGATTTTGGTAGCGTTCTACTAAAACTGTGATTTTTTGCGCTCAGTACTATGAGTACTACAGTACCTACAAAACGGAGCAATCTTAGCTGTTGATCTGGAAAACCCCCGGCCAATAGTACTTTTGAGTACTTAATAATACTGAAATATTACTATTTGAAAAAAATGACAGTTTATCACAGAAAATAGATAAAATTAAGTATAAATTAATATAAATTAAAAATCATGAATAAAAAAAACTAAAAATTGGCCATTTGTAAAGACTTGATAGTGATTACATTTCAACAAAAACTAGAAGTTGAAACCATTATGAATGCTTAGAGCGCTATGCGCAAGGGACCTCTATTCGCATGCATGTTGAGAACAAAGAATTGTGTTTTTTTGAATGCCCTTTGGTGGGCACATGCTCATCTAGTGTGGGAATAGCCTACAAAAAATTCAAGTGAACATCATAATTTTTGGATGCTCCACAGTACCAAACCGCAAAGTGTGACAAATTAGCTAAATTGACATTTAATTATAAAATTATTTTTCAAAATTTATGAAAAATAATGAATCTCATGATTTCTTAGTTAGCCATCTTCAATAAAAATTTCAAGTCCATTAGCTTCATTTTCCAAAAGTTATGATTGATGGTAACTCAATCACTTCAATTGTGATGCCAAATAGGACCGCTCTTTCTTGCAATCACCCTGCGGCTAGTGATTTGTATCGGATTCTAATTTGACCATCCGTTGTATCCACTTTTGCTACAGCTAGTGGTTTGTATTGAATTCTAATCGGACCACCCGTTGTATCCACTTTTGCTGCGGCTAGTGGTTTGTATCGGATTCCAATCGGACCACTTGTTGTATCTAATTTTGCTTTATCTTACAAAGATAATATAGTTTCTTTTTGGCATAGGAGATTAGGCCATCTAGACTCTACTTCATGTAGAAAAATTATTTCTTGTATTGTTAAGCATAATTTGCAACCTGCAGATGCCAATTCAATGGCATTATGCCAAGCATGCATGCAAAGCAAAGCTATTGCCAAACCATCTTTATGGATGCTTCCTCATGAGTTACCGCCAATGCTTTTAACGTTACATGGTGATATTTGTGGTCCAATAAATTCTATGTTTGGACCATTCCGTTATTTTTTTATTTTGGTTGATTCATCAGGCAAACAATCACATGTTTCACTATTATCAACAAGAAATTTGGCATTTGCCAATTTACTTTCAATGTTGATATGTTTCAAGGCTCATTTTCCTGATTATCCAATTAAAACATTACGAATAGATAATGCTCTAGAGTTTTGGTCAAGAGTTTTTGCAGATTATTATACTGCAACATGAATTGATTTGACATATTCAGTTCCATATGAACATGCTAAAAATGGTTTGGTAGAATCATTTGTTAAATGGATTCAACTTATTACAAGACCATTTCTTCTTCATACAAATTTGTCTGCATCTATATGGGAACATGTAATTCTACATGCTGCAATAATAATTCGATTTGAAGAAGACATTTTTCCATCTTTGAAAGGAAGAGCATCTATTCAAGAGCATTTCAAGGGAATTATGTTCAAGGCACCTGAGACATTTACATTCACTAGAAGAAGCCCGTGTTTTTTTGAATGTTTTAGACGTCAAAGCTGATGGATTTTGCTAAACATTTTTTATAACAACTTATGTTTTTATGTCTACAATGACATCTAATGTAACGTTAAGATGTTACATTAGATGTCATTGTTGACATAAAAACACAAGTTGTTACAAAGGATGTCTAACAAAATCTGTCAACTTTGACGTCTAAAACATTCAAAAAAACATGGGCTTTTTCTAGTGCATTGAATCTTAATCCTTGAACATCTTTGGTTGAAACAAAAGTTGCCACAATTTTACATTTACAAATGATTGCAAATCAAACACCAAATGACTTCAATGGTGCACCAAGAATTACCAAGACTCCATTGAATGAAGTTCAAAAACTCTTTCAACTCCAACTCTTCAACCAATGGGCAAATAGACTCGTGGACCAGATAAACAACCACGCAAGCACAAAATAATATCTGATAATATTATTTTTTCTATACCTATAGCTACCACCACTACTTATTTGGGATCAATCAAATCAAACTCTCCATCCATGCCAAATATCACTACAAATCCCGAGGGAGGAGCTCTTATTCATGAACAAGACAAGTCCAAGTTGAATATAGAGATATATATGTGATGTATTGCAATATAGGTGATATATGTGATAAAGAAACAATTGAAATTGATGAATCATTTATTTGTATGATTGTTGAAAATCTTTCTTGTAAGAAAGATGATCTTAAACCACATAATATTGAATAAGCAATGCGTCGCCCAGATTGATTAAAATGGAAAGTTGCTATCGAAGAGGAGTATGTTTTTTTGCGCAAGAGACAAGTCTTTGGACCAATTGTGGAGAATTTTTCTTCTCAACTTCTTGGATATAAGTTGATATTTGTGCACAAACGCAATGAAAAAGGTCAGATTATCCGTTACAAAGTTCATTTGGTTGCTCAAAGTTTCTTACAAAAAATTGGTATTATTTATGATTCTACATATTCACCAGTTATGGATTCTATTACTTTTCAATATCTTATTGGAATGGCAGTGTATACTATACTTGAGATGTGTCTTATTGATGTAGTCACTGCTTATCCTTATCACCCTTGTAAGGAGGATGAGGAATTATTGGGTGAACAATATCCAAACCTTGCTGTAGTTGGAACACTTTTATAGTTGTCTACATAGACCTACACGCCCTAATATTGCATTTGCAATCAGTGTCCTTACAAGGGATAGTGCTCGTTCCACATTACGAAATTGGAATGCGACTACTCAATACTTTGGAACAAGAAATTAAATAGATTTTATTATTATTGTAGAAACCTTTGATATTCTTCCAGGGTTTTTTCCAGTTTTTTTTTCCATGAGAATGAATTGATAAAGGTGTTGTACTCTTTTTCTTTAATTTGTGGTTTTATCCTTGATTACAATCAAGGTTTTCTTGGATAAGATTTTAATGAGGCAACAATTGTATATCCTGTAAGATTACGAGCAATAGCACATAGGACATTGCATATAATTTGATTCAAGCGAGGAGGAGTGTTAAGAAATATCTTCTATTAATACACTCTCCATTGTAGTTTACTTTAGTTTTACTAGAACCTAAGGATTAAATTATAATTTGTTGGACCAATAGAAGAGAAGGATTTTACCTTCTCTCCCTTGTATATATTTGATACCTCCATGGTTAATAGTTAACTCTTTTCTTCTTGCATATTTTGGTTATATAATACTTTGTAGTTTTGTTTTGTTTCCTATTCTCAACAAATTCATATTTTCTATTGCATTGCTATGGTACAAAGCAACGAATTTTGGGATGATTTACCGCTCTTGTCAGACAATTTCAGCCTATCTACAGTAGATCAATCCCTCCATAAATGCGCCAACGCGGTGAGGGCACGCAAGCCTCTACTGTTCCATAAAACCCCGCTGCTACCGAGGGACCCGGAATTGTCTTGCACCGCATCTCCACCGACCCAAATCCACAATTTTAGGGTTAGGGTTCCCTCTACTCTGTTTCTCTGTCCTTTTCACTTGTTTCTGACTCTGTAGCAAAACTATCTCCTCCGAATTTCCTTCTGTTTGTCGATGTGGTAGCTCGCCAGTGCATTCCGTCAGTGTTTCCGAGCTCATGATGAGCTGCCGGCATTGAAATCGACCATGGAGTTTTAGCTTCCAACGAGTGATTGTGTTGTAGAATAATTAGTTTTGTAAGTGGTAATGGCGTCCCTATCGTATTGAACTGCAAAACAGACGTGAACTTCCGGTGACCGGATCATGTCTCTTTCCCTGTTTTAGGAGCTCTCTAGCTTTAGTAGCGTTAGGTTAGAGTTGGAGTGACAGAAGGAAGCCAGGAGCAATGCCTCGTAAATGGAGGCAGGCGGATTTCGACGACGATGGTTATGGTGACTACGATGAAGAGGACTACTATGATGAGGATGAGGAATACGCTGAGAACAATCCGTCTTCTTCCTTGTCGGTGGCAGGAGGTGAGATCTCTAGCTTCTCGCTCATCGTTCGGTTCAGTGGGAATCTGTAGGATCAATTAGGTAATGAAATTCTTGGGGTTTGGAGGTCTCTCTTGCTGCTTTATCTCCCTTCCCATACCTGTCTCGGGACACTAGTGGTGGGAAAGACTTCTCCGGATTTCAGTAGCTCAGCTGGTTTTCTTTCTTCTTATTGCATGCGCTATCGGCCATGCGATTCGTTTCAGCAATTTTTTGCACATTCAGTGATTCTGCGTCTGGAGTTACTGGAAGTTGCTCTTCTTGTATCTTCTAACTTCCAATCATGAAGGCATGAAGCGATTGTGCAATGCTCTGACACTGTGGATTGGAAGATCTTTGATGGTGACGCATGAGCTCTGCTAAAGATGCTTTTGTCTAGTTTGCATCTTTGTGGAAATTTTATCTGCACTGCAATATTAGTTTCTTGATTTCATTGTTTGCTGGGGTTTATTAGGGCATTCTCAAAGCTCCATACCAATACAACAGCCAATCGTAGCTCAAACTGAAGAGCCTGGGTTCGAGGAAGGGTTTTGGGGTTGCCAGATGTGCACTTTCGATAATCCGCCTGATAGTTTGACTTGCGACATTTGTGATACCCCACGTGAAGAAGTCAATGCAGTAGCCAGCGACACAGCATCGTCCTTGAAAGAAACAGGTATTGTGTCATATGCTTCTGTCTTAGCTTCGGTGGTTCTCTTTTTTTTGTCAACAAGTGTGGAGCCATTGCAACACAGTAGTCGATGAAAAAGCAAACAATGACTGCTTGGAAGTACGTGCACAATGAGGCCGATGTGACTGGACTTTCAGCATATAATATTACTGTAGGTTTTTAGTGGATGGAAATTATGGTTCTTCTGTGCCCAAGTGGTGAAATTTGAGTCGAGATTTAGCTGCGGTTTCTGTGCTTTTTCGATTGATAACTCGAAAACGTTGGGTCAAATTGGTGCATAGCTTTGGCCACCTGTCCAGCATATTTTTCACTCAAGTAGTTCGAAGTAGTCTAATATTTTCTTGTCCTGTTCTCGACTATGTGCACTCTCTTAATTAAGTCACTCAATTTGAAAGTGGCTTCGGCGCTTATGAAATGGTTGCTTTGCTACTCTCTTTTTGCTAGAGATGATGTTCCCTGACACAAGTCTGTCAAGTCGAGTTAAATTGTTATTTTTTTATAATCTCAGGTATTAGAAGATTTTAATATTAGATGAGGTAATAACCGAATGCTCTTGCTGTCTGCAGCTAATGATGTACCTAATACCAAGCGTGTTTCTCCTCTTGCAAAAGCTCTTTTTAAACCACTGCCAGGAACAAAACCCAATAAACCAATGGCCACGGCTTCTCTTAGAAGTGATACAGCGGTTTTATATCAGAAACCTCGAGACAAAGTGTCGGCCTCCTCATCACTTAGTTCCAAAATAGGTGAGAGTGAATGACATGTTTCTAATATATTCCGATTCAGTGTCCTGGAATGAAGTAGGTTGTACACCGCATGCTGGTAAACACGCTGTTACGTTTGATTGCTTAATGGAAACGTGAAACCGTTAATATCAGAATTCACGGTACACTTTTTGGTGGTTGTCAACATTGAGGTCCAGTTTGTGACGATTTCGTTGTAGCTATTCCCTTTTTATTCAGAGTCATATTGCTATATACATTAATTTGTTTGTTTGTTTTTTAGTTGATTTTGGTGTTGTTTTCTGACCGTTATATTTTTGGATTTCTTCCATTTCAAGTGGTTACCGATCACATCTGTTCACGACTTTATGGTTACAACTTTGTTTTCCCTATATTTTTTAGAAATGTCCTCGCAGTGTGCCCTGCATTTGCTTAGAATAGGTTATCAATTTTTGAATATCTGCTCTGCTTTTCATTCTGGCGGTTCTTTCTGCTTTAAGACTACCTTTTACTATTCTAGAATTGTGAACTGGTGGATTACTTGCGCGTGCAGTGCCATTTAAATTTGACACCCCTTCTCCAGATGAGAAGAATATTGCAGCTCGCGGGCTTAAAAAACCACCTACTAGTAAGTGGTGCTTACTCTCCTGTTGTCTTCTTCCTTCCTGAGGTTGCTTTGAATTCTACTTGTTCCATCATGTAAATATTCAGGATACTGTGTACCCCTGTTATATTCATTCATCAATGTTATTGCCATGAATATCACCCAGATATATTCCGATTTCTGTCTCTTTCGAATACAAGTAGTTATGGCGCATTTTTTGGTTTACCTTTTATGCCATTTATCGTATTCTCTAACTATATGCTTATCGCACTTGTTCAATTGCATTCACGCAGGAGTTGCCCAAAGTCCTGACGATATATTGAATGGCGCCAGAAGTAGCATTGCTAGAGTTGGAGTCACAAAATCAGCCAGCTCCGCATTGCCTAATCCAAACATACGGGGATCGGCTCAGGGCACAGGATCTAGCACAAGCAGGAATCAAGTTCAAGTCCCTGTTCACGATAGTCAAGTGGCAAATGGAAGCTCTGTTGGAGTATCTTCCACACCAAGTGAACTGGCTGATACTTTGAGACACATGACGCTTGAATCTTACGTTCCAGAATCTTGGATGTTGGAGGATTCCAACAGTGATTCTAAACAGCTTCTACATCTCATTGTGGTAGGTTCTTATTTAACAAAAAGAGTTTGTAAGTTTGTTTTCTTTTGACACTTCCATGAACCTTTGTACCATTCATTCGTGCATGCCATTTTCATGCCTGTAGTTTAAGTATTCTTTCTTCTTTGCAGGTTGGACACGTTGATGCCGGAAAATCTACACTCATGGGCCGTATTCTCCATCTCCTAGGTCGAGTTACCCAAAAAGAGATGCACAAAAACGAAAAAGAGTCTAAACAGCAGGTACACAATCAATCCTACCACATTCATACTTGTTACTCTAATTTTGAACATACATAGTTGGAATATGAATATGCCACATTTTGACCACTGGTTGTGGTCAAGGGCAAGTTTGTGGCTGGTTGTTGACATTCTGAGGTCCAGCACCTACTCTCTAGCATGACATGCATGCTTCATTTCCTAGAACTGCCAGTGCTGGCATATGGTTCACCAAGATAATATCGACTTTCAGATCGAATGCAATTCTAATTGACTAGTTTGAATGCATATCAGGGTAAAGGCTCATTTGCATACGCATTTGTTCTGGATGAGGGAGCAGAAGAACGTGCACGCGGGGTAACAATGACTGTTGCTGTAGCTCACTTTGAAACGTCCAAACTGCGTGTAGTGCTTTTGGATGCCCCTGGGCACAAGGACTTTGTGCCCAACATGATATCTGGAGCATCGCAAGCAGATGCTGCCATTCTGGTGGTGGATGCCTCCATTGGTGCATATGAAGCAGGTCTGGAGGGCGAGGGGCAAGGCAGAGGCCAAACCAGGGAGCATGCACAGTTAGTGAGGAGTTTGGGGGTAGAGCAGTTGATTGTGGCTGTTAACAAGTTGGACGCGGTTGATTATTCCATGGAAAGGTTCGATTTTATCAAGAGCACACTTCAGCCTTTTCTAAAGCAATGTGGATTCAAGGATGGATTCGTCCAGTGGGTCCCTGTGAGTGCGGGTGATGGTCAGAATCTCACAACTGCAACCACAGAGCCAGCATTGAAAGCATGGTTGGTCAACCTGCCATTGCCCTTACTGTGATTAGATATGCCTTACATGAAAAGTTGAAACCAGCTAGTGTTTGGTGACGATGGGATCATTCTAGAATTTATTTGTCTTTCTTTGTTTTGTACTGGTCCACGAAATGCTTGTACTGACGTAATGAACCCAATTTATACTTTACAGGTATGACGGTCCTTGTCTAGTAGAGCTGGTAGACTCATTGGAGCCTCCTTCGAGGCTTGTTGCCAAGCCTTTGCGTCTTGTAATTGCCGAAGTCATGAGGACTCGAACTCTAGGAGCTAGCGCGTTTGGTGGCAAGCTTGAAAGTGGTGCAATCCAAATTGGCACCAAGGTTGGTGATCGTTTGACTGTTTGATTGGTATTTAATTCACATGCAGATCTGTCTTGCATTCCACAGGAGAACTGGGACTGAGATGCTCTCTATTGTGATAACATTCGTTCTGTTTTGAAGTAACATTCTTCTTTACTTCAAATCCACTATATCGGCAGTAGGGGTTCCCTGTGACTAAAGTTATCATGTTATCGATATGGCAGGTTCGCGTGATGCCGAGCGGTGAAATTGCGACTGTGAAGAGTATTGAGCAGCAGAGTCAGAATTTGAAAATTGCAAGAGCGGGCGAGGGTGTGGATGTTGGACTCAATGGCATAGACCCGGGAATGCTGGCTCCAGGTGGGGTGGTCTGTCACCCTGACTATCCGGTGCCTGTTGCTACCCGCTTTGAGATCCGGCTTCTCACCCTAGACATTAGGACCCCAATTCTCAAGGGCTCACAGGTTTGTTCTTCATGGGACTCTTCGCTTCTTATAATGACTTCCTCATTCACCGTCATCCTTTGTGTTAGTGATGTGATTAATTGTCTCTCCACAGTGAGAGCAAGTGCATGTGTTCATATTCGAGTACTATATTGTGAAGTGTTTTTTGTCTTAATAATTTCATCCGTCCTCTATGAGACCTTCCACTTAATACTTTGTAATTGTGTACAGGTGGTTTTACATGTCCACCATGCACGGCAGCCTGCAAGGGTGGATCAGCTTGTGTCTTTGTTAGACCCCAAGAAAGGCACAGTCTTGAGACAGCGTCCTCGTCATCTGACTGCCAATCAAAGTGCCATTGTAGAGGTATGCCATCTGTTTCCAATCACTGTGTTGGGAAATCCCAGTCTTGTGGGTTTGTAAGACCGGGGGGTGGGTGGGTGGGTGTTGTCGCTTCACTGAACTGTTTGGACAGATAAATGTTAAAACCAGTATTCAGTGACTTCTAAGAGAGTCTTTTTATTTTCTAACCGGTTGAAACTGACTGACGTTTTTTCTGTTTCTGCAGATAGTACCAGATGAAGGGGTGTGTATCGAAAAGTACACGGATTTTCGAGCCCTTGGTCGTGTGGCTTTGAGAGAAGGGGGGAAAACTATAGCTGTTGGCATAGTCACAGGAATTTTAGAAAGAAAATAGTTCCATGGAGCCTCAGTTCAATAATTTATGTTCACTAATTAAGATCAAGTTCTTGGAAACTATTTCATAAGTTGTACAGAGGCACCGATGTCACTTTTGCATTTTAAGCACATTTGGCATATGTGTATTGTATTTTTATTGAAACAGTGAACCCTATAGGATCAGAGCCTATGTGTACTATCGATTAATAGTGTCACAAATAGGCCACAACTAAATTATGGCACAAATAGTATAGCTACCTTTATATGTGGATGAAAAGAAATTATTTTTACTTTTTAGAGACAACATTATTCACTAATGTGGGGGGCGCTCCCTTTTGCATTTTGTACAATCCTACAACAAGCATAGCTCCTACAAGTATCCAATCCAAGGGAGCATTATGCTCGTCTCATTGGGGACCGAGGGAGAGAATCCACGTGCTTAAGAATGTTATGGAATTCACATGTCTGTGTCATGGTTTTCAGATTTTTTAATGTATGTTTTGAAGTTCAATAAAGACACATTAATGACAAAATGTAGTTTAAAATGTAAAATTTTCATTGTTGGTATACTAGAATATTATAGTATAAATAAAAATCCATATCATTTTTATATTTAAAAATACTATTATAGATTCTCAACTTCAAATGACAAGGAATAATCATTTTAAGGAAATTTGAAATTTTTGAAGTGAAGTAGAAACTAAACTTCAAAAGCTTCATTTTCTTAGTTTTATTCAAAAGTACAAATAATCTATTGAATGTCAAAATCAAGGTTTTTGAACAAAAAGTCTAAAGCACTAAAATACTCTATACTCTATATGATTTTTTGATATGATATCCTAAATAACATTACAAAATACTCCCTCTATTTCTAAATAATACCCATGTTTCAGAAAATATGTGAACTTACATAAGTGAATAAAAAAGTCAAAATTGATCAAATTGGATCCTCTAAAATTATAGATATTACGTGTCAATTTTTGAAATTTAATGGTTGATATTATCAACATATCTTTTTGAACATCTTAGAAAAAAATTCCACCATTCCTTTCACTTAGATCCTATCCAAATTTTATGCCCACTCCTCCCTTCTACAAGACTACATTTTTTAAATAAAATTTTCAATACTTCTTACATTAAAATTTTGAAAATCCAAAAATGCAATTAGTGTATCAACTTCTATTATACAAAACCCTACTTTAGAAAATATTGAGATTTGTATCACCCTTCTAAGAATTTGCCATTTAAAATTTAAAGAGGATACATTCTGTCCTCTTAGGCCTTGAGGATTAAGGCTAATTATGGGACCCATGCAATTGTAACATGCTTATTATAAAGGTCCAACAAACCTACAAAACATGATAAAATTTTGAGGTTTTTCAAGCTTCACATCGTCACAAAATGATTTTTGTAATGCTATGATGTAGTAATCTAGAAAGTAGTACTCAACATAAATGGCAACTCTTTGAGGTGCTCAATTGTCATCATGATATTATAGAACTCACCTAGCATGTGATTCAAAATCATTAAACACTCATGCCATGATAACAATTATGCAAAACCTGAAATCCAAGTATTAATTTCAAACCAAAAAAATGTTGAAATCATAATATTATTTAGAAACAAAGGGAATAACTAAAATGACTTGAATTTAATTCAATTATTTGACACACAATGAGCAAAGTTGTATGCAAATCATTGATTAGTCACTTTTTGTTCTTCCATCCTCTTAATATTAATCCCACTTATCCCTAAAGGAGTGATCTCTAACTACTTAGTCTAACACATAGTTAAACTTCATATTCTTCACTGTATATGCTCTAATTTTTCAATTATGTATTATTGAATATTTAAATTAATTTTTTGAGATAAAAATACACATCTTTAAATAAGACATAAGATTTTCTATTTTTTGGGTGAGAATTTGAAATTACAATGATTTTTGAAGATTTTTTTTGAAAATTCTATACTAAATTCAAAATAACCTTGAATTTACACATATATGTATACATAGCATTATATACCAAGGAACATGGGGCTCCAAAACATTGTAAGATTAAAAGAAATTAGGCCCTCTCATCTTTTAGAAGAAATGTTTTCTTAGATACCTAGACTCTATTCAATTTAGCAAAAATCTTCCTACAATTGGTGAACAATACTATGTGTTACAACATGAGGAATCATTGATAGTGTACATCAAACTTTATTATTATTCTATATTGCACAAATATTAAAGAACTGACAAAGGAATCTTCAATAAAATCAAAGGATGAAAAAAAACATTTTTACGTACTTTAGGTGTGTTTGTGTCAGTCATGCGTTGTTCAAACTTTTATTGTCTAGTTCTTAAGGGATTAAGAAGAGTTCATTTTGAATAGATATCCGATTTTCAATTATAGTAAGCAAAATTTTCACCTACAATTGCCAAAAAATCCCTGCCAAAATCTAACATACCACTAAAACTTTTTAAATTCTTTAAAAAATTTATAGATCCCTAAAATCTTAAAAGCTAAGTACAATCACTTTGCAAAAAACATGATGGGTATACTTAGTTGGAATTAGAAGGACTTTGATTGCCTTGTGTGCAATAATTTGTGTAGAGTTTGTGCAACTAACCCTAGAAGGACACCCAATTAAAATGTCCCTTTGATGGTCAAACATGCTTAATACATATGGAAGAATGGATAATTTTCATCCACTTTTTTCATCCAAAATATTATAGTATAAAGTGAGGGTAAAACTAAGTTATAGTAGCAATAAATAAACTTGCATTGGTACAAGAGGCAAAAAGCATTTCAATTGACAAGGCATAATGGCCTAAAAATATATATATTTAAATTTCAATTAATATGGAATTATAAATTGAAAGTACTATGATTGGAAACACATCATAGTCACTTAAAATAGACACAATTAAATTTGGACTTGAAAATTAGATGGACATGGTATGCAAATAAATAGATAAAGAATTAATCTAATGAGGATTCGATAGCTAGGGGGCTTGCATTTGGAGGGTGTAGACTAGGTTTTGCACTTCCACAAAACCCAAGAAACAATAGTATAGGGGTGTTTTGTTTTAGGGAAAGGTTTAATCAATCTAACATTTTGTAACTAAAGTTACTTTTAAAAAGATTTGTGTTTACAAGTTTAGAATAATATTATAAAACTCTTATTCCCATGTGTATGAAATTTGTTTGGACAGTCCGTTACCAATGTATAAAGTCCCAGTCCTATATAGTGTTCTAAAAAGAGGTCAAATGATTCTTTGTCAAATAAAACAGGTTTGGTCAAATGATTCTTATATGAGCATGCTCTAGGACTTAATCATAACAAGATAATACTTATAAAATAGCACACATAATTCATTAATTATACCTTTTTATGTTTAGGTCAAATTGTCCAGTCAATCTACAGCTATCTCAATCATGCAAAAAAATATGTCTAGTGTTTCCATATTCTATGTCAAATGGTTCCCAATTATGCAAAGTATGCTGAGTTTTGAATTTTACCAATAATCAAATTTTTCTCTTTTCTTTTTCTTCAGCTTTTGCTTTCGTCAAATGATTCCATGTCAAATGATCCAAATGACCACAAAGTTAGTACCTACAAAACATTGATCCAATGTTTATGTTTGCTCAAAAGTTAAACCTAAAACCATGGCAATCATTACATTAGAACAAAGCATAATATGTCCAAATATGTAGAACCCATGACCAAAAACTTAAATCAAATCACAAACATACAAACATACAAACCAAAAAGTTAATCATTTAAATTTAAAATTTAAAAAAAAAAATCCAAGAACCTAAAACCATTGAATCAAAAGATAGCTGAAAACCTTGGTCCAAACCCCAAAACCACACAAAGCAATGACTTAAAATCACCAAAAACAACCCTATTTCCGTGCAATCAGCCCCTATAGCCGTGCAAATGAACCAAAACCCATACAACAAGCCCTATGGCCATGAAATCAGCCCTCAAAACATTGAAATTTGCAAATTTATGGTCAAAGGACCTATTACCATGGAAATTAGACCTTATAACCACTCACCGGACCCTATTGCCGTGCTCAAATCCCTAATTTGGACAGAGCTCCTGCTGTGAGCTATCACTGCGTGCATGTGCCAAATTTCTCACGTAATTCCAAACATCCTATTGCAATTCTCCCAAATTTTTTGAAATTGATCACAAATGATCACACACCGTTGCAATCCTCGCACTCAAGGTCAATTTTGATCTTTGATTTGTTTTGAAGAATCGAGCGTTGAACATGGTTGTAAGCTCTTAAAATCTTCACGCACGTCTGAAATCTTCTCAATACATGTTCTCTCAATTGATCCTCAGCCAACCAGAATGGGCACTGAAATCACCCTCAAATGGAATCCATTCGGTTTAAATCTGTTCCGAAATAAAAAAATCCAACTTCAATTTGGCCATGATTGGTGATTCATACGCTAATTTGATCACAATTCCTAAATGAACAACACATCCACAAATATTCTCACTGCTCTGTCCACGCCTCCATCTGCAATTTTCCAGCCTTCACACCGCAACCGCCTTGAATCAGTCAGATTCCACCATTTTTTTGATCAATCCATCTTGGTCCACAAGATTGCTTCCAAGATTGAGATAACTTACAAACGGTCACAAATTCTTGAAATCCCGATCTTGATTCCAATTTCTTGTTCACAATCCAAAATTTATGTGTCAATTGGAGTTGCTACAATCTTCCCAATGTTCAAAAATCTTGATCCTCACACCTTCTGGATTACTCCTTCCTAGCTCTCCATCTCTATGTCGAGTCCAACTACCCGGGCGGCCAGCAATTTGAGATTCACAGAATAGGAAAAATTTCAAGCACCACCGTTGTTGATATGGTTTCTTCCCGAGATTCCCAAATCTTGTAAGTGCACCCCCACTTGTTCAGAGCTTGAAGATTCAATTTCGCTTGGTCTGATGTTGGTGAAACCGATCACAGGTAGTTGTGCAAATAACAAAAATAGAAATTTTGGTTGACAAATGAGTGGCATAGACAAGTGGGGCTTATACAAGCACAAGCTCTACTCCTCCTGAGAATCCAAATTTTGACCCTTCACTTTCTTCCACTCTTTCTAGACACAAATTTTTCGTCCAATTTTCGTTTTCAAACAGCTCTCAACATTCTAAATTCTTATTCCAAATCTCACACATATAGACAAAGAAATTGAACCCTAACCAGAATACACACAAACAAACAAAAAATGAAGTAAAATAAACAAATATATATATATAATAATAATCACTTACTTGAAGGAAGGCTAACAATAACGCCAACATTTTTTTATAATTTTCATGCCTTTTTATAGTGTTTGTGACACCCTTTCACAAAAGGTGTGTCTTTTTGTTTTTAATTTTTAATTTTATTAAATTACTATTTTTATTTATTAAATTTTCTATCCTAAGGTAAGGTCCCCCTTTCTGTTTTAATTTGTAATTTTATACTATTAATCTATTTTTTTTTAATTTAAAACCATAAATGTCTTCTAATGTTCTATAACATCTAAATTAAAATGTTTTGAAAATAAATTTCTAACTACAGGGGGGGGGTATGGATTCTTGTGTGATTATCTTTCTTTACAAATGAATTATTTTTTTATTTTTATATAAGAAAGAAAGAAAGAAAAAGAAAGAAAAGAAACAAACAAACAAACAAAATTTGATTTAAAAACCAGTTGGTCGAAATGGATGAAAAACACTTCAAATTAGTCTCTTCTATGAGTTGCTCAAATAACTATTCATCACATTTTTTCATTTTTTGGAAGTAAATGTTGAAGAAGTGTAAATAGGGTCATGATTGGGTTGAGGGTTTATAATTGGTATTTTAAGTTATTGTAGAGCTTCGGTAGGTTCATATGAAGTCAATTCTTAGTGGACGAAAGTATAATTCTTACCAAACATGCATATTTATATAAACTTCCAAAGTTATTTTCGAATAAGATTCCTAGATAAAAAATTATTGGGCTAAAAGGTTTTCAAGTAGCTTCAGGGCAACATGCTATTAGAGCGAGCAAGCAATTAGGCAAGTTGTGAATATTTTTCCATTTACTTTGAATGCTCATACCTTGCAATCTTTGAAGTTGAATGAGCTCATTTTTTCCTACACATTCCTATGGTAGTATAGAAAAATAACGTGTAGTTGAAAATGAAAAAAATATATTTTTTCAATTTTCATTCAATGCACTAAAAATGATAGTTTTTGAACAATTTTACTACCATTAGCACAAATTATAGTATAAATTCAAGATGTTTTTTTTTAAACTAATTTTTTTTTGCTTGATTAACCCCTAAAGGTCAAAGACTGTGTTTTCACCAAAAATGCTCCCAAACTGCCATTTGTGATAGAAGCACCAAATTTTAGATGAAATTTTTTTTTGGACACATGTATCCATATAATCTTGTATTAAAATAGTTTGAAAAGATGTGAAAAAAATTTCAGAATTTTCCACCTTGTAGATTGCAAGATATTAACGTTTGAAGTGACAAAAATTATTTTTTTGGCCCTGTGAAAATACGGGCAGTTGCACTTCACAAGGTCACATTTGTATCAAAAATGTCCAAAATGGTGGTTACTCTTTGGTTCATTCCTCAACTCAGTACATGCTGGAATTCTTTTAGATCATTTGGAAATTTAATTATAAAATTGAAAATTTCCAATCCCAATGGTGGTAATGTAGTAATAAACAATCTACATCACATATTTTTATTTTTTTCAAAAAAATATAAAAAATTGAGTTACATAAAGGACTCCAAAGTTTATTTTTGAGTAGGGAATCATTAGATGAGATTTGCCTATCAGGAAGGGCCGCGAGTTCCCAAGAAGAAAACTGGACGAAACTGACGAAACTGGACGAAAGTCACCGTTCGCAGGGCCTGCTGACCTGGCCAAACGACTGCCAGGTCGACATTTTCAAAAAAAAAAAAAAAAAAAAAAAAAAAATTTAACTTTGTTTTCCATTTTAAGAACTTTAAATTTTTATTTTTTATTTTATTTATTTTTGAAAACAACAACAACTGTCAACCGCGTTCGATGGGGCCTGGGGGAACGGACGGGGGAACGGAGCTGGGAACAACTTGAAACGGCCCTCCAGCCCCCCCGAATCACATCTAATGCCGTAACTACCCACAAACTAGAACACCTCATAACTTTCATCTTGTAAATCAAAATGGTACTTGGATCTCTAAACCACTTGACACTTTCCATTCTCTAATGACAAGTAACTTGTTTTTGGACATTCCAAAACTCAACATGCTCAGTTTCTGCTCCTTCATTGTTTTGGGATGGCATGATTACACATTGTCAAGAGGTTTTGCTAGCTCACTTGGAGGGGACTATATAAACATGAAAAATATTGTGCCATGTAGGAGGAAGAAATTGCAAAGGCCTTCCAATTGTTGAGCTGAGAGCTGAGCCTTCTTACATGTTGTGCTGCATGATCAGGGGTGGATTGACCCCCTCGCTCGGCCTTATTGGGTGCATGTAAAAAAAAGCCCCCTATTTTGGGCCGTTCTAGGGAATACTCTTCACCGCTCTTGACTAATTTGGGGTCTCTGATGACAAAAATGAATTAAAAATTTGCAACAAAATTTATGTGTGGAAAATAAATAATTCCAGGGTTTGCCCGCAGGACCGAGCGAGGGGGTCAATCCACCCCGCCCGTGCTGCATTGGGTCATGTCTGTTCCAGTGACCACGGCACTTCCCGTTTGTATCGAGGATGCTCTGGATGGGGTGTACTTTGCAGGGCGACTGTAGAGTCTTCTGTTGAAGATGCTCTGCCTCTGAATGGCCAGCTGAAAAAACGGACTGGGAGGCACTGGCTTTCAGTAGCCAGTGGCAATTTTAGAATAAAAGAAAATCATTCTTCATTCCCGGGTCAGCGCCTGTCTGTCCCATGAGGCCATGAGCATGAGCATGAGGTTGAGCTGGCGCTGGACTCTCAGCCTGGCGCAACTGCAAGTGGACTGTCTACGATAACAGTGTGCCTATAAGTTGCTACAGAAGCCCCTTTTCCGTTCGTTCCCTAACGGGCTACCGGGCTCTCCACGGTTGGCAATGGATGTTTCGGAACTGAATGCACTCATCAGCACCCGACTGATCCCCCCAGCCCCCTGGAGACCTAGTTTAATGGAAGTTACCGCTACCTTACTGTGAGTAAGGTAGTCTTGAACTGAACTGAATTAAATTCATGCTTCGTTCTTTGCTGCGATCGACGTCTACCTTAGTTAGAGCGCCTCTCCATTGCACAATCGGACCTCCGGGAGCCGGACCTCCAGGTGGACCCCTCCGGATGGTTTCCATTGCACCTGGAGGCATGGACTTGGAGGACCCGGAAAAAGCAAATTTTTTTAACACAAGCGACGTGGAGGCGGAGGTGAGGCACTGCGTGCAGGAACTGCGGGATCGTCCGACCACAATAGGGGTCCAGGGGAGGGTCCGGCCCCTCCAGCCCTGCACGGCCGGAATGCGCGGGCTGGAGCCTGGACCTCCAGCCCGAACCTCCAGGTCGCTTTGTTTTTTTAATGGAGGCCTCCTGGACCCTCCGATCCTGGAGGTCCAGGACCCCAATGGAGAGGCGCCCTTACCTTACCTCACGTCTGCGGTCTGTTTCTAAGCTCACTTTCCAGGGGGGTCTCCTTCGATTCCGTCTTCGCCCGTTTTCAGTTCTCCAATCGCTGACCACAACAATCAACTGAAAGCAGACGTTTCTTTAGTTTTCTGTGTTTGGGTAGGGGTCATTTGGCCTGGCAGCGCAGGGTCCCCCCCCTTCTCTTGTAGTTTATGCTTTCCTCTTTTTCTCCTTTCTCCTTAGTTGTTTTTCTTTTCTCCCAGGCCACGTTGCGGCTGGGCTTTTGTATTCTTCCCTTGCAGTAAAGGTATTCCTTTATTTGTGTCAAAAAACAACAACAATCAACTGAAAGCAGCCGTCGGTTTCGTCCACCATTTCATTGAATTATTAATTCAATGTGTGAACCCAATGCGTGGTTGCACCACACCCCCACTTGGTGGAATGGTGGAATGGTGGAATGGTGGAATGGTGGCTGGTGCTCGCTCTTCCCTTCGCCAGCTCATTAATGCTTCTGCCCACATGGAAATGAAGGAGGGAACGAAGTGCAGTGAGAAGATAAATATAGTCCGGTCTAGATAGCACTGCAAATAAATAAGATCGATATGATATCTTGTAATCAATACTGAACAGTACTGTACCGTGCTCGGCATTTGACTACAATATGGTGTTGCTAGCAGCTAGCCTCGTTCCAGTGACAGCAAAAACGAAAGTGAGCTGCTCCCCAAAGGAGCAAGTCTACTAAGCTAAGCTACTCAATGGAACTCTGGAAGTGCATCGGCAATGAGGCAACGGATCAGGGACAGCAACGGGAAGGGAGGTGGGGGAGTGGGGACCTGCAGACACTCCATAACATGACTGTCGAAGGTACCTACACATATAAGAGCATCGCCACCAGTACTGTTTAGCGTTCTCGGCAACGGTACTCCATCTTTGGCGTGCCTTTTTAACGGTAAATGGCTCCACACCAACAACACGTTACGGTATAAATTTTGGCGTCCATCACGTCACATTCACATTTCCACGGCAAGGGAGGGCCTTTGTAGAGGGTAGTATTACAACTCACGGTATTTTAAATTCTTAGTCAACGTAGACTATTCCCTCAATGGATGCCAACGTGGAAGCAATGGAGGGGGGAGGGGGGCAGGGGGCATACAAAAAAAGGGAAGAACTTTTGTGAGGTAGAGGAGAAGCAACTTTGTTTCTCTTTTTTACACATTTCACAGGATCCAAAGTAAGGGACTGGACAGAAGAGTGGGAATTTTTGGAGACACATCATAGAGCACTACAATACAAACAAGATTTTTTCCCATGTGTACTCTCAAGAATGTGCGGACGCTTTGAAACCAAAACTTTTCAATGCACACATCACACTCTTAAGGAACAAGACTTTTTTCCATGTGTACTCTCAAGAATGTGTGGACGCTTTGAAACCAAAACTTTTCAATGCACACATCACACTCTTGAGGGACAGGGAAAACAATAAAAGACTTTTTATATAAAAACATAACATTATATAAGATTTCATTCAAACTTAAAATTAGAAGTTCTATAAATATTAACAAGT
The DNA here is from genome assembly GCA_947034895.1 of Rhytidiadelphus loreus. Lineage (NCBI taxonomy): Eukaryota > Viridiplantae > Streptophyta > Bryopsida > Hypnales > Hylocomiaceae > Rhytidiadelphus > Rhytidiadelphus loreus. The sequence goes on from OX344765.1 coordinate 49,978,198, forward strand.
ATATGTATATGTTAGGTAATACAGTAAGAGATAAACCTTCTATTTTTAATCCGTTAGTATATTTTCATATGGAGTACAAGATAAAAAGTTTTATTTTTAATCCATTAGTATATGTTCATATGGAGTACAAGATAAAAAGTTTTATTTTTAATCCATTAGTATGTGCTCAAACTTAAAATTAAAAGTTCTACAAATATTAACAAGTACATGTATGTGTTATACATACCTTTAATGTAAAAGATAAACCTTCTATTTTTAATCCATTAGTATATGTTCATATGGGGTACAAGATAAAAAGTTTTATTTTTAATCCATTACTATGTGTTCATATGGGGTACAAGATAAAGTTTTTATTTTTAATCCATAGATCCATTGCAATGTTCAACAAAAAACTCAATCTTAAAATTTTTAGCTCCAAGAATAAGCCACAGTGTCCGGTGCCTTGGTGGCACTTGAAAACTTATACTCAATCCAATTTTAGAGGGTTGTTGGTGGGGATCACTATGTGATCACGGCACAACCACATCTCATGGGACTCCAAAGCCCTCGCCACTTTTGGGTACAGTGCTCATTTGGCGTGCAACTGGTGGCGATGCTCTAAGCACTTCAGCATGGTTCCCATTATTATATTTAAAAAGTTTTTTGTGGTTTTTTCTTGGTAGTCAGAAGGGGATTCTAGATTCTCTTAGAATGCATTTTTTGGACATGGTATGAATAAACTACAATTTCTAAAAGTACTCAAAATAGGTGTCTCTAAAGTTTACCCTTAGACTCTCATGAATAGTGGGAGTATATTTTAGGTAAGAATACGTAGTCATCAATTTTAGAAAGCAATCAAGTTACCTTACCAATGACAAAGGTAGGGGTCTTTCTCGCAACCTTGACTCGTATAGTGAACAAAATTGACTTATATGGCTCCTCACCCAACTCCAATCCTTGAATTAATTGATAAGGCCATGCATGATACCTTCTTAGCATGGGGGGACCAATGCTTGGTTATACAATGATACACATGTTATCGATGTGGCAATGCTCTATATGATAAAGATGCCGATTTGTACTATTTTTACCTACATTCTTCTATTTGTGAATCATAGTTTGCTATAACAAGAAACATTTGGCAAATCCTTGGCCGTCAGTTGGATGGATTTGACGAAATGCATTAAAAAGGCCCATATTGGCTTGAGGCAGGTCAGTTTTTATTTATTTTTCTCTATAGATCACCAGAAAATAAATAAACTGTCGGAGACTGGGTTATCGAATCCAATGCAGAATCGGATTATTCGGAACTGCAACGCTGCGAATGTGGCCTTTGCATAAGGTGTATCATCCATTTCCGATCACTTAAGCAATTCAGCTTATCTGCAGCTTGTAGGAATTTAAGGGAAATTTTTTCCATGTAGAGAAATACATTTAAGTAGGATTTTATAATTTTCTAAATTTTTTTCCTCAAAAACAAAATTACTATGAATTTTTTTTGTCAAGATTCTATTTGTCCCATTTCCAATATGTAGGCAAACCTATTTCCAACCATAGGATGGTTACAAAATTGATGGAAGGCTATCAATGTACATGTTGTGATCATTGTATGCTCTCAATGTACACCTCCAAGACATTTGTGTCTCTCCCGTGGGCCCTATAGTACGTGAGTTGTCACCTACAGTTTTGCTAATTGGAAATGAAGCAGTCTAAGAGCATCCCCACCCGTCTTGCAAAACGGATGACTTCTTAAGAGTGGCTTGCAAAAGCGCCCCACCCGTCTTGCAAAATGGATGACTTGTTAAGAAGGGAGGGCTTGCAGGTCGGGCTTGGCTTGCAAATTGGGTGGTTTTGCAGGCTGGAACTTGGTCTGCAAAACAACAAGCGACGAAATGTTTTGTCTTTCCGTAAACTGCGCGGCAACTGTTTTTCACGTACGCGACAATTGTTTTTCACCTGCGTGACACCTCGGTTCATCTCCCTTCAATGTTTTATTGAATTTCCAAGTCGGATTGGCAGGGTAAGAATAAAGTATGAAGATTAAATTGAAATTGATCAAATTAAATTGGTCGGAAATGAATTGAAATTGATCAAAATTAAACTGATCGGAATTAAAACAGATTGGAATCAAGCTTATTAGAATTGAAATTGCTCGGAATTGGAATTCATCAAAATTGAAATTGAACAAAATTAAATTGATCAGAATTGAAACGGATTGGAATTAAACTTATCAGAATTGAAATTGCTCGGAATTGAAATTCAACAAGGGACGGAATTGAATAGAATTGATCAGATTTGATCAAATTGAAATTGATCGGAATTGCCCCATTGATCAAAGATTCAAATTGAAATTGATCAGTACAAATTAAAATTGAAATCGAAATCAATTGATACAAATTGAAATTGAAATTAATTGGAATTGCCCCATTGAAAATTGATTGATCAAAGATTAAAATTAAAATTAATCAGTACAAATTGAAATTGAAATCGATTAGTACAAATTCACATTGAAATTGATTGGAATTGAAAATAAAATCAATTAGTACATTTTTGAACCTTCAATCATTTACATTCAGAACAATTCGCTACTTCACAATTTAGAACATTTCAAAAGTTTTTCACCTAAAGTTTTTTATCTCTTCCCTTGCTGCTCAATTCACTCGACCTGTTAACAGGACATGGCCTCATGGGTGGGGTAGTCCATCCTCACCCGGCTTGCAAAAGTGGATGGACTGGCAAAATGCCAGCCAAATTTTGCCAGACGGGTGGGGATGCTCTAAGCTGTGAGAATGGGAGGCTGATCGGAAATGGGTGATCTCCTTTAAGCATGTTTTTTTGTTTTTTCCAGTTTTATTGAGTGCTGTTCTCAACACTGGAAAGGGCATAAATAGCAAGGTCCGATGCATCCAAGCCAGGCTGGAGCTTTCTCAACCGCTCCCTACTTTTCCAACAGCCAAGCAACCACCTGGACCGACCCAAATTGTCTACTCAGATTGCTTCCAGTGCCACACAAGCTTACCAAAACCCCATTTGGACCGTTAGTTTACTGTTGCCCAGCAACGTCCCAGTTGGGGTGGGCAAGGGGTCATCAGCCGACCGTAGGAATTGAACTGAACACGGACCGAAGGTAGTGTGCTCATAAACCGTCACTTTAAGCGCTGTCGGGCCTTTTCGATGGTTTCCAGATGCTCAAAAATATTTTTCCTTATTTTTCACTTGAAGAGAAATCGATGTGGAATCTAACACGAGTGGTTTCATATTTTTTAGAGCATTTATGTATTACTTATGAATTTTCAAAGATTTCTGAGGTAGGCACCTATTTTTGATCATAGGCCTTGCAAAACCCACACTCATAGTCTGAAAAAAGATATGGCTTGACCAAAAATCAACACTACAACATTCAAAAAGTAATACACAAGGTTCCTAATTGTGACCATTACTTAACTTAAAACAACCCCCCTTATTTTTTTTAACATTTGTAAAAAAGGCAATTGGGCAATCAATTCTCATTTAGAAAAATTAAGTGGACACACCTGGCTTTGAAATGGCCCCTTCCTTGCTCTTATTCCATTCATTGACAAATCTTAATTATGCTCTCACATTGTTGGCAATCCATTTTAGAAACACTTACTATCTATTTCAGAGCTCCCTAGTACATGGTTGATTGAAGAAGAGGCCAATTTCCCTTGGTCAATTGGTCTTGGGCCTTGGGGTGCAATTTACAAAGCTTGGGAAAGAAGTCGCTACTTCAACTTAGTTAAATTTAGATTGTGCCTCGTGAAATCCATTACACAACATGCTCAAATCCCATGACTCAAAGAGAGACAACTATTCAACTTTTTGTTTAGCAATAGGGCATCCGATGATCAACCAAGGAAAAGCTCTAACAATTGACAAATTTTGGATATGTTGTGGTACAAGTAACACACTTGCATGAAATAAAAAAATTTAATTATAAAAATAATGTTTGATTTTTTATATAATTTAATCAAACTTATTAGTGATTTCTTTTTTAATACAAGTAAATTTTTCAAGATTATTTAGTAAATGGAATGAGATTTATTTTTAGAATATTTTGGTAAGAATTTCATGAATTTTAGAATTTTATTGAGTGAAATATGATAGACTAAAATATGACTCCAATTTTTCTGTTTTTTATAATTCACTTGAAAAATCTTCAAATTTTTTTAATTATTTTGATAAGTGCATAAGATGTTTACATATTATTTTTCATGATTTTTTTGGAGATTTTTGGAGCGAATTATAAGGAAAATAAAAATTCACAACCATATTTAAGTCAATAATATTTCACTCAATAAAATTATAAAATTTGTGAAATTGTTACCAAAAGAATTCTAAAAAGAATTCTCATTCCACTCACTAAAAAGTCTCAAAAAAAATTTACTTGTATTAAAAGTTTTTTTCACTAATAAGTTTGATTAAATCATTAAAAAATCAAAAATTGTTTAGAAAATTTATTTTTTACAAGTGTGTTATTTATTCTTCTACATGTCCAAAATCTGTTGGGAAAAATCTAATTCCTCAATTAGTTATGGCAATTTTTGAAGAATATGAATTTAAATGTGTCGCTTCCTACATCTACTAGTACTTGCATTATGGGGTTCGGGAAAATAGGGCAAACAAAGAAATTCATCCAAGACTCAAAAAATTTCTTGCCTATGGCGCCCCCCCTGGTAGTGAACCAAGAATCAATGGCAATTTGGGACTCCGAAGCATGATCGAATATTCAATTGCCTTACAAGTTAGTTTTGAATTTCAGTTAGAGCTAGACTCCATTACAACTCGGACCTCCAATTGAGGTCCAACAACTTTCCACTGGAAGCTTAGTAAAGAATCCAATAGTCAAAAGTCACTTCCAAACTCCATAACTCTTGCGAAATTTTTGTCGCATGCTTGTAATAGGAAGTCCCGGTGACCCTCCAAATCCTCTAGGCTTGTGTTTCCCCTTAACACGGACTAAAGGCCGGAAGGGTGGCTGGACCTCCAAATCGGATGTCTGTTGCAATGGTGATCTGTTGGAGGGTTGGCCAGACCTCAATAGCTTGGCTAAGCTTCATCCCCAAAACTCCGACACCATCTAGGCCAAATTCAACAAGATTTGGCTCAGTCTTTCACCGATCCTTGCTTGCCACAAGGCCATGCAAATTTTCTAGAACAGAGGTGACCCCCCCCCCTCTACTCCTTCACTTAGTTTTCTTTTTTGCTCCTTTTTCTTTTGTTGCTCATTATCTCTTCATGCTCCATTTGGTTCTTTTTGCTCCTTTTTTCTTTTGTTGCTCATTATCTCTTCATGCTCCAGCCTGTTGGCTTGGCCACGTTGTACTTGATTCTTTATGCTCCTTTTTCTTTTGTTGCTCGTTATCTCTTCATGCTCCAGCGTGTTGGCTTGGCCGTGTTGTGCTCGGTTTCTTTTTTTCTTAATACAATGGGTTCCCCATTTGTTAAAAGAAATAAAAAAATAAAAATTGGACGAAATCGCCAAATCACAGCACTCTCAATTCAGTTTGTGGACGGGAGTTCGTAATAACAGTGAGACTACTACACAGTACTGTAGTGAGTGTGTAACGGACACCCAGGAACATGGAGTGAGTGAGTGAGTGGTTCTATCCATGTTTTCCTCGCTTGCATGCATTCTCTTCTGTCATCGGTTCCCAACGGAACCCCAATTGGCTAATTACTGAAGCACGCCTGCGTCCGGGGCCTCAATTCTGCAGGGACCGAGAATCTGCTTGTGATCTCTTCCAAAGCGCAGAATCTGATGGAATGGTGCGCGTAGAAGACCGTTCCGCACTTGTTCCCTTCCAAATGCAGAATTGAACCCACTCACGGAGACGACCGATTGATCGATGAGATCTCAGGGAACAGGAGTGAGTTCACTGCAGCAGCATGGGAAAACGAAGCTGCTTAATTTGCTTCTACCGGTAAAGAAATTTCAAAGGTTGAGAACACAAAAATTCAAAAAATCATCTTGTGGAGAGAATCTCATCATTTGACATTCCATTCCAGCAAGTTTTACTCAAAAACGGATCATATTTTTTTAAATCAAATTTAGAAGGAATTTTTAAAATTTCCCCTTTCGAAATTATTTAAATATATTGGTGATAACGTTGGTGAATCTAACCGTACCAATGGAATCTAAAACTCAAAGTCTACAACTTTTATTCATAAATCAATTCCAAAATATTCTTCCAAGTAGTACTTTATAAAGTTTTTTTCCCAAATCGTCAATTCTGGAAAAGACTCTTGGACGTTGAGGGGTTGACCAGTGAACTGGACACCACACTACAGTAGTGTAAATTACAGTACAGGGGTACTGTAGTGGGGTTCAGTTGCTGGACTGCGCAAAATCCACAAATGCTGGGCGTGATAATTATATATTGTCTGTTCTCGAGCTCTTGATTACTACAAAGCTCACTGCGAGACTGAGTGCAAAATAGTCTTTCTTTGGGGCGTCTTCATACTAGAGCATGAAGCACGTGTGCCATCGATCGACATGAATCACGTGGGGTCCCCTTCCCGCGGTGGCTTCACTGCTAACCCAGGTGCCTTCGCACAGGGACTGAACTTACTAGTAGTGCTGGGCTGCTGGGCTCAAATGACTCGCACACGACGAGGATCTGTAGACCCGCTGCATTTGGAAGAGAGAGGAGAGAAGAAGAGAGAAGTAGAAGAGAACGCAGTGTTTTTATTCAGCTACATTTGGAGCTTGGTGGGCGGTATTCAAGATCAGTTAGTGGAGGGTTGGGAGGTTTGTGAGAAGCTAGGATTTGGGGAGGAGTGCCGTACATGACGCTCACGGGGAGGCGGCTGCTGAATTGACCAGTAGAGATCAAAATGGGCCGAAGAAGTGATAGACTTATGGAGGGGGATTTGGAGAAGCCGCTTGTGGTTCGCCCCAAACCGGTATTTTATCCCAACTGTCCGGGCTGCAAGGTGAAGCAGAAGCACCATATTGATGACAGGCTTCCCACGAAAGAGCTCTCTGTGATAGCTCTCCTTGTGGTTTGCAACAGTGAGCACTCTGTCCACTCTCACATCTGCGTAGCATAGAGCAATGCAATCCAATACAATGAACTGCAGACTCAATGTCCGAAAATTCTGGGAACCGCAGCAAATCTAGACTTGCGTTTGATGACCACTGATTTCTTTGTTCGGCTTAAAAGGCAAGAAAACTCATCTGCGAGGCCGAAAATGGGGTTCGATCAGCAATGTCGATGATTTTGCTCGAAGGGTTTGTTAACGTGCACATTGACGAGAACTAGAGATCCTGTGTCAGTTCGTTGTTTCTGCCGGCATGGCGGGTTCGAGTGAACCTTTCTCTGTTCATTGTATAGAGATTTCGCCCTTGGCAGTGATTGATATCTGGAGGAGAACTTCCGGGATAATAATTGCGAAAGTTTTTCAGCGAATCTTGTTCGGCGGGCAGAGAGTTTGTAAGGATGCAGACTGATGCAGGGTGTTGTGTTGTGGGTTGTGTCATTGACAGCTCTACCAATTGCGTCACTTTATCCTTTTATTTATTTTATGGTGAGCTGAATAATTCCTCATCTTGCTGATTTATTTCAACCTCTACAATTAACCATGCTGCAATCCAATGTAGAGTGCATTTGAGTGGACATAGCTCACAATCTTGTGAATTTGCCGCGTCTCGTGAGTTCGTCTGTTTACTTGTTTGTGGGTACGTTTGATGTCATCACCGAAGTAAGGCAGTGAGAGTTGCGTGTTGCAGGTTGAAGATTTTCACATAGTGGAAAAGAAAGAAGATATCGGTTATTACGTCGGAGCTTTGGGTAAGCGAAAGGGACAGACGGATTCTGTGTTTAGGTACTTGTGCCTTTCACGTCTGTGTGATGGCACTAGCTCCGCTTGTAGGAGTTTGGCGGACCTCGTATGTTGGTGCCCTTCTTCTGTGACATCCACGACGCTTATGCTGTTGCTTTGGGGAATGGAATGACTTACAGGATCAGCGTTCATGATAGGGAGATGCTTGACCTCAGTCTTCTGGGGTATGGTGGCTGATAAATTCGGTCGAAAGCCTGTAATCTTGACTGGAGTGGTGTCAGTGTGAGTTCGGCACTAACTTTTCAGCTAAATTGTCTGTTTTCAGTCTCGTAAACGATTCAAGGGTTTTTGGTTAAATTGGTTTTGCTTTTGCTACAAGAAATGAAGAAGACGATTCCAACAGTAGTCGACTATGGTGCTTCGTTTCTCAGGTTATATGTCGGTTGGCAATGGCAGGATCGTATTTGGTACAGGATTTGGATTGAGCACCAATTTCTGGTTCGCCTTAGCTATGCGGTTCTTGCTTGGAAGCTTCAATGGCATGCTTGCAACCGTAAAAGTGATCATCCTACACTCCTCTAGCGGTATCCTGTTTCTCAGTTGCAATACACTTTACCTGTCCGTTCCAGTAGACATTGGTTTGTGTGCAGAGCGGTATTGTAGTGATTATGTGTAATTTATTCTATTATATGGGATGGGTGCAGGCTTATTCGACAGAAATCTGCAGTGAGAAGCATCAGGCGGTCGGAGTTTCAATTGTACGTGCTCGGTGACTTCACATTCGTCCACCTCACAAGCAACACATTTGTTTCAGATATTATGTTTGAGAAGCTAGCTAGCAAAACCATTGCTGGACCGCTCGGTTGTAATTCTGGAATTTGTGCTGTTATTGCTTGATCAATTACAATCACGGAGTAAGGTCCTGGGTTCAATCAGTCCATAGCAAGGGTTCAGTTGCAAGTGGCTGATTTGTAGTCTTGGAGGTTGTTCACACAGGTTGGAACCTTCTGGGGTCTTGGCTTGATCATTGGGCCCGCGCTGGGAGGCTATCTCTCTCAGGTATGAATTTTAAAAACTATTTTATCTTTTGAAGAAATAACAAGTTGTTATTAGGCGTGTCTGCAATTGAGCGAACTCTAACAATTAGGCTTGCAATTAGGCCACCATGTCTTCAACAATCACTCTTGGAACGCCAAATAATCCTTCGTCTGTGTGATCCAATGTTAATTGTGCAGCCAGCCATGAAATATCCAGCATTTTTCCCACCAGGCTCTCTATTTGATCGGTGAGTATGTGGAATCTAGAAACTATCTTGTCGAAGGTTTGAAAGTTCATTGAATTGTGCAATGCAATGCGTGTGGTGTGGTTTCGTCGCTGGTGGATTGAACGGGATGATTGGGATGCAGATACCCATACCTAATGCCATCTGCTTGCACCACAGTGATTGCAATCGCAGTTTTCATCATCAGCATTCAGCTTCCTGTGAGTGCCCTGCCTTGCCCTGCCTTCTCACTTTTCAAACTTGCTGGTTTTAGCATTTCAGTTCCATTTTTGAATATTCGTGTTAGTGGAATACGTTTTGAGGTCAGAATCTGCTTCAATTGAGAGGATCTCGTCAGATCAGCCTGCATAGTATTCTTGTACTGACCAGACTACGTAACATTCCGAAAATGGATGCCCACGAACTAGTGCATAATGTTCCAGCTCATTTTTCTTTTATCAGTTGTGTTTTTGATTTTGTATCCATTTGTATCAGGAAACATTGCACAAACATCATGGCAGTAAACCTTATGAAGAATCTGAGGAGGATTCTGATGGAAATGCTTCACGTCAGGGGTGGGCTAAGTCTACCCATGAAGCAGATGACGGGGGTCCTACAACAGCGAAACCAGATGCAACGGAGAAGGCTCCTGGTACAAACTTCGACTGGGAACTACTAATGCAGTACTTCTGGTCTAATTACACGATGTTGCATACACCATGTTGCAGCTGTTATTCTTGCCTCTGCTACTTCTGTTATTTCAGGGGTGATCTGCTGCATATTTACAAGGTCAGTCTCTCAATGAAGTCTAAATACTGTCGCGTAATTTTTGCAGTTCGGTGTCTGACAAAGGTTGTTATTTGGAGGTTCAGTGAATGGACAGGGTATGGCAGTGGCTCTTCCTGCAGAAGTGTCGAATGTTGATGATATTGAACAACCATTACTAGATAATTATAGAGGTCAAGGAAAAAAGCCTGGATGGCTGCTCTTCAACCGTCCCCTCATGGCCTCCATTACTGCGTACTGCTTTTGGTGTCTTCAGGACATCGCATACACTGAGGTACACACTCTACTATATCTTTCATTGCTTCTTCATAAAGAAAATTGGAAGCCAGAAAAGTGATGTAATTTGTTTCATGCTTGAGCAGCGGTATATCATGGAATTTTGCAAATTTCTCACAAGAATTTCATTCATTGTTATGGTGAGCATTACGATAGGTTTTGACATTGCGATTTGGAACGACCTTTGCAGATTTTTTCACTTTGGTGTGTTAGCCCAAGATATAAAGATGGGTTAGGGTATTCAACAAATGATGTTGGCTCAGTACTTGCGTTTTCTGGTATTTTTTCTTGTGTGCTGACCTGTCTTGCGTCTTCATATATTAGGGAGTTCGTTTTACAGAAGCTTACCCTTAAGTGCCTCAGAAGTTGACCCATTTGTTCTCGTACGTGTATATTCGGATGAACTAATTGGTCAACATCAGTCCTTGTATCTTCTAAGCTCAACATGTTTGAAAAGTTTATTGCAACCTTAAGCTCTATTATGTAACATTAGATATGTCGCAATATTCCTTGCCAAATAGTGTCTATTCCTTGGGGCTGGATTTTTTCTGCTGATCATGCGTGATGGGCCTAGCTAGTTATTGAGATGATGTAAATGTGGCTGTCTAAACCTAAACTTCGTGCATCGCCTGACCAATGCTTGATGCTATGTAACTGATGTTTTGGCTTTGTTTTCCATTCTTATTTAACAAGGTGTGCATGGTTGTACAGGATTCGGCATGCTTATATTCCAACTCCTCTTTTTTCCATTCGTGGCCAACTTGTTGGGACCAATATTGACTGTTCGCATCGGTGCGGTATGATGTTTCACTCTGGCTAATGAACAGCGAACGTACGAACAAACCAGTTTAATTTAGCGCCGAATAAGCAGCTGCTGTGATCTTTCTATAGAAATCATGGTCACCTATTCTAGGATTATCTTGGGGAAAATTAATGTCGGTACACATTGTGAAGGTTGTAAAATGTGATCATGATTTTATGTTGGTAATATTTTTTTGAGCTGGGTCATTAGAAACGAATATTCTGGAGTTTGCTTGCAGGTGATTCAAAACTGGTGTATGAAAGCAGTAGCTCCCGAATTCTGAGAAGGTTTTTTTTATGTCCACTACAAACCACTAATAAAGTCTGTGGCTTGCAGGCACTTTCAATACCTCTATTGGCTGTGTTGCCGTCATACTCAATGTTAGATGGAGAATTACTCTGGGTGATTGTGTGTGCTTCTTCAGTCTTGAGGTTCATTCTCTCAGTAAGTGTCGTGTCAATACTTTATCTTGTGCACCACCCAAACATTGACACTGCTCTATTTGGATTGAATATTGTGAGAGCCTTGTCAGCAAGCATTACATCCATACCTGAAAATCTCCTCATTGCTTTCGCTCTTGAAGTTTTCATGTTTTATAATTATACTAACTGCATTGTTTTCTTTGGTTTTACAGGTTACGACTCTCACTGGCTCGTTCATGCTCATCAATAACTCAGTGGTACGATTCACTGTCCAAGATGGGTTCAGTGTTCATGATGCTAGTTCTGTCAAATCCCATCCAACTTCGTATGTGTGCAGCCTGTAATTTTTGCAATGTAAAAATTCTCTTTTTGCAGTCTCAAGCGCAGAGAGGGGCTGCTAATGGACTATCTATGAGTTTGGCATCGCTTTTCAAAGGAGTGGGACCTGCATTGGGAGGTGCCATGTAAGTTTCTTGTTGAATATCCACTAATCTTCTTTAAAGTTCCTATCCTTCTGGAATTTCCTTTGCAAAATTGGAAGATGTAAATCTGGTGTGCATCCGGTAAACTCAATGGAGCCCATTTCTGCAGTGTGCATTTCATGAAGTCAATGACATAGATTGCTTGTGATTGCAGTTTCGCATGGGCTCAAAACCGTAAAGATGCGTACATTCTCCCAGGTAACTTAAAAGTCTGAACACTCTGCACTCCTCTAAAAGTGCCTTTCCATTTTGATATTGAAGTGAGACAATACTCTTATGCTGTATGACGATGGAATGACGTACTGTTTTGGCTTTTGCAGTTGTTAATTGAATTGTGTTTTCGTACTTCGTGTATTTCTTTGAAGTAGAATCTCACACCATTTGTGTGTACTTTCCTTTCCAAAAGTTTTTTCCTTTCCCTAATATCAGGCAGTGTGAAACCTCACCTATTGGTTCATTGCAGGTAATCAGCTAGTGTGGTTCTTTTTGGGACTTATATCCTTCATCACCGCAATTTCTACTGTTGAACCGATTTTACCGCGATCAACAAATCATCCCTACATCGAAGAGTTCTAGCTTTCTTTACTGCACACGAGATGCCAATGGGAGTCTCACTATTTGCCACATGGATGAAGACCTTGGCTGTTGCAACTTGCTGGAAAGACATTGGAAAGTGAGTCATGCAACGATTAGTTTCCACCATCACGAATTCAATTCTGTGCAGGCTGTCCGGGAGGCGAATGAAACTCTTGGAGGAAACTGTTTAGGTAGGATAACTCAAGATTGAGCAAAATTCTTTGATCGCTATGATTGTGTGTTTTCGCACATGGTAGACAAATTGAGGCTAAACTTAGGTCAAGTGCAAGAATGGCATTCGAATATTGTATGCAAAAGTTATAAGAGGATAAAATCGGTAGATTTTCTAATGTACTTTACGTGGAACATTGTGCGTTAACGTGCGTTTTGTTTATTAGGGAACATGCTCTAATTTGAGCGATCGTACCTTGCTCATTGCCTCTGTGTAAGTGACACTCCAATAGCGTTATTTTATCAGTTCCACCATGGAGAGAATGATCAATAATTCTATCAATACTTTAGCCTCTAACTTCGAGAGAAAAGTATGCTTCAGGTACATTCAAGTACTGTATACTGTTCCTCAGTGATGACCACATTTTGCATTTCACTTTGAAGGATGCAACGGAATGAATTCAGACTTTTAGATCAGCGTTTCATTTCGTTCACATGATCTGGTTGAAAGTCAGTGAACTTCTTCTATTCACGTGAGCACAGCACCAGGTTTCCAAATCTCATGCCGGTAGAAACCCGTGTTGGCTGAATGGACCTGAAGTGGACACTTCAGAAACTATTGTTGCTGCGCAATGTTGACATCACTGGTAGAAACCCACGGCACATGAACATAATTATCTAGAAATAAGTTATTGTAGAAATAGGACACCAATATGGTACTACAGTAGTAGAAACATGATCCGTGTAAAATAATTTTTAACCCCTAAGCGCTCGAGTGCCCAACTTGGAGCAGCATTTTCGGGCAAAAAAAAATCATTTTCTTTTTTTCAATTTAAAAAATGATTGGATTGTCTTTCAATATTTTTATTCAAAACTAGGATTGTTATGGTGAAAAAAAAATTATAAGAGAAATAGTACAAAGAGTTTAGAATTGACCTAGTGTTGAAAAACTTACTATTTTAGGAAAGTGTTGATGTTCTCATTACTAGATCTTATGCATTTTTTCACAAATCAATAAAAAACACAGTTTTGACCAATCCAAAAAAAAATTCAAATGTTAAAGATAGAGATTGTATTTTTGGTGAATTTTTGAAGTTATATCTTCAAAATGTATTTGAAGAGAATCCAAAAATATCTTTATAATTTTTTATAATTTTGACCGTGTGGATACTTTCTACTTTTCATGCTTCACATTATCTTCTTTGATGCAAACTTCAAAAAAATTATAGCACTTATATTTTATAACACATTTGGGTTTTGTCCAAACTCCTTGGGCTTTTAGGGATTAACCTTGAAATGATGGGCCTATGGATTTGAGCCTTCCAACCCTTCATTTTGTTTGTTGTTATTTGGAAAATATGTATGAATGTTTTTTTTTCTTTTTAATTTTTTTCTTTTAGTTGTTTTAGTTGTTTTTTTTAGTTTTGAACTATTAAATTAGCCCAAATAATCCTCCATAACACATGGATTGATTTTCACTACAACCTAAGGTAGAGAGAACTACCCACCCACCCACTAAAGGTGAATTTTCATTAGGGTGCAATCACCACTACATGTGGGTATTCAATCACAAGTGGGAAAACATCATAAAATTTATTTATGACCACTACCATGTGTCTTCCCTCCCAAATTCAAAATAGTGAATAGACTAGGCCATCCTAAGTAATCTTCTTCTCTCCCAAGTCTAAACCAATGGACATACAGTGGCTTTTGTGCCATAGTTTCTTCCTCTTTCACTACGACGGTTAAAACTTGGCAACAAAGAGTGTTTGTGTGGGCAACTTTTCATCTTCCCAGTGTTCATATTTTTACAAGAATGGCAAAGGTCTTTGTGATGGAATTATGTTTGGGATACTTTGTACCTGTACACTCTTTGATTTGAAACATTGAGTTCAATTTTTGTTTTTTTGCATATCTGTGACATAGATAGCAATTGGCTAGCGCTTAAGACACCTAGTGCATCCTCACTGGCTTCACATTGGTTTATGTTTGTGATTGGAATGGGCATAGGTGAGGCACAACCTTTAGGTCTTGGAATTCCATTTTTGGAAGACATGGAGCATTTTTTCTAGCACATGGAATATCTTATCATCCTTTTGTATTTTTTTTGACATGGGTTATTTTTAGACTTAGATAGCAATTGGTTCTATAAATTAAATGGCCAAATAGTGTATGATTTTTACACTTTTAGGATTGCATAAGACTACTTTGTACTACTCTATTAGAGAGATATTTTGATTCTTACTTGGCTGCAAAGTAAGGTTTTAAAAAGATGGAGCCCTGTTAAGGGATGTCCTGTCTTAGTCTTTCTTCTTTCCAAAGATGAAATCACATGTCTTCTATGAACAATTAAATTTTAAATTTTTTTGTGAAAATTTTAAATTGTTGTTAATTCTTTAGAGATAGAAATTCATATCAAATCTAGAATATGCTAAAAAAATCAAAATTTCACCATAGGTATATATAATAGTAATAACACCATGGTACAACCAAAGTTACCATGTTGTTATAAAACTTTAAAATCTACAAACCATGCTTATAGGTTCAAAGTTCACATTGTAATTAAATACTGAATTTTTCAAATTTTCCAAATTTTCCAATTGAAGTAGAAACTAAACTTAAGAAATTCATTTCATCAATTAGAAAAATTCAAAAATATCATTTTTATTGCTATAAATTCACATCAAGAGTATAAAGCAAGAAGTGGACAAAAAACACACTACAAATTAAAGGTGATCCGTGGATTAAGCTTCTTCTTCTTCTTTTAAATAATTAATGATACAATAATGAAGGAATATTCTATATTATTCACTCAAAATGAATTCAAGCAACTCCTTTCAATAAATTGGTTGAAAAATTGTTTTCTTTCCATTCAATACAATCTTTCTTGAAATCATCCAAAGGATACAAGATGGCTTCAACATCATTTTAAGGTTAAGATCTACACTTGGTTGACCCGCACAATGATGGATTAGACCAAGTGTGGGTCTTAATCCATAAAGGTTTGATGGGAACCAAGTCAGGAACATTGTATAGTTTGCACACAGTTGCAAGTGAAATTTAGCAAAGGTGGTTATTGGAAATTTTGTTAATGACAACTGTTGAATGACGTGTTTTTAGTACTAAGACTTGCAGAAAAAATCATAAGCTTGATTGAGTGCATAATTGAGTGACGCACAAGTACCCTAGACAATTTCCACCCTAATATTTGCCGATTTTGTTGTGATTCTTACTAGTGCAAAGGCTTTTCAAGCAAGGGGAGCTACCTTGAATCCCTTTGGACAAGCCTAATATGTAACCAGAGTTCCTTAGGGTTTTGAGGATGCAAAGACAAACCTAACACCATTGTATAAATATAGGGTGACATGTTGGAAGGTTGAATAGTCAATGAAGGTGAGAGGTGCATGGTTATCAACAAATGCAAACTGCATGGTATGGATGTAGGTAATGACATGGACAATAGATTCAACCATATACACTGCTATTTAGGTCCCCTATGATTTGAAATTGGTATTGGTAAACAACATTCTACTATTTTGCAGCCTTTATCATATATTACTCGCACTACAATAGGAACAAGATACAAATACACATTCCCACGCCTTTGTTTTTCAAAAATTGTATTTGTGTCAACAACCATAGATGACCAATGAGGATTTGTTCAAAATAGCTTTAAATATATAAATTTTTTCTTTTCTAACTACCTCTACACTACTTTGCACATAGCAAGGAAGAGAGCACATAGCTAAATATGCAATTGCATGACCTCTTTTTTCATGCATTGACATGGATGAACCACACAATCGTGGATGACGGACGGATGCCTCATTTATTCATCCCAATTGGAGTGATACTCTCCGAAGACTGGGTTTCCTTTTGTCCCTTGCGAATGTGGGGAGAAACATTTTGTAACTGAACGCTCCAGAAAAGTCCCGGCTGTGGACGACAGGGGGGGTTAGTGGGTCGTCCCAGAGTGCTCGCGACTGCTGGTGCGTGAGTGCCGCGCCCGAGGCTTTATGTAACGATCGACGGATGTTTTCCCTGCAAGGGGACCGAAAGAAGAAAGAAGCTGAAACAAACAAGGAAACCAACCAACCAAACAGACAAAGAAGGTGCCGTGAACTTTGCTGGGGAAGCCCGTCCGACCTTCCTTTGGAGAACTCTCTCCAGCCAGCCCTTGGACTGCTTCTCGTCCCCCAGACAACCATGGACTCTGCTGTGTAAGTCCCAATCCCCGCTTTCTCGCCATGCCAGAAGTTTTGAGCAGGCTCTGGTTCAGGGCTTGTTCGGAGGGTCCGGCCATGGAGAGTGTGTGTGTTTTTTTTGTTTTTTTTGTGGTGGGGGTGGGAGTGGGGTGAAGAGTCCTAAGAGGTGGTTGGTTGGATCGGATGCGGTGAGTGCAGAGTGGTTTCGGCGCCAGGAAAGGTGTTGATCACGGGGGCGTATTTGATTCTGGAGCAGCCGCATGCAGGGCTGGTGCTTTCCACATCGGCTCGCTTTTATGCGATCGTCAATCCCATCCACCAAGGACGGGCTTCCGACAGCTGGTCCTGGGTGAGTACTCTCATCGCACACTGGGTTTCTTGGGATCCGCGGGGTGTGTTTGCCGTCTGAGATGGGTGGAAACGGGGACTGATCCAAACTAGTCAGTTGCTTTCACGGAACAATTCGTTGTGGATTTCTTAATCTTGGATGGAATGATTTCAGGAATGCTGTAATCCCGAAATTCACCTCATGGAGTTCATTGCTAACACCAGAGATGGTAGAACAGTCGTTATTGGAGACCCTGACGTCATCGATGTTTACGAGGGTTTATCGTCCGTCTAAATGCATGCAGAGTTTTCTGTGTTTAGGGTTTAGGTTGACCTAATCTGCTCATGACAAAATGAAAATGCCGAGCGAACCTGCAAACAGGCTTGTTTGCTGTTAGCCAAATGCATAGGAATGTGGATATATGGACGATCAGTTGTTCCCGTGACTCTTTTCGTGACGTGAGATGTGGTTTTGTTAGTCATGGACAGACGTGAGGGTGATCTCACCGCAGCTCGGAAAGGAGACCGATTACAAGCTTTCTCATCGTGATGTCAGCCTCCGGAGGGTTTCGAGGTACTGGAATCTTCGCTTTGTAACACTTTGATGGATGTGGAAAATCATAAAACAGGGGAATTAAATTCTTGATCAGGTGCTCACTCATTTCTAGGATGGTTCAACAGAGTTTATTCAGTCTTTCTAATTTACGTCAAAACAAAAACAAAAAGATGCACCCGTACTTGATCGGTTTTAGTGGAGTTGAGTAATCGTTTTAAGCATGTCAGTTCGGACGGTGTCTCCTGCGTAGGGGGCTGGGTGGACCAGGGTTTTGGAAAGAATGATAGAAGAGAGGAAGATACATCAGATTAAAATTAGAAAGAGCACAATATAATAGCAGTCTGCACACACGTTGCTCTGAATGGTGCAGGATTTGTTTTTCCTAGGCAATGAATAAATCGTGAAGCAACCCATCATTCTGGCGACTGTGCAGTGAAGGTGGCAGTTCCTTTGTGGAACAAGCAGTGCAGCTTGCTGTAGCAGCTGCCAAGGCTGGGCTCGCCGGAGCCTCCAGTGATGAGCGTGACCTATTCCGGGACCAATTGCTGCAAGGTAAAGAGCTGAAAATTCGCATCATGGAGATTTTCTTTCTTTCGGTATCATATCTTTCACATATTTTTGGCAGCCTGTAAAAGCTGCGCCAATTCCAAGTTGGAGAATTTATGCTCGTGATAGCTATTTTGTGGTCGGATTCGGGAATTTACTCTTCACAATTTGTCTCTCAATACTTGGTTATGGTGCAGGACTGGAAATCACAATCTTGGGCAGCAATGACTTCTACTCTTTCCGCAAGCAGGTAGGATAAGATTAAGAGTATTTCAGTGTATCCAATCAAGATGTCATAATCTCTCTCACCTATGAAAAGATTTGCAAGCAGGTTTCGCGGTTTAAAACCTAAGACTGTAAACGGGCTTCAGGGGCTGGCTTCAGATATTGCCTCTTTTGCTGAAGACTGTCCGCAGCTTTCGTTAGAGAAGATGCTCAGATATTTGTGATCATGTGTATCTGTTTCACTTGTGTAGCTTGAAGCACGAGGACTTCCAACTACGCAAGCGGGTCTTGCCTCTCTTCCGGCTTTCTCACCTATCACAAGCAACACTCAGCCTGGAGAAGGCGAGATCGCCTTACCAGAAGTTGCCAAGACTGGATTGGGTTCGTCAGCAGCAATGACCACCGCCGTAGTGGCGGGCCTCCTGCAATATTTTGGGCGGGTGGATTTACCACTGCATGGGGTGATCAAGGAAGACGCGGAGGCAGACCTTGAGCTTGTACATAGCGTGGCCCAAGCAGCACATTGTGCAGCTCAAGGGAAAATAGGCAGTGGATTTGATGTGGGCTGTGCTGTTTATGGCAGCCAACGTTATGTCCGATTCTCTCCTGCTGTTCTTTCATCCGCGCAGGTACTTGTTTGAATTGTCAGCATCCGTGACTACTCACAGTCCTTCTCCATCTCTGACGTGTTTGAAAGAGTCCTGAAGTCATCACCTTGAATGTCCAGGCTAGTGGCAGATTGATGACGCCTTTGGAGGTTATGAAGCAAGTTTTAGCTGAGAGCTGGGATGGTGAGAGATTGCCTTACGCACTTCCTCCTGGACTTCTGTTGGTAGGTATATACTCTCCATGCTCGTTGCACTCCTTTGAAACTGGCTGTCTGGCCCCTCTTTTGTGGTTTGACTGAATCGACTTGGCCCGCTCTTGACCCGTCACGCTTTTTTTTCCATTCAGTGATTTTCAGTTTCCCCCTTTGATTTCTGTATCTTTTACTCAAATATATGAAGAGCACTAAAGATCTCTACCGTAGACTTTGTCCTTCCCGTTAACAAATTTTCAGGTTTGTATTTTCAGTGTCTAATGGCTTTCACTAGCGCAGGTTGTAGGAGAGCCAGGATGTGGGGGCTCACATACTCCTTCAATGGTAGGGGCAGTGCAAGCGTGGCGCAAACGGGATGTGGAGAAGGCCCAGCCTGTATGGGCTGCGCTTGCTGACGCAAATTTAAGTGTAGAAAAGGGTCTCCTGCACCTTAAGGATGCGGCTCAGTCGGTAGAAACCTACAAGAGCACCCTACAAGCTTGTAGCAACTGCGCTGCTGATAAGGTGCGAAAAGTCCACTTCATGTTTGGCAGTGGTTTCTGAAATTGACAAATTACGGTTCCCTGACTGAGAGTATGTTATTTTCTTTATCTGTAGTTGGGCTAGGTACTGCTTGATTTCAGGTTAAATAGTTTTAGTACCCGTTTCGGGTAATAGTCAGTGAAAATACGTCTCCGTATGCCCTTGATATATCTTGTCGCGTGAGTAATTTGCCCTTTTATCCCATCAAGTACCCTCAACGTTTGGTATTAATTGTTTCCAGTGGAAAATCCTATGTGGCGACACGCCGGAAGGGCTGCAAGTCGTGACGGCTTTGCTGGAGATAAGAGAGGCCTTTCTTTTGGTGCGTTCGCTTTTGAGGCATGTGGGAGAAGCAGCAGGTGTACCTGTAAGTTTATTTTTTCATGTCCTTCAATCACGTAACTAGTTTAGTTGTGTGCATTGCCGTTTATATATGTTGATTGTGTTTCAATTGTGTGAGTACTCGTATGGTAACCATTCTGGTTCAAATCACATGTTTTGAACCGCAGTACTTCTTGGATATTTAATGCATAATTTTTAACCCTATAGCATTGCTAATCCTCTTTTAAATCATATTGTTTTACATTAAAAGATTCAGAGATTGGTTTCTGAAGAAACTTGTATAACTGGCTTGCACTTTACCTACAGATTGAACCCGCTTCTCAGACAGCTCTATTGGATGCAACGATGGAGATGGACGGTGTACTACTAGCTGGAGTTCCTGGCGCAGGCGGCTTCGACGCTGTCTTTGCTATTGCCATTGGGAGCACTGTGAGAGAGAAAGTAGAGTCGGAATGGAGCAGCAGAGGGGTGTTAAGCTTATCTGTGCAAGAGGATCCAAACGGAGTGATTTTAGAAAAAGTTGATCCCAGGAAAACAACTGATTGAGTTTCGTTTTTCAAATTTGTAATATGATGAAGATCAGAAGAACCTTCAAAATATCGTAGGCTGATGTGGCGGTTGACGTGGCTTGATGATCAGCTCATTTTTATTTTTATTTATGATTTATTTATTGGAAATCCTTTTTTCTTTTTTATTCCAACTTCATTTCAATTCGGTCTTCTACGTCACTGTCTTTCCATTCGGAGTTTGCACAATGGTAGTCTTCTCAGACATCCATGACAATTGAATTCAGTACTTTTCCACACTCCAACTCTCTTCAATCAATGATCTCTCATTCTAACTCAGGTTGTTTCATACTTCCCCAGCAATCCACCAGACACTTAAAAGTTGAATGCACAATCAATTTGCAAGATACTCTAAACCAAATCCCACACTAAGAACGAATTCCAATTAAGATTTAAAGATGTTCTCTCCACATTGTATTAGGTAAGTCCAGCTTACACAAACTCTTGCTTGATTGTACAATACAAACCTCATAATAATAATTCCAAGTTGTAAACTCAACAACTCTTTAAATTGTTCTATAGGGGTGTAGAAGTTAAATCAATCTAATAATTATAACTCTCTGTCTTGGTTATTTTAACTTCTAATCCCAAACAAATTAGCACCCCCCTATAGGGCAATGATCTTACAAATAATATTCAAACTTTAAACATCCCAATTTTGATTCATATATTCAAGTCATACATTTCACTCCAAATCAGATCCACAAATACACATTCATCCAAACATCCAACTTATTACAACATCAATTTGGCAACATACACACCATACCATTTTAAGGCAATAGGAATCCAATTTAGCTCACAAAACAAGGCAACAAACTCCTACTCGAAAGAATGGCATAGATATAATCCAATTCCATTAAGCAAACATTCAAATATTTTATTAGTACAAAACTTTCCAACACTCGCCAAACAAACAAGAAATACACAACCAAACAACTAACTTGGGTTAGGACTCACACGCACATCTAGTAGTGAAAAACAACTCCAAATAGGTTCCATTAATAATCCATTGAAAGGGCAACAAATGCCAACCACCAACTTGGCTTTTCAGTTCTCAACTACCTAACAAGCTAATTTACATTCACACAATATTTAAATTAGTCTACTTGGATAAACTATGTCCTTTCCCACTAGACAAATACCAATTCAAGTGATTAAACAACCAAAATATGGAAAAGACACCCAAATTGGAAGAATTAACACAAAAGAAAATAAATTCCATTTGGAGTTTGTATTACAAGGTGGTCAAAACCATCTAAAATTCTTGGGTAAGGCCCTCCAAAACACTTTTCACTTTGAATGCAATTATCTTTCAATTTGTAGGGTCAAACTTCACAAAATTTTAATTACACTCTCTTATATAAGTGTAGTATAAGATCCTAATATTAAATTTTCAAAAAATTAATTTTGTACATTTTTTTTATCAACTTAGTAGAAATGATAGTTTCTACTGCTTTTTGAAGAAGAAAATCCTCAAAAGTACCTTGGGACTTTAGGGGTTAAAGGGTCTTTGATGCATATGTTAAAAATATTTCAACTACTAAAAGATCTCCCATACATAGGATTAAATTACTCCCATGGTTAAGTGTTATTTCATGCATAGGATGAAAGCAATTTAGTAAAGATTAAACTCCCCATATATTTATTTATTTTAAAATATAGAAATAAATCACAAACAAAAGAAAACTCAAGAAAACTCAAGTATAAGCATTTGGAAGCTTCTAGTTTATTAATATACATTGATTTAACCTATTGGTAAAGACAAATATTTAGCTTGATCTTTTGTCAGATATCAATACATAATAGTTAAAAAGTGCTCATACACTCAATGATTTAAAATAGAAATTAAGGATATGAATTTAACTATCAACTAAACTATTTCACATAGTAAGAACATTCTAATGCCCTAAAGGATCCTACCCATCACTCCATTCCAAGATTTTTCCAAGAAAAACTATTAGCAAATGAACCTTTGTAAAATAAATAATTTGAAATTGACAAGCCAAAATAAGTTGTACATTTTGAGTTGTAGATTATATTTGAAACATGGTTAATAGTCTTTTACAATCAAAATTGAAATCTCCTTCTAAATTTGACAACACATAGTGAATTCACGATTTTAGAGTGGAATTTGTTACAAAACCCAGCTTGCAACACTAATGATAGTCTGTATATATTGTAAGGTAGGAGGCTCAATTGTTGGAGGGTCATTTTCAATCGACCATATAGGCTGGCCATTAATCATGCAGTATGTTCTGGAAAAGATTGAGTGATTTTGAATTCAAGAAATGGGATTGCAAGTGTTCCGTTTTTGAACTCTACTAACTTTATAATACATACTATTGTGAGTGTACTTGGGTGTTATAGCACTTTATGAATTCAGTGAATAAAAAACTAATATAAGTAATGAAATACTTGACTTATTATTTACAATGGCTTATGAATTAAATGAAAGCACATTGTACTTACTTTCAGGCTAAACTTCAGCGACTTACAGACATGCTGTGATTGCTTACTGGTACACCTATGAGCAAGACTAGAGCCCTATGGCATGTTAGTTTGAAATTCTCTCATAATTTCAATTTGCCTCAAAAAAATTAGGAAAAAAAGGGGACTCATGCCTTTGTCACTTTTTCACATGCCTCAAAAATCTTGACATGATTGGCTGCTTTGATTTCGCACCACAGGCTTTTTTTCCCTTAGATGCACAATTACAGAGCCTCCTACCTTATGTGTTGATTTATTTGAAATTCCTATATTGCTCAGTAACTTCAGTTCTCGAAACCAGATGATGGAGCAAGTAAGGTAGGAGGCTCAAACTCCGTTCGGGCATTTAGAACCACCCCTATAAATGGTATTGGAATGGGCTGGAGGTGGTTCTTGAATTGACTTTCATTGTCATTAAATGAATCAAGAAAAATAATATTTATTATTGCAAGAGCCAATCAGTTTCCTTTCTTTTCCCATTTTTATTTAGAAGTCGCAGTGAACACTTTATGAAAGACCTAGGATCACAAATAGGGACCTACGACACATCTCGTTTGAAAATTCATAACTAATTCAAAAATGATCCAAAAAATATGAATTAACTTGGGTTAGATGCCAATTCTTCTTTTCTTTCAAGGAAAATTTATTCAAAAATATTTTGAGCAGTTTCACCTCCCAAAATTCAGTTCCAGTGCTTAGATGGTCGGTTTATGAACCGACTACCTTACGAGTAAATGAAAAAATATATGATCCACTAAGGTAGTGTGCTCTAAAAGCAACCACTTAAGGTTTGGTTAGCCTTTTCAATAGGTTTTTGTGGACAAAAAAAATTTCAGATCATTTTTCAGAGAAAGTACAATAGATGTATAACCTAACACAAGTGGTTTTGTATTTTTTCAAGCATTTTTGAATCACTTCAAAATTTTCAAAGGTTTGGAACAAAGGCACCTATTTGTGACCATAGGTCTCCCCAAATCCACTTGCAACTTGTAAAGAGATGTGTGGAAATCAAAGACAATAATTGGCTCTTGCAATAGAAAAACAAATTTTCCTTGATTCATTCGGTTGCTAAAGTGGTCAATTTAACCCCTAAAGTCCTAAGGCCATTTTTCTGTCAAAAACCACTCAAAACTACCATTTCTACTGCGTTTGTCCAAAAAAACAAAAAAAAATACTTTTTTTGGAACTGAACCATAGGATCTTGAACTTTACTTGTTTGAGGTTATGTAGTAAAAAATTCATGAAGTTTGACCGTACAGATTGAGAGATATGAGCATTCAAAGTTGAAAAAACAAGTTTTTTCCAACACTAGACTGCAATTTTACATGACTTTGATCTCAACATTAGAAGAAATATCAGCCCTCTAGAGGGCTGCTCCGGAGTGACAAGTCAAACTAATTTAGAGCTCGGCCTATCACTTCAGAATTGTCCCACAGTGAGCAGTCAGCTTGGCTGACTGCTCGCCAAAACAGTAAGTAATTGCCATAAATTTAATTTTAAAAAAAATTTTAATTAACTTTTTTTTAAGATTAAAATTAAAAAAATTATTATTATTCGTGAATTTTGGTTCCTGTGTCATTGTCGCTGCAGGTACAGTTGGACAGAAATAGGGGAAAAACGAATTTTTGAGCAAAAAAAAAGTAAATTTCAAGGTAAGTTGGAAGGCTGTGGAGCAGCCCTTTAGAGGCCTAAAATTTTCTCTAATTATTTGTGGAAAAAATGTGCACTATGGAATTTGAATTAAAAATTTATGGTATTGAAGAATTAAGTTGGGAGTCTAGGAAAAAAAATTCAAAAAATAAAAACTTGATTATCATACTTCAAAAAATTGTCAAGTAGAAGTAGGTCCAAGATTGAAAGAAAAACTAAATTGTTAATAGCTCTTAGATGGGATTGAAATACAATAATCCCAATGGTGAAATTGTTCTAGCAGGCAAACTTTGAAAATTGCATTCTGAAATGAATCCTATAAGTTATTTTTTCAAAAAGATGCTTAGATTGCTTGAAAAACAAGATTGTTCGTAACTTTCACATCACTAATCAAAATGGAATGAATCAAAGCTTCAGATGTAGACAAAAACATATTCTTTGAGAATTTATTTATTTTAATTAATTTTGCATTTTTGCAATATTTTTTGTGCTGCCCGCCAAGTTTAGTTTTAGGCTTTTTGTGGTATAACTTTTGCTTCCGGGCACCGATTGAAATAAAAATTATATTCCTACAAAGCTTATCATCTTTTCTATCTTCAAAAAAAGTTTCAAAAAATTAGGGTAAAATTTCAGCCCATAGGAACTTGCCCAAATTCCAAATTGTCCCTACAGGGGACAATGGGACTTTAGGGGTTAAGAATCACCTTGTCTCCATTCTTTATCTAAAAATAGGGGTGATTTAAAGCAAAAGGGCACTTTTAGAGAATACTACCTTACCACTCAACCCTCTCTCCAAAATTTTAGTTGAGAAGAGAATCAAAACCAATCTATAAAATGTGATTGAACAATCCTTGAAACCCACCTTTAAGGTAGGAGGTTCTAAAAGTGATCAGCCTCTAAAATGGCCCACCTCCTTAAATGTACACTCGTGGTATATGTTGCTTTTTTATAGCCTTTAGTAATGTGCAAACAATGTACATTTTAGGAGTTGAGCCATTTTAGAGCCCTATGCCAATCTAACTTCAAAGTGTTATAACTAATTCCACAAACCTCCAAAAAATATGAAATGACTTGGGTTAGATGTCAATTCCACTTGTCTTTTAAGGAAAATTTATTGAAAAATATTTCAAGATGTTTCACCTCCCAAAATTCAATTCTAGTCTTGAGATGGTCCATTTATGGACCTCCTACCTTACATCTCCAATACCATTACATTTGCATTGTCAAAGAATTGCTACATAGTGAATCACTAAATAGTAAACTTGGCTAGTCTATGTGATTGTACATTTTTCCTTTAGATTCATTTTGATGAATTTTTTTCTTGAAATATTTTGGAGAACTTTGAGGCCAAAATCATGGTGGAGAGTTTGTAGACTACAAGTTCCACTTCATAACTTGCTTCATGATAGTTTGTTTTTTGTTGACATAATTGATTAATCCCTAGTAAAGGACCAAGGTATATTCTAGATAGAAATTGAAGCACATTTTGTGTAGAGGTTTGGGATAGCATAAATTTTGATCCAAACACCTGATCGGAATACATAAAATAAAAAAAAATAAAAAAAATAAAAATATATATATATATATATATATATATATATATATATATATATATATATATATATATATATATATATATATATATATATATATATATATATATTTGTACTAAGGGGGTACATATTTAGTTATTCACACCTTGTGTCAAATTTCATAAACATTTGACCAACTTCATAGGAACCTTCCTAATATTTCTTGCATATGTTGAATGGACACTTGGTCCTTTAGGCGTTAATTCATTTTTTTAGAGAAATCAATGGGAGATTTTAAACAGAACCATCTAAAGGTCCACCCTCCATCATCTCTAGTTGTCTCTACCACGCTCTTCAACATATAATAGATTGAATAGTATCCAATTTTCATATACAATTTTGACTTGCATTTACGAGAGACGGCCACGTCAGTAGGCATTAAATTATTTTTTATTTTTTTTAATATTAATTTTTTTTCTTCTTCCAGATAGCACTGGTTGGTTCCCTGCAATTGGAACTAGCGTGAAATGGCCCTCCCAAAGGGCTGAATCCCATCTAATGACCATGAAGTTCTTTGCCATAAAATCTTGGATGAAATTGCTAGATTGTGGATGAAAATAAAATTATGGATATGTGATACATAGTATGTCAGTGCTAATGTGATATTTTTTTTTCCAATATATGGATGAATGTTGAAATTTGGAGCATGACTGTAACATTTACATCACCACTTTGGCACTTCATAAAAAATGAATAAAAAAACCCTGCTCCTGGAGCCTGATGGTATTCCGAGAGTAAAAACGGTGTTTGGTTGATCCATGGCTGAAAGCAAGAACCATGGGTCGCTACTCCCTAGACAGTCACGATCCCTTTGGTGTTCTTTGATTTGGGTTCACCGACAACCTCCCTTCAATTCCAACTTCCGAGGGCAGGCGCACTCGATGGAATTCGTGGATCCGGCCGTTGATCTGTTATACGAAAGGCCGGCACAGGCAGGGAAGGACCTACAGACGGGTTCGCTTCGATCGTCAAGGCCAATTCCACTCAATCGCTGTGAACAATAACTAACTGATTCATTCAAAAAGAACTTGCTGGGATTGGAACATATTAAAATTCTGGCTGTCATCGGGAAGTTCTGAGGGATCTGAGGGTCGCTGACTCTCCCGTCCGGATGTCACTTTGTCAGTGGCAAACTAAACAACTAATCATGGCAGCTATTTACTCAATACCAAGCTCCGATACATAAAACAATAAAGAAATAAAGAAATTACTACTCAAATAATTATATCGCCCCGCTCCGTCAGCACTGCGCTTTAGATATCCCTGACACACTCTGACAAATGATGTCCTACTTAAAACAATGATCATGAAAACGGAGAAGCTCATTACAGTACTCCACAACTGAAGACAGACCTACATTACTCACATTCTTGGGATGATGAACATTGCATTCAGTGAGTCATGAAACATGGAAACCCCGCGCCATTCGAAATTCAAACTCAGTTTTATTCCCGGCAATCACATGGGCTACACAATCAACACTATGACATTGCTTTTCTGCGCAGATTACCGGCATGCGTAAATCTGATACAAGTACAGTCAGTCAATCTGATCTATCTCTCCATCTTCCTCGGAGTCAAATTCATGGTCCATGACTTTCCAGACCACTGTAATCCCTTGGCTCTTGCTCCACCATCAAACCAGCTACATACGCAGCTCATGTATAAACTGAAAACTCAAGGAGATACGAGAACGAAGTCTGTCACTAGACAACTGCAGGCAGGCTAGCTAGCTAGCTGATGGGACACCAGGGAAATTGAACGAGTACTGACTCTCAAAGTGAGCAATCACTAAATTACGGACTCCCCATGCAGTAGAGCATACAGAACAGTGAGTCGTACAACCCACGATGGTGACCTGGAGTACTGGAAACAATTGATACTATATGCGACCGACCGAGCGACCTCGATCCAGCTAGCCACTAATTAAGTTAGCCTGGGCGCCTTACAAGCAGCAGTGAAGTTGCCGGCGGTGATGGAGGCCGGGTCGCCGCTGTTACACTTGGTCACGCCTGGGAACAGCTGCACCTGTCCGAGCGTGAAAATGGTATAATTTTGGTACATTAGCAACGTCTTCTTCAAGGAAGAAGTCACGTTTTCCACCGGCACTGAAACACGCGCACACACGCAGCAAATTAGCAAGCTTAAACATAATTGTTAAGCAAATTAATGTATACAAATATAGCCCGGATACACCGAATTACTTCCAGAAGAGCCACCGAATTGATTTAGCACTCTGCGGGCGGGAATTGAATTGATCATTATTGTCCGTGGTCATCCTTTCCCGAACATACGTACCTCGAATGGGCTTGGCAGTGTCAATGTAGGACTTCACGGTCTTGGCGTTCTTGGAAACGGTGGCATTGAGGGCAGCCCAGTCAGTAGCAGTCAACGTGGGGATGGAGCCGGCCACAGCGGCGGCCTGGTAGGTCTGCAAAGTGGCGTTGAAATCCTTGTACATGTTGCTGTTGATGGTGCCGATTTCCATATTGTACGTCCGAAGCTGCTTGGATTCGATAGCCCCGGGAGCGTACACACCCTGTGCAAACAACGCGGCCACGCCCAAACCCACGATCAACAACGTGCCCACCCACGACGCGAACTGCCTCCCAAATTGCTTCCAGTTGACGCCCTCCGTCCCCTCCAGCAATCCCACGCCAACAATGGCGCCCGTCACGCACTGACTGGACGACTGCGGCAGCCCGTACTGCGCGGCAATCATGATCACCAACGCCGTTGCCAACTCCGCGGCGAATCCACGAGTGGGCGTGAGCTTCGCCAACTGCACACCCATGGCTCGCGTGACATTGTAACCGTAGGTCGCCAATCCAATCACCAGACCCACAGCGCCGATCAACACAATCCACACCGGGGGCGAAACGCTCTTGTTCAGCTTCCCGTGCTGGTACACGTCCCAGATCGCCGCCAGAGGTCCCGCCATGTATCCCACTTCACCAGCTCCGTGCGCGAAGATCACACAAATGGCAGAGAACACCTGCAAGCAAGCAAGAAAATGGATTTGCCCCGCGAGATAGGAGAATTAGGGAGCGAACTATCGCAACAATGAAAGAATCTGGAAAACCTTGAAAACAGCAGTAGGAGGTAGTACGTGTCAAACGACGGGAGAGTCTGAATCATTTGATGAGGGGCCTGGGTTACCTGGAGGTATGAGAAAGCGTACTCCACGCGCGGCTCGAAGACTTCAGCACGTTCGTGTATAGCGTTGACAGCGGCGTCGGTCTTGACAATTTTGTGGATATCCACGTTGAGACCGTGAGTGGCGCCCTTCCATGCCTTCTGGTGCCATGCGGTTTTCTGGGCTACGTTCGGTCCCCCCAGCTCCAAAGTGTCGATAGCATCATGCTCGCCTTCGCCCTTGTTCAGCCCTTCCCCGGGCGCCATCTCCTTCTCCCCGACTTTGGAGCCATCAATGTGGGCAATGGGTCTGCCATTAGAGTCGAAGAGTCTCTCGCAGTGTCGTTTCAACAGAGGCAGAACGATGAGTGCGGTGAGGATGGCCACTCCAACGGCAATGACGATAGCAATCCAGGCCGACTTGGCATCCGTCCAGTTGCCGGACGAGGTCAGCGTCTTCTTTGCGCCCTTGGTGAAAACGAAGTAGATGTTGATAAACACGGTGACGAGCACCATCGGCGGCAGGCACCAGAACGACAGCGTATAGGCGTTCTTGCGGCGCAGCACGAGGAATCGAACGATGCCGAAGATGAGCGCGGACGTGAAGCCCGTCAGAATGGGCGCCACAAACCACGCCATCACGATAGACACAATACCCTTATAAGGAGGGAACGTGGCTCCAGAGGGATCCTTCTCAGCCCACACCACGGCGTTGCTTCCGTCCCACACTAGAGCAAACCCGACAATGGCTCCAACTGCAATCCACGACAGCAATTATAAACATATATTTTCCCACATCAAATCGCAGTGCGTCACAATTCAGCATGGGAAGGACAAAAAAACTTCACCTACATGTCATGCTCAGTACACGTGAGATTCGATTGTTCAATTTTGATCAAAACGTTTGAGATTGGGAACTCGGTCAGAGGACTTACTGATTGTATGAGTAGACGAAGTGTTGAGTCCCATGTAGGACGACGCCACCTGCCATATGGTGCCCACCGTCAAGGCGCACACCATGCCATAGGCATACACCTCGGGATTCGCTGCGAAAGCGGTGATGTCGGCAATACCTCCAGCAATCGTGTTCGTCGAAACACGACCCAGGAGCAACGCTCCAGAGAACTCGAACACTGCTGCTATCTGTGCTTACCAAAGAGCGTCTCTTCAGAAAACATCTAGCATGTTTCTAGTTCTGGCGCTGAATTCGAACATGAAGAATTAATTCTACAACTGTCATACTAATAGCGCGTTAGTTCAGTGCTCTGATTGCAGCAGCTTTGACGGAGAAAGTAACGATTCGTCCGAAGTCTTACCAGCAGCGCTTGACGCAAAGTCAGGGTCTTGCTTCCGACGGAGGTTCCGAAGGCATTAGCGACATCGTTGGATCCTGTCACAAAGTGGGGATTCGATCGTTAGCTAGGGAACAATCAAGTGATTCCTCGGATTCGAACTTCGTATGAAAGATTCACCACTCGACTAAAGCTTGCTCTAGACTGAGTAGGCTTTCATCACTCGTCGCAAGGGGGGCTAGCTAGCACCGGCAGCTGGCTAGGGGTTCCCAGAACTGCATTGCATGACCATTATTTTTTCCCACTCCACCGTACCAGCACTAAAACGCCACCATGCTCAGCCTGGACTGATCTTTGCAGCATGGAAACTCTCAAACCTTTCTGCTCTTCATGCTTCTAGACTAGTTCCCTTCCATGAAGACCCACACATTCACATAAATTTATGGATTTTAACTAGCGGTTCGAACAGCAACTAGCGTTTGGCACTTCTCCGCTAATCGCGAGCAATGCCAACCCCTCCAGATCAATATATTGCACTCATTCATTCATTCATTCATTCATTCATTCATTCTAATCTCACTACACACGAAGTTCGTTCTCGTTAGCTCAGAAATGCGCATGCATCATACCAGTTCCGAACCCAAACCCAAACGCCACGAAGGCGCCGACGACCACTAGCCAGACATATTCCTCGAGCACGGCCATGACTAGCTCAAACTTCAGTCGAGTGGCAATGAAGGGCTCAATCCAAACAGGTTTGCCCTGCCCAACTAAATGTCAGAAAGGAACTCTCCCGAACTGGCTCTCTCTAGTCTCTGAGGGGGAGAGAAGGGAGGGAGGCCGGGGAGGCCCAGATTCAAGCTTGAGCTCTGACGAATATCGCCGTACTGTACTGCAGCCCTTCAAGTAAGCTGCCATAATCCCCCCAGCGCACGCGAATATGCCTCGAGTATCGGAATATCCAGCGCCGAAGTCGTCCGCTTTGGTCCTGCGGAGCTTAAAATAGGCGGCAGAGGAATCGTCTGCTGCCTCGGGAAGGCACGGATCCAATTCCGTACAGTAGGCTCCGATCTGTACCAGTGTACCTGGTTTACGGTCCAGGCCTTTATCGTACAGTTGGGGGACTTTCGATCTTTCCGGGCTCCGGACCGCCGGGCCGGAGCCCAAGTTCCAGGAGGCTTTGAGGCTCCACCGGATATGCTCCTCCGCATATCCCACTCGTGCCCTTCGGCCTTGCACCAGGCAGTCAACTGCCGTGATGGAGTCATTGGAGTCATCCGTCCTGGGCTTGGACAGTTTTTTTATTTGCCACCCATGATAAAATTGGGAAATTTGGAATTCAAATTGGGATCAAAGGTCCCATAGTAGGGGTGGTCACACCTTCTTCACTTTGCACTTGGAGAATGGAGAATGAGAAGTTGGTGAGGTTTGAAGGAGCCAATGGGAAGTTGTGGTGAGTGAAGAAGGTATAACACCCCTAAAAGATGTGTTGAGAGTGGAGAATGAAAAAAGTGGAGAAGCAAACCTAATATTAGACGTAAAGTTGGAGGAAAATCGGCAACAACAAAGATAAAGTGGCAATAAAAGGTAAAAGTGTAGAGTACAAAGGAATGTTCTTATGTGGATATATCTTCTGCACTCTTGGTCTTCACCTCCGGAAGTTAAGATTGGGAGTGCGGAAGATATATCCAACTAAGTATATTCTACCAACATGAAGCCAACCCCAAGCCGCCACATTTCCATTCTCCAAGTGCCAAGTGAAGAAGGTGTGACTACCCCTAATAATCCCCAATGCAAGTAGGAATGACAATATAGTCTATTGTTTATGTATTCCTTCATTGCAAGGCTGAATATTAGAAAATCTTTCACTATTCTTCACTTACTCAAAAATTATGCAAATTTCATAACATGCTCTCCTATCTTGTAAGGATCCCCAAAAAAATAGCCCCATACAACACACTATTCTACAATAAACACCACTTGTAGTTTTAGTCCTCTCTATATGGTCACCGTATGAAAGGGGGCAACCTACTTTAGGGGTTAACTCTTCGAGGTGAAGAACATAGGACACTAAGCAACCACAAAATAGAAGTAATTCTTACATTTATCCTTTTTACATTTATCCTTGGTTGGGGAAGACAAAATGACCACTTTAACATCCTACCCTCCAAACTACCAAGTCTTTTTTCCATCTCTCAATTAACTTTCACAAGTAGCTCACAAGTTTAATTGATTGCCTTCAAGACAACCTTAAGCTTACACCAGTTGCTAGCTTGCTAATTTTTTTACCTTCAACCAATCCAATTTTGTCCTTATATGTCCCTAAACCAATTCAATTCAATCATCAACATTGGCATCTATGGGCAATTTTGTTGAAATGGCGCCATTCCACTACTTTGGTAGTTTTTACGGTTTAGATCGGGTGGTCTAAAATGTACAACTATCTTAGATATATGAAATCTAAACCTGTTCTAGATGTTATTTTTACAATTCAGACCGTGCAATTTGAAATCTACAACAATCCTAGATTTTTGAAATCTATTAAATAAAAGATTTCTAAAATTTATACCAATCCTAGATGTCACTTCTACAATTCAAACTGGGCAATTTGAAAATGACACATGGAATACCACCATTTTGACAAAATTGCCCATATTTGTTCTTTGGGCACAAACTTATTTCCTCATCTCCCCTATTTTGGCTCCTTTTTAATCAATGAAATTGTTTCCAATGATTTCCTCTATTCATTGATATTTGGTGCTACTAATCATTCCATAGGTTTCACTTCCTTCACTTCAACTAACTTTTTGTCTATTTTCACTAGTTAATTTGTTTGTACTAACTTAACCCCTAATGACCAAACATTGTTTTTTGGCAACATAGTGATTTTGGGCAACTCACTACAAAAGGAATTTAATTTTTTTCTTTAAAAATTTCACACAATGTGTGCCCGAGGAGTAGCTTTAAGGCACAACATTTTTCATAACTTTTGACTACATGGTTAAAAAGTTATTGCATGATATGTAATTTTCAGATTTGAGTAAAAATTTGAAATTGATTTTCTAGATTTCTCTATATATACTTCTTTCTACTTACTATTTTTTTCCTATATGTTGTGCAATTCCAAATGATCTAAATTTTTTTGAAGCATGTAGACAACTTGAGGTGAGGAATGAATCCAAAGAGTAACCACCATTTTGGACATTTTTTCATATAAATGTGACCTTGTGAAGTGCAATTGCCTATATTTTTATAGGGCCAAAAAATTGATTTTTGTCACTTCAAACGTTAATATCTTGCAATCTACATAGTGGAAAAATCTGAATTTTTTTGCACATCTTTTTAAACTATTTAACTACAAGATCCTATAATTACATGTGTCCAAAAATGTTTTTCATCTAAAATTTGGTGCTTGTATCACAAATGGTAGTTTTGGAGTGTTTTTGGTGAAAATATAGTCTTTGACCTTTCAGGGTTAAATGTTGATTCTCCCCAAACTTTGAATGGAGCACCATATAAATTATTAACAAGTATCAAATCCTAGAATCATGTGTTATTACAAGGCCCAAGTTGCTTCAATATACTCTCTTCTAAAGTAATACTAAAGTCCGCATACAACTCTTGTACTACACACAAGGGTCATTGCGATTAAAATGGCTTAGAGTACGGCTTTTGTAAAAATCATATTAGATTAAAAAGACCCAAAAGTTAGGTGAAGACAAAATTAAAAAAATTAAAAAATATAGAAAATGTTGGGTTGCATACATTTTAGAGAAAAATTCA
This sequence comes from Rhytidiadelphus loreus, assembly GCA_947034895.1. NCBI lineage: Eukaryota > Viridiplantae > Streptophyta > Bryopsida > Hypnales > Hylocomiaceae > Rhytidiadelphus > Rhytidiadelphus loreus. The sequence goes on from OX344765.1 coordinate 50,012,806, forward strand.
CAATATATTTTAAGAACATTAGAGGGGATTTACCTTCTTTACAAGACTATGAGTCCCCTATAGTTTCCAAACTACAAGAACGCGTGCACTGTTGTAGTCTAACGTGGCAAGAGCACTGGCATGTCAAATAATATTAAAATAATAATAATAATTTAAAATAAATAAATAAATTTAATGATTTTATATTCTGACTATTTCTAGGGTAGAGAACTAGCTTGAAATGTCCCTTCCTTGCCCTGAAATCTCATCTAATGATTGAAACACCTATGCATACTTTTTAGAAATCTATACAAAATGTTTCCTCCAATCAAAAATATAATTCATTCACAATATTCTATTTTTAATATTAAATAAATAATTTTTTATTAAAAAGCCTCCAAAGTTGGATAGCTTGTCCCATCATGTATATATTAAAAAAATTCATATAATTAGATTATTAATGCAAATATTGTCCTAAAAAAATATTCATTTTATGTATATAATTACATTTTTGAATTCCTTGTTATAAGGGCTACATGAATTTTCTACACTAAAACAAATTGTATCTCTTGAGATTACACTATTATGGATTATAAGTGATTATAATCAAAGTCATATAATATGATAGTTGCGTACCCTAAGGCTAAATTTTATATTTTCTAAATTCTCTAATGAATTCAATTGTAGAATCTTTTGTTAACCTAAAGGTTTTTGACTATGTTTTTACCAAAAGTGGTCCAAAACTGCCATTTCTAGTACAAGTACCAAATTTCACAAAAGATTACGTTTTTGGATAGGATCTTGTAGTAAGTTTGTTTGAAAAGTTGTGGAAAAAATTTCATAAATGTCCACCATGTAGATTGCAAGATATTAGTGTTTGAAGTGACAAAAATCTATTTTTTGGCCTTGCAAAAAAACGGGCAGCTGCACTTCACAAGGACACATTTGTATGAAAAAATGTCTAAAATGGTTGTAATTCTTTGGATTCATTATTCAAGGCAAGTTGGCTATATGTTTAAAAAAATTTAGATCATTTGGAATTGTACAACATATAGGAAAAAAATAGTAAGTAGGAAGAAGTAAAGAATGATTTAAAATACTAATTGTTAACAATTTGATTATAGAATCAAAAAATGCCAATCCCAATTGTTGTAATATTGTAATAAAAAATCTACACCTAACGTTTTTATTTCTTTTCCAAAACAACCGGTATGGAAAATTGAGTTAAATAAAGGACAAAGTTTATCTTAGAGTAGAGATTCCATAACTACCCGCAAAATACCCACAACTAAATCTCCTCATAACTTTCATCTCATTAATCAAAATGGGATGATTCAAAGCTTTCTACTTTAGAGAACCAATTTCAAATATTTATTTCTTAAAAAAGCAATTTTTAAAGAATTTGTTTTTGCTACTCAACGTGCCTACCGAGCAATGAAAACTACATACCATACAATAACTTTTTAACCATGTACTCAAAAGTTATGAAAATTGTTGGGCTTTAAAGCTACTCCTCAGAAAAACCAATTTCAAAGAAAAAAAAATTCCATTTGTTATGAGTTGCCCCAAATTGCTACGTTGCCAAAAAAAATGTACTTTGGTCCTTTAGGGGGTAATTTGTTGGAATATCTCTTCATAAAATTTTACAATGAAAATACTATTACTTGCAACATCACAAGGAATTAAGCACTATTTAATTTGAGGGACTAGTTTCTTGTAGCCTTTTCCAAAGGTTACATTTTATTTTCAAACATTTTAGAATAGACAACATGTGTCTCATGATTTATTCACTTTCATATCATACTAGAAGATGAATTGAGACCAAAAGAATCACCTGTATTGATTAAATGTAACAAAATTGATGGAAGCGCAAGGTACATATTGGAAAAAAAATCCAAATTGCCTCCAATTCTGATATGCAATTGAGAAAGTTTTAGCAAACAACATGTATGCTTCGGGGGTCATTAGGCATTACTTTAAGAAATATGTGAGTCCAAATATAAGGTATTTTTTAAAATATTGAGCAACAATTTGAATTTTTTTACTTCTAACATAAGGTACTATATGAAGTCATGAAGTTATAACAAACATAAAGTGTGTTAATCACCCACTATTTTTTATTGGACATATGATGTCATTTTGAAATACAATAAACCTAATACCATATTCGATTCTTTTTCCACTCATTGGAGCAAGCCTTGTCCCCCCAAAAGTCTATTGATACATTGGCACAATTTTGAACCCATGAAAATTAATGGCATACATGTTAAAGAAATTCCATTAGCGACTTTTGATGAAAGTGAAAGTCCTATTGGTTTAGTAAACAAAAGGGTAGTGTTGCATACATTGTAAGCGCAAGACAAATGGATGTCCACTAAGACAATATCAAATCTTAGATTGTTTTAAAGTGTACAAGAGTGTAGCTAAAGCAAGATTTGCAAGAAATGTGTATTTGAGACTAAGGATCACATTAGCCTTGACAACCTTAAATACTACTATCTAGAAAAGCTATTCTAAATATTTCTTCTATTTGAGAAGCTCCTAAAGAACCTTCCTATTACTTGTAGGTTCTTTCATAAAGAACTTCCTACTACTTCTAGAAGTTTTCAAGGTGTTTATTTGTGACAACTAGTATTAGTTACATGCCATTTGTGAAACCCTACACTGGCCATATTATGAGATTGCATGCACTTCTTATGCTTGTGAATCTAGCTGACTTCCAAATTTCAAATTCTAAAGTTACGTCTAGATTTTTTTTTTAAAGAATGGTGACCATTAAGAGAAAAAAAAAACTGAAGGCAAAAACAATCAATTAGACTCCATGGGCCTGCTAAACCTAGGCGGCAGGCTAAAGGAGAGATGCCACTCTGGTTTGTAAAGAGTACCCGAACAAAAAACCTCATTGTGGCACCAAGTGTAACTAAACTCCTGACTGATAATCAACTTACAATCTTCACTACAACTAGAGTAGTAGGAAAGAATGTGGTTTCTATGGGTCATGCCGTCTAGAATGTTGTCCCTCCAAGCCAGGGAGTTAATCTCAGTGGTACTAATGGGCATGGCGTTGAAGATGTGCCTGTTCCGGGCGCACCATATCCGCCATAAGATTGACGAACGAAGAATGTCACCAGCCATGTTGGTCTTGCTGTGGGCAAGGGTGTAAAGACCTTCCGAGTTAAAGGACCCTGGAGGAATCCCGATAATAACTTTCCTCCAAGAGGGGAGCTCTTGTAGGCCCAGAGCCCTTTTGGTGTGTTTGAACTTGGCCCAGACTTTGCAGGCCACCCTATAGGAGGAGAAGAGATGCTCAATTATTTCTCAAGAATTTTGAATGCAACTCTGGCAAGTGGGGGGGAAACCCATAACTGCCTCCAACTTGCAGTCTGGAAATCCACCAGAGTTGGACTGCCAAAGAAAAAATTGAATCTTGGATGGTCATTTGTTGTCCAAATAATCTCCATTGTTTGTTTAGCTTCGTGGGTTGTAAGCTTCAAGAGGTCCAGCTTAGTTACGAGCCTAGAGGTTGAAACTTTCTTCTATAGTCCAATGTTGTACCCTATGCGCATGGTGTAGCCAAAAAATTCTTTTGACTATCCTATCGTGGATTTTCAGGCCCATTCTCTTGGGTCAAATTTGAAGTCCTTCACAAAGCCCACCATCCAGATAACACCTTTGTAGCTATGGTTAGGGTTAGTTTGAGTACTGTGCAACTCACCTCCATTGGTGAAAACTCTTACTCGCCTTAGTTCTAGATTTTTTGCTTTTGCTTGAGCAATTTATTGAAGTCATGGCACAATACAAAGTATAGTTGCATGCGTTGGAAGAAGTCTTGTCTTTGTATGAATTGGCCATGTGTTGATACTAAACTTGGATCTTCTTTTTTTTTTTTTTTTTTGCACGGAGGAGGGTAAGCCAAGCCATGGCATTGTAATGTAGTCTCCAAGCATGGGAGTATGTTGTTTTGCACAATTTTAACTTTATTTACCACTTTGCTATAAACATAATACTATGTAACTACAAAATATTTTACTTTTATTCTATATACTGGTTGGTTGTTCTTGTTGAACTTTTGCTAAGTTTTGTGTGTATATTTTGTTCTTTTTCTACCATATTATTATTGTATGGCAAAGTAATGAAGTCATTTTCATGTTTAGGATTCTTTGCTAAACAACACACAATGGTTTCACTAAACTATAAACATTTATTCTTGCATTTGCAATGGCTTATCGTAAGATGAATGCTATTGTGAGAATGCAACATTGTTGTCTTGCTAAATATATCACCCCCATCTATAATGGTAATTCTTGTTATAGTAACAAAATTTGTCCATATTTCTCTATAAATACATTGATGGTATTAAAAAGAGTTTGACTTGTTGCCTATTTTCTTTTGTAATTTTTTGTTAAGTTCTTAAATCTAACATCCGTGAAGCAAAAACTAAAATTTTAAAACCAACAAAGCTACACGGAACACATACAAGGAAAAAATTTAAACAAACAGTACCCTTTCTGAAACATTATGTGACAATCAAGTACCATGAATTTGGAGAAAAAAATATAATACCCCCTTAAAAAAATCTTTTTAGACATATATATGTAGGAACATGAAATGGCTCTTGAGCATTATATGCCATGCTCTTGTCTTTATTTGAACTTTTGAAAAACCAAATTCAAAAAAAAAATTTACATATTATTTTTTCCCTTATTGCCTACTTAAAAATTTGAATTCATCATAACTTTTCATAAGCAGGCAGCTTTTCATGTAAATAGCAACCTATCCAATTATGTAAAAATAAGTAATTAAATTAAAATTCAATATCTGAAGTTGCATACTCTTCAATTTAAGATAGAGATGTAATATTAATCAGTTTGTCACTTTTGGAATACTCATCATTATGACACAAACAAAGCAAAGATTCACAAGGAGAGCACGATGGTTACACACTAAGGTAGGAGGCTGTGAAACAGTGCGGGCATTAAGAATGGCTCCTATAAATGGTTGTGAAATGGTGCATCTAAAGTTCTGAAATTGACCAGTACATTCATTGAATGAACCAAGGAAGAAAACATTATTAATTGAAAGAGCCAATCATTCTCTGTGTTTTCTCCATTTTTATTTAGAATTTCAAGTGAACCATTCATGAAAGATCTAGGGTCACAAATAGGGACCTATGACCCAACTCGTTTGAAAATTCATAAGTAATTCAAAAATCTCTGGAAAAATATGAAACCACTTGGGTTAGATTCCTCATCAATTTCTCTTTGTCTGAAAAATGAGCTAAAAATATTCCCGTCCAAAGAAATACACGAAAAAGGCAGACCAGCCCTTAGGTGCACCATTTCTGAGCCTCCTACCTTACTGTACTGGTACAGGTGCAGAAAAATAAAAAATGAAAGTGTCATCAAGTATTTTTTTGCAAAAAAACGACTTCTTTTACGCTTCTCCAACTATAATTTAGAAGAATTTGAGGTCTGTATTTTGCCAATTCCATTTAGTAAGGGTTAGGGAAATTCAAAAAAAAAATTTGTAGTAAATTATGGAACACAACTAAAAACATATATTTAAAAATAATAATAATTGATGTCTTTATTTTACAGGTGATTGTCACATGACTGACATAGTTGGAGAGGGGAAAAATTACACCAGACAACTCTCCAAAGCGTCAAAAAGCCCCAAGAAGGCTCTTTGAAACAAGGTTATCTAAAGGAAGTAGCAAGGTAAGTGATTAAATTTCAGACAAGGGGAATATGGATTCCGAATCAACCTATTGAATTGGTTAGGTTGCATTGCATCAATTGATTGATTGCAAACTAATGGAATGATGGTGTATTTGTCTTGTATTGTAGAAGGCTCCTATAATATTGTGTTTGTCTACTTGAATCTTCAAGTGGATTTTCTAAATTAGATATTGTGGCTTCTCAAAGTCATATAGTATCCCCTAAATTTCTTAGTTCCTCTTAGATGCTCTTAGTTTTCTTTAAAGAAACTTCAAGATACAATGATAGTATACATTGAAGGCAAGACAAAGAAAACCTCAATCTTACCAATACAAGTCATGGAGCATTGTTTCTAAACTTGCAGTATGTTATTAATCCTTAAACAACAAACCCAACCCAAAGGGCTTGGTTTTCAAAGTCTCTTCATGAAAACTTCTCCCAAAGTTTCTTTAATACTCAACTACATGTGAATTTCTTGATACCTTTTTCTTTGTCTTCATGAGATGCATCTATCAATTTAAGTCTTGAGTTTTGAAGTAAAATTTGAACTTATAATTTTTGCATTAGAAAGTTTAATAATTTAAAAAAAAAATACTAGTACCTTTGAGGTCGCCCATGACCTTGAGCAAGGTGGAAGGTCATCATTGATTAGTCATTTGAACAACTACATGATGCCCATAGGTGAAAGATTCTAAAATTTCAGGTTGGACAACCTTCTCAGAACTCCAAATGTCCTTTAAAGGATTAAGAAATACATTTGAGTTTTTTGAATTTAATACTCATGTGTTTGTGTGGTTCGGAAGAAGCTGATAGGAATTGCATACTTATGGTCTTGTGTTTTTAGATAGTCATGAAATTTATTGGGAAAGTTGATAGGTATTCCATACTCACGGTCTTTGTCTTCTTAGGTATTCATGGGGTGTGTTGGAAAGGTTGACAAGTATTGCAATAAATGAAAAGGTTGATAGGTTATTGTATGACATTGAGTTATTGTGTCCTTGATAATTTGCAAGCTTTCTTCAATGGAGGTAATTTAATACGTATAACTGAGGTATTTATTCAATGGAGTTTCTTAAAAGTTTATTTCATGTATAGTTTTTTTCTAAACATCCTTGACTATGGTTTTTGTGATTATGGTTATTTAGCCCCTAAAGTCCCAAGGCCCTCTTTTCATGAAAAAACACTCAAAACTGCCTTTTCTATTGTAAAGAAAAAAACTTTACAAACTGTTTTTTTGCATATTTAGCTATGAGATCTTGCACTATACTAATATAAGAATGTGGAAAAGAAATTTCATAAATTTTCACTACGTAGATTGTAAGATATTTGCGCTTAAAGTGGATTCATTAGGAAAATTTCAGGCTAGCAATGGGCCATGACTTTTTTTGGCAACAATGCAATTACGGAAAAAAATTATTAAGAAAAACATATATATATTTTTGTTTTTGGAATATGACGTGGCACTACTAGTGACACACCAGTGACACATCAAATTAGTGATTTCAATTTATTATTTATTATTTATTATTTCAAAAACAAATACTAAAAAATTAAAAAATTAAAAAATTCTATTTCCTTGTATTTGCATTATAGCTTAAAATCAAACAATTTTGTAATATCCTTCTTTCCGGTTCAGATTTTTTGTAATGTTTGAACATGATCCTTGACCATATTATTTGATTTTGAATCTTCTTAACTTAAAAGTTTTGCACTAAAAATTTTGATTAAAAAAATTTGTGTTAAAGTCTAGGATAATTTATTTTTTTAAATAAATGATTCTCATTCTTTAAAAAATTGTTAAATAGAAGTTTATACTAGATTGAAGGAAAAACTAAATTGTTAATAAATCTAACATGGAATTGAAACTCAATAATCCTAGGAGTGAGATTGTTCTAAAAAGCACACTTATCCTTATGGAACTTCTTTTTTTGAAAATTGAGAAAATTGAGTCTAAAAACGAATCCAATATGTAATTTTGTTTAAGAATTTCTTATGATTGTTTGCAAAACAAGAAACTCCATATCTTTCACACAACTAATCCAAATGGAATGAATCAAAGCTTTGTATGTAAACAAAAATACAATCTATGAGAAAAAAATTATAATTAATTTCAAAATTTTCAAGTTTTTTGTTGCTTGCTCTCCCCTTGTTCTGAACTTATTGTGGCATAATTTTTTCTCCCTAGCACCAATTGAAATAAAAATGATATTTCCATAAAGCTAATGTGATTTTCTATCTTAAGAATTCTTTAAATATATAGAATCACTTCAAAAATTGAGGTTACACAAGCCTACTTGAAATCCATTTTGTCTCATTTAGAGACTACTAGAGTCACAAAGGGGTTAATTAGAATGCTAATTTAATCATTTTTCTACACTCTCAAGCATTTCATGGAATAAATTTAGCAACTTTAAATCTTGGTCTTCACATTCTTTTGTCCATGTACCTATCTTTGAGCTTTCTTTGAGGAAGTTCGATTAATATTTCATATTAGTCGTAGTAAGCTTTTTAGTATTATCTATATAATATTAAGTACGTAGTGTGACAACTTGCTATCATGATTTCTTCCATTTGGATGGTTAGATATTTACCTTACACATTCTCATCAAAAAAGCTGGAAGCACTATTTTGTTTCAAATCCAATCCTCCCAAACTAAAGAAAATACTAGTATTCTTTGAATCTATACATTAAATTAGATTGTTTTTTGTTTGTTTGTTTGTTCCGGTGAGATCTCTTGGACCACGTGTCCTTGGTTGCATTCTTAGTACCATTAGAAAGCTCTTTGCCATGAGGGGTGCATGGACTTGGTTTTTGTGGCGTTCCGACTCATGGTGTGAAAGATATAGAATTTATGGTCCGAGATGACCCTAAACTACCGGATGATGGTAGAAAGGTACCCAAATCGAATGGTGTGGTTGCGGGTTTGATCCCTGACGGTGACAAGGTAGTTTATCTAGGGGGAAATCAACCTCTCTACCTGGAAGAAACCCTTGTAGTGTGTTATTCAACACACTCGTGTCAAAAACATATATATAATTTTTTTTTTGAAGTTTTTATAAATTAGAAAATTACTTTGGCTTTTATTTTGGTTGTGGTAACAGCAGTGCTGGCTGTCCCACTTTGCCGCTACGCTACCCGGGCAGTGTGAACCGAGTTCGCCAAGTGGGTCGCCCTTCGTGCTGTACATCCAGTCCTGACGGACCTTCCGGTCGTGTTTGGTAAGCTAATAAGTTGCGTTATAGTAGTGTGCTCTAAAACTGACCCTCTTCTTCAAACTGTCCTCTAGGTGGCTGAAAAATGGATACATGATGGACTATTGAATATGTCAGAGAAGAGGAAGAATTGGTTCATTCTTCTCCAATGGATGGTTCATACTTCTTTAAAGGTTAGTTTAACAACCGTGGTAGGTCCATTTCTAATTAAGTGGATGGGCATTCATTAATTTTTTTCAAAATGAGAATTGGTGGCCCAACTACCTTCCTAGATATGCTAAAAAATCTGAAATAATAATTAACTGAAGCTTCTATTCAAGTTTTAGTAAAGGTCACATTAGGAACCTTATCTATTACTTTTTGCATGCCTCAATGCTTGTTTCTGGTAAAGCCATATCTTTTTTCAGACCATTTAAGACTGGATTTTGCAAGGGCTAGAAATCACAAATAGGTCCCTATGGCAGAATTCTTTGAAAACTCATAACTAATTCATAAAAGCTCCAAAAAATATAAAACCACTTGGGTTAGATTCCGCATCAATTCTTCTTCAAGTGAAAAATAAGAGAAAATATTTTCACACATCTGAAAACCATCAAAAAGGCCCAGCAGCCCTTAAAGTGACGGTTTATGAGCACACTACCTTACGGGAGATGGACGGAAGGATGCTGTTGCGCACTTGCGCCTGGCTGACTGGGCTGGCTCTTGGAGTGGCCTCGGGGTGCGATCACGTCACTTCCAATTCAATATTCTCCCGTTCTGCAAAGTGCAAAGTGCAAACCCTCACTCACCGCGCAGGGAGAATTGACCCCCTCATTGCCCCGGTCAACGTTGGTTTGAAAATAAAGCCCCCTATGTTGTGCCAATTTTTTGGTAATACTTGCATCTCCCGAGAGTAATTTGGGGCCTCTGATTGCAAATATGAATTCAGAATTTCAAAAAAAAATTAAACCTTGCAAATAAAAAATTCCAGAGTTTGCCCTGGAGGGGCAATGAGGGGGTCAATTCACCCTGGCCCTCACTCACCGGAGTCACCTCACCTGGCCTGGCTGCTCCACTTGACTTCCTTTTTCCACGGCACGGACTGGGGAGTGGGGAAGTGGGGATTTTGTTCCTTCGTTCCGTTTGTTAACTTAAGTTGGCTTGCTTCATTGTGATCGAGGTTCCCTGCTGTAGGCTTCACGATCAGTACGTTGCAATGCAATGCAGTTAATGTATGTCAGAGTCTGGGCTCACTCAGCAGAGATGCCTGCCTGCACTGCCTACCTGCCCTACTGCAGTTAATACTAGCCTAGCCTGGGGAGGGGAGAGGGGTGCTGGGGCAGTGGGGCCTCGATTGGGCTGGAGTTTCTCCTTCAGTTGTAAGCTTAGTGGCAGAGGTCTACTGTAACTTCCAGCTTTCAATAGCCGAGCCGAGCCAGGGTTTTCAGTGGAGATTCCACTTACTGAATCTAGCTGAAGTTATCAATTTTAAATTAACCGGACCCGAATAACTTACTTAAGCTTACTTACTGTAGGATAGAGCATCCTTAATAACCGAGCTCCCTGGTTCAATTCCTGGATTAGGAAATGGCGCATATGCATGTGAACACCGAATCCAAGAGTCCGTGGCCGGCACCCCTGACGGCAGTCAGTTCCGAGGCCCTGGAATCATGGCGGATTCCAATTCATTCCTCGAAGCTTATTAGCATTCAGGAACGGGTGCCACTGCCGTTGCTCGCTTATTCAGTCTGACGGGGTCTGCAGATGGTTGAAACATCTATCACCAGATGGAGTCAAAATCAGAATTGGGTGTTATTTTTGCCCTCAACACAAATGGAAACCAATCATATTCAATAAATAAACAAATAGAAATTTGAAGAGTTTAATTCGGTGTATAGAAATGGAGACAAGACTACAAAAAACCTCAAAGTATTCAATATGAGCATGTTTGGAAGCACCTTTCAAAGAAAGACTCTAAACCACACACTAAATATGCTTGTTACTTTATAGCCATGAAGGGCCATTTGTAATGCAAAAGCCATTCAAAGCAAATGGTTTGAGGTCATATTGTTGACACTTCAATAGACACTAACCTAAGGCATAATTAGCCAAGTTTTCACACAAGAAACCTTGTTACCTTCCTTGTTGCAAATAATTCTAGATTGACCCTATTCATTGTCAATACAACTTAGAGTTGTATTCCAAGAGTCAAGTTCTTTATTTATTTTACTAGTGGTTTTATCCCAAGCAATACAACTATAATCTAGAAGACTAGTCTAGCAATTTCATGTGGGTGATGGGTCTTTTGATCTTAAGCATTAGAAAAATTCTCAGCCCTCCAAAGGTCCGCTCCATAGTGACCAAACCAATCTGTTAATCGCATAAGAATTAGTAAGGGCATATAGTCGCAGTGCATTGTCAGAGTGGGTGAATATTGCGAAAGACATCAGAAATCCAATAATGAAAGTGTAGTAGAAGTTTGTTTAATAATCAGCCGCATGAACATATGAGGTGATTAATTGAGAAATTAAGCAAATTCAATGAAATTAAGCAAAATGAAGTGAATTTTCAAGCTAATTGCCAAAAAAATTACGAAACTCTTACATTTTCCAACTAGCTTCTAAAACCAATTAATTTAGGGTATTTAATGATGAGAAGAGAATCTCTTTATGTACACATGGGGTGGTAGAAGGTAGAACAACCCATGTGGGATATGTAGTGTAGAATTTGTAGTTTTTCAACCGCTTATAGTTAAGTTTAAAATAGAAATTGTGTTAAAACTAGAATTTCAGACCCCATTTAGGCATAGTAGAATAATTTTTATCAAAAACCTTTAAACTAAATAGAGTTGGAGAATCAAGCTAGTTTTCATGTCCAAAAATCCGTTTGAAGTTTAGAGCCTCCAATAAAAAATTATGGGCAAAATTTGGAGAGGTTTTTGAAAATGTCAAAAAAAATCTCCCTTTCAACCCCTTTTAGAATTTTGTCCATAACTTTTTATTGGAGGCTCTAAACATCAAAAGGATTTTTGTACATGAAAACTAGTTTGATTTTTCAACTTTGTTTAGTTCAAAAGTTTTTGAAAAAATTCATTTTACTATGCCTAAATGGGGTTTTAAATTCTAATTTTAACACGATTCCTACTTTAAACTTAACTATGAGTGGTTGAGAAACTACAAATTCTAAACTACATATCCCACATGGGTTGTTCTACTTCCTACCACCCCATGTGTACATAAAGATATTTTCTTCTCATCATTAAACACCCTAAATTAACTGGCTTTTGAAGCTAGTTGGAAAACGTCCGAGTTTTCTAATTTTTTTTGGCAATTAGCTTGAAAATTCACTTCATTTTGCTCAATTTCATTGAATTTTCTTAATTTACAATATGTGAACTTTGATTATTTAACTACTTATACTTGAATTTTGAACCACTGACAGTCGTCGAACATTGGGATTTTCGGTGATTGAATATAAGGGAAAAACAAATCATTAAGTAAAGTTAAATGTAATCTTGGGGTCTCTTTAGCTGCTTTGGAGCGGCCCTCCAGAGGTTTGAGAATTTCTCTAATGGTTAATGGGTTGATCTACCTTCAGTTGTTCTAGCAGTTTTAACCTACAATCATCACGAGATAGATAAAATGATATACAAGATATTGTTCACACAAAAGAGGGATTGAAATAAAAAATGGCTTGTTATATGAAAGAGAAACTTCACCCTGGACAAGCCACTCAAAATTAGTCATGGAAAGATAGGATTTTAATATAGGCACAAGATGCAAAGTGAATTTTCACCTATTTAGAGTTAGAATGTATGAGTGTTATTATACCCTCACCTAAGATTGTTGTTATTTTTCAAACACTCACTAAAGTAATACTTTACAAAGTTTCAAAGTTGAGAACATAGTGAGGGTACTTTAGACCTTGAATGGATTGATCCTTGCAACATGAAATGTGTCCTCTTTCATTGGTTGCTTTTGAAAGCTTGTGGTGATAATTATGTCATGAAGATGTTCATTCAAGTCCAATTTTTAAGTGTTGGAGAGCGAAAGGTATGACTCACATTAGAGTGTGCTACTTCAATACTACGTTGCAAAGAAAAATAAGTTAGTGGAGCACAAAAGTCAGCAATACTCCGTCGTCCAATTCCAATGTTGTTGAGGGGTAAGGTACGTTGTACCCTCCGCGGACTGCCGTGCTTTACCTCCAAATTCGAAAGCCTGATGAATGAATCCAAAGAGCGTGTCAGCCCTCTCTAGTCGTCAGGACTCATGAGTCGTGATCCTCACTGGGAAATGATCGAACCCCATCGGCCGGCCCACCCAAGAAGTTACTTTCAAGCCTGCCAGAAAAAAGAAATTCTTTCTGTAGTATTAGCAATTGAGAATCATTCATTTTCAAAAAGTAAGAATTTTTGGATAAGACTTGCAATTGCTACAAATTTTCAAAGTGGAAGGTCTCTTGACTACTGAAACTATCACATAGACTTGTGATAATATTGAAACTTAGAAGAAAAAAAAAATTAACCAATCATAATTAAGTATGGAAACGGTTTAATTGCACTTTTGGGAAAACTTTCACAAGAAGTCTATTGCCGGGTTAGAAATGGGTCCACAAATGGTCTTGGGTGTTTTTACCATAGGTAAGATAATTACACCTCATTTTGACTACTTTCTAAAACCACACACTCTAAATTCTTGCCCTCAAATGTACTCCCACTATTCATGAGAGTCTATGGTCGATTTTAGGAATACCTATTTTTAGCACTTTGAAAATTTATAGTTTACAAGGGCCCGTGGCATTATTGACTATTCAGTTTGAATATTCCTCTTCACTATTCAACAAAAGAGTAAGTTAATCCAAATCCTTATGGATAGTTTCATTTGTTTCCAAAAAAAAATCCCTATGGATCATATCTGTTTATTGTGGCCTGCAACTCGGTTGGCTGCAACTCTGCGAGGAGCATGTATCCAATAACTTACTTCATTGTCCACACACAATTACTGTAAGTTGCTGTTGAGTGTGTCCTTCTCTGAACGGGTTAACGGTACCGGACTATACACATCTCTCATTAGTCATTACATTTCATATATGCTGAATAAAATCTCAGAAATACAGCACTGCCACTAAATCTTGTCTTGTAGATGGCAATGTCTTTAGTCTGTGAAGGCCTTCAGCTTTCAAATTTAGAACGAGAAGGTATGAAATCATGAATGCACTGATTTTTACTGAGGGCACTTGGGAAGCACTTGGGAAGTTTCGGAATTCCGCTTCAGCTTCCAATAAGTTATATGCAACATGCATACAAGTTCAGTACAAGTTCAGTGCAAGTTTTACGTACTGAGGTACACACACGACTGTACCTGCCTACCCGTCTGCCAGTTTCCTCATATTTGCACCCAAAAGGACCACAATTACTGTACACAATGTCATGGACTTAAACACTTTCTAATTAGTCGTGATCATTGGAAAGCATCCACCTGTCCTAATGGTGGATAATCCACTCGATCATATTTGGGACTTCTGGACACACATAGTATAGTAATTCACAGAATATTTACAAGAGACGGAGGTCGGTTTGCGTCCGTCGTCCTCCGATCGAGCGTACGTCCGCGTCGTCCAATGCATGCCCAATGAGCCCGCTTTTCACCAACTCCATCGACTACAGGAACGAATTCACACAAATTAAACACGCAGGTCGGCCACCACGGCACTCCAGCACTGCGTTGAATCCCCGCAGCCGGCCCATTCGGAAGCCAGTTTGCCCAGACGGACGGAGTCGTCCAGCAAGAATCAATCCAGTGAAGTGGTGGAATGTGAGATTGGAATATTATTTCCGTCGACTGTCGTGGGCGGCCATTGAAGATCCCACGTCCATCCTCTGGTCGGTTGACGATCGAATATCTGTAACTAAAGTCTGTTTTCCGTGATACTAACGGATTGCAAGTCTTCTCATGATCGACTGCCAGCTCATATAAAAGCCAGCCAGAGTCGCAGGCATACCGCGAACGGCACAAAAGGATCATCCCTTCCCTTTACACTTTCATGCATTGCAATGCGGACGGAATGACCTGCCGGTTGCCGGACTCATCCGGAGGTTAGGTATGTCCGATCCTGTCCTGTACGTACACCTTTGCGGTGTACCTTTTGGCCTGCCTGCCTGCCTTGATCCGTCATTCCTACTGACGCTCGCTACTTGCCCACTTGGAGGGTGCCTGCAGCATATTCGATGGCATCATCCACAACTGCACTTGTATTAGTCAAGGAACTTAAGCCTAGCACGACATGCATCAGTGAGTCCGTCGGACGTTCCTAGCCGGCCTGTTCTCCATAGCTTGCCATCCAGACTGCCATCTGGATAATGCTCTTGGCTTCCGTCATCGGTCAGTTACCTTCAGTTAAGCTAATTAGCTTGCACAGGTGGACTTCCGTTTGCTCGACGAGCGAGCGAGCGAGCGGCGGGCAGCTGCGGTGACACTGGGTACGTGGGAAGTAATTAGCCCCGTAGCGCCCAGGGAAGTGTAGGACGAAATGATCGCATTCGGAATCTAAAGTTCTGTTTGAAATACATTGTTTGTACTTGGAATATTTTTTTATCATTGACCCATTATAGAGATTTTGCACATACAGTATCACACAAAAGCATCTCCTACGAAATTTTCCTGATCATCGAACCATGCATCTTCAGACTGATCATAAGGATTGTACAAAATATATTTCTCACATGGAATACAAGATCTTGAGAGGTGCTAAGGTAGTCTCCTCTAAGTTAAAGCAACCATGTTCTAAATGCGTTCCCTATCTAAGATTAACTAACATGTTCCTTGAAATATTCATTACTATCATTGATGAGTTAGGTAGGTTTAAAGGGTCGCTTTAAGAATTGTCATGTGAACAACACATTGAGTGCCATAATCGACATCAAATATGCAATCAAAAACTAAACAAGAATGCATAACAAACACACCACTGAAACTTGTCAAGTGAGAAATTTAGAAATCTATATGGCTACAAGAAGTCAAGTAACTATCACTCTATAAAAGGAGAATTCAAGAGTGTAAGAGTGAGAGAAGAAGTGAAGACTCTACTAAATGAAAAATCATCATCTTCAAGCAAAGTAAAACACACAACTCTCTAAAAATACTCATTAAATTTAATTTGACAAGAATGTCAAGTCAAAGAGCTCTCACTTAAACATTCAAATCCTAAGATGGATGAACTCCAAAATTTGGATGAAACTCATCCCAAACTAAGGTGAATTCCCACAGGGGGCCATCTAATACTATATATCAAATTATCAATGTGGAATGGCCTCGATGCCACTTCATGAGATAAAACAAACTATTATATAATTCAATGGGTGATTCAAATTTAGATTAAGCAGTCTAAAGTCCTGAGATCATTTTCAATCAAATTCCACTTAAAATTGTCATTTCTATTGCAAAGTGCAAAAAAAATTAGAAATTATTTTTCCGCATGTCTAACTATAGGATCTTGCACTAGACTAGTATAAAAATGTGTGAAAGAAATTTCAAAAGCTTTGACCACGTGGATTGTAAGATATTTGTGTTTGAAGTGAAGAAAATCATTTTTCTTTTGCATGTTGTCTACTTAGATCTTAAGGCTTTGAATCCTTTTAGCTTAAAATTTGTATACTATACATGTTGAATTTTTTTTTAAATTATGTTGAAAAATCAATGAATTGAAAGTCTCAAAAAAAATCTTTCAAATTTTTTTTTAATAGAAGTGGATCTGAGGTTCAATGAAAAAAATAGATTGTTAATATTTAGCTCTAAGATGGAATTGAAATACAATAATCCCAACAATGTGATTGTTCTTGCAAGCAAACTTAATCTTGTCAAACAATTTTTTTTGAGAAACTGTGAAAATTACATTTTCAAAAATCAATCTTATAAGTAATTTTTTCAAGAAGATGCTTAGATTGCCTAAAAAAAGAAGATTGTCTTTAATTTTCTCATCACTAGTCCAAATAGAATGAATCAAATCTTTGTGTGTAGTCAAAAGTATTTTCTATGAAAAACAAAATTTTATTTTGACTTAAATTTTTTATTTTTTTGTGTTGCTTGCCGAACCATATTTTGGGTTTAGGGGCATTGATTGAAACATTAGGGGAGATTTCAACCTCTAAAAGATTGTTTCAGCCTAGTTCCCCTTGTTGTAAATAACAGTTGTAAAATCAGATCATTAAATAGACTTCAATCATTGTAGATGTTGCACAAATTGTAACTTATCATTTAGGCACATTGAAGCTTGAAGGACCAATCATCCACCTTCTACAAACAAAAATAATAAAATCGTGAAGCTTTGTTCCAAAGTTGTTTCAATAGTTGTAAAAATTTATTTAGTAAATGAAAGTGAAAGAAAATAATGATCAAAATATAGTATAAATAATTAAATAAACAAATACAAAAGCCATGAACATTAATATTGAAATAAAATATGAAGGTGGTGAAAATTAAATTAAACTACAAATTGATATATGATATGCTTCCCTCAAAGCCTTTTTGTTGTCCACTAAAAATATTGATTTTTTTGCATCCTATTATTTATTTATTTATTAAAACAATTCACTATTCAAATTTTAGAACAAGTCTTTTATCAAAATGGAGCGAATTTATGAATATTTCTCAAAATTTTGCAATTCACGAAGGAATCATGGTAATGTAAGGTATATAAGTCTTCTAAAAAGTGTATTCAAGTTTTGATTTTTGGTGTGGTAATTTTCAACCCAAGCATCTACATCATACTAAGATATATAAGCCAAGTTTCACATATTCTAATATTTCTTGAATCTTGAGATACATCCATTGGCATGTGATGAAAAAGCAAAACATTTAAAAATTTGATCACATAGATCTCTTGAATGGTAGAAAATTTCAAATTGTATATTTTTGTATGAGGTTTAAATGAGGTTGGAATTGAGATCTTATTGTCATTTCTTACAAATTTTTCCATCCAAAATCTTGATCCCAAAGCGGCTACTTTATATACATTTTTGACTCTAAATACAATGAATTTTTAAGGGTTAATTATAAAATTGGTTTTTCTTTGAAGTTTCCAATTGTGAAATGGATTTAGGTGGACTTGTAAGAATACCAAATGTCACAAATTTTTTATTGTTGTCATACTCGATGATTCCCTATCTTGTAATACATATGAGACCTAGTCAATATAAACAATCTCCAACATGGAGCCAATTGACTTGAAGATTATAGTCTATCAAAATTTTATTTCTTCTCATTACACTATTGATTTTGATCCTTTGTAATCAATTTTTTGAATTATCATTATAATTTGAACAATGCAAATAATATAAATTATAAAAATACAAAGTATACAAAGTACTAGTATTATAGATTTACAATATAAGTAATACAAAATTAAAATGATAGATTTTTTTTCTTAAAAGTAAAAAAAGGAAAGTTCAAAAGTCCAAATATCAATGTAATATTAATATATATTGAAGAATTTTATTTTGAGATCTTATAAGGTAAATAATTGATAATTAGAAATCAATTCATCAATAATGAAAACTATAGTTCTTCACCTCTAATGCTCATTTGAAATTATTCATAAGTTAGTTTTGGGTTCTATGAGCTTGAAATGACTTTTCAATGATCTCATTGGGTTAAGCAAATTGGAGCTCTCTACATCCTCAAGAAAGTCATAGCAAGTAAGGATGCAAAAGAAAAGAAATTTAAGTTCTATAAACCTTAAAAAAAAAATCAAAGCAAATAAGAACAATATAAGGATGTGGGACGTCTACTAATTGAAGTAGACATCTTCTTACATTGACATTGAAGGATGTTTGTAGTGTTGGAAGTTCTTGTTACTATGTCTTGTTAGTTGTCTTTGTTATTTGTTGATTGATAATTGGTTGGTTAGTAGTTGATATTAGGGTTAGAGGGGGTAGGATTAGGGTTAGCCATCAACTAACTTCCTTGGAAAGTGGTTGGCTACTTAGAGACAAGGGTTGGTCCCTTGTTCCTCTCTTGATTCTTGGTAGATTTGAAGTGTGAAATACATTGTGGCACTAAGTACTTTGTATGTTTGCTATTGATTTATTATGAAAAGAAACATTAATATGAGGAGTTTTGGATTGTGTTTTGATAAAGTGTTGAAGCAACCATTTAATTGATATACCATTATACCAATTTTCAAATCTAAATCTCTTACAAAGAAGGAGATAAATTTCTAGAATAAAATCTAGATTAATTAATTAAATAATCTTTAAAAAATTCACTATGCTAAGATCTGTCTACAATAAAAAAAATTAGATCTCTTAACTAAGTACCTTGAAAGTCATAACACAAGACTCATTAAAAGCACAAAGCGTGACATTACAACAATAAAGATGTTTATTTTTTTTAACAAGCAAACCGAGGCAAAGATCACTTTGAGTGCATCCACCAAAACATGCCCCATGAACATGAACAGATCAAAGAAGGCGTTGAGGAGTATGTGAAACACAATACTCTGTTTGTCAAAAACTGGATCATTTTGACCCACAAGAATCTCATTGAGAGGGCCACCACTTTTGGCAAATACAAATTGAAAAAACAATTGGAAAGTATGCTTTCTAGCACACTATTACCCATACTAGAGTCTAGTCAATATATCTGTTAAGCTTTGTGGGTTTTACCTCTTCGCCAAAGAGGTATTGTGGAAATGTATGATGCAACCTGACACTATAAACATGGATGATGTGACTCAAATTCTTTTTAAGCATATAATTCTAGATTGTGCCTCGGGGACTTGGGGTGACAGAGATTAGCAGAATAGCAGTGGCCTTAGATTAGACTCAAGAAGGAGCACAGTATGATTATGAGGTTTCAAATACTCATATTATTTTTCTATATTGTTTTGGTTTTTCAACACATAGAAGTGTATACATACTTTCTTTTATTCATTCTTGTCATGCATTGCTCTGGGTGATTCAAAACAACATATTGACGATGTTGTCATGATATTACGAATGATGCCATGTTCATTCCCGTAGTGTATTGTGACTCCAACAATCTTAATAGTTTTCTACTCTAGTTATGAACATGTGAACACAATTATGTCATAACAACTATGAGTTCTATCTTTCGTTCTATGTCATAACAACTATGACTTCTTCCCCTACATTTCTTCTTGAACTCATTTGCTGTACTCACGAGTTTTTTGGTGGTGATACTTCGTTGGTATATGAATTGTAAATGCCCTATTTCAATTCAAAGGCTTCAATTCTCTTGCCACACATGTGTGTTTGTATTTGTATAGTATGATTGTTGGGGGTGTATTAAAGAGAGGATTTAATCAAGATTAATTAGAATGGACTCATGAGTGAGTCACTATGCATTCAAAAGACAACACACACTATATGAGACATGTATTAGGTTGTTGAGTACATAGGGACCAAAAATAGAGCTATTTGTCTCCTTTAAGATAAAGACAACTTGAGAGTTTATGAGGAACATGGAATGCATTTAATGAAGTAAGGCGAAGGTACTCCAAAGCATCCATGTTCCCATTCTTGTACCCTAGACTGCCACTAAATGTGTCCCTATATAGACTTTAGTTAATGTGTCTTTCAAATGCTTACCTCCAATTTGTTGACACATTTGAAGGATACATACTTACTTCTAATTTGCTTATGCATTTCAAGGACTCATACTTAACTCTAATTTGTTGACTACTGATTTTTGTAGATTTCAATTTAGGATCCACCTATGTGATAGTTTCAATGGTCTAGGAAGCCAACACTTTGAAAAATCATAGGAATTACATACCACATCCAAAAAATCTATTTCTTTTTAATATTCACAATTTTCACTTGCTAATACTACAAAAATATCATTTTGAGCAAAAGGTGCCTCAAACTATGCTGAATTGCTTCTATTGATGGTTTTGGATGTTTCCACCATATACTTAAGCTTATCTTAGATCATGTAATCAAATTGGGAGTTTTTTGGTATTCTGGTAGACCAAATGGCACTCACTAATTTGCATATTAAATTGATTGATATTTGGAGCATGATAATAGGCTGCCAAATACTTTTACTAGACATGAACAAAGGATATAAAGCATACTAGAGGTCACCAAACCCGCTTGTATTGCAAATCCAAAGAAAAAAACAGTAAAAAAAGGGAGTTAGAATTGTGCCCTAAAACATGGATGTTCAATTCCAAAAAGTTTTGTTTTATTTTGTTTGTTTGTTACAGTGAGATTTCTGGAATCGTATGTCTTTTGATTATGTTCTTGGTACCGTTGGAAAGCTCTATGTGAGGAGGGGTGCATGGGCTTTGATTTGTGGCATTTGGACCTATGACTAAAAAGTGATTGAATTTCAAAGTTTTTATGGATTAGAATATTAGAAAATTGCTTTTGCTTTTCTTTTATTATATTGTGGCAATGGCACAAGGCGCATTGGATTGTTTGGAAATTAGTCCTTATAAAATTAAATTATTCTAAATTGTGCTTTAACCCCTAAAGTCCCAAGGCCATTTTTTTGTGCCAAAACCAACTCAAAACTACCACTTCTACTACATTCACCTATGAAATAAAAAATATTTTTTTTTTTTAGAATTTAACCATAGGATCTTGTTCTACACTTGTCTTAGATCACATGATGAGAATTTTGTGATATTTGACCGAATTGATTGAAAGATATTAGCATTCAAAGTGGAAGAAAAAAAATTCTTCTAAGAAGTTGCTATGATTGCCCGCAAAACAAGAAGCTCCATAACTTTCACATCACTAATCCAAATGGAATGAATCAAGGCTTCACATTTAGAAGAAAGTATAATCTACAAGAAAAAAAATATTTCAATTTTTATTTCAATTTTTTGTGGATTTTTTTTGCTGCGTGGTCTCCCCCATTTTGAGGTTATTGTGGCATAACTTTTGCTTTCGGGCATCAATTGAAATAAAAATTATATTCCCCCAAAGCTCATAAGCTTATCTATCTTATGAGAAAGTTTCATAAAGTTTCAATAAAAAATTGAGATCATAAGAGCTTGCCTGAAATCCATTTTGTCCCCTGTAAGGACAATGGGACTTTAGGGGTTAATACAGCCTGTGAGATTGGATGAACTTCCAAGCCTCTATCTATCTGTCACTGGGAGATTATTGACCGACAACACCACTGAATGTCCAATTGGGACATCCAAGGACGGATGAATGGAGTTGGGTTGTATGGGAATTAAATGTACGTAAACCACTTCGAGGAAATTACCGTTCATTTCCTGAGAAAGTTCTATAGCGCAATAATCCGTAATGCCCAATTACGCGGGCAAACCCGCATAATCAAGCATTATGGATTCTTCATCTAACTTTGTTCTTTCATTCCAAGTGTTTCATCCAACTTTGATTTTCCTACTCGTGATTTACGTCGGGCAATGTCCCTTGTCGTTGGACATTTTGCGATATAAAGCGCCTCCTCGTTGGGCTTTGCCTTCCTCGTCAGCCCTTTATATCGCGAAATGCCCTCCTCCTTGGGCAAAGCTCTATACATACGCACCTAGGCTTAGCCAACATTCTTTGCAATGATAAAATGTGTAGGCATTTAGACCAGAGTTCTTAAAAACTGCTGAACCTACGTGGCTGCAGAGTTGGCAAGGGTTATTAGAGCCGAGTTTACAAGTCTTATTCATAACTCTGACAGTGCACGTTGTTGTTACATAAGTTAGAATCTTCCAATTTTGTAGATTCTTGAGCACTACTACCACTCTTTTATAATGTAGGGAAAAACAAGCACATGCCTTAACACTACCCAAATGACTTCAATGGAGTACCTTAATTGCACAAAAGTGGCATTCATTTTCCAATTCTTGAATGGAGGATTCCAACTCTTCATATTCATATGGGGTGGTAAGAGGTAGAACAAACAATGTGGGATATGTACATTGAAATTAGTAGGAGCTCAACTACTTCGAGTTAAGTCAAAAGTAGGAATTGTATTCAAAGTAAAAAATTTGACCTCATTTAAGCATAGTAGAATACAAAATTTCAGGATACTTTGAACTATGAAAAGTTGATAAATCAAGTTGAATTTCAAATCCAAAAATCCGTTTGATATTTCAAGTCTTCATCAAAAGTTATTGACAAATTTCAGAGAGGGGTTGGAAAGGACATTTTTTTTTAGATTTTTGAACCTCCTCTCTAAAATTTGTTCATAACTTTTTATTGGAGACTTGAAATATCAAACGGATTTTTGGATTTGAAATTTAACTTGATTTATCAACTTTTATTAGCCCAAAGTTTTCTGAATTTTTTTATTATACTATGCTTAAATGAGGTTTGAATTTCTACTTGAACATAATTCACGTTATCCCATACCCTTTGAGAATTCATGATGGAAAATGAATTAAGGTAGAACTATCCATTACCACCCTGATTCGCAATCTGACTATATTGGAGCCAACTCTAGAATAGACACATATTTTTTAGAGGTGTCCTTTTGTTTCAGGAGTCAAACCCAAGTGGAATTATAATTTTCCAATAAAAGTTGTAATTTCGGTGAATTTTTGAAGTGAAATTGCAAAACCACCACTAGACTAGATTCATGAACGTCCTCTTACAACTCAATACTGCTTTTCAATGTACTCTCTCCGTCCCATAATGATCTTCTTGTTGGCTCTAATTTTTTGTCCCAAAATTATCTTCCTATTGCATTTGTGATGTTGCAAATTGGTCAGATTCAATTTTCGATTGCTCTTTAGAATCAACAAAACAATTTTGAGGAATAGCTCCCCGTCCATCCATTCAATCATCAATCAAAAGACACATGAAATGATTCAAGGGGTCAATCAACATTGTTCAATTTTATTTTTTGCATCTCTTTGAGTATTGTCTAATTGAAGGAGAAGAAACTTTTGGAGTCAATATTGAGGTCCACACATGTGCTTTGGCTTATTCTAAATGCCCATAAAATTATAACCTCACACTCAACAACTAAATGCCCACTGGTGCTATTTTAAAATGCCCAAAAAATTATACTTTTCAATAATTTAAAATTGCACTTTGAAAAAGGCTTCTAAAGTCAATGTTTGCAGGACACTAAGAGTATACTAAACTCTACCTACCATGCGAAATGGGTCTTAAAAAAGTTATTTTTAGCCTTAATCTGGAACATTTTGTCAAACAGGAAGATCGTTTTGAGACAGAGGGAGTATCTAATAGCACTTGAAGATCCACCAATCATTAATTGACGCGTTGTCTTTTAATAGCATTAATAAACTACTCTTGTCAAAATTTGAAGCGAATTTGCATGTTTTTCTGACGGAATTGGAACAAAACTATAGACCATGGAATTGAATCACTGACGGAATTGGGTAGTTCCACCTTACCTTATATAAAGGACGTCCTTAGCCTACCCTCCCACAATTGTATTAAAGCTTATCCTTCATTGTAAAATTATAATTATAATTGATTTTAATGACAGATGGTGATGTGACATAGGAATTGAAGCTTAATTTATTCTCCACGATGTGGATGAATTTTTCTGGGTGAGGAGAACGTATAACCTTTGTGATGACTACAGAATGTTCACTTATGCCACAGGTCAGAACTACTCATAACACAAGATTTCCCAAGTTATGTTGAAGCCATCCCCAAGTGTCAAAAATGATGTGGAATATGATTTCATCCCTCGAATGAAATGGTGTGGAATATTTCGCACACCCATTAGTACCTATGAGGTCACGCATCACAAAGTGTCAAAAAATTAATACATTTCAACTGGATCGCAAGGGTCATAGTTACACAACTGAGTTCATAACAAAATAATCTTCTACACTTTTAAATAAAACTTTAAAGAAAACCCATTCAAGTCCTTGAGAAAATTGAATGTAACAACTAAATTACTTCACTTGGCTTCCAAAGTCATTCATGTTTTGTGTTGCAAATCTTGAAGTCAAGTTCTTTATATACATATGGGGTGGTAGGAATTGAAACAACCCATGTGGGATGTGTAAATTAGAATTAGTAGGAACTCTTGAACTACTCATAGTTAAATCAAAAGCAAGAATTGGATTTGAAGTAGAATCTAAACCTCATTTAAGCATAGTAGAATAATTTTTTTCAAAAAAAATTGAACATAAAAAAGTTGATAAATCAAGTTAAAAAATTTTATCGAAAAATCTGTTTGAGATTTTGAGCCTCCAATCAAAAGTTATGAACAAATTTGAGAGAGGGATTGGAAGGAACATTTTCTTTGACATTTTCAAACACCCTCTTTGAGTTTTGTCTATAACTTTTGATTGGATGCTCAAAAGCTCAAAAGGAGACTTAGATATAAAATTTAACTTGATCAATCAACTTTTTTCAGTTCAAATGTTTTTTGAAAAAAAAATTAACTATGCCTAAATAAGTCTGAAATTCTACTTCAAACATAGTGCTTACATTTTGACAATGAGTGGTCAAGCTCTCATCTTCATACCCCATACCCTTTGAGGATTCATAATGGACAATGAATTTCAATATAAAAATGACCTCTCGACTTTCCCTTCCCACAAATGTAAGTGAAACTACCCCTCCATTTCATTATCAAAGTTTGTTTTTGATCGTACATGGTTAGATGGCATTGGTATTTGATCCAATGAGTTCTTTGAATTTTTGGCAAACCACAATTATTTGTAAATATGTTTATCTGATCCTAGAATCCAAGAAGAAAATGAAGCACATTGTAAATGTACTGCCACTATCCCAATATCCCAATAAGCTTACTGAAGCTTTCAATAATGATGAGTGGATGAAGACTCCCAAGGGGAAAAGAAAGCCTCTCTGAGTGCTACTGAATATTATGAAGCTGGGTCTCGACCTCGAAGTTGAGAAAAAGGACATAGGAATCCAAATTCCCAAATACCACCTGCTTTGCCATATGAAACAGACCTCCCTTTGAACTGAGGGAAGGGATGTCATATTGGAGTCACTCACTCATGTTGGGACTTCAAGCTAAGGTGGGTACACCCAAAACCGTCACTTTTTACTACTGAGCCTAGTTGCTATTATGAAACTGGTCAAATGTTCACATATTCATGTTGGCAAGTGAAAGGAGGTTCTAACGCACCAAAGAACGTCACATTTGGATATTGTATACAAAAGTTATTAAGGGTCAAAGTTTGTTTATGAAAGTACTCCATCCAAATAGGTACATAACTGAAATTCAAAATGTACAAACCTTCTAGATGGCACTTTAAGGTGAGGTGCCATTTAACAGCATACTACCTTAGATGTTGAACCAACAATCTAAATAAAAGAATGGGATCTCTCTCTAATTTTCAAATTTGATCATCAATGGTAAATAATAAACTCTTAAGTTTTTCCTTGGAGAAAAGTTTGGAACTAGAATGGGCCACCACTCAACTCTTCTCACTACTACATCTTGAAGGGGTTCAACCACTCCTTGGACATAGGTTGTAATCCCTAAAGGATGGAAGGTGTTTTCAAGTGAAATTGTCAAAAACTACCATTTTTGGGTGCATTGACCAAACTTGAAAATTAAAAACTCTTTATTCGAATTCCAACTACACAAAAGTGTATTAATTAAAACTATTAGGGCTATTGGAACAATGTGTGGAAAAAAATTTCATCCCATTTGAAAGTTTGAACATTGGAACAAGATGATAACATTTGAAGTTTGAAAATAAGAAATCTCTGACCTTACAAGACATGGACAATAGACTTAGAGCCCTCTTCAAGGATTAAAAAAAATTCTACACAAAAATGAAGATTTGTACCATTCATTAATATATATTATTAGGTATATTCATGCAAAAATTCAAAAGCAAATAGAAGGCCACCAAACTCTAAATCACCGTACAATACAAGGAGGTCAAGTAGTTCAACAATACACACAATTTTTTTTAATGATTTCTTGTGTATTGGGAAATTTGTTTACTTGAAATCCAAATAGTGAAAATATAGAGGCCAAATGTTTAGAATATGTCGAAAAAAATTCAAAATCTTTGAGTAGATAGATTGCATGATTATAACATTTGAAGTGAGAAGTATTTTTTTTTCTTAAAATTATTCAACATAGTTAACAAAGTTTGATTCCTATTAGAGTGTGATTTTTGAACTAAATTTAGTTTTTTTGGACAATTTCATACCATATTGTATTAGTTACATACATGACAAATTTCAAAAGTAGATGAGGGGTTCAGAGAAAGATGTGCTATTTGCCAAAATTATCCAAATTTTTCTAGTCAATATAATTTTTCACCTCATTAGGAAAAAATTGAACCCCAAAAGAGGCCGCGAGTTTTTTTACTAATTTTAATACTAATTGCATGAGTATGAAAGTGACCACATCCTCATTAGAACGAGCACATAGGATTGCTTGTAGCCACTTGGCGTCTTAGAATTTGGAGGAGGCATGTGTTCCATCCTTCATGATGGAGCCATCATGAACCACGATTTCCTTGAAAGATTGAGTATTTCCATTTCAAATTTTTGTGCCTTCTTCTTCTTGGCTTGCATGAGACTCTTTATCCCCCAATTCTTGTGCTTTTTTTTATCTTGGCTTGCATTGGACTCTCCATCCCCCAAAGCTTTGAAGCGCTTCAATGTGTGGTGATGGTTTCCCACTTCAAATATAAAATATAAAAATATTGACATTTGAATCTATTGAAATCTACCTCTCATAGCATCAAATGCATTTTCTACTTCTTTTTTTGAGTTTTCAATTAAGAAGTGAATCTCTTTATATACATAGGGGGTGGTAGGATGTTGAACAAACTATGTGGGACATGTTAATTTAACTTCATCATGAGTTCTCAAGGTTCTACTAATTCCAATTAACATATCCCACATGGATTGTTCTACTTCTTACCACCCCATATGTATATACTGCGTTTCTCTTCCATCAAGAAAATTCAAAACAAGATGATAAATTCATTTATTTTTATTTTTGGACTACCCAAAAAAATGCTTGTTGGTGTTACATTTGTTCAAATAAAATAATCAAAATGCATTTGAATTCTTGTGAGTGCTAGTTGGGGTTGGTACCTTAAAATCAGCCTCAATCACCTTTAGCCGTGGTTGGAAAGGCAAGAACTTGTTGGAGCTTCGCGCCAAAATCAACCTCCCGCTTCTTTAGGTTGACCTCCAACAAGGATCCACGTCGACTTCCAACTAGGATGGAACATTTTTGCCCTTAAATTTTGAACCGTTGATTTGTGAGATTGTGAAGATGGATTGTGTAATCTTGAGCCCATCATGACAAATATTTGAGCCCATCATGCAAATCTTGGCTCAATTAGTGAGTTGAGAAGGTCATTGCCACCCAATTTTTGGCATGTGAAGCGGCCTCTTTTGAGGTTCATTTTTTTCCTAATGAGGCATTTGAGTGAATTTCTTTTTTTCTTTTTGCAAAGGTGGTTAGTGTAAGTACCTTGTGTCAAAAATTTAAAAACATATGTTCAAAATTGACTTCATAGGAACCTACTCAAACATTCAATTGTCCATATAATAGACAGTTGTCCTTAGGGGTTATTACTATTGTTGGTCAATATAAGTTATTTAAAGTTTTGTTTTGTCATTGCTACCAATTTAGTCACATTTCAAGCATTGCTTTTGTAATTTTTGCATCTTGCATTGGAAATGTCTATTTCCACAATGAACCAAAAAGATTGAACTAGACCATTACAGTGCCCCCCCCCCTTTTGGAAAAATCTCAAGCAATCAATTTCTTAATAAAAAAATGCTCCCCATCCTCCGTGCCGTTGATTTCTCAAAAAATCACAAGCCGTTGATTTTTGTGAGATTTAATCTAAGCCATCCAAATATGAATCGAGAATACGAACCAGGTATGGATACGGATACTGGAACAAATATTGACATTAGATATGGTACATATATTGGCTGAATTACTTGATAATATACGGATACGGGATGAAATGTACGGGATATAGATTACGGGATACGGGATGAATTGTCCCATATTGTTTGTCCCCAAGTATGGTTTCCTATAATATAAGAAGTAAGGGAGGATACAACAAAGGAGGTAGAGGGGGGAATTAATTTGATAATAATTAAATAATAATTAAATTTAATAATTAATTTAATATGAAATAATTGATTTAATTGGGAACCTATGGGGAGTTTTTTTTTTCCTTACTGAGCTCATTGTGAAAAATTGTTACAATTGTTACAATTTTTCACAATGAGCTCAAAAGATGCAGTTACTGCATTAATGCATTGTTCCCATAGTGTATGGAATGTTCCCAATGAATATACTACTCAGCAAGTACCTTGATTGTAGCATTTTTTGCAAAAAGTTAATAATATTTCAATTTACTATTATTTAATTTACCATTACAAAGTCTGATATTTTTGCATACAATACTATATATTGCATAATCCCACAATATGTACAAATACAATATATGATTGATATCTATGATATTTTATAATGAATAGAGTGTACTAAAATGTACACCATACAAAACTATGTAGTATTAATTGTAAATCTAAGATTAGAACTTTCAAACAAGCGTACGCAAAGGTTAGATTTAGTAGAAATTTAGTCATTTTTGTGAAAAAAAGCCACATGTCGTATTGTGAATGATCTAAGTTGCTATGGATCCTTGAGAATCTGATGTTGAAATTCAATTTCGGCACTCAGCTGCCAAGCTAAATTTGACCTTAGTTATATATGGAATATTGTATGTAGTAGCACAGCGATACAGCAGTACAACGACAACTTTACCCCTATTGGTGACGGTAATACCCACCACGGCGATAGCTTCACCCCTCATGTCGACGAGGTCCCTGGAAACCCTCGTCATGGTAACGACATCATTTGGTTTAGCAACAGTTATAGGGCCTATGGTGAAGGATTCCGCCCGACCTTCCCCAATTTGTGGCCCTTTCAAATCCTGTGGACGCCCCCTTCCAGCAGAATTGGAGGACGCCCCAAAGTGATTTTTCACTATGACTCAACTCAGTTTTGTCAAGTCAATAGGTTTTCTTGGTCAGTTTTGAAAAAAATCCGAACCTGTATCAGTAAGTCCGGTTTTAGGGTTGGGAGGCACATCTTGAATGGTGTCTTAAGTTTGGTACAACATCACGGCAATGGCTACGGCAATACAACGATAGCATCACCCACCACGACAACAGTAACCCACTATAGGGACGACATCACGTGGGGAGTTGGATGTGTAATGTGGCACTATGTGTATGGCTTTGGTTTAGGTTTGCTTGGTGGATGTTTCGGTGGCCAAGGCAAGTGTTCCCGTTGCCAAAGCAGACATTTTTAAGATGCGGTCTTTATCATCTCTCCATGTCTAAATTGTACTTACTATAGATGGGATGTAGAATATAATACAATCAGGTGGGATTTTAGTTAGCCTAACTGGAACTTCAGAGCCGAGAAATTATCTCCCAATAGATCGTGGATTGGTATAAATCTGAAATTCTACATGAGTGAGTGTCCTAAACCATTTTCAGTTCAAAAAACAAGCATGCCTCCAAGCGTTGTTGACAGCCTGGTTGACAGAGAAACCTAACCCTTTTGCAAAACCTTCAAGCTCTAAAATCTACAACAAATACATATCTGAGTTTAAGAGAATCTTAAGACAAGTCCAAATGAAAATGTGAACCCTCTTTTGTATGTCAATGTAATGAATGTGAATGTTATTCTACCAGATCTCCATCAACCGAAGGAATTTAGTTAAAGCATTTCATTGCTTGTAATTTGTGCTTGATTACATATTAATTTATCTACATTCTATGTTATCTTGAGCTAACATACACTTCCTACAAGCCACTAGCTAGCAACAGCGATGCCTGCCATAGCTACTAACCAAAATACACTCTAAAACATAGATAATAACAAACATCAATTCATAAAGAAATACAACCCTCCCTAATGAGACAACCTTGAATGAACAACGTAATCTACTTAATGTTGATTTTTCATTTTGTACATACTCACAAATTGACAACATGCAAGCTATCTAATCATATTTTCACACAATGTTATGAATTCTGAGGATAAAACAGAGAATGTGCAAGTACAAAGCAAATGAAATTGTGTCACAACATATGTCATAGCAATGAAAATTCACCCTTACAATTTGTCCTTCATGCAAAAACCCATCATATAATGTAGAATATACACACATGTATATGTTGTGGTTGAGGGATAGTTTGAACAAGGCAATTCTATGGATCAAGCATTACCATACTTGGTGTGTAAGGTGGCATAGGCAAACTTTGCGGCCATGACCTCGTCAGACTCATACTCCAGGATTGTCATGCTGCGGAAACATGTTGCAACCTCTGGAAGCCGGGTCTTCTCCCACGCATAATTTACATAGACTGTCATACGCTCAAAGGCAAAGTACTCCAAATCCGTCACAAACTTATTGAGCTTGTACAGACCAGCTTGGGTCATGTTTGTAACAACTTGGCAAAATCGATCTTCAAGTGCAACTGGCATCGACTTTAGATGGCATGAATTGAGAAAATCCTCTGCCTCCACACCTGACTCTGCTCCAAAGATGGATGCAATCACCTCCGGAGCCATAGTAAATAGGGTAGAGGTGATATTTTGTACGGAAGTTTTCTGTGTCCGCCGGCTGTTGGCACAAGATGCCATTGCATACCTAAAGCCAATTTGGACGTGTTCGGCCACCAAGCGAGGCCCATCAAAAATAACCTTCATGATTTGTTGCCGTAAAATGTCGCGAGCGCTTGTGGAGAAGGTTGCTATAGTGTCATTATCTGCAAGTGTACCAGAGCCAAGCCGATTAACTGTGCAAAAGAGTTCAGAATAGGGGAATGCTGGTACGTGAGCGAGGAGCGGCGAGTGGGGAGCAGGGATTGTTGAGCGGAGAGCAGGAAAATTAGGAATTTGTACAGAAATTGGAAGAAGAATTATGAAAAAGGAGACAAGCATGTAAAGAAAAGTGGAAGAAATTGGGGTAAAAATTGCGGCCAAAATGGATGAAGATTCATTAAATAATTTTTTCCAATAAAAATGAATTGGATGAAAGTAGTTGGATGAATTGGATGAAATTAATTGGATGAACTGGATGAAATTAGTTGGATGAAGTGGATGAAAGTAGTTGGATGAAGCGGATGAAAATAGTTGGATGTAATGGATGAAATTATCAATGCTAAATTTGATGTAGAAATGGATGGGAAGTCGGATGGTAAAAGAAACTTTATAATAAATATTATTTTTATATAAGGGAAAATAAGATCTGAAGTCAAGATCGGAAAACTATCACACTCTACAAAAAACAAGCCCGATGATTTATCTTGTCCTACGATTGTAGAAGAATAGGATCCTATTGTCGTGGAAAAATTATACTCGTAGACAATTCTAAAAGATTTTGCAGATGACATCCATCTACACCTCTGGAGAAGTTGCTTTCACTTCGGGACTCTATGCTCGACTTGAGCATCATTGCACCTAGAGACATTGTAAGTGGCCTTAATAGATTTGGTCAAATACAAGGTAGACCATGAGCCTTGTGGAAGGGCTGGACAGGCATGAAGAGAGCCTCACGCAGGTCCAATTGACTAGGGGGCAACCCATCTTTTTGGAATTGTGGAAGGAATGAGTGAGGCACGACCTAACAAGTAACAACGAGCGGATAGTCTACACCATTGAAGGCCAGGACAGACTCAGGATGACCCGAGGCAAGTATAACCAACCACAAGTCGTACGGTTGTTATTCATCCACATAAGCAACGTTGGGATAGCCGAGGTCAAAGTACTTGAGTTAAAAAGTACTAAAATTGAATACTACTTCTATTGGAAATTAACATACATGAATATTGGCACAAGGCTAATGAGTTTACTTTGCATGAAGACTATAGAAAAGGTTTACGCCACTATGAAAAATACAGAAGGAATGTATACATTTGACGAAGTGCACATGAGCTCAACACCTTCTGATCAGTTGCAGTGAATTTTCTCCATGCATTATAAATTCACCTACTAGCAATACTTTCAAAATGAACAACTAGAGCGCTTCATCACACCGATACAAGAGTGATTGCATGTGCCTATTTCTGTAATATTTAATAACATGGTCACTTCTGCAAATGGTGTGATAAAATGGTTTGACAATCTAAGAGACTAAAGATGTGTGAAAAGAAGATAAAGTAATGTGCATGAAGAAAATTCACGGCAATTGACAAAAAGATGCAATTTGGCTGGGTTGGACCTGAAGGCCTTGGACAGACTTTGATGTGATTCATGGGAAGACCGTGCATATACACAAGTGCAGTGGTTGCGCTTAGAAAGGTTCCACAAGAAGTCCAGATTTGAGTAAAAGAAACCATGGGATTGTTGGCTTGGACACCCTATCTACAATGAAGAAGAATTTTAGCCAATTAACCTGTAATCAATCACAAAAACAAATAAGAAGCCAAAAGGGTTTTAAAAACTTACACATTGAATTTGCCTTAGAAACATGGTATTCCTAAAATAATCAAATTGGAAATACATGTGTAGAAATAGATGCTTACTATGTAAGAAAAATGAATGCAAACTGAAGGTCTTCCGCCTAAGCATATAGATAAAAGGGTGTTTCAACCATTACCTTAGTAGGTAAGTGGAAGTGTGTATAACTGAACGTGTGCACAACTCCTCTCCTGTGTGAGATGATTCATAGGACGTTCCTCCTCCCATAATATAGTGCTTGGAGCCCATTTCCCGTCGGAGTATAAAAAGGAGAGAGTATACATAGTTTAATATAAGTTATGCATACTGGATATGATCTACAAGTCATCTCAGAACTGACACGGTTCCAAGGGCGAATCCTTATTGCATGATATAGTGTGTGGCATCCGTTCAGCGGCTGACCTACTCTAAACTAAACCAATATAATTCTTATATTGGATATCTTGAATATTCTTACACCAGATTACATCGTGAATGAATCCCTTCCTAGGAGGAACTATGTGTGGATGACATTGAATGGCAAAAAAATATAAACTAATAGGATGAAGATATTAGATTCTTTATCAATTTCCACTTGGCTTTGTGAGGCGGCTACCCTTGCATAAATCATGGTATATGGATTTCAAATGAATGGCACATAAATCACTATACTACATTTCTTTTTTTAAATTGTTAGTAGATAAGAGAGAGATGGCCCCAGGTGATATAGGGTTAAATGTTTGTCCCTCTGAGTTATAAAAAAATCCACTAAACTCTCCATTCATGTGGAGATTGGAGAAATGACAGTTGGCTGGTATAGAATCCTATGACAGTAACAATGGAATGATCGAAATGTGAACAATTCAAAGACAAAGACACCATCCAAAAGTATTTACAGCCATAGACAAAATGGGACAATAAGACTCTAGAAATATAACATATGATAAAGCCGATACATAAGGTCCGATAGAGCTCAAGTTGTGCTACTCTCGCTATTTGAAGGCTCTGAATCTGATTCAAGTGCACAGTCATCTAGAAAGTGTAGAACACGTGGATCCATCAACCTAGACCGATTACTTGGTTGCGGATCTAATGAAACATACTCTTGAGCTTGGACCTCAACATAAACAGGTAAATGGAATGGTTTAGGTGGGCTTGGGAAATACCTTGACCTCGCAAAAAAAGGAACGTGCCTTGACCTTGTCACTTTCTTGAGCGGCCTGCATATATCATTCACAAGATAGTTAGATAAACAATTAATCCAGTTGGGTCAAAATCCAATTACAGAAGCTTAGAGTCAAACTTACTTACTGAATCGGTTTGTCATGATGACACGCTCAGGTTCTACATCCTCGTCCTCCATCTCCAAAGAATCAGCATTGGGCGGAGGCGGATCGGCACGGGTAACTATAGACTTGCGCATCTGCGGAGCAATAATTGCATCGAAGATATCCTTGGCTTCCTCAAAAGCCAAGATATGACGTCGCGTAGCACGGCATGCTTGAATACATGAACTTGATAACATACATACAATTGGAAGGGTAGCAAAATTAAGAACTTGTTCCATGAGAACCATACTAAATACAAGAATTGAACGAAGAAAGGAGAATTACCTAAAGCTGCTGTGCAGTCCACGACCACGTCTCCCTGCTCAGTTAGTGCCTCCACTACCATCTGCATAAACTCCCTTGAGCGCTCACGGGGCCCTCTCCATGGGATGTCTCCATTCATTGCGACGGCCGCTCTTGGGAGGAAATTCTGAAGAATATCGTCATGACCGACGTTGACACCCAACTCCTTGTGAATTGGAACTTCGTGGAACGGAAACTCTTTGACAGTCATTGGGCCGCTTAGCTTAACCACAAGTGAAATGGAAAACTTCATCGTCTGCAAGAAGGATCAAGTTAGGATATTGAGCATACGAAATGAAAACATTTGTAAAGAATAATAGGCTTAGGATTAAATTACCGTGGTTGATGGGTCGGACGCTGATGTGACATGCAAGTGGTTCATCCCTAACCAAGTGACAAGAACTCTGAAGCCGTATGTGCGGCAACATCCAAGGAGGTGGCTGCGGTGACGAAGAGATGAATATGGATAAATCACCATGAGGGCGCCATTGTCGTGGAGGTACTCCTTCCCGAAGTCAAAGATGGGCAACAAAAAATCCTTCTGGAACTCATTCCAAACTGGAATAGGAGCAGGTGGAGCTGATATTGTTGGGACATGGAGGCCTTCCGGAAGATCCACAATGATTAGGTCCACTGCCTGCTGCATGCACGGTTTACCATTGAAGTATCTTTCATTATCTCCAGAGTGCTGAAAAGAACAAAATACATGAAGTCAATTAACTTGAAAAAGTGGACAACAATCCTAAGCCGGGAGATATAAGGTAGTTGAAAGTCACAATAAGTTAAACATTTAACTTAAGTATTTACAAAGCACAATATAATTCCTATGAAATAGTGTAAAAGTCTTGAATGTAGGTAAAAGGTGAGCAATTTTACCATGTCAAGAAAGGCTAGGACGGCATCAAAGGCCTCGTCGTTGTTTGCCAATGTAGCCAAAGACAAGTTCAGGATGCACTCATCAACGTCTGGAACTGGAGGAAGGTTTTTGGTCGATGGTGTCAAGCCGTGCACAAGACGCTCTTGAATAAGTGAGAACCCAGACAATCCCTCTGGAATGTCTGACGCACTATAAGATGGTTCATGCACTGACGTCTCTGTCTTCCTTTTCCTCCCACCTTTCTTAGTCTTATCTTGCTCCTTCTCAAACCTTTCTTGCTCCTTTTCGGCTTGAGCAGCAAGTCTCTTCTTTTGGATCTCCTCTGATTTCTTCTTGGCCTCGTCCAATTTCTCGAGTTTCTTCTTGTCTGATATCTCCCGTCTCTTAATGGCCTTGGCTTTGGCATCCTCGTCCAATCCGGCGAACTCATCCAAATCTGGATTGACAATCGCGGAATTCTTCAATGATTCAAAGAAAGCCTCCTCCTCAGGTGGGAAGGTGCCAAAATTGCACTCCAAATACCAGGGGCACGCAGATAGATGTGCACTGGTCCACTTGGCCTGCTGCGTTGCAGTGAACATGCAGTCGGAATTAAACCGGTCCACCCACGTGGTAAGAAACGGCGGTAAATCATCCTTCGAAATAGCCTTCTTGGCGTATAGTTCAAATTTGAAGTACCTGGACAAAGAAGGGAATTGTTAGAATAGAAACATTGATACAGTGGCCTCGATCGATTTATTCCTATTAACAAAGTTGTCGACGCTAACACTGATAAGTTTCATGTTTGACTGAAACCTGCATAATTCAACGATACATGAAGGCAAATCAATTTAATCATGCAGGTAGTACCTATAAATGATGCGCTTCACTGCGAGTAGTCCTACTGCGCGCTCCTTAAACGTCTCCGACTTCTTGTATGCATCAGCGCCCTTGAACATCCCTGTATAAGCGTGGTCCCACAACTTTATTCTCCACCCCTCCACATACTCCAACAATGTTTGTGGCTTGCTAGAAACAGTGTAGTCAATCGTAATATTATCAGCTCGTATGATTTCGTCGAACATTTCAATAGCTTCTTCTTCAATCTGAACGTGTAAAGACAGAAACACAATCAATTAGATAGAACAAAATAATGGAGATCTCAAAGTATAGGTAATGAACATGAAGATTGTAGACACAATCTTCAATCAAAATATGGAGTATACACATACCCCTGCATACCAACATGCCTTCACAAGGAACTGCATTAATCGGTCCTCGTTTACAGGACGTGACGGAAATCTCCTTGATTCTCAAGTTTGAGAAGAAGAATTCATCCACTTCAGCCACCTCGCCTTGAATGGTGCAGCAACATTAGCAGTTGCAATCATTTGTAATTTCTCGAGCGTCAACTCTGGAGTCGAATACATACTCCAGTGGTGCTCAATCTGCAACCCAATTATAAAGTGAGAGCATGAAAGGATTTATCAATCCACCATTTGCAAATAATAGGCAGAAATCGGTGAGCCAAATTCACCTCGGCTAACCACTAAGGTCCAAGGGCAGGATTCGCAACCGCAATTATCTTGGAAAGCTTCTTGTAGGACTTCTCCGTCGCGTCCTTGATAGATAATCTCATTGCTGTGGCAACACCTTCTTTTGTAACCTCAGTTGCTTCAATATCCTCATGATACTTTCGGACAGCAACATCCGCGGCTGCTGCAATGTCTTGCTGATACACCAAATTTCCATAACCAAAGAGATAGATGTGAGATTTCGGTAAACGGGTGGCGTCGAACATACAGTCCTTCATATGAAATGATACTAAGTTTGAATGTAGCACAAGATATGATTGTAATCGATGTATAACTCATACCTTGAAAATGAAGGATGTAAAAATCTGAAGGGGCATACTATACCAAGTCTTGCTTGGGTGAGCGCTACACGTGCTTGCTTCTTCCGGAGTTAGCAACTCATGGAACTTCTCCAACCCCATGAGACCGTACTTCTGGACGCGGTATAAAGTATGCACCAGGTTTGTCTTGATGTGTGATTTCTTGGTCTGCCTAATCATGAAGAACAATGTGATGTCATGACGATTAATGCACAATATATAAGAGAATATAAAGAGAGATCTCAAAAGAACAGAATAAGGATATGGAAGGCATTAACTTACTTATTAATGTCATGCATAGCCTGCATAGCGACTCCAATTCGATTCTTGGTATTGAGTATGATGGTGTCTACACTGACATGCCATTCCCGTTCTGTGTTGTGCAGTCTCTGGATGTGCCTCATCCAAGATATTTGTTTGTGATTACCATCACAGACGAAGAATTTACAATCAACAAGGTGCTCTAGTGCTGGAATTGACTTCAAGTGAAAGTTGAATCCGTCGTTGACAGAATTCCACAAGGGACCCCAATCATTCTTCTCAGCATCTGAGAACACCAATGATTGACCTTGCTCATCCGTAGTCGAGACGTAGAAGACACGGGCACCTTCATCATATCCGCCACTAAATTGATTCTCCAGTAATGTTAAGTCGCAATCTAAGGTTGGCCGAACCATTGGCATTGGAATCATTCTGCAAAGCGGAATCTTCAAGCGGGACTGATCTGAGAATGTCAGTTTCATGCTCGAAATCAGGGACACTGTGTCCATCATATGAGACTTTCTTATGTCGTCTTCCAAATAGTGTGCCTTTAGTCCCGGAATGTCGTGTACGTCATCATCTCCAGCTTCCGTGGCCTCGGTACCAACCAAAGCTTCCGATGCCATGGTGTCCTATGTGATCATCAAGGTTCAATACATGGAATTAGGATAACTGAAATCAGCATGGCTACCACAAATTTTAAACGCATCAATATTAGGATCAATGTCTGAAAAGCATATAGTCAAGATGCAACCGAGGTCATCAAAGTCCGCAAACACATGTCTCAGAGAGAGTTCTATACTCCCCACAACAGAGTATCGGGATATCTCCATCAGAATCAATCCCTGATGTGACCTCTGGAAACTCAATGTCACAAGTGCAATACTCTAGGATCTCTACATCATTGGACCCTAAGGATGTGCAACATGATCGTGGCGGTGGCATACGACCCTCCCTCCACATCTCATCTATCCCGCGGTCTATAAGTCGTATTATATTATCTAGAGATTGCGGTAGCGGATTTACAGGAGTGTCAGCGACTATGTCTTCAGGATCATCTTCAGGAAGGTCTTGCACAAGAATAGGAACTGCAGGGACATCCATCATAACATCCCCTGGAGCCTGCGCTCAATGCAACACACTATAGTTAGATATGAAACACTAAAAATATAAATCTATATACAACTTCAGGCATTTGCCGCTCCAAACGTGACAATGAACATTCTCGGTTGTTGAATAAATAACAACATAATATCCCCATCAAGATGATGATTACAAAACTCATTCGAATGACGTGGTCACCTCCCCCTCGGAAGCCCGCTCTGGTGCCACCCGACTAATTCAAAATCCAGACGAATATTGCTTTGAAAACTGAATCCGAACCAATCATACGAATCAGCTTCACTGCCCCCCTCCGAGATCCTCCTCTCGGGGCCGAGAGGGGGTTGGGCTCAGCCATCTGCTGCAATGCAGCGTACTTACCTTCCACGGTGGCAGCTTCGGCGCCACCCGAGAACCAAAACACAAAACTGAATTTTTTCAAAGAAAAAGGCGTTCAGTCCTCCCAGCTTCACTGCCCCCCTCCGAGATCCTCCTCTCGGGGCCGAGAGGGGGTTGGGCTCAGCCATCTGCTGCAATGCAGTGTACTTACCTTCCGCGGTGGCAGCTTCGGCACCACCCGAGAACCAAAACACAAAACTGAATTTTTTCAAAGAAAAAGGCGTTTAGTCCTCCCAGCTCCACTGCCCCCCCTCCGAGATCCTCGTCTCGGGGCCGAGAGGGGGTTGGGCCCATCCATCTGCTGCTATGCAGCGTACTTACCTTCCGCGGTGGCAGCTTCGGCGCCATCCGAGCAACAAAACACAAAACTGAAATTTTTCAAAAAAAAGGGCGTTCAGTCCTACGAGCTCCACTGCCCCCCCTCCGAGATCCTCCTCTCGGGGCCGAGAGGGGGTTGGGCTCAGCCATCTGCTGCAATGCAGCGTACTTACCTTCCGCGGTGGTAGCTTCGGCGCCACCCGAGAACCAAAACACAAAACTGAAAATTTTCAAAGAAAAAGGCGTTCAATCCTCCCAGCTCCACTGCCCCTCCTCCGAGATCCTCCTCTCGGGGCCGAGAGGGGGTTGGGCCCTGCCATCTGCTGCAATGCAGCGTACTTACCTTTCGCGGTGGCAGCTTCGGCGCCACCCGAGAACCAAAACACAAAACTGAAAATTTTCAAAGAAAAAGGCGTTCAGTCCTCCCAGCTGCACTGCCCCTCCTCCGAGATCCTCGTCTCGGGGCCGAGAGGGGGTTGGGCCCTGCCATCTGCTGCAATGCAGCGTACTTACCTTCCGCGGTGGCAGCTTCGGCGCCACCCGAGAACCAAAACACAAAACTGAAATTTTTCAAAGAAAAAGGCGTTTAGTCCTCCCAGCTCCACTGCCCCTCCTCCGAGATCCTCGTCTCGGGGCCGAGAGGGGGTTGGGCCCTGCCATCTGCTGCAATGCAGCGTACTTACCTTCCGCGGTGGCAGCTTCGGCGCCACCCGAGAACCAAAACACAAAACTGAAATTTTTCAAAGAAAAAGGCGTTTAGTCCTCCCAGCTCCACTGCCCCTCCTCCGAGATCCTCGTCTCGGGGCCGAGAGGGGGTTGGGCCCTGCCATCTGCTGCAATGCAGCGTACTTACCTTCCACGGTGGCAGCTTCGGCGCCACCCGAGAACCAAAACACAAAACTGAAATTTTTGAAAGAAAAAGGCGTTCAGTCCTCCCAACTCCACTGCCCCCCCTCCGAGATCCTCGTCTCGGGGCCGAGAGGGGGTTGGGCCCTGCCATCTGCTGTAATGCAACGTACTTACCTTCCACGGTGGCAGCTTCGGCGCCATCCGAGCAACAAAACACAAAACTGAAATTTTTGAAAGAAAAAGGCGTTCAGTCCTCCCAACTCCACTGCCCCCCCTCCGAGATCCTCGTCTCGGGGCCAAGAGGGGGTTGGGCCCTGCCATCTGCTGCAATGCAGCGTACTTACCTTCCGCGGTGGCAGCTTCGGCGCCATCCGAGCAACAAAACACAAAACTGAATTTTTTTAAGAAAAGGCACCCAGTCATCTCAGCGTCACCGCCCCAACCAGATAACAAACTATGATTTTGAACAATAGCAGAGGAGTGAGAAATACATCAGGTGTTGGATCGGCTGGCTGGATAGCTTGACCTTGTGCTTTTTCACCTGCCTCCAATCGAACTCGAGATTGCAGCTCCGGAGCCATAGCTTCTCAGAAACAACGTACCAGATGATCAGACGTCGAGACTGTGAGCCTTGTGCAACGTAGTATTCATTGAAGAGTGGAAGAAGATGACTGAAGTGCTTAGCGGCTATGTTTGGCAAGGAATCATGTGACAGCCACCCGTAACCTAATCCTTAATTTCTGAGGTTAGCAGTTATCTCGTAAGACTTTTTTTAATGATAAATATAAAAATGGGTTCCTCAAGTATAAACGGTCTCTCTAGAAGTCTAACTAGGTATCACACGCTCTAGTGCCGACCTAGTTTGTGTCTAACACATGCAATATTGATTTATGAGCTTGCTTAATATTCCGTATTGTATAAATCCGTTTCTTCTTTCTTGAAATTGTCATTGGAATTCATTAGAGGAAATTATCATATAATTAATGTGAGATTAAATTGTTCAACAATATAATTCGGAAGCAGATTCAGGGTGCTTACGTATCTATATGCACTAAAATATGAAAAACCTAGATAAATTGTAATGAGGTTTATGAATTATGTTGTCTGATGTAAGCACGGTGAATAATTACCCGCCAATGTTCGGTTAAATAATGACACTTAATGCTTTCCTCCGACACTGAAATTATGTAGTTTGTCATAATGATGTGTCCAATTAATAAGCGGTAATTGTTATTTGAGCACTTACAGATTCCAATCACGATATTTCATTTTCTCACTATTTGCGATTATGAAATATAGATTTCGGAATTTACATTCATAGTCGACTCTCACATGTCATGGACATGAGTAGCATGCAATTATATATCTCACTAGAGTGATGAATGAGGTTCATATTTAGAATATTCAGTTATTGTTGAGCTGGCATAATGAAACCATACATCTGCTTCACCAATAAATATTAGTGATTAAATAATTGTATTTGACATTAATCAATATTAACGTTAATTTATAAATGTATACATATATCGTACTACTCTACATTGATACCTAACATGCCAATATATCATTTGCATTCAATTTCTTCACTATCGAGATATCTACAGTCATGATGTAGTATAGCAGTCATTTTCCTAAAGCTCTGACAATTGGTTTAGGATAATAATGCGTGCTAATTATATCATTGTCAGTGCTAATATCGTGATCATGAATAGTGTCTAAAATAAAATACGTGGCTCCCACCTTTTGCTTACTCTCAATATCACAACTTTGCGTCACTCCTGGGTCTTTCAATTTCGTTTGGGGCCTCGACTAGTTTTTTTTTTTTTTTTCGTGATGTGGCACATCACATTTCTTAGCTACATACCGCACTATAACCTTCTCTTCGTTTAGTAGGAAATGTAGTTTCTTCATTTGACTTGGAATTCATATCATCCATGGTCGCTGCTTTTGTTAAAATGGTATTGCAATTGTTTTCATTACATCCTTAGTAACTCATTTGCTGAGGACTTCGTGCCTCGCGCCATTCTTGGATATTAGAGCTCAGTCGAAATGTCGGAATTTTCGGACATGGTTCTCGTGAGAGCGACCGGTGATACTGTTCCTATTTTATTTCTTGTTGGTGTAGATGGCGTTGCAGTTATATCCTCAATTAGATTAAGTACTCGATTTCATTTTCAGTTGAACTCTTTGCATGTCGATGAAGAGATATACAATAAAGACTCCGGTATTCTAATCCACACAATTGGTAAACTACCTGTTGTGGATGGCGAGGATAGATCATGGCATTTGAAGGCTGGAATGTACAAGGCATATGGTATTGCTGGTTTTGAATGACCGGAGTCGGTTGATTTAGTTTGTGGACGGCGTGCTTCTTCTTGGACTAATCAAACCCCCCCTCTGAAGAATGTCAAGGTGGAGTGTAATGCATTGACAATCACTCTTCTTAGTGACGATTCTGACACAAACTCCCCGAATCAGACGATTGACCGTTCCATCCCTTCAAGTTCCAGTGCGCCTCGGATGTCTACCACACCACGTGACATTGATACTGACATATCTGGATCAGTCTCAGGATCTGTAACATCAGTTATTGAGTGTTTGAAAGCTCTTTGTGGTCGAAAGGGTTGTAGAAATGCTTTGTCTAAAATTAATTACGACAAGATTGTGATAGAGAGAGTGTCAGTTCTTCCTCCTATTTTCAATGGTGATGTCATTTTTGAATTACCAAAACTAGAATCTGGAGGTACTCCTTCAAATGCGAGATAGATGGTTGGGATGGACAAGCGGTATGATGGGCATGTGTGGTCGAAAACTGTAACGACCAATATTACAAATTCTCATGGTCTATCGTTTCGAACCTCAGTTTGTGTTGGGCATCTGAGATGCATGAACAATAATTGCGAGTACCTTAGCTGTGTATATAGAACAAATTCATTGAACGAATTGGAATGGGATGGGCTGACCTCGTGCCCACTAGATGTTGGTGCAGAGCATCCCCTAGGCTCAACAATTGTTTGCAGAATATGCAGGCTACCGCCGAGTTGTATTTCTCGTTGTGGGGCCAGGGTGTAT
This sequence comes from Rhytidiadelphus loreus, assembly GCA_947034895.1. Classification (NCBI taxonomy): domain Eukaryota; kingdom Viridiplantae; phylum Streptophyta; class Bryopsida; order Hypnales; family Hylocomiaceae; genus Rhytidiadelphus; species Rhytidiadelphus loreus. Next base: position 50,056,482 of record OX344765.1, read on the forward strand.
TACGTCATCGGAAATCCAAATGTCACTCGCGCATTCATTCATCTTGGCAATCACCAGCATCCTGTCAAAGATGGTGACCTCCGTGACATGAAGGAGCGAACTCGTCATCTCATTGGAGAGCAAATGGAGAGAACACCATCTGGAAAAAACTCAGCAATCATTTTGGAGGCCACGAAAGACCTTTTGGGAGAACTCCTCCTTCGTCCGGATGGTGAAGTGTCGAAGAGCATGGACTTTGTTGAGCTTGTACCGGTATTGGACAAATGCAAGTACTTTAGTTCTCCTAGCATTAGAAACGAGGTAAGCTCGTTCAAGCACTTCAGAAGGTTTGGTGTGATGGATAGCATAACAAAGTTGAGGGGAGCAAGTACTTGGGCATTCATTCAAGAAAGTAAATTTCCAGGACAAGGGTCAGAGTTTGACAAAGTCTTTGTATTCAAGATGTCAGAGGTCGGTCTAGGAAGTGGTGTAGACTTGGTGAAGCATATGCAATCCGGCGGTGACCTGCAAAATGCGTGGATCATGTTCGATCATGTCAAGCGGGTCACAGGATGGACCACTATGGCATGCCACGTTTATGATAGTTTGTATTGTCGCGTGATGACCATTGCCATGTGCGATATGCAATCTGAAGATTGTGCTGCCCAAATCTTGTTTTGGAGGAATTTGAACAACGTCGTTGAGCGGCATGGTATGCGAAAGATTCAATTCAAGGGATTTATGGCTGATAGTGCTCAAGCAAATTGGAATGCGGTGAGGACGGTCTACGGTTCTGGTGACATTGGTATACCCATGGAGAATAGAGAACGGACCTGCCTTTTTCATTGGACGCAATCCATGGAAAAGCATACTAAATCTGATATTCGTGGTGACTTACAAGATCAACACAGACTACTATGCAAACAGTACAAGAATGCACTTTCATCAACACAATCAGAGGAACGCTACCTTGCGATTAAGGCTTGGTGGCTATCATCAATGGCCACAACAGAAGAAGGACTACATAGTTTGGAGTTATGGCTCTCCTTCTGGCATTTTCGTTATCGGCAATGGGGCGGATTTATGCAACTGGTAAGTTATTCTTTCTTACATGTATGCATTTTGATGTCTCGTGACAATGTGATGTTCATAGTTTGCTGTTTTACATTGTACTGCCTACTTCGACAATTGGGAAATGTTCTGTCCATTATTCAACTGGATAAGGCATGAACGAACATGTCACTCTAACTATCACAACAATCATCTCAATGTTGTGGTGCACCATGTCAACCTTATGTGGATTCCAATTTAGTAATTTCTTGTCGCTAATGCAATTTGAGTGTTACAAAAGTGTATGTATTTATCCCTTGAGAGACCCCTCTTGGAAGTCTTTCACTCCTGTACACAACGGCATAATTTTCCAAAATTCACTGTTACTTCATTTGTTGTCCAATTCCCTTCTGTTGCTTTTATGCATCATATCCCCTATGTATCATCGATGTCGTAAGATGAGTCAGTTATGCATGCATTGAAATGGTTGCTATGTAGTCCATTTTCACTGATTCCACAAGTGATTGATATATTCAGGATTTAACAGACTCTGAGAAGGCAGAAATGCCTTCATGCAACCTAGCGGAGACTGTGCACAACAAGTGGCTTCAAGAATCAGGAAATCGTAGAAGCGACTTATACATCGCTACAGTTGATGATTTCGTTAGGGCCTTCATGCAGATGGTAAGGTTTTACCAATACCTCAAAGGCAATGGAGTTGGCAAGGGCCCCGGCAAAGAAGAATTGCGGCTCCGAGTAGCGCAACGTTCAGCTGAACGTAGTGGAAATCCGAAGGTGCTCACAGATGCTCTTTCAAGCCTTCCGGATGTCTCAAAATTCTTCAATAGGGAGCCTCATCTTGAGGGTGAAGAAGTATTTGGATCACATAAGAGAAAGGCAGACCATCCTTTGGGTTGCGAATATGATTCACATAGACCTGATACAGTTAATTATTCACATCCCCGTGTCCAGACAAGATCCTTCAGAGCTTCTACCAGCGCTCCAACTCTGCACCCGATCTTTGAAGACATAGTTCCAAATGTTGAAGTAGAAATCCCATCAGATATGGATACTACAGAGGAATTTTGTAATCGTACTGGTCTCCTTTCATTCCATGTGTCTGCTATTCATGAGAGCGACTGTGACAACATGGGCTGGCACATTGCAAGACTACCGAAAACATCTGCAAAGGCTTGCTTTGCTCTTCAAGCCCTTACAAAGAAGAAATGCACAGCTCGTATTGTCCAAAACAGCGTACCTACAGCCGCACCAACATATACTGGTATGATGGAAAATTACAAGAAGAACAGGAATGACCGAATGGCTTTCTTTTTCTGCAACGACGACATCGAATGTTGTGTGAAAGGTATGAAGCGGAAGTGGGTGTTGTCCAAACCCGCAATTCCTGAAATTTGGCCTGTGAAAAGGGGCACCGCATGATCGCAAGAAGAGGTGTTAGCCTTTGAAGCTGTTGGATTCCGGCTTCCTCAACGTCAAGTTATTTCACCTCGAAGATTGTTTGGTGGCGAAACTAGTATTCAGTTGGTATCTGCTTATCCTATTCCGGTGACACCCGACGACCACCCAAAATTACGATCGGGGAAGGTTATTCGTCGAAATCCAAAGGCACCAACTGTGAAACATGCAAACAATTTGGCTTCGGCTATGAACCTGGATGCTCGGATTAAGAGGGTGACCATGGTTCCTCATCCTGGTTTTGGTTGCATAGTGTGTTTGGTTTCAGGAGCGGAGCCGCGAGCAGAGCAATACATGCTTACGATTTCCTCGTTCCCGGAGTGCACATGTCTCTACTTTAAAGGCATGCAGACAAAGTCTTTAGGAAAGCACGGTCAATGGGCAAATTGCAAACATCTTTACTTCATTTTCAATGTTATCTGCAACTTGCAATCTACAGTACATGGCTTTATTCATGCTCCAAGTTTCAGTTTCAATGACGTGAAGCAAGTCCTTCTTAGTGGGATCCTGGACCATGTAGACCCTATGTAGGAGTTAATGAGTACTTCATGTGCTTCCTGTGCTTCTACTTTTTATTATTTAAAAAGTAGTGAGACTAAAAGGGCCACTACTTTCCTAACCGCTAAACCACCAAGTGCACAAGTTACTGCCTGTTTGGACTACTTGTATTCTGTATTTTGCTTTTACTTCAAACTATATCAAATCCTTTGTATTATCCTTTGCATTCCAAGATTTTTCTTATACTCGTTTTCTACAACACCCTAATTAATGCACTGCAAAATATTTTGGTCTAGAGGTCAAGTGCTCTACTCTCAGAGTCATTATAATTATTCCAAAGAATAGCACGATGAAACAATCAGATATATGATTATATTCTGACCCTAAACCGCAAATAATAATCAATGAGCAATGTCTACTTGTCCTACACGATCATAGGGCACTGTACATCCGTGGTCATAGGTCCTCTTCTGGTAGATACCTTTGTTTATACATGTAATGGACTCTTCTTCATTATGGGACATTCATTGGATGTTTGCCCTAACCCAACTATCATCCTCTTTTACTCTTGTAATTAATTCATCTTCACAGGTGAGTTTTATCTTTCTTTCATAAATTTCTTTTAGAAAACACTCGAAGTAGTACAGTCCATTTTCATCATTTACTTCATCCATTCATTCCATTTAGGCAGTGTATAATATATGCATCCACTTTATCCATCCACCACCATCTCGTATCATTCACTTCTACCATCCATTGTCATGGATAGTAAAACCACTTTTTAAGCACTTCTTCATCCACTTTCCTCAATTATCATTCTTTCGAGTCATCCAATTTCATGGATTTTTCATCCACTTTTTAGTCAACTTTTTCATCCACTTTTTCATCCATTTTTTCATCTACATTCATCAAATTTTTCATCAACATTCATCGGAATTTCATCCTAATTTTCCTCCAAATTTCGAACAATTTTTTATTTTCCATCAAAATCTCCGCTCCCCGCTGTCTAGTTCTCGCTCCTTGCTCCCCGCTCCCCGCTCACTGCTCACGCGCTAGCGCTGCTCGTTCAGAATAGTCATAGTCATCCATTATTGCAGACTTTGCAGCCATCTGTTCTTCTATCGATTTGGCCCGGATGAGTGTGCTCAGAGCTGCAAAGAGTCACGGCTTCATAGCTTGATAGTCACCCTTGTAATGATCAATCTCGGTTGGTTTTTGCATGTTTGGGTGATAGCCACAGACTAACGCAATAGTAGACTTTGTCATTGGGTGATCCACTTGCTGCCCATACATGGCAAGGAGGAAGCCCAAAAGCCCAAACAACTCCAAGTTCTCAACCCTCTGCTTATTAAGTAGTGGTTTAGATAGTGGCTTGATGGATCTTGTATAGCCTCCATCAGCAATTTCAAAAATTGATTCAAATACCTGCATGCAACAACTTAGCAATGTATTATAAGTATACACCACCAGGTGCTCATGCTGGGACAAAAGTTCCCTAGGGCTTGCCATAGTTAGGAAGGTACCCAATTAGTCTAACCTATGCGACAACTTTAAGGTCAAATATAACTTACCCTGGTGTCGTTCCAGAACTGACTCTAGCATTGCCCAAGGAATCGACGTATTGGACCACCACAGTTTTGTGTGTCAAGCTTTGCAAACGATTTATCGTCTATGTCGAATGCATAAGTGACCTTCATTGTGGGGAAAGGCATTTTAGTTGTCTTCAAATGCATAAACATTGACTGCAACTCTTGCAGTTCTAACCCGAGTGTCACCTGCATTGCCAAGTACTTGTGCTCTTTAACACAAAGAAATTGAATATATAAAATACTATTATTTCTAAAAAAAGTAGGACTATTGTGTGAACAACAAACACATTGTGAACTTTGCTTACCCATATGCAGTAGGAGTCATATTGGAAGAGGGCATTTCGATACTCAGCAAGGACACGCGTTCGAAAGTAGCAAATTTGGTATGCTCGCCAAACCTCCTCTTTGCGCCAATAACTCTTCACCAAGGTTGCCTCTAGAGCTATGTTTGTTGTGTGGGCATCCTCCACATGCCATTTCTCTAGGCAGTCATGCATTCCCTGAAGAGTCTCAAGGTTGAAGGTCTCTTCCAGGACCGTTCCAATTACCTGATTATGTATTTTAGCTGCTATGGTTCCATTGACTTCAACCATACACACTAATTCAATCATATCCCACTTCTCTCAATTTGGGTGTGCTTGTTTTAAGAATAACGACTCTACTTGCGACATAGTCCACATTTGCATATCGGGTTGGAATAATACCACTACCAGTTTGTTGGTCAGGGTACTTTCTGGCAAACCTCTATGTAGTTTTCGCTGCCTAAGAAGTGTTTCCTAGACTGAAGCCTTGTCTGGGTCAGAGATGTTTTGTCTTATTGACTCAAGCATGCTCCAAAAGCGGCTTGGACGGTTCCATCGTAGAGTGCCATAGTTCTATGTATCCCATATGCCTTCATCTACCAAGTCTACATCTCCTATTTCACGGAGCATATCATGTGCAAGGCTCACCCGGATTCATTCCTCATCAAGCCGCATTATGTTTCGATCTTCCTCATCTCGAAGGCTCTGAACCCTTCTAAGACTGTCAATGCTAGTTAGATCAACAAAGGTGTTGTTGTTGTCATTGTCAATTGCTTGAGAAGGTAGTTTGGACGTTTCCCTACTACTATTGCGTGTGCGACTTGTAATACTAGTACTTGACATTCCTACCCTTGAAGGTCTTTCATGTCCAGATAGCCATGGTGGATCTTCAAAATCATCATTGTCATTGTCGCTTTCAATGTTACAAAGAGGTGAGCGAGGTTGTTGAAACACTGTATCAACAATAGGGGAGAACAGATTGTAAGTATACTGTGAATGACCATTTTAGTTAAATTGAAAAACTACTTAAATACATGGTATAACCCCATAATTGGGTCTTGAATGAGGACATATAATATATGAGTAGATTTGCAAAACTTGAGTAGATATATAAAATACTCATTGAATATAAGGTTTGATATGGAGAAATCCAGTAAACTGTGGAAACACTAACTTGGGACATCTTGAAAGTTGTTGTGGTCATTGTATAGCGCATGTGTTCCTAAGCTACTACCGATGGAAGTTGTACATAATCGGCGTTGTACAGCAAGGGTTGATTCAAGTTGGACATCTGGTGTTCCGAGACTCTCTATGCTTGTAGGTGTGGGTGGCCGCATATACACATTGAATCATAGTTACTAGATCCCAATTGCCAAAAAGAACACAATTAAAGAAAGCAAAGATTGTGCTCAATGTGCAAGTAATGAAATTCAAAACAAAAACTAAAAAGAATCCACACATTCAAAAATCATATTCCAGAATATTTCATCCCTACCAAAATCCCAACAATTGTGAAGTATGGAAACAAAAAGCATAGAAGCAACAAATCCCAAATTTCAATTACAGCAAATCTAAACCAACACTCAACATAGTTGTTCTCAATTTTTAATACTTGCTCTATACTCGTTCCATACTCATTCCATTCCATTCTCGTTCCATACCGGTTCCATACTCATTCAATGATTGTTCTATACATGAAAGCACAAAAAAATTGCATTCCATCAACCTAAATTTGAACATCAACCCTTTACAAGCTAAAGAAAAAGCAAAATAATATGATTACCAAATCAATAACACAACACAATAACAGAACACAACCACTTCAACACCACACAAAGAAAATGCAACATTACAAGACAACACCATGTCCAAATTCTAAAGAGCTTCAACCATTATCTGAGTTCATAATCTGAATTGAACCTAAACCAGCAAAATCAGCAAAACCTAAATCTAAACCTTAGGCCCTAGCTGATGACGTGAACCAATAAAGAACAAACACAAAACTTGAACCTACAATTTAGATTGCGGTTTACAACTTAACCCTAGCTAATGACACGAACCAACCCTAAACTAGCAATTCAGATCATCATTTAGGATTGCAAAACCAGCAACCAACCCTGGTTGATGATGCAGAACCAGTAAACAACCAAAACTAAACGTAAACCAACAAAACCTAAATGACGAGAACCAGTATACAACAAATATAGAACTCATATGCACAAATCTACACCCGCTTCCGTACTCACACTTCCCTTCCACCTGCACACGCTTCCACACTTACTTTAGCACTTACACTTCCTCCTGCTTCCACATTGCATCTCAATCTAGTACTTGTCAATGTGCAAGGGGGGAGAAACGGAGAGCAACAAATCGCTCAAAAAAAAAAAACGCGTAAGAATGAGCAACCCTAAACGGTATTCGCCATCTTTGCAGTAACCAGAATTCAATCAATGTTTTCCTAGTTTTGAAATTGCTTGCAACAAGACCACTAACTGACTAAATTCCCTTCCGCGAGAAAAAAATCGCAAAATCACTGACCTCGTGTCCCAGCCTCTCTTGAACTTTCAAAATAAAACTTGTTAGACAAGAATCCAATCTTGTAAGGTTGACTTGATGAGCTGGAGCAAGAACCCAATCTTGCAAGGTTGACTCGATGAGCTGGAAACTGCTTGCGAGCACCCATAAGCACTCCCTCCAACAACATTTCCTTCTAAAGCACTCCCTACGGCAGTAATTCCCTCCAAACAATCACTTTGCCAGCAGTTCCCTCCAAAGCACTCCCTCCAGTAGTAGTTCCCCTCCAAGCACTCCCTTTGGAAGTAGTTCCCCTGGGCAGCACTCCCCCCAAGCACTCCCCTTAGCAGCATTAAAACCCTAAATTAAAAGCTTAAAAGTTCACACATTCCAGTTTCCCTTGGAATCACTTCCCCCAAGTACTTCCCTCGACAGCATTCAAACCCTAAATTAAAAGCTTAAGGATTCACGAATTCCAATTTTTCTTGGTAGCACTCCCCTCGACAGCATTCAAACCTTAAATTAAAAGCTTAAGGGTTCACAAATTCCAGTTCCCCTCGGCAGCATTCCCTCCAAGCACTCCCTTCGGCAAATTCAAACCCTGAAGTAAAAGCTTAAGGGTTCACAAATTCCAGACTCACCAGCTCGTCCGATCCTCGTGGTGTCCATGTTTGAACAAAGCGCAGCCTCACCAGCTCGTCCAATTCTCGTACTATCTGTGTTTGAACAAAGCGCAGCCTCAACAGCTCGTCTGATCCTCATGTTGTTCGCCTAAACTGACTTCACACTCACATTCCTATTGTTTGTCACCTTGTCAGTGCAGTACTTTGTTTCGCAAATACGACTCACTCATCATCGCTCCAAAGCATTCACCCCAGAAGCAATACAACAACAAGAGAGAACAGCAAGAGAAAACAACAAGATTGAAGCAAAACACGAAGAAAAAAACCCCACAAGAAAATACGGAGAGCTTTCCTGACTGAAATCCTAAGGCGCGTTGCGATACCCCACACATCGATACCCACGCGCACTACAAGAAAATGGGTACATATGTGACTGGAGAAGTATGATTGCATGTCCGAAATGACTACACGATGACTGTGGCTCTGTAATTGCACCATTGCGAAGTGGTGCAGAGCATTGGAGTAGTCTTGTAGTTGGCAATGCGACTAGTGGATGAGGAGTCTCCCGAAGTTCAGGTTTCATCCAAAAGTTATCGTTCACAGGACTGTCAAACATCTGACGTGGACATAGTCGTCTCTACTAGGATGGACCCAGTAATACCAAAGTCACTTGTTGTGACTCTACTTCACTGCAGAGCCACTTGTAAATGACTCCAATGTCACTTCAGTGTGAGACGTCATTCGGAAATTCTTTCATCTTTTACCTTTTGGCGGAGTTTGTCTTTTTCTTTACGTTTTCAATAGTTCAAGTGTTCTTTATTTATTTCGGTATTTTTTTCCTAATTTTTTTTTCTGCTTTTTTTTTATTGTTGTTGTTTTGATTTTAAAAATCCCGATCTACTTGGCTTAGTTCACTTTCATGAGTGAAACCTTTTAAAATAAAAAATTAACTATTTCGTTAGGACCATTTAATTTTTGTAAGTGTCTTTCATATTTTTATATTGTCGCTTGCGAGTAGAATTTCCGGGTTTTTTTATATTCCCATTTTTTTCATTTTTTTATCTTGGAATTTCTAGTCTTTTTTTTAACTTCTAATTTTTTCTTTTGAACCTTATTTATATTGCAAATGTTTATCATTTCTGCATATTGTTGCTTGAAAAATTGTGGCCCACCTCATAAATTAATGTAATTTTTTTGTTATATTCCAAATGTTTCTAATTTTTTTTTATTGTTGCTTGGAATTTTCTATATTTTTTTTGGAGATAAACATTGCAACCTAATGGCGGACTCTTTTATAATTTATATTCTCTATTTTTTTTTAAATTGAAAATTTGTTTCCTCCAGACTATGGCATCATGTATTGCTGGTTCGTTGTCTTCATCTCATTAATTTCTTCCGGTTTGTCTTTAGTTAGTTTTCAAATCTTTTATCATCTTCCTAATTTTACAATGGTTTCCAAAAATGACAGAACAAGATACACTGTATTTTCATCTTTTGCCTTCTTCTTTTACATTTCTATATTTCCCATGGTGTGCTGTAGGATTTAGTTGTGTTCCTACCACTGGCTTTAAGGGAAATCCATGTACAACATTGTCTTCAAAATGTTCTTGGACACTAATATATGATTCATCTTTGCATTATTAGGAGACATAGCAACTACACTGAAAGGCGTGGAACGGTATTGTTGACAATAACAAAGTACCATTTTCAGAAAGCACTATAGAATGACTAAAATGCGACTACAGAATGATTGAAATGCAACTACAGTATGACTTGAAAATGACTAAGTTAGAATAACTTGGACTGACTTCAAAATGACTACGTACAAATATTTGACAGAATTCTACATACCTGGCTACTGCTTTGGCGACAAAAGCCCTACCATTCAACTTGGGAATTTCAATACAACTTGTGTAAAGGTCTTGGTATACTTTCCTTACACAAACTACAAACCCAATAAACAAGTACAGACAATGGACTTGTAGTGGAAGTTGGTTAATTAACCCTAATATGCTTCTTCTGCTAGTAAGTTCTCTTCTACAGACAACTCGATTGCTCCAACTATATTCACATTCCCGGTTGGAATTGGCAATCTGCTAGGAGCAGTCAAACCTGCGGTCTCTACCGTCGTACTAATGAAGGCGTCTGTGGTATCCACTACTTCTCGCTTGGCTCTTGCTTCTTTGCGTAGAACAACCTTCCATCCAGGTTTTGATACTACATCTGAGAAGAAAACTTGCGTGGCTTGGCTTGGAAATATGAAAGGCTCTGCCATGGAAGGCATTTTGTGCCGAAAGTTCACTAGAAGAAATCCAGACTCGTCTCTGGTATACGTTGGGTTTCCTCTACTATCTTCATGCTTCATCCACTCACAACGCAAGAGAATGATCTGTGTATGAAGTGCTCTATAATCCAATTGTAGTATATCCTTTAAGACTCCTACATAGTTCAGTGACAAATCGGAGGCACTTTCCGACGGCATTTCAAACATGGATGCAACCCCTGAATTGTAGCTTTTCAATCGTGACGTGGTCTCGTCTTCCACCCGGAAGTGGTTACCAAACACTGCGATCCAGGTGTACCGGGTTGCACGCTGCGATGGCTTCCTACTCAATAGGAAGCGGTCCATGTCATCCACGTTATTCAAGTCCATTTCAGAATCACGCATAGTGCTTTGAATCCACTCTGCTAGTGTCAGGCTAGATGGATTTGCTTGACACTCAGTCTTCCACTTCCTGTGTGCACATCAATTACATTGTGAATCATCGTGGAAGAACAAATATGGGTAGAGGGTCCACAAAATCATGTACTTCAGAACCACACCTTCATGACAACAATATTTTTTCGCGACTACTTTGGTGATTCCCACGTGACTGTAGGTACTCAAATCTAAGTCGCGTTAAAGTAATATGTTGTATCTAGGATGTAGACATGACTACGCCTCATCTCCTACGTGACTACGAAGCGCTCAAAGAGAAATTCATTCAAAATAAATGCACGGGAAAGGTGATCACTTAGGCAATGTTGATATATTGTACAAGATTTTAGAAAAAGCGCAAGTAAAGTCACTTACTCATACAAATCCTGCATGATTGAGACATTAGTGAGCACATAGTGGTGGGCTATATCTCGAAGCTCTGAGCTCATCATGTATGTCTTCCCTGCGCCTTGCAACACCTCCTCTGCGTCACCATATTCTTCATCTTCATCCCATACACGTCTTTGCGTAGCTTCAAATTTGTGGAGGTGCTCTGTGATAAAGCCAATGCACTCGTCTTTCAAGTATCCTTCTGCCATACATGCTTCGGGTCTTGCCATGCTGTGAACGTGGTTCTTAAGGACCTTCATGTAACGCTCCACTGGATACATCCATCGTACACTTACTAGGCCACACAAGTCAAGTTCCTTTGCAAGGTGGTAGGGAGATGTGTCATGATGTCAAAAAAAGAAGGTGGGAATTCTATCTCCAATAGTGCCATGCTTTCTGCCACATCCGCCTCTAGTGACGGGAAGTCCGCTGGATTGTAAACTTTTGTACAAAGGCGTCGAAAGACTTTGCACATTCTCATGACAGCCATTCGGGGACTGGGCTGCATGAGTCCGCGAAGTGCTAATGGCAACGCTTGCTGCATTAGAACATGATAGTCGTGGGACTTTAGCCCCCCAAAGTTTTTCTTTCGAATGCATTTCCCCAAGTCAGAACAGTATCCGCTTGGCGTTTTCAGGGACTCCAAGCAGGTAGCAAACTTATCGAACTCATCTTCTAGTAAAACATATGAGGCTCGTGGCTTAAGCATCTTCCCCGGCTTGCGTGGGTTTGGAGTTAGCCACAAATGCCTTCTTACATTTCGCCTTTGTAAGTCCCTCCTAACCTTCACAGTGTCTTTCTTACCTGTGATGGTTTTTAGAAAATTCTTTGCAAGGTTCATTTCACAATGCATGACATCAAGTGTGTAGCGAATGAGTAGAGCCTGCAAAGCGATAGGTCACCATAACAACGAGGTCAGTTTCTACACGGAATCATTCATTTCACGACCAATTGTAGAAGGGACAGATACTAGAATATTTTATCTTCAGGACTTGATGAACCACAATGACTTCAATGACATTATGATTTCCAATTTATAGAAGACCCACTTTTATGTGACTCCCGAAAACAACTTCGATAGGACAAGCAGTCATGTTGGAGTAAGGATTTATTTTGTAGCAACTACAAAATAACTACAAAATGACTACTACACGACTTTGTAGTAGCATGACAGTTGTGTAGAAGTTATTTTAAAATGTCTAGGGGACAGAGTCTTTTCCTCACCTTCCAGTAAGGAAGTCGGTTTAAAATGCTCAAATGCTTTACGCCATGCACTTTCGATGGGTCCTCGCCTAAGCCGTCTCTATTCCCAGCCAATCTCCATGCTTCACAGTTTGCTGCATGTTGCATTTGGTCCTCGACGGTAACAACCCGAGGTTTTGGGCGCTCTTCAATGGCGCCATTGAAGTGGTCTTTCATGTCTGTTGACCTGTAAGGATGATTTTCGGGCAACCAACGTCGGGTACCTGTATATATTTGTTTTCCAAGCTCTATGGAGTGCTCAGCACCTAAGTCCACACCACACCATGGACACGCTGCGTAGCCTTGATGAGAGAATCCTCCCACCATGCCATAGCCTGGGAAGTCGTGAATGGTCCACAACAACATGGCACGCATTTGGAATGCCCTACAATCAAGATCCCGTCTGATGTCATAAGCGGGAACTCCATCCCATAACTCCAGCAACTCCTCTACAAGAGGCTCCAAGTACACGTCAAAGACATCAGATGTCACAGACTCTCGACCAGGAATTAACAAAGCCAACATGACAAAAAACTTTTTTGTACTCAACCATGGAGGCAGATTGTAATTGAGTAGGAGCACTGGCCATGTAGACCATGAAGAGCGGTTTTGCTTGAAAGGATTGACTCCATCCGCTGCAAGGGCAAAGTGAACATTTTGAGGATCATCTGCAAACATAGGATCCACATTTTCATGGAAGTGCTGCCAAGCCTTGGAGTTGCACGGGTGTCTCACAAGTCCATCTCCTCCATTTTGATCACTTCGATTCTCAGCATGCCAGACCATCAACTTCGAGATTGCAGGACTCCGATACATCCTCTGAAGGCGTGGAATAATTGGAAAGTGCCGGAGCACCTTTAGGGGTACAACTCACCGATTCTCATCTTGATATCTATGCCCACCACATTTAGGGCAACGTAGTGCATTCTCAAGTTGTCCACGGAAGAGGACACATCCTTTCTCACACGCATGGATCGTGTTGTAAGTCAAGCCTAATTTTGCGGTGAGGGTTTTTGCAGCATGGTGTGTTTTGGGCAAGGTATTTTCTTTTGGCAAAATATGGAGGTGTAAGAGGCTAAATAGCTCATTTGCACAATGATTGCTCACTCCATGAACAGTGCAAAGATTCATGAGCAACACCGTGGCTGCCAACTTGTTGGCCTGTGCTCCACTATACAATCAGGGTTGACGAATTTCAACGTCCGGGGCAAAATCACGTCCATTTTTCGGACGTCCGGACGTCCACATTTTCGGGACGCGCGGACGATGTGGACGGCATCCGTCGGCCGTTCGGACGACGCGGACGGGTGGTCGGCGCGGTCGGCGCGGTCGGCGGACGGATTGACGGGCGGACGAGCGGACGAGCGGACAACGGACGGAAGGCGCGAACGGCGGACATGTCCGCCCGGACGGCGGACGGAACGCGCGGACGGCGGACATGTCCGCGTGGTCGGCGGACGAAAGGCGCGGACGGCGGACATGTCCGCGTGGACGACGGACGAAAGGCGCGGACGGCGGACGGTGCGGACGGGCGGACATCCATAAAACTACAGTACATGAAGCCAAATTTGATGCATTATACTATTACATTTTTGTAGGTAATACTTGATCCAGAAAATGATGCACACAATGTAATTTCAGTCAATAGTGCTTGACTATTTAGAAACAAAAAAACCTTGATGATATTTTGAACATCATTAAGTTCAGGTGCATTACAATGATAGGTTCAAAAAATAAATTGCCATTATATGCTTCCATGTAACAATTCATTATGAACACTTGAATAATGAATTATACATCCCTTTCATCCCAAAGGCTGATAATCACTATCTCCTTTCACCTCTGCCCCGCTACTATGACCTCTAGTATCCCATCCTGAATCTTCATCTTCATCGTTGTCTGACTTTTCCATATCCTCTGATAAAGATTGTACAATTGCCCCTCCTTGTACTTGTGTCGTACGCGCAGTCTAGGCGTAGGTATCTTTAACACCACAAAAGCGTTAAGATGACACGAGTTATCGTCCCAGGGAATTCCAGATGTTGTCGCGATAGATAAGGGTCCGGAACTACGGATCTACCCGGAAATGACAATCCGTAGTAGGATCCAGCACAACACAAACCCAAGTTCCGGAAATACTGTCTTCCGGAATCAAATCCAGATCCTCCCTGATCCGGATTCCTACTCTCACTATCCGTCACACCGGTTTTTGGTACCTCTGTTTTACCCTCAGAGGGTCCTCACTTGCTCTTTCCGAGGGGTAGAGAACATCACCACTCAAGTAACACACATATCAACTCCTAAACAACAAACAACTATCCGTCCTCAAAGTTCTCAGTCCGGTAAGGAGGAAAGATGGTCCTTCTCACAACATTCCGGGTGGCCACCCGGAAGGTAGGTCACGCAGAGTTACACCCACACCCGCCCTTACTACAACGACACTCAGCTATTTTTCGGATCAAGCTTTCACCTACTCCTGAGGTTGGCAGACCTTCCGGTGGTTTGGAAATATTCCACTAGGCGGTTGCCGACTTCCGCACGGGACTCCTCCCGAGTTCCCGGACTAGCTCCCTGACCACTACCGGATCCCACCGGATCACCGTTCCAGCAATTTAAAGGCACCACGCACAGCTCCTCACTCGTAAACTAGACTCAACTGCAAAACAACCGCGGATAGTTGGAATCCGGAACTAAAGGACTTACTTCCTAGCTATCGACCGCTCTTGAGGTTGGCAGACCTTCCGATGGTTTGGGAATGTTCCACTTGGCGGCTGCTGACTTCCGCACGAAACTACTCATGAGTTCCGGATTAGCTCCCTGACCACTACTGGATCCCACCGGATCACCGTTCCAGCAATTTAAAGGCACCGCGCGCAGCTCCTCAAGTTCAATCTAAACTATTCTGCAAGACACCTTCAGCCGGATCCGGATAACAACCAATCCGGATTCCTACCTTGCACACTCTCCCGGATACACCCACACACAAGTAATCAAGACGCGATACGCAAGATAATGATTCCCAAGGTGTTTATTCTTGGGTGCTCAGATTGAATAACACAAAATGGAATGACAGGCCACAAGCCGGCCCGCCCTTAAAAACCAAAACAACATGACCAAAACGGTCCAAAGAAAAAGCGGCCAACGGCCAGCTGAAAATACGGACAACGGCCAAGTGACCGTTCCGGGAAAAATGGGAAGCTGTTAAATTCCTAGAAATCCGGAATTACTTAGCATTCTGGATCAGTGGGTCCCACATCTGGAAAACCCGCGATGAAGACAAAATACTAAAACTAACAATCCAACTACGCAACCTAGTCATTTACCCTTCCGCGCCTTCTTCATTGACGTTCCGCCCTTCGAAATCCGGGTCGGCGCCTTCGGCCGGATCTGCTTCGTCGGGGTGGACTTGGTTGCGGATCGGGTCCTTGGCGGACCCGGATCCGTCTCCGCATACTCTGACTCGGAAATCGAATTCGTTACTGCCTCCTCTTCCTCCGACTCAAGAACCTCCACTGGATCGCTGCTGTTCTTCCGCCGGGTAACCTTCTTCTTCTCCAGGTCAATGTACTCAATCGGGGTCGACGGTGGCGGCCGCGGAGGAGTCTCCTGCTGCATGTGGGTGAACTCCTCCGAATGGGTCCGGGCCGGATTCTGAATCCCAACCGGATCCTCCGTCATCGCCGTCACGTCTGCAGCGGGATCCTGGAGAGGTGGGAAGAGGTTCACTGAGGTAGTCCGGGGCGTTAGAACCGGATCCGGAATCCTCCTCCCATCCGTAATATCCTTCTGCCCCGAGGATCTTCCGGGTTGCTGGGCAGACGATCGTTCTCCCAAGTTCAACTGAGTTGTCTCCGGAAACTCACCTCCGGGTATCTCCGGAAACTCCTCCAATCCGTTGAGTGGATCGAAGTGGCCCACCAAGTGCTGCATTTCCTTCAATGCGACCTCAATCCGCGCCTCGAACTCTACCAATATCTTCACAACCTTGGTTCCGGAAATGTGGCCTTCCCGGGTCATCTGGTTGTTCCAGAGCGTGGATCTGGTGATGATATCTGCTGGCGGGTCGATCAGGTCTCTCAACTTCCGGACCAGCTCCGTTGCATCCGTCGCTCGTTTGTTGGCGGTGTGCATCTCCCTCTCCGCCCACGTTGCGCGGTTTTGAAGATGGTCGCGCTCCGCCTCTACTGCCCGGATCCGTCCCTCCAACAGGCGGATCATCTCCGGATCCGGTCTGCTCTTGATTGCCTCCACGATCTCCGTCTCGTCTGCTACCTTCAACACCATGCAGACTCTTCGGATCAGGGTGGCCATCCGTTCGTTGGCAGTCCTCTGACTCCGCAGCCAGGAGATTGTCGACTCGAAGATATCCAATTCCGGATCAGTGTTCCGGGATGGAACAAGATCCGGAAGTTGATTCTTTCCTCTTGAATCCGGGTCCGTGCTCTTCCAGCGTGATTCGTGCCTCTCCGGTGAGTCATGCTCCAGTTCCAGCTTCACGTCCTCTTCCGGCTCCTCATCCGTCGGATCCGAATCCGGAGGTAGGCCGTATCGGAGTAAACTATCTCCCTGCCGGTAGATGATGTCTTCCGGACTACTCAGTACCTCCTGCTTGTGATACAAGTGGAGGAGGTACGGACTGATGGGGCTGGATTTCTTTCCCACTAGGTTTCCGGAAAGTTTATCTACTATGGACTGGATGATGAGCCCCCAGCTAACTGGTCTTGGGGCCGGTTTCCTCCTTTCCCCTAAGGCTCCAAATACTGTGTTTGCCAGCGTTACTGTAATCCGGCTGGGCTTTTCCGGATACAGGATGGGGCTCAGAAACTCTAAGAGTCTCTGGTCCCTAGGGTTCCGGCAGTCGGATGTAGTGTATCCCTCCTTCGGATCCGCCGGGTTCCGGAATCTATCCGCGGCGAATTTCTCTGTCCGCCCGGCCCATCCGGATCCTCTAGAGGATGCGAAATAGACTCCGGCCCATATCTCTGCTGTCTAGGACTTTGGACGACCTCTAACGGTTAGGTGGTACTGATTCGGAGCGCCATAGACTAACTCGTCTATCATCTCCTCACTCCGGATGCTCCAGGGTCTTTTCAGAAACCCTAGACACCCCATATCCATCAGGTCATCCTCTAGTTGGTGGTAGTGTTCCGGATTCTCAGGGATTTTCGGATTGATCATCCGGGCCGTGATCCCTGACTTCCGTACACTAGGCCCTGCCATAACAACTGCCATACTCTATCCTCACTTCCGCTAAGTTTCCGCTAATCTTCCGTTAAGTTTCCGTCACCTGATCCGCTAAGTTTCCGCTAATCTTCCGTTCTACTTTCCGGTGCAACCGGCACCGGCCTCTCCTTCTCTCTTTAACGCGTTCCTATCTCACCACACTTTCACTCACTAAGCGCCATCGCGATAATCACGCGGAGAAAGAGGGAGAATGAAGCAAACAGCGGGGGTTAAGTAGCTTTTCGGCCTGGCGTTCCCGCAAGTTCCCTAGCCGGACTAGGCCCTAGGGCCTACTTGGCCGGAACTTTCCGGTTTCCGGATTAGGGTTAGGGTTTCCGGAACCGACTGTAACCCTAATTACAGTTTAAGGTTTTCCGTAAAGCCTCTAATTTCTATTTCCGGTTTTAGGCTTCCTATTCCCTACCCATTACGGAAATTTTGAAAATTTCTACTCTATATAATTACTATTGTCTATTATTTCTGTCAATGTAGATAATGCGTACTCCCACAACTTGCTTGGATGCAACTGAGCTCGTTGGTCGGCCCT
The DNA here is from genome assembly GCA_947034895.1 of Rhytidiadelphus loreus. Taxonomy (NCBI): domain Eukaryota; kingdom Viridiplantae; phylum Streptophyta; class Bryopsida; order Hypnales; family Hylocomiaceae; genus Rhytidiadelphus; species Rhytidiadelphus loreus. The sequence goes on from OX344765.1 coordinate 50,074,613, forward strand.
TCCTTTGTTCTTGTTTGGCTCTTAGTATAGACTTTCCTATGCCTTCTTTAAGGCCATGAATCGGTTTTAATTTCCTCGCTGAAATTGGTTGACATACATCAAGAGGGGTTTTACCAAGACTTTGTCTCTTTGATGGGGAAATTGCAAAAGCCTCCATTAATCTTTTATTTCGAGCTTTGTGGGACTCTTTCACCATTGGTGGTCTTACTTGCGATCCTCCTTGATTGGGTATCTTTGCTCCAATCATCTGCTGCAATGTTCCATCAGATGATTTGAATGAATCACGTTTTGTTTGGCCAGAACGTTGACCAAACATTGATGCCAATGTCTTGTCCTTCTCATCATCGCTCCATGATGAATTGAATGGATCTGGATGGACACGATGGTGCATTCCGGTCGGACTGGTCAAATATTGTTCAACTTGTTTCCCAAATCTTGAGCCTCCGGGACCATTCAAAGTTGTACTACCTCTTGTATGTAGTGCTGATGAACGATCACTACGTGGTCGTAATTGGAGATCTTGCACAATTTGCTTCTGGTCTTCGACGTTGTGAACTAGCATTGGGCGATCAAACTCCGTCACACGTGCATCTACATTCGATGGTAATTCCACACATTCAACACTTGTATTATCCACATTCATGTCAGACTTCACCCCACACTCTCCCATGTCATTGACTTCGGGATTTTCTTCTACAAGTGCCATTGCCATGGGTAGACTCTCGAGAATTGGAATCACTTCATCTGTTTGGGGGATGCAATCATTGACAAACATTGCCTCATTTTCCTCCACTATTTGCGCATGAGTGTCCTCCGTATTGGCTAGAATCTTTTCGCTAGTCAACAACCCGATTCCATCTACAAATTTAGCTATAGAAGGGCCACCTTCATCATATTCACAATTGTCCTCATCAAATGGAAAGTTGTAAATGTCTTCCGCATTTCTATCCCCTTCTTCATTGTTCCGATTTGGGCTCCGGAGCGGTTCATCATCCAAATTGGTGATGTCATCATTCATAGCATCTTCGTCATCGAATAGAGGATCACCATCTTCACCATCTTCATCACGCTTGTCCTTCGACATAGAATTTTCCGACTCCACATTCTCGGTGTACCACTTCTTCTCATCGTTTTCCTTTGATGCAGAAAGGACTTTGGAATTGGTGTACACATACACCAAATCTTGGGCTCTCTGTGGCTTCAACTTGTTTTGAAATTTGTTGTGAACAAATGAATAGCTACTCCAATTTCGTTCACATGAAGACGAAGATACCGGTTGGGCCAAAATCCTCTTAGCAATTGAAGCAATGAGCTTCCCACACGCACCTTCAAAATCCCACCAAGCGTTCGCCGACAATTGTTGCTCGTCCGGGTTCAACATGTTGTGAAATGGAGGTTCCCTGTGGCGGAAGGCTACAAATTCTTTCACGACCAAGGCATACTCCCCTTGTTTGCAAATTTTCATTAGAACACGCTTGCATGCATCCATTGCATCTTGGTCGTCGGCTAGCTCTTGATCTTCAAGAAGGTAGGGGTTCAACAAAGCTCCTGCATAATGTAGATCGGTCTCCACCAATTCCCGTCGGGCATAATACGGTTGCACTAGTGGAATGGCAAGGTCTGAGGATAAACGAAAAGGCGGTTTATCTAAAGAGAGGACATGTTTCTCTAATTTCCTCATTATGTGCAGCCCCTTGCCCATGCATGGCCTCTTTGCATCCAAGTCACGTAGACCATTTACAACGGGAGCCGACAAGTCCTTGAAATTTTGACAACGGCACCAAAAATGCTCGCTCAAAATTATCTTCTTCACCATCCGACATTCATTGCGGGATTTGGAGTTCCGCCCAAACTTCCTTGCGTATTCATCCCATTGCAGGTCCGTCACTGTTTGTTGCAACTTCCCATTGACCTTCAACATGCGCCCAATCATGTTGTAATTAGAGGCAAACCTTGTTTCCACCGCCATCAATAAATTATATTCCGGTGAGTACTTCCGAAATATTGCAAGTGGCATGTGCCGCTTCTTGAAGAATTTCACCACGATACGGGCATTTTCCATGACCTCTTCAATCCATTGTTCATTCCCCCAATCTTTCAGCAACAAATTGAAGGCGTGCACCACACAACCTTGAAAAAAAATGTGGGGATATTTACTAAATATCAAATTCCATGCTGCAGGGTTCACTGACGCATTATCTGTACTCACCTGCACCACATTGTTGGGGCCTACTTGTTCTATGAAGCTCTCAAGTATGCCAGCCAAGTATGTTGCATTTTTTTCGTGCCCCGTCGTATCCACCGCTCCCAAGAATTGCTCACCCGCAGAAGACACGAGCATGGCATTTATCAACGACCGATTCGTAACCGACGTCCATCCATCAATAGACAATGTTGCTCCAAACTTCCTAATGTTGTGTTCGGTCCGCTTTCGGAGATTGACCTCAATGTCTGCCTTTGCTTGGTCAAACAATTTATGGCATAAGTCGTGATAAGACGGTGGGATATAAGGCCGTTGAAACTCGGTGGTTCGCTTCACCGCTTCTTTGAATGCTGGGTTCCTCGCAACAGCAAATGGTATGTTTGCAGCATAAAAGAAATTGGCCCACATCGCATTCAACTTGCGTTTATTTGCTTCTTCAAATCCATTCACCAGACTACTTTGCTTCTGACTAATCAGAGGCCTACTACTTGATCCCCGTGGAGTACTACGCTCACTTGATCTTTGTGTACTGAGGTTCACTTCAGAAGACAATGGATCCAAATCCTCCGGTGCAGTGCATGAGTCGGAATGTGTAGAACGTGCCATGTTTCTTCCATTTGAATTATCGCATTCCCGCATAGCCATAGGTGTGCCACTGCCATCCACATTGTTCAGAGACGATCTTCGTGGGATCGCCCCTTGGCAACCCAAAAATAAAGCTCGAACTTGAGATGTCATTTTTGCGCAAAGGCTAATTCCTTTGTCACGAGCCCCCGATGTGCCTTGGTATCCTAAGTGGCTAAACAACTGGCTTACTTTCTTGGCAAACACCAAGTTGCAAAACCGGCATTGCACTTTACCAACCTCCGGGAAGCCATACCAAGAAGACCAATCCTTGCTCATAGTGATCACCTCCAATTCCGTAAATTGGATTCAAATTAAAAATGTAACCGTTGGATAAGATTTGTAAAAAATATTAGAAACAATGTGTGAATGAAGCCTTGGAAACCAAAGCCCCCATGTCCACTGAACTATGCATTACCAAGCAAGGGACACAAAATAAATTGCAGCTCCTAGCCCTTGGAAATCTTAGCGTTCAGTTTCTCAGGAGTGCTTGTTAGTCTGAAATTCTAAGAACTTATAGATTTCAGATCAGGCCCATTCCTCATGACCGTTGAGCAGCAAAAACTAAAACATTTCTAAAGCCCCAACGGTTCCGAGAACAAAAATGCGAACGGCAGCGACGGAAGCGCGGACGGCGACTTGCGACAGGCGGACAGCAGCATCGGAGTCGCGGACGGTGACCTCCGACAGGCGGACGGCAGCGACGGAATCGCGGACGGCAACCTGCGACAGGCAGACGGCAACGACAGAATTGCGGACGGCGAGCTCCGACAGGCGGACGACAGCATCGAAATTGTAGGTGGGTGGCGGACTAGTGGACGGCTGGTGGATTTTGACTAATTCATTAATTCTACAAGTTTTAATTTTAGGGACTTAGTTTAGAGATGCGTGATATTTTAGGAATACAGAAATTAATGAGATAAAATTATGTTGAGAGATAGGCATGTCCAAAATCATACTTGACAAAAAAGTATCACATAAAATATCAAAAACTTAGGAGAGTAAATTCAAAAACATTTGAGTAACCCACATATTTTTATATTAATGAAAAGCAACTCATAGCATACTATGAGTGTTGTGAATTAATAGTATTGAATCCTCTCGAGATTCAAAATTAACAACACTCCATAATGTCATATCGAAATACAAATAAGGTGTAACTATCCTATATATTATCCGTGCTACCTCCCTCAGAAAGACGCGACGAACCCTCTTTATCCTTCAGCCTTGCACTTGCACGACGTATTTGAGGACCAAGACTGCCCTCACTCATAGGCCCCCTAGACGCAACTTCCATGTCTACTGCGGAAAAGTGTCGTTTCGTATCCGGAGAGTAGACATCCTCGTCTTCAATCTTCCGTTTATTCTTCCGTTTTGGAGTCAAATCCACGTCTTCTGCCTTCAACGCTCTCAAAGCAGCATCCACTTTATCTACCAAAAAGTTGACCACGTCATCATCATTTTTCATGGAAAACCACTTTGGTTCTTCTCCCCCCACTAAAAATGCCCTCCAATGCATTATGATTTCGCCCATCCTCTTATCAAATGCCCCCGCCACCTCCACCATTGAATTTTCTGTGCTTGATTGCCCATCTAGTTCCACAAAGGCACGAACTTGTGCAGCTTCCTCCAACTTTGATAAAAACAGGGCCCTCCCTAGCAAAGTGTGATTGTAATCCCCGTATTGCTCATTAAACTCTTGTGTAGGCTCCATCTCTATCCAATTGCCATCTAGTCCTTTCTTCACTTCCTTTTCGGGAAATCGAAAGAATTTGTGGTGTTGCATGCTCCAATGGCCCCCCATACTACGACAAAACACTTCTCGATCCTCCTCGTTGGCAATACTTCTAGCTCGCAACTCCACCTCTCGATCGTGGGTCATCCACACCAAAGAATCTATCGGCACCTCCAATGATTCGTATAGCCCATGTGTAGAATTTACCGAATCCCACGTTAGACTTTTTCCCCAATGCGCATAATTTTGAAATTTGAATGGCGCTTGGTCTAACGGAAGGGTCCATCGATTGTATTCATGGCCGGGGGGCATAGCTTCCGAGATCCCGAGCATTTCGTAGAACCTAGGAGGCAAGGGAGAACGACACTCGGGGCACACCAAACGAATAAGGGATGCTCTCACGATGCATGTGACGTGGAAAGTGTGGGGACATTGGCCCATGGTGAGGGCTCCCTCGGGCCCAAAATGAACTCGACAAAGGCTACAATGACCCTCCAATATTAAGGCCAAAGGATCACAAACATGCACCATTGTCTTGTCATTCTTCTTGATGTGTGCCGAAAGCGTGGGATAAGGGACCCAACCTTCTTCTAGTTCCAAGGCCCAATTAATGGAGGCCACCTCTTCTTTCTTTGTGTGGTTCAAACGCTCGAACATTGCATCCATGTCTCCCCAATATGTGATTTCGGTAGACCCCGTTGGCACAAAGGCAAACATCTTCTTCAAACGCCAAAGAGAGGACTCCACGCTATCGCATTCTTCATCCGACTTCATTGCCAATTTGAGTAGCCCTTTCATTGCTCGTGATATTACAGACGGTTTGTCTTCGAGTTTTTGCACCCATGCCAACCATCGAGAGTCCAAAGTGCTCTTTGGCATACATTCATCCAATTGCACTATCCGTTGCAATTGTTTCAACTCGGCCTCCAAACGCGTGTTTTCTTCGGTGACCTTGTTCAATTTTTGCTTCAATTCTTTGACTTCATTGCTTTCCGTTTGCATGGAAGCATCGTGGAATGTCAAATTAGTATTACCGATGGGGGTCAAATACAACAAATCCGGATTGTTGTTTTCCTCAATGCCATCTAGTCTGTCCTCCACTTTCTCCTTTCCCTTCTCAACAACCACCTCACCTTCTCGGATTTTCTTCTTCAACGCTACAATTTCGTACTCCAAGTCTTCAATAAACTTCCTTTGGAAAAGCAATGTATTATGGCGACGATCTGATTGAGCCTCCAATGTCTCTAGCTTCTCTTTCAATTTCGAAGCATCCGCCGCCAACTTGAGATTCTCAACATCTATACCCTTATACTTCTTGATCTCCTCTTGGTATTCACTCAAAACCTTCAAATCTGTAACACACTCGTCGAGAAATGGTGTCATAGATTGGCTGAACTTCACGAAGTCCAAGGCACCACTCAACAATTCAGGCGCTAATTTGGAAAAATCCGTTGCAACTTCTTGCAGCCTTGGAGCGACTTCTGCTACAAATTGAGCCGTAACTGCCAATTTTGATGCGGTCAAAACAAAATCAGTCCATTGACTCTCGGAAGGCTCACCTTGGGTTTCCGCGCCTCCGTTACTCGTGCCATCCTCGTTGGTGTGCTCCATGTTCTTTAAACGTTCTTCGTGTGACCGCCACAAATGTGAACCTTTACACAAAGATTCTAATAATGCAACCGAGGGCATCCGACGAACAATTTGCCATTTTGATGTCCTCAATGATGACAAATGTGGATACTTGGAATCGATAAATCCGCCAAGAATGGTCTCATTTGGCAGCACGCCATCCGATTGTTCTCCATGATGAGGTGAAGGATGCATCTCAACTCCTAGATTCAATGTCGGGCTCGGTGTCTTCGGCAAACTTTGCTTCGAAGTACTTGCCAAATGATTTAAAGCATTGCTGTCTATAAGATTCTGAATGGCAATTCCCGCATTAGCAACTTCTCCCTCAATGACATCATCATGACGTTCATGTGGTGCACATGGGGCCACGTGCTCCACCATTGTTGTTCCATTTGGTGTGCATATCAAATCCATTGGAGGAGTTAAAAATATGTCTCCCTCCACATGCTCGCCTTTGAAATCTTGTATTGCCGTACGGTTTTGTGTTGAAGCCAATTGCATTGCCGAACTTGTGACCTCTACGTCCTCGGTCATAGTCCTTGTCATTAATTTGACCTCTCTTTTGGATTTAAATGCCTCACTTGGCCCTGCTTGTGGATTGTACAAATCGGGAATATCTTTCCGATTACATTCAAGCACACGTGGAGCGTTCGCTGTCGTTGGAAACGTGCTCCAATCCACCTTGCGTGCCAATATCAATTCTGCATACACCATAGAAGCCAAGCTGTAGTTTATATACCCCTTGGACATTGCTTTATCCCCGAAGAGGGCCCGCCAAACTTCATGCGCTCGGTGAATGAAGTGCGCATTGTTGCAATTCCCTGGTTTGCAACAAAAACCACGAGTATGGATGATGTGGGCCTCTCTAGGCCACAACTTGTCGATGTGGTACATCTTCACATACTTCTTGCACGTTTTGGAGGACCAATATTCCGCTTCCTCCGCTTCCCAACCACCCTCTGCTTTGATGTTGGGATCATCTAAAATCTCATAGTGGAGCTCATGGGCGGTTCCCTTTGGTTTAGGCCTCCTACTATTGTCACCTCCGCCGATCAACCCACCACTACCTTCAACGCCTTGACCACTCATGGTTGTCAACTTGAACTTGTCCCCAATTGAATTTAAATAGTCACCAAAAGTATGTGTCTTCAATCCACCCAAGTTTCAATGAATGTTTGTATGTGAACCAATAATGATAGATGAATGACCCCACCTCTCCACCATGTAGGAGCAACTGGCACAATGAAGCAATAGTAGCACATCCAACACGGTTGTGAGTCCTAGGAAGGAGAGGGAAGTGAGAAAAAACAAGAAGGCCGTCCGCCCTTATAGCCGTCCGAAACCAAACCTAAGATCATCCGCCACCGAACCTCCCTCGACCAATGCGAAGCGGACCCGAACGTCCGCTCAATCGGACGGCCCATCCGTCTCCAAATCCGACGCTGCCGTCCGCCTTCCCGCCGCCGCCGTCCGCCTGCTGCCCCCCGTCCGCATTTCCGACGGGCCGTCCACCCGTCGGAGTCGCCGTCCGCTTGTCGAAGCCGCCGTCCGCCTGCTCCGACGGGTCCGTCCGCATTTCCGACACTGCCGTCCGCCCTTCCCTCCCCGAGGTCCGCCCAAGCACACTTGGGGAGTTTGGGCCTTGTTTTCACCCTCTTGAGTCCTCTAGTCCTCTCCTGATTTCCAGAAGCATAGGATTCTTTCACTTGGGAATGTAGAGACGTTGTACTAGTACCGGGTGCTCATTGATGAAGGAATGTTTCAATGTTCGAAGCATTGACTTGGTTTTCATAAATGTCAAGGCAATCCACGGACTCAAAGGTAGTATTTTGACTAATGCAATGCCTCCAAACCCTTGTTAGGGTTTAGGGTATAGGGTTTAGGCCTTTTGTTGTCCAAATGGGGGTGACAATCACAATCCTTTGTCTTTGATTTTGGATAAACAAATATGCCCCCCAAAATTCCAAATAGAACTAATAACAAAATGGAAAGGAGTTATTGAATTGCAAACAATTCCCAAGGTCCAATTCATGTAATATTCAAAGTTGATTAATTTTCCAATGGATCAAATCTTTTAGAGGTTTGAGTGCCCAAGCCATTCAAAGTGTGTTGTACGTATGAAAAAAAAACATGGCCTTTTAGTATCCACAACGAAAGAAACATTTGTCCTTGCATTCCCTAACCATGTAGATGTTTAGACTTTAAAAAATTTGCTTGAATGCCTAGTAGGGTGCACATGAACTTGTGAGGTTATAAGAAGACAAGTGTATGCACTATTTTCATAGCACGTTGTCCCACCCTAGTGATTGAGCAAGTTATAATTTCATACTAGAATTAATTTAACTTGATATAATTGGCGCTAATATTTTGGCACCTTATGATTCTTTAAAGAATGGAAATCAATACATTGGAAATCAATAAATTCATTCAACTCAAAGGGAGGGGGGGGGGGGAGACTTCTAGAAATCTACTTCCACACGTTTTCATGCTAGAGTATCAAAACCTTTGCAAGCCCCTAATATCCCCTTCATGTAAAATACCATTTAAAAGAATTTTTGTCTTTGGTTTTGAAATGACCATTTTATGAGGTGTTGACTGTTGACATACAAGAAACAAACCTCGTAGCTTCATTTGGACAATGAGAAGCTTTAAGTTTTTTCTCGAAGTTCAAATAAGTAGAATTAAATTACCATGTGTTCAATTCTTCATTTCATTCAAAAATTTATATCATAGGAAATTCAATTGCATCCCTAGAAAATAAGAGAAAATTATAAACTCAATGCATGCACGTAAAAACAACATACAAAAATATGTGAATCTTTTAGGTAATTCCTAAATTCACACATCCTTTTTTCTATTTATTTTTTAATTTTTAGATCAAATGAAATCCCAACGCCATTGGCACAAAGGAACCACATTAAAAATGAAATTGAACCGGAGGGCCAGCCAGGTGGTGACATCAAGGATTCAAAGACCCCTAAGGCCGTAATGATCAATTTGGGCGGGATGCACTTCAAAATCCCACCCCCGTCCGCTTAGGCGGACCCCGCCGTCCTCCGTTCCCACGCTGCCGTCCGCGTGCTACAGACCGCCGTCCGGCTGCTGATCGCCGTCCGCGATTTCGGCGCTGCCGTCTGCGTCGTGGAGTCGGCGTCCGGCTGGGCGGTCTGTTCTGGCCGTCCGTTTCATCGGACGGCCGAAGCGAGGCGGACCGTTGGCCGTCCGCTTTGGGGTCCGTCCGCTCGTGCGGACCTCGAGGCCGTCCGCCTCATATAAGGCGGTGCGGACGGCCCGTCCGCTCTCACTTTTGCCTTCCCCCTTGTGCTTTGCAAGAGAGAGCGGAGAGCTTGGTGGTTTATCCTCCATTGGCTCCTTTCGTTGGGAAGGTAGGAGTTGGGTTTTGGGGGCCTATATTTTGCCCGTTTTTTCCAGTTTATGTGTACTTGGTGCACTGTAATTTTTTATGAATTAAATTGGGACTAAAAATTAATACTTTCTACGATGCCGAGACCGAAGAGAGCGGCGAAGGGGAAGAATGTGGTGCCCGATATTGACTCAGCACGTGAACTTCCTTCCAATGCTTGCAAAGCATTCTTGATTGAATACATTGTGAAGTTTTATGAGGCGGAAACTACAGTGTCTCTTGACACTAAATATGTGAGATACCAAGAGGAATGTGTAGACAAATTCAAGATGGATATGATACAGAAGTTCACGGATGCTCTAAACGTTCCAGAATGGATTCATGAAATGGAGAAGAAAGGCTTCCAACAATTTCTAAAGAACAAGGTGCAAGACGCATTGTGGAATGCGAAGGTGATCCTAGAAAAATACGGGAGGGAACACCGTGCAAGTGATGAAAGCTTTGAACAAGTCATTCTCAAAGCTGACTTGTTTGTTCATCGTTGCGCTCCGTTTGCAAAGAGACGCAATCGGCGAGGGTCATTGGGTTGGTGGACTTCGGATGAAGGAGATGTAGAATTGCAACGTGGACGACGACATCTCATAGCACTACCAGACACAGCAAGGGTGATTCTACAAGATGACAAAATCTTGAAGGACGGATACGCAACAATTTGCAGGGTTCGAATTGAAGGATGTCATGAGATTCCCACATTTTGGGAATTTGCTGCAAAGATATCTCATCAACAACGGATTCGTCCTCAACTTGCGAAGTTGGAGCACCAAAACGAATCAATGGTAGTGAGGATTCCACATGACGGAGTTATTCGGTTTGCCGCTGTCCATGCAACAAACAATGAAGGGTATGCATATTGGTGGAATGGTGGTACATTGCGGCAAATGTTGATTCTCGATAATGATTATCCAGATAACATTGCCATTCGATTGTCTTATTCACGACCAATGCCCGAAGAGGTGATTTAAGCTTTCCGTCTTGGTCGATGGAGAAAGAAGCGCACCGAGTTGGCATGGGCATTGGTGCATATCATGAATGCGGTCCACAATGCGGGTCATCTACACAATGATATTTCTCCCGACAATATCATGTTTCACTTTCCTGAGGATGAATCACGTGTTTACATTGGAGTTTGCGATTGGGGCATGTCTACGGTTCGTACTGAACCAATGAAGTCATTGTATACGTTCACATCCGTGGCAGATCGGGATGCAGCTTTGAACCGAAGGTGGTGGGTGGACCCTTCAATTGCATACGTGCACCGCAAAGATGCGAATGTGGAAATGATTCCAACTTTGTCACGTAAATCGGAGGAATATGCCGTTGGTCGAATAGCTCAACAGATCAACAAACTATGCATGTCAGAGGCCTACACATCGCTTCATCGTGAAAATGAAGGACATACGAGGTTTAGCCACCACGATTTGGCAAGGGTATTTCACCTCTACTTGGATCGCCTTTGCAATTCAGTGATTGCGGAGCGCGGAAGTTTTTCCGAAATCATCCAACGATTTACTAATTCTTACAATTGGCCTATTCCAGATGACCACTTCCGTCACTCATATTAATATATGAGTGTGCTACATAGTACTATAGATTATAGAAGTAATCAATAAATGTATGAGTGAGGATGTACGTTACTATGTGTGCTAACTATAGACTATATATACACCATCAATGTATGCCAATATATGTGAAATTGGCTTTCCGTTTTGAACATTTTGTATTTTTCGGAACACAAACTATTTAAATACAAAACATCTTTTTGGGGTGGATGAGAAATGTAGACTTGGAGTTCTTCTTCTTGATGTATCATTGATGTTGGATTATTGGGTACCTAGCCACCTAGGTTGGCAAGGTGGTGTGCTAAATTGTATGATCTATCGTGTAAATGTATATGGCACATGCAAGAGAATCTCCCAAATTTTCATTGGGGGGCAACAAAGTAACAACACCATTTGTATTGAAATAATACAATTATACAATATGTTGTTTTGCGAAGTTGATTTTGTTTAGGAGAAGCTTAAGTGCCAAACTCCTTGAATCAATTTTCCGTTCATTATTCTAGAACCCTAAATGAAATTAAAATTCCAAAGCATAATTGGGTTGTGGTCTTGTAAATTAAACCGAAATTGCAGATTTTAATTTGTAAAAAATTCTTTACTGAAATTTTGTCTAAGATTAAAGGCGTTCTCAATTTCAAATGCAGTGCTTATCATGCCATATCTTTCAATCCATGCAGTCAAAATTTTTGAAATTTTGGCGCGATGCTCTCAAATAAGTTATGTACAAAATACTTTATTTAAATTCCCCCCAGAAATTGATGTTGATGTTTTTCTACGGTATATACCGTAGAAGTGGTCCGAACAAATCCATTTTTCTAAAAACATCCATAGGGCTTTAGGGCTTAATTACAATATATTTTATTCATAATTTACAAATAGGAAAATACTATTTGTTAAGAGCCAACATCTTTGTACCGTGCTTGTCACTTTCTATATTATGTGGCAAGAGATTACAAATTTACAATCACTTGATTGTATTGTGAGACAATAACTACAATCTTACAAATGTCCAATAGTCCAATCTACTTCACTCAAATTCTGATTCGGTGTCATCTTTTTGGCTTGGGCCTGTACCACTAGACCTATAAACATTGAGAAATGGTCCTCCGCCATAGTAGTCGTCTCCACATCTGTTTTGCCCACTTGCTTGTCCATAATGTCCTTGGTATGGACCTCCAAAAGTTGGAGGAGGAATTGAATCATTGTGAGTAGATGCTCCTTGAGTTGAACCACCATAAGAAGGGCCTCCTTGAGGTTCATGAGAACCACCTCCAGTAGACGTAAAGTTGTATTGGGAGCCTCCCTGGTTACCTTCAAAATGATGCGTGGTTCCGTGGCTTATCCTTGAGCTGTGATACCCCCCTTGAGGGTCATTATCGTAGTGTGAAATACTTCGCGTATCTTGCGAGCCATATGCACCACGATCGGGTCTGTACACCCCATGATGGCCATATTGTCGACCACGGTCCTCTAGGCTTCTTTGCATTGCCTCTCGCATTTCTTGTTGGTATTGAATGTCCTCCCGATCTTCTGTACGCTCGTGCCTCTCTTCCATCCTCGCGGGTGTTGGAGTGTCTTTCTCATCATCATCACCTGACCATTCATCTTCTACATCCGGCAATACAACCGGTGGAAATCCAAATTGGCCTCGATTAGACCACTCTGGCATGCAATCGCTCGGCCCAATCCAACTGGTATAAAGTACCGCATCACTGCAATTCAAGTGGGTAACATCTTTTCCGTAAATTGTGCGCCAATCTACATCTTTGTGGAGTACAATCTCCGCCCAAACCATGCTCATGTTGGAATAGTTCATTAAATTCGGTTTGGAGTCCCGTATTTGAGCTGAACGTGTTACTTCCTCGTATCGATGAACAAAGTGTTTGCTTTGGCATGTGGAAATTTGTCCTTCCCAACGACGAACTTGCACCTCTGCGCGTTCTCTGGACCAAATTTTGGAGAGGTGCGTCATTTTGATGTACTTCTTGCACGTTGTGCAGTCCCAAGTTTTTTTGGGTTCTTCTTCCCATCCCGGTTCAGCTACACACATTTGGTTGTCCCAATCATCCCAATTTATGTCTTGGGATTTGCCCTTCTTACTGGACTTCGATTTCTTATCGCGAGGCATGGTAAGCTTGCTTAAATGATTAATGATTCACACTTACACTTGAAACAATTTAGGGTTCGATCACAATCATTTGCACACCAAAACGGAAGAGGCGCACAGAGCCTTAGGCACTAGATCACCCACTCCGCAAGGGAAACGATTGTGGCAAAATAAGCCGTGCTCTCCGCTATTTATGTAGTCGGACGGCATGAATCCACGTACGGGAGCATCGGACGGCACACATGCGGACGGCAAGATCGAACGGTGGAAAATCGGCGTCCGTCACATCGCACGGTCACCGTCCAAAGCGGACGGGCCCCCGACGGGCGGACGGACATCTGGTCGCCAGTCTGCTCCTCCTCCGTCGGGCCATCCGCTCCTACCCCGTCGGCCTGTCCGCTCCTGCCCCGTCGGGCCGTCCGCTTCTGTTCCGTCGGGCCGTCCGCTTCTGATCCAACGGGGCGTCCGCTTCTGTACCATCGGCCCGTCCGCTCCTGTTCCGTCGGAAGAATCGGCCGTCCGCCCGTCCAGCGGTCGAACGCCATCTACCGCCAGGTATGTCAAAAGACGTCCTAGGGTCAGCGTCCGCAAACTCTGGACGTCCGGACGTCCAGCGGGACGTCCGGACGTCCAGCGGGACGTCCGGACGCCCTGTCAACCCTGTATACAATACCTCCATGGAACCTTCAAGCACTGTATCATCAAAGTGGGAGCCCTCGTCGCCTTCATTCATAGTACCGTTGTCAGGAGTTGATGCGTCTCGACATTCTTCAGCCTGAGTACCTTCTTCGGGTTCTGATTCCATAATTCCATCATGGATGGAGTCTCCAATCTCAAAAGCATCAGTGACTTCTTGGCGAATTCTCTCTACTGAAGATTCTCCATACTCTCCTTCAATTGATGCTTGTTGTAGCATTCCAAGAGTATGAACATCGGCATCAACTTCGACAGCTTCTCTGGCATGTGCTCCCATCGTGATTTCTTCCTCTGTTTCCCAAAACTGTTGTTGCCACTCTTCATCAGAAGAATCACGGGTGCCCGGTCCTCTCCAAATCCTACAATCGGGATGTCTACCATTTCTAATTAGGTGGTCCCTCACGTTGCGTACAAGTAACCTCTTACGCCCCCTACATTTAGTACATGGACAGTGCAGTTTCTTCACATTAGACTCTACAGCCCTCTGGTGCTCTCTAATCCAGAGATGGTCGTCGCGTAGTTGCTGCCTATATGAATCAGAGAGGGGCAATCTAGCAGGGATCATGGTATTCTTGAGTTCAAACTCCTCAAATGCTTATCCACTGCAATTAGTAGAACAGAACTCACGCAAGATTGTATAGGATTATCAATAAAGATGATTGCACAACGACATCACCTCAACTTCAAAATGACTGAGTGACTGGACCCCGTAACTTTTGAATGACTATGGTAAGTCTTTCATAAATTCTACATGACTGGCGTATGTCTCACATTACTTACCCGTGACAGTAGCATGACTACAATTAGTATTGAGGGACTTAGATATGTTTAGGGAAATGTTCTATCTGCCAACCACATCTAATTGCGAAGTGGAAGAGAAGAACAAAAAAATGTGTTTCAAAGGAATTAAAGCTTTCAGTTTTATGCAGGGGCGAGGTTTATTGGAGTCCCTATATCATTAGAAAAGCATTTTGGGTTGTTCCCATGATTGTACCACAAGTATGGAGCGAGTCTCTGAAGACTATGCATCTAGTTTTCAAAACTCATCATGAATAGGGAAAATTTCAAAGGACATAACTTCTCTTTTTCATTAAAGATGAAACTAAAACAATTCAACCAACGACTACAGACACTCACTAATATAACAACGGACCAATACCCTACGCAAATCCAACACAAGTATTGATCAATATGTCCAATACAATGGACCAATTGGCACTAATGAAGAAAAATGCGGTTGCTATACTTGATCTTTTTGGAATACACAGTTTATACCAAGTATATTTTTCTAATTATGTGCAGCACTTTAAAAAAAAAAAAAGGCTCTTGTGGAATCAATCACCCCTAAACTACGTGGCCAACCAAAGTTCTTTTAAAAAACTGAGAGTAAGGTAGGAATTGATTTATGGGAACTAGCTCTACAGCTTAGGTTTCCAAGTGATAGATCTATATTCAATTCTTTCGATTTAGAAGGCTCTCTCTAAACTACTCAGTCATCGATAAGTTGATCTTTAGTCATTGGTGAGTCACGAATGTGCACTATGACTTCTAGAAGTTACACAGCAGTTGTGAAGTGCAAATGCTGACTTTAATATGACTAAGGGAAGATGTGTGGCAGTAACAACCGTGAACACTCAAGACTGTCGTTTGCATAGACTTGCCTTCTAGTATGAAGAGCGGTTTCAAAAGATAGGGACATTAATTAATGTATGACCAAATGGTGATGTATAAATTAGTGAGAACAATCATGACTAAGCTTAACAATAGTGCCATTGAAGGTACTGCACTAAACATTGGCCTAATTGCAGATTAGAAGAGTCTAAGTTGTTAAGTTGTCAGGAAGGTTGAAGTAATGCCCATCTGGATGTAGATATTAATGTCTAGCCGCCAAATCCCGCCTCCCTCATCATGCCCACTTCCCTCTCCAGCCCACTTCTATGTACAAATAGGGGAAGAGGCTCACCTTAGGCCACTTTTGTCTTGCTTTAACTAATTCCAGTGTTTGCTGTTTGATTGGCTTCCTTGGGCTACTTGACGTTGGAGCTCGACTCTTGCATGCTAGTGTTGGAATCCATAGTTAGAGACGTTGGAGAGGAAGGAACATATGAAGAGTGACGTAGCTACTTAGAAAGTAGAAGCCTAACTTGCTCTAACCATTGAATTCAATCGAAGCAGCATGGACTCCGCTCCAGACAGCCCGCCTCACCCGAAGACGCAGTACGAGCTCCTACGGGACAGGAATAAGGCAGATCTGGAAGTCGCGTTAGAGCCAGTTTATCTCGCCAAAGCAAAGTAGTGAGTTACTCGTCTTTGTTCTTGCTCCTGCACACAAAGTTTAACACACATGCAACTTTAGAAGCAATGTGCTTTGATTGTGTACCGTGTTCCTACCAGTGGCTCTACTTTGCATATGTCTTTGCACCCCTACAACATTTTAAGCCTTTCCACATAACTACACGCACCGTGAACAATGTCTTGTCGGCCTCTTCTTTTTTGTAAAATTGTGGTTAACGTAGTTAGAAATCTCCAAATTGGCAGCGCTCTAGGGTTTTGCGCCGACATCTCATTAATTTGGGCTCGCTTTTCAAAACAAGTTACTCTGTAGTTGCTTTGAAGTCATGTGTAAGTCATTCCTAAGTAGTCACGCGACTTTTGCAACTGCTGTTCAGTCATCGCATAGTCATAGGGAAGCATCAATGTAGTCGCAGCATGGATGTTGGAGACCGCTGCTCACATCCTCATGTTTGACGGCCACGTGGAACTTGACATGGCCTTCCAACTTCAGCATGATGGCCACTAGCAACCCTAGAACCCTTCTCTTGTCTTCCATTGTCTTCACGAGTCTAGCGTACTGTAAGTTGATCACTAGTAGAAAGCCTTGTTTAATTGGATGTTCCTGCGTCAAAGTTGACGGATTTTCTTAAGCATCCAATGTAACATCTTCATGTGTTTATGTCAACAATGACATCCGATGTAGCATAAAGATGTTACATTGGATGTCATTGTTGACATAAACACATGAAGATGTTACATTGGATGCTTAAGAAAATCTGTCAACTTTGACGCAGGAACATCCAATTAAACAAGGCTTTCTTCTAGTGGATGAATGCATGCGCATCGTAGTCAGCTTCTCGTTCTTTACGCCACTTAGTTCCTTTGCTTTGCTCCTGTACTATTGTTTTTTTTTTCTCACTACTGAAGGTTGGCAACACCAGTGAAGCAGCTGTAGAAAAAGAGAAGAAGAGAAGCGCTGTGGTGAGGGAAAAAAAGGCACGTGCATCACGAGATCCAACATTGAGGCGGCGGGGCCTTCGAGGACGTACTGAAGGGAAGAAGCGCAGTCCGAGTGGTGGCGGCAAAGGAGCGAACACGGAGCTCCAGATGAATAGTGGACGCGATTCTTCCTCCGAGGCCACGGAGTCCAATGACGAGGCCATCGCCAAAGGTATGATGAATCTTGCAATAGCTTGTTCCCATGCGCAGCAACAATCCACCAAGGGGACGGCTGTCGCAGGTAATATGTTAGCCTTCACCTTGGCTCTAGGTTTAGGGTTTCCGGTAGGAATTGAAGGACCAAGCTGGTAGCGGAATGTATTCCTCGATTGTCCACAAGGTTGGATGAGCGCAGTTTTGCTCTACGCAGAGTGGTCCAAGCAGCGGCTCCATTTTGAGCGATGTAGCTAGAAAATTTCAGAAATTTGGTGTACACGACTACACGATAAGGTTTGGAAGTAGTTTAACGTGGGCATTGCGGCATTGCCGCCCATTTTTTATGTGCAGATTCAGAAAGACTTGTCTTCGACTCAAGCGATGAAGAGCTCCCTGTGTCTGAACCTCTACTGGACAGGAGGAGGACCAAAAAGAAGCGAGTTCCCGGAATTCCCCAATCCCCCATCATGTACGCTCCCATTGCTCCAAGCACACAAGATAGGGCACATGTAGGTGGTTCTTACGGGTCTTCCTACTGGGTTCCGGGGCATTACGTACCACGAGAGCCAACACCCTCAATACCTAGCTGGACTACTGGGCCGCCACTGCCATACTCAGGTACATGGGGTGAGCCGCCTTTTCCAAGGTCTTTTAACAGTGAGGAGCGACTATCTAGGAGGAAGAGGAAAATTGCCTATGAACTCAAAAGTCAAGAATGCGTGACAGCGGGACGGAAGCCAAGTCGGGTGTACATTTCTGAGAGCGGCGACGTGGATGCTGGATGTGAGGGAAAGAATGCGTGGGATGCAGCAGTGCGTGATCTTGTGCCCAAAGTTCTTGACATGAGTGTCGTTGAGTGGTCTAAGCAGAAGCCACAGGCGGTGAATAAACTCAGAGCTCAATTGGACAAAGAATTTGAGTATTTGGGGAATCCTTTGAGCATGCTCGGCTTCCAAACTGCCATCACGAGATCTATGAAGTCAGAGAGGTCGCGATTGAAAGCAAGGTACCTGAACGGCAAGGAGGAATGCCCGGTTCACATTGATGAGGACCAGTGGGAGCAGCTGATTGCATACTGGAAAACTCTAGCCCAGCAGATGAAGGCCAAAAAAATGTCAGCTGCAAGGCACAGCGTCAAAAACTTCACGCAATTGGGCAGAAAGGGCAAAGCCGGGAAGGAAGTAGAGATTGTAAGCACTCCATTCTGCTACTCGTCTACCCCTTATTGCTTGGCATTGTAGTCTCATGTTTCAGTGGTATTCCTTTCTAATCCTTATGGGCATTGCCAACTGGTCGCTAAACTAATTTGGGACCCATCCTAATGTGGTAGAGAGAAGGCCTAGACACTAGTCCAGGCATTACGGACATTGCTGATGGTATGCGGGCTACTGCAGGAGGCACTCATGTGACGGCGGTGAGTTATTGGCATTTTAATCAATGTTGTATGTTATATTCTCCTTTGTGTACTTTAGGCTATCTCCGTGTGCAAAGAAGTTGAATGTCTGGAGTTAAGTCTATTGTAGTACAACTTAGTTTCTTTCCAAGTTTGTGGACTGCAGGTTTATGACTTGGTAATGGCCTTATGGCATTGACTGTCTTTTCTTGATGACTTTGCTTCAGTGTGGTTTCTAAGTCCTATGTGCTTCAATTCTTTTCCGATTTTCTTAATAACATGACAAGGTAGGTGCAGCCACTGACTTCAAGTCTGTGAGATGTTGTGGAGTCCATTTTTGCTTATAGGCAAGAACAACAAATGCCAAACAACTGCTGAGTCGAGGCGTAGTCCGAACTTCTAGATGTCCAGATGCAACCAAGTTGTAGAGTAGTCATTTATTAGTTGCATAGTCGCATGGAAGTCGTGCTTGTATGTAGGTGCGAAGAGGTAATGACTTGGATGTGACTTGGGCATAACTTCACTTTTGTTGTGGAATGTCCTTTGCATTACAAGTTGTGGGTACAGGTGACTTGGGACAATGGTCGGCCATAGAAAACTTGAAGAAGGATGTTGACCACAAATTCAAGCAAGTCATGGCAGAATCAACTGTGCAGTCGGCCACCATTGAAGATCTGCGGCGCATGATCCAAAGCTATATGGATACGTCGAAGCACCGCGAGGATGGCAATCCGTCCATCACACATTCAGCACTAGAAAATGATGAGTCCGGAGGGTTAAATCGTTTAGAAGCGGCTGGCACGTTGGCGAACTCTCGCAAGAAAGCCATACAAGGAAAACAAGTATTGACATCTGAAGCTGAAAAAAGGCGTCAAACCTCGCAGTTGGCATGAGCAGAAGATGTCACCATCTCTTCGGATTCTGACCTACGGATGTTGGATATTCCATCTCAACCCAAAAAAAACGTGGAGGAGGAATTGAAGGTGGAAAGTAAGGGACGTACATCCCCCGAAACAACACCAAACATTTATGAAACTACGCTTGCTGTGGAAGAAGCCATGGTCCTAGAAACAATTCCTACAAAGGAAGCCCCCAAAATTGCTGAAGTTGAGGATGACACCCGGGTGGGCAGCGATGAGTAAGAATCTGAGAGTCCTAGAAGCCAAGATAGTAAAGCGGAGAAGGCTAGTGACGAAGATGGAACCGCTGAAGACAGACCGAATGCAGTGGTGGTGACTCCCACAGAGGACCCCGTGGAATCCTCCACAAAGTCCGCAGCTGTAGGTGCATTAGCGGTTGAACCATCTCAGAAGAAAGGGCGGAGACCAGCAAAGTCTCCCGCAAAGGTATTACCTGTCTCCATCGGCGCCACGGATTGTGGGTTGAATCATTTAAGGCCCGCAAAGTCTGTATGGGACATAGTGAGCAAGTTGAGAGGTGGAAGTAGTAATAGGAGGGTGAAGTTGGTCATTTTTAATGTCCATGGTACCCTCGTGGATTGTAGTTTGCTTGGTGCTCTAAACCCCAACAGTTCAATACGGCCAAGCACAAGAACACAGAGTAGGAGAATAGTGTTTAGACCTTGGCTCAAAACTTTTTTAGCTAGGTGTTTCACTCACTTCACTGTAGGGTTTTGGGGTAGCAACTCGACTCCCTACATGCAAGACGTTGTTCCCACCATGCTTGTTGGGTTGAAAGGGGTTCAAGATGCAGTTTCCTTGTTTTTGTGGTCTGCTAATTTGCATGAGGTCCAAGAGGTTGAAGATCATAGAGGACTATCTGGGGGGGAAAACCTATCTTTAGTGTATGACCGCTGGCCTGCTTTTAACGCCGAAAATACAATGATAGTGGATAGTAAGAGTTGTAGGGTAGCTTGCAATCCCAATGCAAACGTCCTAACGGTAGTGCCATTTTATGTGAAGTGGCTTCACTCTTTGGCTGACGACAAGGACTACCTAAAATGTTACTTGTGGCCGCTCTTGGAAGCACTGTGGAAATGTCCCAACATCACATCCTTCCGCACTAAGTACCCTCAAATTGTGAACGAATCAATGACTTCAATGATCCAGAGACGCAGAAGTGGAACATCATATGAATTTTTGGACATTGTAGAAGGTGAGGGGACTTGCAGACCACGAGGCTGTGCAAACAATGTGTCCCCTCACCTTCAGTTGATCAACATATCTGAGAACTTGTTCATGTGTGTGTAGGTGAAAACACAGAAGCGAGAGATGCGCAGCAAGGTAGCATCAGCACCCGAGAAAAAGCGTGACATTCCAACGAAGAAGGTTCGTTCCATGCTCTTTGAGGAATCCTATTTGTCTTGACTTTATTGTTTTCAGTCATGCAGTAGTTGTACCATAGTCACCCCAGAGTAATGAGAATGACTAGTCACATACAAAGTTGAACTCCAAGTCACACAAAAGTTAGGCAGTAGTCATATAGTAGGACCCAATTGTAGGGCCCTTGTTTGTCTATAGTGTAAGTATATTGTAATTGTCTTGAATGAATTGCATATAAGTATGGTCAAGAGGATTGTGTGAGGTATTGTACACCTACTTTGTAAGTTCTAACCAGGATAGATAGGAATTAGGAAGTCCTGAAGAGCTGTGTGTGTAAATATCTCCATTATGTGGGTAAGTAAGGTGACCAAGTAGTCATTAAATTCCTATTTCTTAGTTGCATTTGGATTAAGTAGTTTTCCAATCATTGATGCCATGATGTACAATCCATGTGGGGATTTTGTCTCGTACATGAGTATGTGGCTTTGATGAAGGTGTGGTGGTTGAAGATAGTCTTAGGAAATGCTATGGAATACTGAAATTCATCTGCAAATGTGCAATACTCGACCCACATGATGTACAGAGGGGAGTTTATGAGTACAATGCGCTAGTCATTTTGCAAGGCTGAAGTCATGTGCCAGTAGTGATGAAGTCGTGTGCTAGTGACATTTGAATCAGTGTATCATAGAAGTCGTCGTGAAGTTATAAATATGTCATATTAAAGTGAAGGACAAGTCCATCAACAATACAAAACCTTAGTGACATGGATAATTGTTTGCATGTAGGTTTTCAAACTCGGTGACGAAGTGTTCCTCATGAATCCTCGGTTTGTGCTTCAGAAAGTGGCTCTAGGGACGATTAGTGGGATTGCAGGGGAGGTGAAGTTTCACTTTCACGAGATTCCCCCATCATGGTTCAAAGTGGACGTCCGTGACGTTTTGGAAGAGGGAGTGGCATTGATGTACCATTGCGAAGAGGGGGACCAAAGCGAAATCCAACATGCAAAGGGAGCACCCGTATTGTGGGACAAGAAGTATATGAAGCATTCTACTTGATCTTGAATGTCAGATGTTGGTGATGAGTGGTTTATATGCAGACTAGAGTGAGGATGATTTGTTTCAGAACTACAAATCTTTGTTGAAAGTCTGTTAATTCTATCTTTTTTTTATATAAACACTGATGCTTGATGGGTAGGTGGGTGGTAGTAGCTGCTGTTGATATTGTAGTCTTTGAAACAGCTCTTCTATCTTTAGCCTAGTCTTTGGACACAAGCATGTATTTTTCTTTCTAAACCTTCTTCATTCCATTCAGTATAGAGTCATTTTCAAGTTGAATGGAGCACATTGACAAGAAATTCCACATGCTTCTTACAAATCTTTGTTTTACGGGTGCACTTGTTTTTGTTAGTTCTAGTTGTTGTGTACGTTTCGTCGATCACAACCAATAGCATTGTGTGAGGTAGAAAGGTTTTTGTTCTCTTAACTTGTGGACTATTCTTTAGCTATGCAGAAGTCATCGTACCGCTTGAAACCACAGTGTAGATGACCATTGACTACTTCTCGCTACTGCGGAACTTTGTGTAATTCCATGACTGTAGTATAACTCCAAACGGATTTATATGCTACTTAATAGTGACTACCACAAACAAATCATAATCAATAGTTGTTTTAGCACAGAAATATACAACTGAAAAATGACAATGAAATGACTCCCCCAGTCTCCGCAAAGTCACTGTAAAGTTGTATTCTCATAACTGTGGCATGACTCCATTATTCTATGCCACATGTCGGCTACCTAAAGGTTGAAAAAATCCAGAACGGCTTGAAAATGACTCTAAAATGACATTCGACGTGGCGGTCCATGTCAGATGTTTAAGGGTCTCACATGACTTCAGCATGACTTGCAAATGACTAGCCACGTGGACGTCCACGTCAGATGTTTAAAGGTCTCACATGACTGCAACATGACTTGCAAATAACTGGCCACGTGGATGTCCACGTCGTATGTTTAAAGGGTGTGCTGTCCACATGGCGACTGCAAAGACATTTCCTTACACCATCTCTTTCTTTATCACTTGGATGTTTGCATCTTCCTCATCCATCCCCACATCCATTGTCAAAGTCGTTGGTGATAATAAAAATGCCAGTCATATATAAACAACTTGTCCACAATGACTATTGTGCCCTCTAGTCATGCTGTAGTCGAGCGTGTCCGGAATGACTTCTCGGCAGTCATATATCGCAGTCATATATGTACCTATTTTCTTGTAGTGGCGTCCATACTCGCGCTGATATCCGTGCATATATACTTGCTTTGATACCCACGTTGATACTTGCGCACACATACCCGCATTGATACCCGCACACATATACCCGTATCGATTTCTTTGCCAAAACTATAGAAAAATTTGTACTATTACAAGGAAAATTTTAAGAGATCAATACATGTAGTTTTCTACCTATTTAATATTTTTTTTCTTCCTATGTGGGTCCTTAAAATACAGCCATGGGGTTCTTTTAATTTCAATTCCCTTGGATTAGTAAAATAAATTGCGTTTATACTAAAAGGTCATGGATTTGACATTCAAAAATAATTTACAACTTGTACGTATTTTGTTTTTTTCCTATTCAATATATATTTGGTGAATTAGAATTGGGATTGAGTGGGTCCTTAAAATACAGCCATGGTTTTTTTAATTTCAATTCCCTTGGATTAGTAAAATAAATTGCGTCTAATATACTACACCCCTTCCCTATACTAGACACAAAGTAAACCCTTTTCAATACTCGAACCATAGAACCTCCATGATCCCTATACTAACCCCTTCACGCTTCAATCCTTTTCCAATTTTCCATACATTTTTGCGTATATCTTTGTATAGTAATACCACTTACCAAAATTTCATGAAATTGGTCTTAAAAGAAGGTTGTCTTTTCAAGATTCAAGTGTTAGATTGGATGAATGAGAAGGTAGTTGGATGAAAAAGGCCGCAATCCCTTTGTTCATCATCCAAAATATAGACGTTGCAGCACTTTAGGGCTAAGCCTAGAAAAAACCCTTCCCAATATTTGGACCAAAACAACCCTCGCGGCCTCGCCCGATACCAAGTTGGTACCCATTTCTACACTTATAACTGTCTTATATCAAACCTAGATGTTGACATAGAGAAGCCTATTACCGCCCTCGTTTACAATAAAAATATCAAGGAGCAAACTAAAAGACAAGCACAAATTTCTCATTTATGAGCGGTTCTTTTACGTAAAAGAACCCAATGCAATTATAATAATGGGAAACATTAAGTGCAAGTTGCAATTATTCATATTAAACTCAAGAATTCAAAAAAAATGCAATGGATGGTCACTTTAAATGACCTTGTAGTTACATGAAATGAAAAACAAGAGCACAAATCTTGTCTTGTACTTTAATGTCCAAAAAAATATAATCTTATGAAATTCACATAAAAAAAATTGGAAAATTTATTGTGAAAGTTGCAATTATTTATAAACTCAAAAAAACGTGCAATCAGGGTTGTTCGCTGTGACAGCGCGACACCGCGACAGACAGACGTCGCGCGACGTCTAGTAGAGCCCGCGTGACGTCACGAAAAGTCAAATTTACCTTTGACTTTACAGGAAATTACCCCCCTCCAGGTGGATGCCACATGGCATCCACTTGGCAAACTGGAGGGCGCGTACGGGTAGGAGAGTGCGGGTAGGGGCGACTGAGGGTGGACGAGGGCGACTGCGGGTGGGCGACTGCGGGTGGACGAGGGCGACTGCGGGTGGGCGACTACGGGTGGGCGAGGGCAACTGCGGGTGGGCGACTGCGGATTTCTGAGGGAGACCGCGGGTGGGCGACTGCGGGTTTGGCAAGGAGACCGCGGGTTCAGGAAGTGTTCTTGGGTGGGCGACCGCGGGACCGCCCGATCCGACTTCGGGTTTCAGGAGGGGCGACTGCGGGTCTGAAGACAACGGGAATGGGCGACTGCGCGTTTTTGGAGCGCTGAAATGGGCGACTGCGCATCAAGGGCGACTGCGGATCGTGGGCGACCACGGGTACCAACTAAACCATCCCGAAACTTGCACACGCGGTCATCCACAAAGAAGTCTCTTCGACCCGCAGTCGCCCCCTACGCGCAGTCGCCCCACTGGAGATTGAGTTTGCATTTTCCAGAAAATTAGTCTCCCTCCTTGACCCGCAATCGCCCCCTACGCGCAGTCGCCCTGATTCAAATGTGATTTTTGCTTCGTCGATGACCCGCGGTCGCCCCTAACCCGAGGTCGCCCTAAACCAACAACCAATCTGACCCAACACTAATTAGCATCTGCAGCATATTCTAATTGATTTTTCCTTATCTCACATCCAAAATTGGTAATAAATGTTAGGCGTCAGTTCATATCAAAGACATAGCAAGGCAATGGAAGAATTATTCTCACAATGTGAAGGGTTTCCCAAACCCTAAACCCTAGACCCTAGACCTTGGAAAACAATAATACAACTTTTATCTAGAATCAAATCCTTAAACCTACATAAAATACTTACACATCCTACACGAGATGTAGTGTTTTAGACCTAAAACAGAATCATGTCTTTTTTGTCTTGTTGAATTTGTAAACAAAATGGAGGAAGTAACATATGATTAAAGGGAATTAGAAACAATAAGGGAGAGGTCCAAAAAAAAAACACCATCTCGTGAAACATGCCCAAATAAATCTAATCATGCCCAAATAAATCTAATTACACCTCCCCACTATTAGAATGTACATAAAACTTTCATTTGGAACTTCTTGCCAAAGGAGTGTTGGAGAACTAATGCAAAACCTAGGATTTGTTTGTCTTGTTGAATTTGTAAACAAAATGGAGGAAGTAACATATGATTAAAGGGAATTAGAAACAATAAGGGAGAGGTCCCAAAAAAAACACCATCTCGTGAATCATGCCCAAATAAATCTAATTACACCTCCCCACCAGCCCTTTTTTTTTGGGCGAAATGGAGCCAGAAAGCACCATGTCATAGTGAAAATCTTTTTTTTTGGCGAAAAAAGTTGACTTTTTTCGCCAGAAAAGTTTCAATCCAATTTAAAATATGGATGAAATTGTCAAATTTGGATGAAAAAGTGTATGAATTTGATTGAAAAGTGTTTTATATTACAAAAGATGGATGTCCGAAGAAATAAAATGCTTCACCAAATTTTAAATGATCGCCATCCTGGCACTTTTTCAAAAAAAAAAAAAAAAGGGCTGCTCCCCACTATTAGAATGTATATAAAACTTTCATTTGGAACTTCTTGCCAAAGGAGTGTTGGAGAGCTAATGCAAAACCTAGGATTTGTTTGTCTTGTTGAATTTGTAAACAAAATGGAGGAAGTAACATATGATTAAAGGGAATTAGAAACAATAAGGGAGAGGTCCCAAAAAAAACACCATCTCGTGAATCATGCCCAAATAAATCTAATTACACCTCCCCACTATTAGAATGTACATAAAACTTTCATTTGGAACTTCTTGCCAAAGGAGTGTTGGAGAACTAATGCAAAACCTAGGATTTGTTTGTCTTGTTGAATTTGTAAACAAAATGGAGGAAGTAACATATGATTAAAGGGAATTAGAAACAATAAGGGAGAGGTCCAAAAAAAAACACCATCTCGTGAATCATGCCCAAATAAATCTAATTACACCTCCCCACTATTAGAATGTACATAAAACTTTCATTTGGAACTTCTTGCCAAAGGAGTGTTGGAGAGCTAATGCAAAACCTAGGATTTGTTTGTCTTGTTGAATTTGTAAACAAAATGGAGGAAGTAACATATGATTAAAGGGAATTAGAAACAATAAGGGAGAGGTCCAAAAAAAAAAAACCATCTCGTGAAACATGCCCAAATAAATCTAATCATGCCCAAATAAATCTAATTACACCTCCCCACTATTAGAATGTACATAAAACTTTCATTTGGAACTTCTTGCCAAAGGAGTGTTGGAGAGCTAATGCAAAACCTAGGATTTGTTTGTCTTGTTGAATTTGTAAACAAAATGGAGGAAGTAACATATGATTAAAGGGAATTAGAAACAATAAGGGAGAGGGGTCCCAAAAAAAAAATTAATCTTGTGAAACATGCCCATACCCGCAGTTGCCCAAAGCGCAGTCGCCCTAGAACCCCAGGTCTGATTTTGGAAGTGATCTGGGGACCCGCAGTCGCCCCCTACGCGCAGTCGCCCTGATGGAAGGGGGGAGATTGCATTTTCGAAATTTTTGGTGTCTCCCACCTTGACCCGCAGTCGCCCCCTACGCGCAGTCGCCCTGACGGAAGGGGGGAGATTGCATTTTCAAAATTTTTGGTGTCTTCCACCTTGACCCGCAGTCGCCCCCTACGCGCAGTCGCCCTGATGGAAGGGGGGAGATTGCATTTTGAAATAGTTAGGTTGCTCCCACCTTGACCCGCAGTCGCCCCCTACGCGCAGTCGCCCTGATGGAAGGGGGGAGATTGCATTTTCGAAATTTTTGGTGTCTCCCACCTTGACCCGCAGTCGCCCCCTACGCGCAGTCGCCCTGATGGAAGGGGGGAGATTGCATTTTGAAATAGTTAGGTTGCTCCCACCTTAACCCGCAGTCGCCCCCTACGCGCAGTCGCCCTGATGGAAGGGGGGAGATTGCATTTTGAAATAGTTAGGTTGCTCCCACCTTGACCCGCAATCGCCCCCTACGCGCAGTCGCCCTGATGGAAGGGGGGAGATTGCATTTTGAAATAGTTAGGTTGCTCCCACCTTGACCCGCAGTCGCCCCCTACGCGCAGTCGCCCTGATAGAGGGCGGAAAAGTATTTGGTGTCTCCCTCCCCTTCCATATGGGCGACTGCGCGTAGGGGGCGACTGCGAGTCAAGGAGTTTGCATTTTCTCCTTGACCTGCAGTCGCCCCCTATGCGCAGTCGCCCTGATGGAGGGGGGATTTTGAAATGTGTTTCCCCCTCGAGGACCCGAGGTCGCCCTGACCCGCGGTCGCCCTTGAAAGACGTGAGGGATCCTTGGACCGGACCCGCGGTCGCCCCACGCGCAGTCGCCCTAGTATCCGTGTTAGGGTTAGCGCATGCGCCCCTGGCGACCGCGGGTATTTCATGGGCTGTTCTAGCCTGTGGTCCATAATTTTCATAACTGCGCCTTGTAGTTCACCTACCTTGTAGTGGCTGAATGTGGGCCCAATGTTGTGGAGGTCTCGTGGTTTTTTTGGTTTCCCACAAACAGCCAACAATACAACAGACACTTCTTGTATACTTCAATGAACCCAAAATCTTTTCCATTAGTTTAGGATAGTGAGAATATCAAAGCCATTTGATGTAGAGGGCCTTGAAACGGCAATTGCATTCATTGTGGCAAAGTTGTTGAATAATAAGGATGCACACACAAATGGGTGTGAAGTCACCGAAAAAGGGTACACTAAATTCACATTTAAAACAATTAGCAATTCAAATGAAAATGATTCATTTGGTTCTTCATTGATTCTCTTTCATTTTTGGGTGTTATAGTAACGTAGGGGGCCTCAATTGTTATGTAGCCTATTCAAATTTAATCTTCTTGCATTGCTAATGATTAGTTATTTGGCTCCTTACAGGCTTAATGGCAGGTGTTCAATTTAGCAAGTGCTCAGAGGAAGTCATAATTATTCTCGACCATGAATATTTCCGGTAAAAATTTGTTTAGTTTGCCTTTGACTTCCTTATTGTCATCCACTTGTATTGTAGACAATGTCTTTTTAATAGGTGGGAGAATCACCATGACAATGACTATTCTATTGGAATTGATTTGTGATCTTTGAAATAGGATTAAGGACTTTTGGAAAGGCTACAAATTGTATTGCTTTGCTCATTATGGCCAATGCAATGAGTCCAAAGGCCATTTCCAAGCCAGCAAAATGGGTGAGTAAAATATTGCCCTTCATTTTGTATAGGTGATTTGAATCCTTGAATAATGAAATGAACATGTATTAATGAACATTTCTAGTTGGATAGTTAGTGGTGGACATTTCATCTCACTATTAGTGCTTATTTGCTGCAAGACGAGTGATGTGTTTGATACAAAACACACGCGATATTGTTTGGGGAGCCAAATTTGATGAGGCCATTAGGGAGGGGTGGGCCATGATGGAAGAATATGTGTGGGTTCGGCAAGGAAAAAATTGCACAAACCTCAGGTTCGGTTGTTCTAGTATAGAACTTGTATTATAAGATTATATGCTAAAAATACCCATATGTAGTTGTTATGTTTTAATATTCATTGATATGGGGGGCCGGGAGATGCAGGGCTTTATTAGAAGAATTTGAGGATGTCGAGAAACTTTCCGAGTCTGAGAATGGATGCTTGTTGTTACAACTCACTAAGGTTAGTGCAATACCACAACACGAGTTAATATACTTGCTAGGTTAGTATTGTTTGTACCCTATTCTGTGAATATCATATGTACTAATGACAATTCCACCTTAGGATGATGAGCACGGGACGGAACGCGCATTTACACAATCTCTGAGCGTTCAAATCAACACCACGGATATCTTTGAGCAGACCAATAATAGGTTAAACCAAGCTCGTGCAAACTTGGACAACCTTGTGCCACGGGCAAATCGTTCGTGACTAGAGACATTGTTGTGGTGCATCAAACGGCAGCCTTGTACCATGGTATAAGACCCTATTTTGATTTTTGAGTTGGGATCATAAAAAGAAATAAGTTATTTATGAAGATAATAGTACTAAAGTCATGCTAGACATGTGAAATAGCAATGTGCTTGACAAAGAACTTCATTTTACATTTCTATACTATGATTTTGCTAAACAATGCATGGATTGTTTATCTCAGATGGATGATCATATTTTGCTAAACAGTCCATGGTATATGAATGTTTAATTGATTAGTGCCCAATACTTTAATGGTTTACATATGTGACCCCTCCCAAAAAATATATACCCATAAATGTGACCCCCCCAATAAAATATATACCCATAAATGTTGTGGCTTGTTATTCTTGGTTCACAAGTTTGAAATCCTCAAATATTGAAAATGTACAAATGTATGCCCTTGATTTAATCCCTTTGTTTGTAAATATGATGGCTACACTTTTAATTAATATGAAACAAGTTTTATTGTTTGGATACCTATGAATGTACAGATAAATAAAATTTGAACAAAACCATGAAATCAGCTGGGAAATAGCTATGACAATTAATTGTGACAATTAGTTCCCAACTACACCTTCACGGTGCTTGATGAAGCACATGATGAAAGTTATATGGGAGCTCATGCTGTCACACCCAATCCTTATAAGATATTTGAACAACCATCTTACTACACCTATCCTATGCATTGTATAATTGATTATATTGAGTTTTGTTCTCTCACGCAATTTATAATGTGTCAATCACACTTAGGTATTAGTTCTAATTGGTAGGCAGTTAGGTGATGACTGCAACGAGGTTATAAAAGTGCAATGCAAGTATGGCTACATTTGAAGTCCGCCTCAAAGCAATATCGATGACTAATTAATATAATCGTTGTTGACATTATTATTGTGGCCTTATACTGGGTGAATTTTTGGGATTAGAGAAGTTTGTCCAATTTACATTTCATGGGCTCTATTATTTGCACTTGTAAATTGTAAACCCCAATATAACGTAGCACCTAATTCTGCGCTTATAAAACACCTATGTGACGTGTTACTTCAAAGACTGAATATGCCAAACTCAAATCCTAAACTGAACCTGCGGTCGCCCTGGAACACGCGGTCGCTGTCTGCTGCTTCGACCCGCAGTCGCCCTGTAACCCGCAGTCGCCCCTACCTGTCAGACCCGCGGTCGCCCTCAGTACCCGAAGCCGCGGTCGCCCCTTCACCCGAAGTCGCCCTAAAGCCCCTGACCCGTAGTCGCCCACTCACCCGCAGTCGCCTTCAAGCCTAAACCCGTAGTCGCCTCTATTTTTTCCACCCGCGGTCGCCCCTTCACCCGAAGTCGCCCTAGCGCCCCAGACCCGCAGTCGCCCCTTCACCCGTAGTCGCCTCAATTTTTCCACCTGAGGTCGCCCAAGGCAGACTTGCACGCGCCCACACCCGCAGTCGCCCACGCTGGCTGTCCACGTCAATTCTGAAGCCTTGCCACGTAGGCAAAATCTATTTACCATGGGGTAAAATTTTTTACCCCTCCGCGACGCGATGTCAAGTAAACTCGACACTTCGTGACACGCGACACGCGACGTCAGACGTCATACACGACGCCTAAACCCAAAAATATGTCAGACAAGACAACCCTGCGTGCAATCAGTGGTCAAATTGAATGACATTGTACGTGAAATTAAAAAAATGGGAGCAACAACCGTAACCTGTACTTTAATGTCCAAAACATATGAAGTCATGAAATTCACATAAAACAAAATGGAAAACACGTGGTGCAAGTTGCAATTAGTCCTAAACTCGCAAATCCAAAAAAATATGCTATTGGTGGTCACTTTGAATGACCTTGTACGTGAAATCAAATATGCGAGCAAGGACCGTGCCCTGTACTTTAATGTCCAAAAACATATGAAGTCATGAAATTCACGTAAAAAAAATGTGAAAACATGTGGTGCAAGTTGCAATTATTCCTAAACTCACAAATCCCAAAAATATGCTATTGGTGGTCACTTTGAATGACCTTGTACGTGAAATCAAATATTCGGGCAAGGACCGTGCCTTGTACTTTAATGTCCAAAAAAATATAAACTCATAAAATTCATGTTAAAAAAAAATAGAAAACACGTGGTGCAAGTTGCAATTATTCCTAAACTCACGAATTCCAAAAAATATGCTATTGGTAGTCACTTTGAATGACCTTGTACATGAAATCAAATATTCGGGCAAGGATTGAGCCCTGTACTTTAATGTTCAAAAAAATATAAAGTCATAAAATTCACATAAAATAAAATGAAAAACATGTGGTGCAAGTTGCAATTATATGGTCAATTTCGTTAAAATGGCAGTATTCCGCATGCCATTTTAATGGAATATCTTCTACAAAAGAGAATAAGTGTGCCGCAATATGGTCATACATGTGCCAATTTTATGCCTAGCACATTCAAATCACTCCTAGTTCACGCATTTCCACTCCCCTCAGACAATCTTTTCATTGTTTTCATTCTTTCAAAGGTTTCATTTTTTGCCATTTTAACGGAATACCGCCATTTTAACAAAATTGACCATTTATTCTTTAACTAAAAAAAATGCAATTGGTGGTCACATTGAATGACCTTGTACATGAAATTTAAAAAATGGAGGCAAGGACCGTGCCTTGTACTTTAATGCCCCCAAAAATATAAAGTCATGAAATTCACGTAAATAAAATGGTGAACTTGTTGTGCAAGTTGCAATTATTCATAGACTGAAGAATTCAAAAAAATATGCAATTGGTGGTCACATTGAATGACTTTGTAGGTGAAATTAAAAAAATGGGGGCAAGAACCTTGTCTTGTACTTTAATTTTTTTTTAAATGTAATCTCATGAAATGCACATAAAAAAAAATCAAAAAGTTAGAGTGTAAGTTGTAATTATTCATAAACTCAAAAAAATATGCAATGAAAATGCTCCACTCTTTCAAAATAATTAGTCACCATAAATAGTCATTCACTCTCATAATTGTCATTCATGATTGTACTAGTAGGTATTGAAAGTATGCCAATCATGCGGTACAATGATTTGTGACTTATGATTGGCATACTTGAGAGTGTTGTACTCATTTCTTTCAAAGTTGCCTTCAAATTTTCAAAACTTTTATATTTTTTAAAATTTCGACACTCTTTTAATCTTTCTTCATGACATTTGACATTTCATGCATTTAAAATACAATGGAGTGTATCGAATTTGGAGTATATAATGTATAAAAATAACTAGCTTCAATTGAATCGAATGTAACTATTCATGATTATTTTCTAAATGAATTTACAACTTCAAGATTTACAATCCTAAACCTTAAAATAAATGAGTTTTAATAGTTTGAAGAATTATATGTACATAAAGAATTATTTTGAAAAAAAAATTCATACTACTTCTAGGGATTCATGTACACCAAGCAACTCTTTTTTAGTGAGTCATGTGCTGTACTTAATAAATATGAAGCCCAAAAGCCATGGGATAAATTCCAAAAATGGAATCAAAAAAGTATGTACAAGTTCAAAATTAGTTCAACATTTAGAATTCAAGAAAATAATAAATTTATGGTACTTTTATGCATTTTCATACGCAAATTAACTTTTTTTTAAATGGACCATATACTGTAGTTAATAAATTATACTAAAGCCCAAAAGTCATGGGATAAATTCCAAAAATGGAATCAAAAAAATATGTACAAGTTCAAAATATGCTACATTTAACTACTTCTGAACTTTTGAAAGTCTAGAATTAACATCAAGAGATAATCAACATGAGATAATCATCTGGAGATCTCCAGATGCATCAAGAAAATGCCATATTTAACTACTTTTGGACTTTTGAAAGTCCAGAATTAATAATGGTCATCGGGAGATCCCACAATGGTCATCCTCAGATTTTTCAATCATTGGGAGATCCCACGATGGTCATCGGGAGATCTCACAATCATTGGGAGATCTCACGATGGTCATTGGGAGATCTATACAAACATTGGGAGGTCTCACAATGTTATTACCCCATGATCTTCAAATGTTTAGTCCAAAATTCATCGAATAGTCCAGAAGTAGTTAAATGTGGCATGAGATCTATACAAAACATCTGAAGATCCATACAAAACATTTGAAGATCTATACAAACATCAAGAGATATATACAAACATTGAGAGATAATCATCAGGAGACCTAGGAGTGCATTGTCTAGAATTCACTTGAAAGTCCAGAAGTAGTTAAATGTGGCATAAATTAGTTCAACATTTAGAATTCATGAAAATAATAAATTTATGGTACTTTTATGCATTTTCGTACACAAATGAACTTTTCTTTAATGGGCCATGTGCTATAATTAACAAATACTAAAGCCCAAAAGCCATGGGATATATTCTAAAAATGGAATCTCAAAATATGTACAAGTTCAAAATTAGTTGAACATTCAAAATTCAATCATGAGAAAACAGAATTCACACTACTTTTATGCATTTTCGTACGCAAAGCAACTTTAATTTAAATGAGCCATGTTGTAGTTTAGAAGCCCTAAAGCCATGGGCTAAAACCAAAATTACCAATTTCAAATTTTTTTGTTTGTTTTAAGATTTGATAGTTGTACTTTGTAGTATCTTTTTTAGTAATTGGAATTCATTAGTTGATAATCCTTTATGATTTTTCTAGTATGGCTTTAATGAATTATAGGCTTGACTTGAATAGTACCTATATGATCAATTAAGATGTGGAAATTATTAGTACGGTTGTTTTCTCTGTGGAAAGATTGTTGATCTAGAGATTTTAAATTATATCTTATCAACAATATTTTAGATAACTAATTTAAGAGCCGTGATTTGATACAATTTTGTTTGAAAGCACCTATCTTGTAGAATTTTAGAAATCAGCACAGTAGTTTTACAAGTTTATGATGTGGAAGTTTGTAGGAGAAGCCCTCTATAAGGATGTGCCTCTCACCTACTTTAGTTTCCTAAAACTATAGACAATGATTAAAGAATGAAAATTTCTGGTTACAATTTTAGAGCCTATTAGTACAGTAGAAGAAGAAGAATCTCTCAAGTCCATCTTCTAATTTACAAAAATACTGAACTTTGACGAATCACAGAATTTGCTCCAAAAACAACTTTTACGTTCCCTCAAACCACGGGTCTAAAAGTGACACACCACTTTTTCAACAAAAGCCCGACTCCTTGCCTTGAGTAGAGACACCAATACAAAAGTACTAATAAACTAGTGCTACTTGAAACAACATCAAAGTGATACCAAACTAGTATTACTAGTTCTACTAAAAATATGATTCACATAATTCCAAAACCTTTACAAACTTCAAAATATTGATTTGCTGCTGTGGATGATCTATGGGGCATTGAATTGCCTATGCCATCTTCAACATAGTTTTGCCACATTCTTTTTAGTTGATCCAAATCATCCGTCCCATTGAATTTGAAATAGAAATTCACACTGTCCGCCAAACTGAAACCACATGATATAGTCCAATGATACAACATTCTTGGAACCATCATCACAGTCATTCCTGGGTACTGAACCAGCCGATGAATCTCATACTTCTCCATATCTTCGAAAGATAAAGCCTTGGTACCATTTGAGAAGCAATCAATATGACATTGCTTGCGATAAACATGTTGAAGCCATTTCCGCTTCTTCAAAACCCTAGTAAACTCCTTAGACTTGTGCTTTGGTACAATGTACCAAATCTCTGGAGCACCGAGCACCAATAGATTAAAGGTGCCCAAAAGAGCATCTTCTACATGAATTGAAGTCCGGGTTTCAAAAGATGATGCAATAATAGCACCTCGGGTAACACCAGGAATGATACGCA
Source organism: Rhytidiadelphus loreus (assembly GCA_947034895.1). Taxonomy (NCBI): domain Eukaryota; kingdom Viridiplantae; phylum Streptophyta; class Bryopsida; order Hypnales; family Hylocomiaceae; genus Rhytidiadelphus; species Rhytidiadelphus loreus. The sequence continues at coordinate 50,110,184 of OX344765.1, forward strand.
ACAAGCCTTTACTCTCTAGCTCTCTAGTGCACCACAATTTAGCACACTTCCCAAAAGCATCGTCCACAAGTGGAATTGAATGAGCAATACTCGAATTCCCTTTTTCAATAAAATCCAAATCATGTGGAGCAAAATCATAAATGTCAATGCGCTCCTTGTTATCAATTTCCACTGTCCGTGGAGTTAAGTGCAATGTTGGACCATCGATAAGTGATGCACCCCTCTCAAAACCAAGAGGAAGGGTCCTCCAATGTTTGCTCAGGTCAAGATTCTCTTCATAAAGAATATCATACGTGTTTGGAACATGATAAAACAATGCTTCACAAAAAATAGATGAGTTGGACCCAGGTGCTAGAAACTGCATCCGTAAATCTTCAATAGCTTTTTCCACCATAAAAGAATAAACGATGAAATCATGTAAATTGGTATTATAATCCACTTTTTGGCTTGGCATGAACGAAGCTCCAAAGGGTTGAACATTAAACTTCATGTAGCACTTTGAACTCTTCGATAATAAATGTTTTAAGTTGGTGTTGCTGCGGTTCTTGATGTTCCTAGCAAAACTCTTGTCTTGAACAACCCAAAATCCCTCGTGCATCAACATACTTTTATGAGCATAGCGAAGTGTCTCAAATAAATCACGAGCACAAGGTTGTTTGTGCTTAACCACCCAAACCTCAGACAATTTGGGATCACTCGTACCTTCCATGATAGCTTTGTATGATTCGCAAATACTCATCCCAAGCCCACTATTACAACCATCTTCTCTAAGCTCATCTATCCAATGCATGAGCTTGATCAATGCCAAACAACCTTCATTCTCCGTGCCATACTCTCCAGTCATAATTAATTTTCTAGCCTCAACAAAAAAAGGTTCAAAAATTTCTCTTCCATGATCATCCAATGCAACATTCTCTAAGGCAAAAGCATCCTCCTACACCACCAAACAAAAAAAAAAACATGTTATTGTATAAAAATATCGCTTAAAAAAAATCAATAGTTAGATGAGTATGATATTTTATCTAAGATATAAATATACTTTTAAAAAAAACGTAAATTATACAAACATGAATCAAGAAAGTAAAAAAAATTCACCTTTTCCCAAGATACTCTTGTATTCAATTTTTTGCTAGTAGAAGCAACCAAATAATTGGAATAGCGATGTACAATTATATAAAATGCATACAATATAAAATATAAGAAGTTGTCCAAATAAAGAAACATAAGATCATGCTCAAATATTACTTTCAAAAATCCAACTTCTAATATACAAAATCAACATTTGGCTTTTTCATAAGCAATCTAATCTCAAACATAATACTTATTAAAAAATATTTTAAAACAAAACTAAAAACTAGAAATAATAACCACCTGTTGCAAATCCAAGCACTTGAGATGTTTTGGATTCTTTTCATGGAATCCTTGCTTTCCCAAAGTTTGGCATATGGAACACCACTTCAAGTCACGTTTTTTATTGTAAAGCGCTTCACCATTGTCATTTGCTCTTTCATGCTTTGTCATTGAAGCATGACTCTCTCTCTGATGAGAAGGAAACTCAGACACACACAATGGACAATATAAATGTCCAACTTTCAAGCCAGGCAAAGATACATAACCATCCTGCCATATTGAAAACGTTGTAAATCATATATCACTAGAATAAATCATTAACTAGAAATAAATGATAAAAATCCAAAACACATTATGATTTCCTAAACCATCAAATAATGTGCATAAGTTAATGATAACAAGCAACAACTTACCTCTAGTGTCATCGAATCCATTTTAAATAAATAAATTGACAATTATAAAAAAAAGTCAACGAAATTTTTTTGTGACTTTAACAAATTAAAAGTTGTCAATCTACAAGAAAAACATAAACAAATAAATCCCAATGAAAAATTAAGAGAAAATTGTTCAAAAAAGATTCCACACGTGGAAGTCTCATTAACAAGTCTAACCTTAAATTTTTTGTATTAGGTTGATGCTATTTTCCCACAATAGCAAAAAAACGATCTACTTCTATTACCTCTTACATATGCTTCTAAATTCAACAAAATCAAAAAGTGTCAAGATGGATTACAAAAGAGGAAAAAAAATCAAGCAAAATTGCGCACTAAATGATTTCTCAAATAAGTAGTGATAATACCATGTGCAAAAAGTGGTCACCATCAAGGAAAACTCCACTACCTTTCAATAAACATGTAAAAATAAGAGTCAGGTCCTAGTAGCACAATTCTCTAAACCACTAAGAGGTAAACTGCCCAAAAATAGGCAAGACAAGAGGAGCTTAGTAATATCCAACATGCTCTAACTCCATCCTACAGACAACTCTTATGTACACTAAAACCATACATAATATCTGCTTTTGCTAAATATAATTGCAAACATGACCACCCCTAAGAAGAAAGTGACAATGGTACATTCCATCCTAGGATTCCGCATAACACAAAATAAAACTAACCTCAAAAATCACCAACACTCGAGAAAATAGAAAACATAACCAACCTCAACATTCAAAAAAATTGCAAACATGACCTACTCTAAAAAGTGGGTGACAATGGCACCTACCAAACTCAGGCATCTGCCATGGATACAACATAAAACTAAAATAAAAAAACTACCAACATGCTTCGCTCATAAACCATCACCACGGAGTTCCACTTTCACTGCACAAGGCTGATGTAAGGGAAAGTTAGGGTTTCAACATGAGTGAACTCGGACATGTTGCTATCTGAACTGACACTTCGTTCATAAACCATCGCCACGGAGTTCCACTTTCAATGCGCAAGGCTGATGTAAGGGAAAGTTAGGATTTCAACATGAGTGAACTCGGACATGCTTCCGTCCGAACTGACACTTTGCTCATAAACCATCACCACGGAGTTCCACTTTCAGTGCACAAGGCCGATGTAAGGGAAAGTTAGGGTTTCAACATGAGTGAACTCGGACATGCTTCCGTCCGAACTAACACTTTGCTCATAAACCATCGCCACGGAGTTCCACTTTCAGTGCGCAAGGTCGATGTAAGGGAAAGTTAGGGTTTCAACATGAGTGAACTCGGACATGTTGCCGTCCGAACTCACCAATCTCTGAATTTTGTCCATATCTTTTTATTAAAGAATCTAAATTGCAAATGGATTTTTTGAGGTGAAAGGTAACTTCATTTTGCAAATTTTATTAGTTGAAAAATTCAATAATAAGTTTGTTTACTATGTCAAAACGGCCCCTGAAGTCTGCTGACTTTTAAAACCACCGACTTCTGAATATTTAAGCTATTAAATTCTTTTTTACCTATTTGTTATTTCCTTAAAGCATGAAAATGAAGTTTAAAAAAAAGTTTTGAGTATATATTTTCAACATGTTTTTTCAATATGTAAAGGAAGGTTGAAAGTTCTACAATTGAGGAACACATTTTGGGTAAATAGTTTGAGAGATAAAACCTAACCATTTGTAACAAAATACATTTACTTAAAAATTTTCACACCATATGTGCCCCCAAAACAACACTTTTCGTAAAAAAAACACATTTCAATTTGATTTTCTAAATTTATTTTTATATAAAAAGCTTTGAAGTATTTTGTTTTGATAAATGAGATGGAAATTATAAAGATTTTTAATTTATCGGTAGTTGTAGAATTTGTATTGTAAAATTAAGTTAAATTTTTTATTGGTATTCAATTTCAAATACCGTTAAAGAAGACATAAAAACATTGGATTTACATGATTTATTACAACATTACAAATTATTCATGATTGAAGTGGACATTACTGAAATCTATAAGTAAATTTTAAAGAACCTTGAACTTTTAATCATAACAATGAATCCCTTGAAGATGTTAATCCTTTAATGAAAAGTTATAAACAAAATGGAGATAAGTATTAGAATTTTTATTTTTATAAATTAAGGAAACTTTGGAGGTTGTTTTGGCATAGTACAAGAACTTTTTTGAAAACATTTTGAACTAATAAAAGTTGGAAATTCAAACAAGCTTTCATCTACAAAATTCCATTTGAGGTTTGGAGATTTTACTCAAAAGTTTTGGACAAATTTAAGAGAGAGGTTGGGAATTTATTACTTTTCACATTTTTGAACATCCTCTCTGAAATTTGTCCATAACTTTTGATTAGAGGATCAAAACTTGAAATGGATTATTGGAGATGAAGTATTGATTTAATTATCAAGTCTTATTAGTTCAAAATGTTTTCAAAAAAGTTCTTGTACTATGCCAAAACAACCTCCAAAGTCTACTGGATTTTAAGAAAAAAAATTTCAATACTTCTCTGAATTTTGGTTATAACTTTTGATTGAACAATTGAAATCTCAAACAGATTTTTGGAGATAAAATTTGGTTCAATTCCACAACTTTTTTCAATCCAAAGTTTTTTGGAAAAAGTTCATTTATTATGCGCAAAGTACTTCCAAAGTCTGCTGACTTTAATGGACACCGAATTGTACATGAATACTTAATTTAATAGCAAACTACATTGTACAAATAAGATTCAAAAAGATTCAAAAAATGTTCAACAAAAATCTATTGATTTTGTCACTGCACTGTCCAAATGAACAAAAAAAATGTCACCATTAACAAAAAAAATGTAAAAACAGACATTGTAGTACCTAAATCAACAGAAGTAAGTTGATTTTTTGTTGATTCAGACGTCATTTTCTAGCAGTGATTGTAGACCAATGGGCCGGGTATTATGACACTGGCTGCTGCCTTCCGAATACCTCGGAAGATTCACCAATAACAAAGTCGTTAAAGAGCCTGTTGGTTGGTTGCTTGAAACAAATGGCTCATTGTCGTCAGTGTCATCACTAGGTGGACATAATGGTAGATCTATTTTCAAGTGCTTTCCGGACATATTTGTATACTGGAGGATTTGTGTATGGATTAGCATGTTGACTGGATCAGCTATATATATTGTTGGACCGTAGAGCACGCCTTTTTTGGGAACTTGTCTCCACGTTGACCTGTTTGGCAGTATGAAAGGTCTCTTCATATTAACAAGACCATGATTGCCCTTGCTCTATACATACAATAGTGCACAATGTAAGTTGAAATCATAGCCAATTATGCTTTCAACAATTGGAGTGGAAACAGGGAGTAAAAGATCATGCTTACCCGCTCTTTTTCACGATGGATGTGGAAGAAGAAGCCACGTATAAGACTGAGCGTTGGATTATCATATTTTTCTACTGCCATCTCTACTATAATTCGTTGTCCAGTCCCCTCAGGGAAAGGTGATATGTCGTAGTGATCTCCCTAGGGCAGGTTTGGATTCAACTTGAGTTCGATAGTTGCACTATAGATACTCTTGACACCCACATGCTCGTTGCCATCCATTGAATAACTTGCCAATTCATCTGGGAGGTTGAAGACTTTGATGTGTCCATCCTTGTGCCAATGTGCTGTAATTGGTGTTGCAGTTGCGTGAGCTGTTATCCTTAATCTGTGAGGACATGTAGACCCCTCCTCTCTGAATGCTACGTGACAGTAGTACATTGGAGTCGCAATGCTTGTCAAAGGACTACCTGCATACCCTCCAACACTTCCCTGTGCTTCATGAGTACTTGCAAAATTGCCAAGCTAAGTTTCACGGTTGTCAGCCATTGCAAACAAGGAAACACACTGCAGGGGGCACATGTAGACAACAAAACAAGAAGGTGGACAAGGAAACAATGAAGTTGGTTTGCCTTCTGTTTGCGTAAAATTTGACTTGCCGGTAGCAAAGTGAATGTACAATTGAAATGATGTATGTGGGTGTCAAAAAAATCCAATGGATGGATACATCAGGTTGCGGCTCCACTCTGATTGCATGCATCACTAGGTGTGAATTTGAACTAGGATAGAATATTTATTGAAGGCCATGTTCTCACGGTGATGTACTAACTATTGATGTTCATTAGTTGTAGGAACATTGACTAGGAGGACAGAGTGTCTCACCACTCACTGCCATGAATACTCTTCCCAGTATGTGTCCTACAATAAGGACGTATCAGATAAGCACAATAGAATCAGCAGTAATAAAGATTTTTGAACTCTTCTAGTTAATATCCACCTTCTATTGGAATGGACCATTTTTTATTCACTGGTCACTAGTTTCATCCACTGAACTCCTAAATTAACAAGTTAATTTCAACCAATATGTATTTGCCAATATATGTAAACATTGGTTTAAACCTTGAACTTCAATAATTCATTTTTGGATGCAATTTAATTCATTCTCAAACAAAAATTGTTATAAATAACTTCTAGACTTCATTTATAAGTTAAAGTGTTTTTTCACAATTTAAAAAAGAGAATTTTTGGATACCGACAGCACCTAGTGCAAATCCCAAAGGCAAGCTTTAAATTGCCATTGAACTTGATTTCACCGATTAAAAAATAAGATCCAAGCCACTTCAAGAGATGTGGTCATTCAGATTGAAAGGGAAGATGCATGTTTGGTCAAACTTGTGGAAGTTTTTACCATACACTCTAGAATATTATAGTCGTCAAACGTCACATAGTAGAAAGAGATATTTTTGCCCCTAGGGTGCTGAAGAATTAAGTATGCTACATGAAACAATCTCACCATTGGAATTATTGTCGTTCAATCCCATCTTAGAACTATTAACCATTAAAATTTTACATCAATCTTGCTCCTTCTTCTATTCAACAAATTTTTAAAGAATAAAAGGGTAGAAGCATGCTTGGGGTACCTCACTTAGAAACCAAGGAATCACAAATGAAATAATCAATTCAATTTTCCTATTCTACAAATAAAAATGAAAGTAATTTTTTTAAAACATTAGTTCTTGTTATAGCACATATAGTTTAACTATTTTTAAGAATCAAAGCTAATTAAATCTTTAATTTCTAATTTTTAGAATTTTTAGAATTCATGAAGTTGACTTCATGTCAATAGAAAACATGAAATCTAAAAGAATCTTCAATTTTGAATTCTTTTTAGATGTAGCCCCTCTTTGTAATGTATAAGATGGTTTGGAAAATAATTAAAAATAGTTAAACATCCCAAATCAAATTTGAAATTTCTACAATTGGTTTCATATGATTTATTGGGGATTAACGTTCATTTACATTAAATTAAATTAAACATAGAGTGTTCAACAAATTTTGTTGTTGAATAAATTTTAACAAGTTCTTTGTGTGAAGTATTTAATATGTAATAAATACATCAAAATTTGTATTGTTCTTAAGTCTTAACTCTCGAGGAGGATCCAAAATATTTAAACTCCAAAAAATAAATAAATATATAGGATTTCAAAATATGTAAACTCTAAACAAAACCTAAGTTTCATTTTGCTTCAAAGGCATTTTAAATCAAAACATTTATTTAAATTGAATATTTAGCTTGTAAAAATTGAATTTTGAAGGAATTTTGAAATTTCCCTTTCAAAATTTACAGAAAAATATTGGTGATAGAACTTGTGAATCTAACCATATGGATAGAATCTACAATTCAAAATTGACAACTTTCATTTGTACATCAATTCCAAAACTGCTTCCAAATAGCACTTTATAACTGTTTTTCCCAAATTGTCAAATTTGGAAATGGATCCAAACATTTAGGGGTTAACCTGATAATAACAATTTGAAATCATGTATAAGTCAATTTTTTGTAAAATTTAAAAAAAATTTAAAAAAATTCTTACATTTGAAGTTTTGAAAGATTATCATTTTTTCATTGTACAATAGTTGCTTGCATTGAATAGTTGACTAATAATCCTGGCTTTTATTTATTTTTAGATGGGAAGTAATCTTGACTTTTATTTATTTTTTGTTCTCTAAGAGAGCAAAAACATATTTGAAACTAATAATCCTGGCTTTTATTTATTTTTAGATGGGAAGAATCTCCTAACTTTGTTCTCTAAGAGAGCAAAAACATGTTTGAAATTTGAGTCAATAATGTTTCTACTTCCTTTTATTTATTTATATTTTTGAAAATTTGAGTCAATAATGTTTCTACTTCCTTTTATTTATTTATATTTTTGAAAATTTGAATCAATAATGTTTCTACTTCCTTTTATTTATTTATATTTTTGAATTGTCTCAAACTAATAAGGTCAATGTCACTGCATATATTATAAATCTTGAAGATGATAGTGCTCATAATAAATTATACATAGATACTTTATTAGTATATACATTGTACAAAAATATTGTGCTTGTAAATTGATTGGGCAAAATGTATTTTTATTACATTTTCATTTCCTTTTCTGTAAATCAATTGTACTGCAAATATTATAAGACAATGCATATGAAGATAATAGAGTAATCATAGCATAAATCTTAATGCACATACATTTTTCATAAATATAGAGCAAGTGAATTGATATATTTTTAAATGAAATAATAAATTATTGCATACCAAGACATTCTTTTTTTTAAAATCAGTTCCAATGCAAATTGTTGACTGCAATGTATATAGAAATAAACTAGACCAATTTGTAGTTCATGAACATGTAATAAGCATTCCCTACATCAAAGAAAAAAAAACATGAATATGTAAAGTAAATATAGAGGAATCAAATATAGAGGAATCAATGATGTAAACATCAATCTAAAGTACAAAGTAACATAATATAAAAAATAAGCACAAATTACAAAGTTGTCATGTGTCATCATCCATAATATTACATAACACATAACAAAATTAATGAATTTCTAATTACAAAATTGTAAGCTAATTCATGCACAGTATCACATAATGAAATTAGTTTTTTCCAACAAAACCTGCTGAAGGAAAAAATGCATTCATTTCAATTTCATTATTATGAATGAAGATCACTTGGCAACAAGGACATATGTAAATTTGACCCTAAATCACCATCTCTACTCTCTGTGCACCTCCAAAATCAATTCTGTACCTATGTGGAAAAAACCATTTTTGAACCAAACTTTGTTCCTCCATAACTTTTGCATATAGAATCCAAATGTTGTGTTCTCAGGTGCATTGGAACCTCCTTTCACTTGGCAACAAGAAAATATGAAAATTTGACCAATATAATAATAGTAACTAGTCTCAGTAGCAAAAAGTGGTTGTTTTGAGTGTACCCACAAGAAATGAGTACTCATTTCTTGTTCACCCAACCAATGTAAGTGCTTTACACATTGACAAACCTTATATATTACTACCAAGACTTTCTACATACCATTCAATATATAGTGGCTTAATAAGAACATTATGCATTTACAAAATCTAAAGTCTTTTCATTTATATTTACCTCTGCCTTGTGGTTTTCCATCTTCCTCATTGATCCAAGATCAATGAAGCCTTAGGTAGGTGGACCATCAATGGACATTGATACATGTAAATGAAAAGACTAAAATTCACTGAAATGAAGAATCTACATCCCTATATATTCTATAGTAGATTAAACGACATGTAACCAATATTTCAAGTACCTCTGTACATAAAGGACCTACACTTCATACAAGGAATTCACTATTCTATGCTTGGGTGACAATAAACTTAATTTGTACCCAAATTAATTGTACTATGTCTTTGTCTCTATGAAATTGTTCATGTAGCCTAATTGAGAGAAGGAAAGTTATGTTTTGGGTCATGGTTTTCTGTTCATAAGGCCTGCTTAGGAGAGGGAAATTTATTTTCATCCTCATGCTTTGAGTACTATACCTCCATTTTAATATTGTTCTTTTATTATGAGAAACAGTGTATTGGTAACTAGTGGAGGTACTTAAAGCCCATTGTTGTAGCATGGAGATAGATAGTATGTAGTTGTTTTTTACACCTTCTTAGTTCTTGATCAATTACTATATCTTGAAAGTTTATTTTCTTTTAGAATATAGCTTTCTTCAACAAACGCAATGCATCCAATGACACACACATGTTCTCTTTGTAGTAAAACATTCAACTTTGTAGAGCAATGTGAAGCTCATTTGAGGGGAAAAAAACATGCAAGAAATCATGAAATGTCTACAAAAGAAAAAGTTGTAGAACATGATTTAATCATTTTTTTAAATCCTCCTGCCATTCATAAAGATATTACAAAGTTACGAGCCCTAGGTTTGTCAATCCCTAAAGTTGTCAACCAAGTCATTAAGTGTCAGAAATTAAAAAATAATACATATAAAATGGACACTTCAAAAATGACTGAAATTTCACATTCATGCATCCTTATGGAAGGTGAAAAAGTACTTGGCATCTATGTTCAAAAAAATTTCCCAAGTCACAAGTGCTAGCAATACTACAATCTCGTAGAATTCATTTATGAGCAAGGAGGCATAGTAGACCGGGGATGTGAAAAAGTTGGTGGTAACATGGTGATGTGTGGTTGGAGGCTAGATCCTTTTACTGACAATATTGCTATGTAAGAACATTCCATATACTTCATAATTAGTTTGACAGTACTTGTCAATGCATTTTGTTTATTGGCAAAGCACATATTTAAGCCAATGCCATCTAACATTTATACTAACTACACATGCTTATAGATATGCTCAAGCAAAAAGAACAAATCACGATATAAAACCATCAACAGAAGAGATCCACAAGCTTGGAGAATCTTTTACTAAAGATGTGTACAAGCTACTTCAACCAGCATTTTCATCTTGGCTACAATTGCTTGAAAATTTGTACCCTACTACAATTCCCAGACAATATGGAAGAATTGGAGATACGCCTTTTACCCATTTAGGCATTACAAAAAATGACAAAAAATGACACCCACATGGGTTTCATCATGTGGTTCACCAAAGGTGATATTCTTATTCATTTTCATTTTTTTTGTTTTTATTTGAAAGTGAAAATTCATATGATTGGAAGAGAGACTTTATATTTGGGGGGGGGGGTATTTTATTTTAGCATCTATTAATTTTTTTGGAATAAAATAACTAATTCTTGTGTATTATTTATAATAATTATGGTACTATTTATTTCAAAATCTCTAATTGTGAGCTTATAATTTGGTATTTGTAGAATTTTCCTATGGAATATCAAGAAAAGGTGGGGAGTTTTGTCTACCAGACTATGGGTATTATATTAAACCAGGAGCCGAACCAGTACTACTATTGGATTCCAAATATGTAAGGCATGGAACAACAACGAATATTGGGTTCTTCCAAATGGGAGTTTCTCTTCTAAGCAAGAAGTCTACTTTGAATTCATTTGAAAGAATTAGCAAAGAAATTGATGAGCTTCGGAGAGCAAAAAACAAATCTAATAAACATTTGTATGATGAAATTCTTGGGAATTTGAAAGTGAAGAAAAAGAAGTAGTAGCTTGACAAGTCACCAACTCATCATGTATTGTCACTAATGACATAACATAGAGTAGCAAAGGTAGAGAAAACAAACATGAATGATAAGATAGGAGTCTCATGAATTGACCATAGTTTGACAGATCACCATGTATTTTTCCTAGAGACATAACATAGAGTAGCCTATGATAGGGAAAACAAACATGAATGATAAGATATAAGGCTCATGAATTGACTATATAAGGTCTGGTCTGCCTTTTTCACGTATTTCCTCAGATGAAAATATTTTTTATCCATTTTTCAGACAAAGAAAAATAGATGAGGAATCTAATGCAAGTAATTTTGTATTATTTTGAGCATTTTTTTAATTACTTATGAATTTTCAAACCGAAAAATTGTAAGTCCCTATTTGTGCCCCCAGGTGGCTAGGTCTTCCATAAAGCATTTATATGCAATTCTAAACAAAGATGGAAAAGCAAAGAGAATGATTGGCTCTTGCAATTAATAATGCTTTTTTTTATAATTCATTCAATGATTATAGTAGTCAATTTTAGAACCGCCGCATGTCCATTTCACAACTATATACAAGGGCGGTACTAAATGCCCTAATTGAATTTGAGCCTCCTCCCTTACCTTCAAAATGATCCATTAAAGTTCTAGAAGAGATTGTGGAAGAAGAGTATTCCAATTAAGGATATTTTCAATTAAACTTATTAGTGACAATCAATGTCTTCTTCGTGATGGACTTATTTTTTGTGCTTTCTTTGGAATGTTGTATTTTGGATGTATGATTTTTAGAAAAATTGGGGTCCTATCTTTATAATTTGTACTTGTTTTTTATATTATGTTTGTACTTTAGATTCATGTTCACATCATTGATTCTTCTATATTTAAAAAAAAAATCCTTATTGAATTACATGTTTTTCATTCTATAAATTTATATTTTGGAAATGCTTGTTATTCATGAACTACTAATTGGTCAAGAAATTGGTCAATTATTTCTATATACATTGTACTCAACAGTTTGCACTGGAATTGATTTTTTTTTAAAGTGTGCATGTGCAATAATTTCTTATTTCATTTAAATTTTTTTTTAATTCACTTGCTTTGTTTATGTAAAATATATGTGCATTAATATTTATGCCATGATTACTCTATTATCTTCATATGTATCTTATAATATTTGCAGTAAAATTGATTTACAGAAAAAGAAATGAAAATGTAGTAAAATTACATTTTTATACTTTTTGCCCAATCAATTTACAAGCACAATATTCTTGTACAATGTATATACTAATAAAGTATCTACGCATAATTTATTATCCACACTATCATCTTCTTATAATTTGTGCAGTGACATTGGCACACAATTGTAAGGTTTAAGATGATATTACTTCTAAATGCCCAAACTGCTTTTTTGGGCAATGTAGAAATTCCAAGCAGCTCACTACAAATGGAGTTTTTATTTTTTCATTTGAAATTTTAAGACAACATGTGCCCAAGTAGTAGCTTGAAGGCCCAATAGTTTTCAGCATGGTCACCATGATTCAACATGGACACCCATGGTGACAGCATCAGTGTTCAGACCCATGGTGACAGCATCAGCGTGTACATCCACAACGACAACATCAATGTCCACACCCACGGCAGCAACATTAGTGGTGTCTTATGTCCAGAAACTTTGCCAATCAAACCTAATTCCAAACCTAATCAAGACAGGTTTGGAATTAGGTGTGGGATTTGGGCAGGCAACCAAAAAAAATTATGTAGTCACATTGTTGTTGCCCTACACTCCATTTCAAAGCCATGAGCTGAGATTTGTGGGCATCAAAAAGCAATTCATTGCCATGAAGCTATTTTTTGTCATGTTCAGTGGCCAAACAATATGTCTAGGGGGTCCAGGGACCCGCCGCCGTGAGGGGTGAAGCTGTTGTTGTGCTGCTGTGGCCATTGCCATGACACTGTGGCTATCACTGGCCAAATGGTATTCCATAGTTATGACATATGCCATCATCTATCTCTATCATCGTCTATCTTGACAAGGATTATGGGACAACTCTTCTTTGGGACAAAAGTGAGAACATTTGATTCTTGAAATTATATATATATATAATTTTTGTAGGTCTTGCTTCTTTATGGGTCCTTCCCCCTCCCCCCCTTTATTTTTCCTTTTGGCGGACACACATCAAGGACCTTTGACTGTAGGAAGTCCACAAAAAATACACAGCTCCCACCCAGGGTTTGTCTTTTTGTCTTTCTCTTTGTCCTTCTTTCTCTCTTCCTTTCTGTCTCTTTCTATCTGTTTGTTTGTTTGTCAGTCAGTCACTTTTGGGAGGTGCTAATTTGGGACACTGGCAGCAAGCCCAGGAATTTGTGCTTCAACCTCTCATTCAATGCCCTTCTTGGAGTGCTTCTTGGAGTGCAGGTAGAATTGACCCCCTCATTGCCCCGGTCAACTTAGGTTTGAAAAAAAATCCCCTTATGTTGTGCCAAGTTTTTGGTAATTCTTACATCTCCTTGGAGTAATTTGAAGCCTCTGATTGCAAATATGAATTTAGAATTTCAAAAAAAAATTAAGCCTTGCAAATTAAAAATTCCAGGGTTTGCCCTGGAGGGGCAATGAGGGGGTCAATTCACCCTGGCCCTTCTTGGAGGAAATGGAGGAAAAATAGTAACTATGGTAAGGTATGGCTCTAATGAGGGCCAGGGTGAACTGACCCCCTCGCTTGGCCCTGTGGGCAAACCTTGGAAGTTGGAATTATTTATTTTCCATACATTAATTTTTTTGCAAAATTTTAATTCATTTTTGCAATCAGAGACCCCACATTAGATTACAGAGGTTAAGAATATACCCTAGAACGGCCCAAAATAGGGGGCTTTTTTTTTACATGCACCCCTGTTAAGGCCGAGCGAGGGGGTGAATCCACCCTGATCTTCTTGGAGGCCTAGCCAGGGTAACTTACGGCTGGGACATCTTCGGTTCGGCGTCCCTGAGCCATATTTGGCTTCCTACACAGGGAGATGTGAAAAACATAAATATTAATATGCATGCTTAAGGAGAAGCAACTCTGGTAGTCAGCTTTGTCACTGTCAGCTCTGGTAGTCAGCTTTGCTGCAGTGTCAATTGAAATTCTGCATCATGCACATTTGTTAGACCAACATTGCAAGCTTGAAACACTGCTTTTGTCTCCTTCAATCAATTTTGCTGCACAATCTTGTGCCCAGTGGCAACCTTATGAACCAATTGCCTAGTTTACAAAACCAATACTCTAGAGCAATTGTTAGGAACCTATAGAATCGATCATTCACGGATTGTAGATTGAAGCAGGACGGCGACAAGATCCATCCGTGCCTATTGTCCCAAATCACAAGTATAGTTTGATGAATGCTGGAATGTGTAGTCTAATTTTTCTCTTTTTATAGAACTTTTTCGAGTTTCTATGACATTTCCTATATTATTTAAATATATTTTAGATATTGAGCCTTAAAGTAGTCTCTATTTGTACTAAAATGTCCAAAAAGTAAAAAGATACTTTAGTAAGTAGCTACAAACTAATAGGAAAGGGCAAAAAGGCAAAGAAAAAGTTAAAGTAAAAGTTCTAGAAAGAAAAAGATAAAAAAGTTAAAGAAAAGGAGAAAGATAAAGAAAAAGAAAATTTAAGAAAAAAATTAGGGATTCGGAGGCGCGAGCAGGAACATCGCGCCGGTCGCGACGCGCTGCAACCTTTCCGATCACCCCCGGATTTTGATTTAATTTCTTTTCTTCTTTCAATCTCTCTCTCTCCCGGCTGTTATCGTTTTTTTTCTTCTTCATGTGCTGTTGGTTGTTGTAAAAAGTGCTGTAATTTTGCGCAATTTGTGCTGAGAAATAAAAATATTGTTTCAATAATGCTGTGTTGCTATGACTGAATTGTGATTCAGTGTTGAATTTCGCTGTAAAATTTGAGTGTTTTCTGGTTAGTTTGGAAATTTGAATTGGCAGACGGCCCTGGCGGATTCGCTCATTGCGATTATGCAGTGTTGAATTTTGAGTTGGAGAGCGCGTGTGTGGGGGACGAATTGCTGTTGGATGGCGCTTTGTTTGCAATGACGAACTGATTAGGTGGGAGTTTGAAACTTGTTGTATCGAGAGATTCTTCGTGGTGCTGCGAGGTGGAGAGATTGGGGTGCTGAATCGGTAGGTTGAGATTTCCGATTACGGATTTGGGTCCTGGGTGCCGATCACGTGGAATTCATTCCATCAAATCGATGTTGTGACTGGTGAGTCGGCAGCCTCATAGCGGTGAAGATTGACGCGGAGCAAATAGTCATTGGAGTCGGTGAGAGCACTTGGTTGCAACCGGTTGTTGATTGATTTGCTGATTAGGGATTCGAGAAAGTTCGGTGGAGGTGACAACAGTTTAAATTCGGGATTTGGAGTCAGGCTCTGGTGCCGACCGATTCGGAGAACGACGAGCCTGTAGAGTGACTTCGGCCAATCGCGTGATCGTCAATTACGAAAGAAAGGGAATCAGACGAGAAATTGAGTGAATCAATTGAGAAATTGAGCGCCGAAGTGGAAGAAAAGTCGCCGCTGTGCGCAGACAGGCGCAGCGCGGCGTCGACAGGGAGTCTCGAGAACGAAGTTCTGAGATAGGGTGAGGTCCCCAAACGAGGGCTCGAGGTACGGTTGGGACCTGGGTTAGTTCCGATCAGGGTCCCAATCTCAAGAAGACACCTGGTTTGGGTCTGGCTGGGTATTACGGAGGGTTATTGTCCGGGTATCTCAAGGGAAGGGTATCAACTGGTGCACGAAAATAGGGCCTAAAGGCTTTTAATTTTTTTTTTTAAAATAAATTCAAAATCATTCATTAAAAAACGAATTAAAATAAAGGGACAGATTTTTCGAACGGCCCAAAGGGCCATACCACTAGTTTAGGTAGAGTTATTAGTACTTATTAGATTGTTAGTAAATGTTTTAATTCTATATGTTGTATTGATTTGGGATTGTAGGTGGTTGCTAATCCTTGATATTGGCCATATTGTCCTAGAGCTTTGGGGGTGACTTTTTGTAAGTATATCCTAAACTCTTAAACTCTAAATCTTTTGAAATATTAAACATGTATATTTGTACTAGTTTCAAAATACTATAGTGGGCTGTACTAAAGTCTAAGTCCTGCATTGCATCCATACACAAGTCAGTCCGCCCTGAACTATTGTCAAGAACTATTGTCCTGAGCCCTAGGACACTAAACAGGACAGGGACATGCATGCTGAGTCTTTTATCTTATAATGGACGGTTGAGTGTTTCTTGGGGTATTTAGTGGGAATAAAAGTGAATTTTCATTCTAATTTTCAAAACACAAGTCCATAAGTGACATTTTGAACACGCAACACTAACCTTACATAGATCATTCCCTAGCGTTCGAACTTGGTAGCGTTTGGAATAGGGCTTCCAAAATCCTAACTACAGAATGCACATCCACAGATTCGTTGATGATGGATGCAAGCTTCATGACGGATGCACATTATTTTGAGAATGAAGGGTGTTGGGCAGGACCACGCGTTACTCTTAATGTGGAATTCAATTCTCACAATTGAGGATCAATTCTACACCGTGTTTCCTGTACGTGACAACTCCGACCATTGCTCTCCAATCTCCGTTGCATTCAACTGTCCAAGCACGAAACTTTGTACTAATCTGGTTTCTGTGGCATGGAGGAATACCATCCGTCTAGGGTATTCACGATCATCTATGAGCCCCTGGCACTGATGACCACCCAAAAATCATTGGGTGGTGAATAGATTTTTAGGTCAAAATTTGATCACTATGCATGAACCTCTTGTACAATTTCAAAGTGGGAAGTTGTATACCAATACAAGTGGCAATTGGATAACCCAATTTCCATTCAAGATGAGAGCCTATAAACATTTAGCCAAGCATGCTTATAGCACTTGCTAAATAGTGCCGCATAATGTGTGAGTAATGGAGTTGTTGCTGGTAATAAGGTAGTTGTCTGTAATTCCAACCCGCAACTTCAAAGCGTCCTATAGGAGGCTCTGAAATGGACACTAAGCAATTTTGGAATGGACACTAAGCAGTTTTGAAATGGGCTTTTGATAATGTGAGAGCTTAATAAGGTTTAATAGATGTTGGTTTATACTACACATATGGTGTAATAAGAGCCAGGGTGGGTCGATTTTGAACTAAGAGTGGATACAAGACATGTGTTCGCTTCATTTTTGCAAGAAACAAATTTATGGCTGAACATCCTTTCACTAAAATGATTCTCAGTCAATCATTAATTCTTGGATTGATATGAAATTTTATCCACACAAACTAGACTAGTAGGCGCAACTTTTCCAACAAAAAATATTGAAAACGAACCTTGTATGAAGAAGTTATAAGCCGCCGAAGTTCACTGTGATTGAAGAATGTCGGGATTTAGAACTTCGAATTGCTCTCAAACATTCAAAACAACTTGAATTGACATGAAAATTTTACCACAATAACTAGACTTCAAGGGGAACATAACCCAACAAATTTTACTGAAAACAAACTTAGAATGAAGGAGATAGAAGCCCCCAAAGCTGCATCCAGCATATGCAGTTTGGTGAACTTAAATTGAACTTGTGAACTTCGATTGGCTCCCAAAAAATCAGTATAACTCGGATTGATTTGAAAATTTTATCTCACAAACTAGAAGAGAGAGCGCAAATTTTACAACAAGTTTTATTGAATTTGGAAATCGGATGCAAAAGTTAGAGCACTTTGAATTGGACTTCAAAGTATGTGAAGACAATATTGATTCCTTGGCTTCAGTTTAGTAAAGGTCACATTTAGGAACCTTAACCCCTGTGCGTCACAGAGCAAACAGCGACAGTGAAGAGCTTTCTTGCACTTTTTAGAGCAGATGGAATAATTTGAATTGTACTCGGTTGTAGAAGTTTTCACCGTTGCAATTTGAAGCCAACTTACTAATGTGTGCGAATCTGAAATTTCCAAGAGAATCCACAGTGCGGATTTCGAGATCATAAGGTTTGATGAACATGGTATTCTGCGGTTCCGGGTCTTTTTACTGGACGTTCAAGGTTTCGGAATTCCCACAGGGCAGACCACGAATCATATGCGTGCAAGCTTACAGTATGACGTAGACAGTGCAATTAAGAATCCCGGGGAAAAATAATTCTTCGAAATTCTTCAAAGCTCAACTTCGAGGATGTCCGAAAGGTGCAGGATTTGAGGCAGGGCTTGTGTGTGTCCTCGGACTGTTCTGCGCCTAAACCGCGTACACTGCACGCCGCACAGTGCAAATATGCGAAGATGGGGCTCATCCAAGGCGCGGATTGCATCCCTAAACTATTGTTTCAGGCTCAGATACAGAGTGCGATTGAAATCAGCTTGTAAACTTCACAAAAAAAAAGTTTCGATTGTGAGCGTCCAAAAAACGTCCGCTCTGACGCACAGGGGTAAGTATTACTTGTTCAATGCTTCATTGCTTGTTTTTGGTCACACCATATCTTTTTTCAGACTGCGCGTGTGCGGGTTTTGCAAGGCCTAGGATCACAAATAGGTGCCTATGGCAGAATTCTTTGGAAATTCATAAGTAATTCATAAATGCTCAGAAAAATATGAAACCACTTGGGTTGCATCCCACATCAACTTCTCTTCAAGTGAAAAATAAGTGAAAATATTTTTAGGCATCTGAAAACCATCGAAAAGGCCCAACAGCTGGTAAACTGACGGTTTATGAGCACACTACCTTAGAGGAGAGGGGATCACAACCACACTGGGCTTTGTATCCTCCACCTTATGTGCACCATGTCAGAGGTCCAGAGCTTCAAGATACTGAACAAGGTTTGATTGTTTTTTCATGCTAAAGTGTTTTGATGTGGATTGTTGTTTCCATCATGCTGCGATGGCTGCAGAATGTGTTGTTGCTGACAGCAATGTTCAATGCCAGCCATTCTGTGGGCGCTACATGCCTATGCTAAAGCCTTTTTTCTTGTGTCAAGGAAAGGGTTGTTTCTTTTGTGTCTAGCTCTGGTTCTCTTTGTTCCTTGCTTCTGCTTCACTGCCAAGTATGCTGGCGTTGGGTGGATGATTTTCTTATGCATCGTATCAGTTGAGCAAATGGGTACCTCACTGTCCTTGTATGATGCTTGCGCTCCGAGCGTACTTGGGTAAGCTTATTCCCTACATCTAACTCACTATGCTGCATATTTCAAATTCTGAGATGTTTGATCATGCTTGAATTGTATTCATTGCAGAGTCCGGAACAAAATGCTATCCATAACCTTCTAGTGCGTGCCACCATCATCGACCTCACACTAGGCTGGTTTTAGTTTATTGTCAAGGGATGGTAGAGAAAATTTCACATTAATTCAGTAAAAAAAATGGGATATAAATGACTTGTCCACGATGACTGCATCAATAACAATGACTTCAAAGTGACTAATTTGCAGTCATTGTTGTTGTTGTAGTCATTATGGACAAGTCATTTATACCCCCATTTTCTTGTAGTGAATCTTATTCAACTTTTTGTTACAAACCTGGAAGCTGGAATTGAAGGGATTGAAATTGAATACATGCATGTTTGTAACATGAGTACCATACTTCACTCGTGAAAATGGAGAATAATTGCACCTCAACTGAAGTTCAGCTGTATAAGGGATACAACTTGTGGAATTGAGCATACAATATGTTTATAGGTCGAATTGGTCTACCTTGAGTAGCGCTTCTTTGCAGTCACAGAGCACTGTACTATGCACACAAGGGGAGAGGGCACTACATCCAATACTTTCAACAACTCGTTGATATGGACATATTAAAGTTTTGTTGTTCTATTTTAAATCTGTTTTGCAAATGTAAAATGACAAATGTTCAATTTGGATTCATAAATCCATTTTTCTCATATAATATTTAAAGCCTATGTCCCATAAATTTTCATAATTATTTGATCAACAATAGGGAATACTAACGCCAACAATTTAAAGATAAGCAGTCAAGTTTATTGTTTCCGTAGTTGAATGAGTTTTTAAACCTCTTTTGGTCTCAATTTCGGTAAAAGGTTTGAATGTGTGGAACATGGATAATTTAAAATCTACTGGTTATGGGAAAATGTTGGCAATAACACCTACTGAGATAACCTATCCTCTATGGTAGCACTTTCTTTTTCTGTGGGTATGAGCAAACAGATTTAGATCAATTTGTTGATATGAAAGAGAACCACAAAGAAAGGCCTCGTTTGTATTTTTCCAATATTCCAATAATATTCATTCAATAGATTTCCAAAGATGAATCATGTTGCAATATAAATGGCTTTCATGACATTCTGTTTGAACACACATTATGATGACTTTGATTTTCCAACACATCAAAAGACAACCTTGTGACATTCTTTATAGTGGCATGATTTACTCTCCTTAGTGTATTCATCTTCTCTTGATTTTTTATGAAAACTAATTCAATTTTGGATAGTATATGCTTTGTTTTTAGAGCTATAATTGGTTAATGGTGACACAACTTTATAATATACATACAATACTTTAGGTCATTCCTTTATGACTAAGAATTTTGAAGATTCTTTTTTAGAATTCAAGATAGGTTTGTATGTTAAAAGATGGACAAAAAGTCAATTTTGTTAAATTGATAGTATTCCATTAAAATAGAGTAGTGATCCTTCTAGAGAAGAAAGAAATGAAATGATTTATGGAGGAGGGCGAACTTAGCAATTTACAATGTTGTGGATAAAATGAAATTTGCATATTAATTTGCATGTGCATCAACACAATAAACCAATATAGTATAAATATCAAAATGGTGTATTGAATACCGCTTAATTAAACTAAATTGATTTTACAAATAGAATTCAATCAATGCTAGTCAAATTGTTGATTTTGTCAACTTGACTCTAGATTCTAAGCATTGAAAATTTGGTCATTTATCTTCACATAGCTCTAAAAAGTAAGACAAGCATAAATTTATCTAGCAAATTATGCATTCCTTTCAATTAACCCCTTAAGTTCCAGGAATATGTTTTCACTAAAAATGGTCCAAAACTATCATTTCTAGTACAAGTACCACACTTTAGATATAAAAAAACGTTTTTGAACACATGTAATTGTGAGACCATGTAGTATGCTCGTTTGAAGAGATGTGTAAAAAATTCAGAAATTTCTAGTTTGTAGATTGCAAGATATTAGTGTTTGAAGTGACAAAAGTCATTTTTTTGACCTTGTGGAAAATAAGGCAGCTTCACTTTACAAGGTCACATTCATATGAAAAAAATGTCTAAAATGGTGGTGCTTTGGATTCATTCTTCAAGTCAAAGTTGGGGCTCCATGCTTGAAAAATTTCAAATCATTTGGAATTGTACAGCACATAGGAAAGGAATAGTAAGTAGAAAGATGTAGAGAATGATTCAAAATACTAAATTGTTAAGAATTTAGTTATGGAATTGATGTAATAAACAATCTACATCCTATGATTTTATTTTTTTCAAAAAATATTGAAAATTGAGTAAGATAAGGGACTTCAAAGTTTATTTTAGAGTAGAAATTCCTAAACTGCCCCTACAAACTAAAACTCTTCATAACTTTCTCTCATTAATCAAAATGGAATGATTCAAAGTTTACTACATACACATAAATCTAGAAAACCAATTTCAAATTTTTATTTATGAAAAAAGTGATTTTTTTCTATTTGCTTGTATTGCCCACTTGGTGAAAAAAACCTACATATCATACAATAACTTTTGAACCATGTAGTCAAAAGTTATGAAAATTGTTGTGTCTTAAAGATACTCCTTGTCTCTATGTTGTGTAAAAATTCCAAAAAGTAAAATGAAATCTTCATTTGTAGTGAGCTGCCCAAAATTTCTATGTTGCCTAAAAACGGAGCTTGGTCTTCTAGGGGTTAAAGAAGGATTATGCATTGCAATTAGAGCTATATCAATTTATACTAATAATATAGGTGCAAAATTAAAATCACCTGAAAAATAAGAGTCATTAAAAATTCTATTTTTGAGAAGAGTGGTATATGATAAAGTGACAATATTATTTCAATCTGCACTAATTTAATTAATTTACAAATAGTGTGACTTTGATAAATTAGTGTTGCAATAGGACAATTCAATGTAGTTTCCAACAACAAGGCTTATATAAAGAAATTATTCAAGCTAAATACATCAATTGAACCAAGTATAATTTTATTCTATAATTTTGTGGCTTCCTATATGCATGTTCTCATTCTTCACCACATTTGTTGAATTATTTCAATAAATGTCAATATAATGTCTAATTAAGATATTGTGAATGAATAGGACTCTAATTCTGAAAGTTGGATTTCAAAATGGGAGTGTTTTAGATTTTAACAAGAGTAGAAGATTGTCGTATAAGGATTGTGAGTAATATGATTTTACATCACATAGTTGAAGTAATGTTAGACATCTTACATCTTGCTCAATTAGAATATCTTCTAGAAATTCTTCATTCACATTGATCTAAAAAGACTAGAATTACTCCTCTTCTTCTAGACAATTAAATAATAATTAGCTTTGAAAGGACGTTATCAATGAAATCAACTAGCAAGAAACAATGTCCTATGCAACAACCTAAACAATGACTATATGTTCTAAAGTTAATAATAACCGATTCTAATTACAAAAAGAATCCCCCGCATTGATGAGTAAATGTGTCTAGTTGCATTGAGCTCTAAAGTCCTCAAGCCCTTTTTCATCAAAAACCACTTCAAATTGCCATTTCTATTGCAAAAAACAAAAAACTTCACAAATTGTTTATTTTTGCAAATCTTGCTTTTTTTGCAAGATTTTGCACTAGACTAATATAAGAATGTGGGGAAGAAATTTAAGAAACTTTGACTACATAGATTGCAAGATATTTGCATTTAAAGTGAAGAAAGTAGGTTTTTGAGTCGAGTTTTGAGTATGTTCCTTGGCTAGATTATTTAACCTTTGAATCTTCTTAGCTTAAAATTTTTGCACTTGACATTTTGATTTAAAAAAAAGTTATGTTGTATATTTGAATTGAAAGTGTAGGAAAAACATTTAGAAAAAAATAATTAATTTGGTTCTTCAAAAAATTATTAAGCTGAAATTGTTAAGTGATTGAAGGAAAAATTATATTGTTAATATCTCTAAGATGGAATTAAAACACGCTAATCTTAACAATCATGAGATTTTTTTAATTTATATTTAACCTTGTGAATTTTTATTTTTTTAAATGAGTTAAAAAACAAATGCAATACGTTATTTTTTCAAAAAGTTTCAATGATTGCTTGTGAAATGGCAAGAAGTTCCATAACTTTCACATCACTAATTGAAATGGAATGAATTAAAGATTTTCATGTAGACAAAAATATAATCTATGAGAAAAAAAATGAAGAAAAAATAATTTCAAGTTTTTTGGAATTTTTTTTGTTGCCTAGTCTCTTCCATTTTGAGCTTATTGTGGCATAATTTTTGCTCCCAGACACCAATCATAATAAAATTATATTCCCATGATGCTAATGTGATTGTCTATCCTAAGAAAAAGTTTCAAAAAACTACATCAAAAATTGAGGTTACATGAACCTACCCAAATTCCACTTTGCCCCTTAGAGCGACAATGGGAATTTAGGGGTTAAACTAGTCATATTAATGACTATGCAATGAGGGGTGACCCCACATGGAATGACACTTATCTACATCAATAGCTTTTCAACTAGATGCTAGCATAGTCATTAATTGATGTGAATTTTAAGGAATAATATAGATTGTTATAGACTTATTAAAGCTTAAATTACTATGTTTGTAGAAATGATTCATATGCAACTTGGAGATTTGAATGTCCTTCCATAGTCGATATTACAACATTTTAAATATTTGCCTTTCTATATGAGATGTCTAATGAAGACTAGTCGTACTTTTTCTATCCAATAAAGGACTACAATTACAACTAAATGAACAACTAGAGAAGATGCTTTCTTTGTCTATCAATACAACACACAACTTTCCAAGGATTCTTTAATCATGGTTGACATAGTATTGCACACTACGTGCATTTGACTAAGAATTGCATCCTTATTTATTTCTATTTTGATTCTTCAATGTTGATTTTCCACCTTCAATACCAATATAGCAAAACTTACATACATTTTCATGTATACAGTCACTTTGTTGCCACTTTAGCTCATATTTTACAATGGACAAAAGGTTATCCTCTATAGATAATTCAATTACACCAACTAAAAATGCAATTTTTGGTAGAACAAAGAGTTCATTTTCTTCTTCGTTAGTGGTGGTTTTCAAAATCATATAATGTATCCTTGCCTGTAGCAATCTCACATCCCTCATGGTTATGTTTTCCATGCAACTTTCCACTCTATTCCCTTTACATCTATGGAAAAAAACATTTATGTGGCATGCCACAAGAATATGAAGGGCACTCTCCCTTTGGCAACTAGAATAGTGCCAATTCAAGATGGATGTTATATTGGTTGATGTAAACATAAACAAATAGCGAGGATTCGAGAGTGTCATAGAATAGTGAAAAAATAACATCATTTGAAAAATGATTAAAAATCAATTTCTAAACAACATATGGTATACTTGTAGGAATGCAGTATACAAGTCGGTTGTTGAGTAATCATGATGTAATCATAGAACAATTATAGAATAGTTATAGACTAGTTGTAATATAGTTGTAGAATTTTTTTGTGTAGTCATTGACTATTCATAGAAGATATTGTAACACACAACCACCCAAAACTTTTGAAGATGAATGGAGGTTTTAAAGTTCAGAAAAGCCTAAACCGACTCTCCATTGTAGACCTGTGCCACCTCCTAAGTGAAGTACCTTGCACTTCTTGTTCTTGCCGCCTCAACCTCTTGCTCTCTTCATGTACCTTGTCTCTTGTTTTGTTAGTAGCACAAGATCATGTTTTTGTTTTTTTCTCTTCCTATTATTTGATTGTTGGCTTCCAACGACCAAGCCACAAGACTTGGGCATTCTTTGGGTCTCGACCTCATAACAAAGTTTCTAAAATCACTGGATTTCCATTATGCTTTTTGGGCAAGTGAACGCTACAAGGTTGATTTGGGATTCAAACATGCAGCAAAGCAAAAAATTACGGCACCATCTTGGTCCTTAGCGAGATGGTGATGAAATGAATATAATGGCAAAAAATATGCTCTCTAATTCAATTTCAAGCATCGCTTTGATTCAATTAAGGTTCCAGAAATTTCGTCCGCTGCATTTGATTGTACAAATTTTATTAGTCCATTTCTTCATATACATAGAGATTCCGGGGCATTTCAGAGATAATTGGGTACTCTCATCAGATTGTTGCAATTAGTTGTAGAAGTCCAAACTTCTTCTCTGAGTTGAAATTTAGCTTGAGCATAGCACGATGTGAGAAGAGTAGTTCGTACTTGATGCTGAAAACCTTCTAACATTCAATTCTTGTGCTTCGCTCTAACATCGAGGGCTCACTCTTCAATCTGTTTTGTCTGTTTTGTTTGATTGTGTGTGTGTGAAGGAGGAGAATGTAGGTTTTGCTTGTGGATTCCTAGTTGTTGGTGTGCTTGATGTGTGATCTTGGGTTGCAGATGAGTATACTTGACGTGCGAGATATGGATTCATCTTGAATTGTATACACATCTTGTGAAGTGCCCTTGGGGTATGAAGTCGAAATGAAGTCTTGTGCAATTTGACACATAGTTTATGACAAAGTCACTCAAATGACTCTATGATTTGACAAACTATGGGCCTATCCTTTCATGAACTTATTAAAAAGCACAAAGTAATCACCATGTTTAATTACTTGTGTTTATTGGATTGCAAATAGTTAATTCTTGAAACACTAATTTTGAAGTCCAATTGTAATAGCTCTAATTTTTTTCTAATACTTAGTTTGTCAATTTAGAAAATTGCAATTATTTTTTCTTACATTAAAATGTCAAAGTATAAAATTAGATCAAACAATACGGATTATAATTGGGTTAAGGTCCATTTTAGGTCATCTTGCCTTAGCAACAACATGAGCAATAATGGATGATATAGTACTCAAAGCCATAGGATGTAACTCTAGTTAAATAATAGAAACTAAAAAAATTAAAGTCATCACTATAAAGCAAATAAGGACAATATTTCAAGAAACAAAAATTGATGTATACTAGAAAAACTTATTTATTTTGCATTGCATTAGAAATTTTTCAACCATCTTATATATTTAATAGCAAATAAATATTGACAAAATTAGATTTATTAAAAGTCAAAAGATAATATCAAGAACTCTTTTACAATGTAAAATTCAAACTTGCATAAAAAATACTCTAGATCAGTTCTAAGTATATTACAACTTTAGAGTATTTGTATGCATATCAAATAAAATTGTCTCTTATCACCAAGTCAACTTCTCAAGATGTTTTTTAACAACATCAATTATCATTTTAATCCAATGGAAAAATTATATATGATTACAATTTCTTTAAATGACTAAAAAACTAATTGCATCCTATGGCATCATAGAATTGGAGATATAATGTGGCAAACCCATCTCTTCAAGTGGAATTCCATATTCAGACATTTTTGCTTCAAATGCTTTAATAACATCATTGTGTGCCTATTGAGTACAAAGTTCATCAAGTTATAACTTAATTAACTACGTAAATATAATTTTCTTAAAGTTATTTAATTTATAAATACATATATATTAGTTTTATTATCAAGCATCTTGGTTGGATAATAACCTTGGTAACTTTTCCAAGATCATATCTTAAGGACTTGATTAGGTTGTTCTTTGTTTCAAGAACATTATCTATACCAGAATTTGGATCCAATTTAATTCCTGCCTCTCCAAGTAGAGCTTCCTATGGTGTTGACCAAACCACATAATTCATGGTCAATAAATTGAATTACATTTTTAAACTGATTTGAAAGCATATCTTCAAAACTGGAACTTCATAATATTAGTCATGTTCTAATTATTTCAATGGGGTGATTTTAAGCTAAGGAATTGTGATTTTGTTAGTACAACTTAGTCACAATTTTGTCCATTTTACAACTCCTATGATTATAAGACTATTGCCTCAAAACAATTCACTTCCATTTTTAATGAATTCAAGATGGCCATATCTACCAACCCCTTCTTTTTTTTAAATTTGAAAAAGTGCCAAGATGGCAATCACTTAAAATTTGGTGAAGCATTGTATTTCTACATTCATCCATCTTTTGGACCAAAACACACTTTTCAATCATATTCATTCATTTTTTCATCAAAATTTGGCGATTGCATCTCAATTTTTTTTTATAGAAATTGAATTTTTTTGACAAAACACAATTACTTTTATTTAACAAAAAGTAGACATTTAATTTGAAATGATGCAATCTGGCACCATGGTGCCAAAAAAGAAAGGACTAATATCTACTATATTAAATACAAATTACTCCATAATTTCATCCATTACATTTCCATTTGTACATTCTTAAAATAACAAACTAACTAAGTTTGTAATGATTAAAGTAAAAAGAATTATCCATGTTCTAGTATTTAGAAGGATTCAATAAGACAACGAGCAAGACAAAGGAAAATCTTTGTTGTTGATTCTTTCATAGTAAAAAATAATTATTTTTATTAATATGTAAAATCATGACCTTGTTTGCTTCGGTTTACTTAAAATTTTGAAATTAAAAAAAATCATACTACCAACTTTTGATATTTAGAAAAATCATTAATGATGTTCTCCACTTTTTTTACATTTTTGGGGCAACTACAACATTTACTATTATCCATGTTCTTTAAATCCTTCTTAATAGTTGTAGTTGCCCCAAAATTATCCATGTTCTTTAAATCCTTCTTAATAGTTGTAAATTTAAAGTAGAAATTGATAATATAAGGTTATAATTAGAATACTCAACCTTCATTTCTAGCTTTTCTCCCAAAACTTGCACCTTCCTTTGAAGAAGCATACTCTTGAGTCCACATTTTTGTTGAACATCATAGATACTACTCTCAAACTTTGCAAATACCTCATCTCGCTCTTCTTGTAGCTGATAAAAGAAATTAGCAAGATTAAAAAAAAATTAATTAACTTACAAGAAAAGAATGCCAAACTTCAAACTAAACAATGAAGACAATGAAACCAATTGACATCTTCTATATGTTTAATATCAACCAAATTTTATAAGTCCTAAACCTCTTTGCAAAATTCTAATTTTTCATGCTTGTCAAGATTACAATACATTGAGCCATTGTTGAATACCAATATCCAAAGCTGCTAAACTAACCACCTAAAGTTCTTTAACCTCCCGTGAAGCTTGTTGAAAGTTTGGATAGATTCATATGAAGTCAATTTTGAGGAGATGAAAGTGAAATTCTTACCAAAGATGCACATTTTTATAAGCTTCCCCCAAATGGAATTTTTTCCAATTGGGTACCCATATCAAAATTTATGGGTCTTGAAAGTTTTGGGCAATTTGGGCATTATGCTAATAGAGAGGGTAAGTAGTTAGACAAGCAATAAGGCAAGCTATGAATTTTTTTTATTAAATTTGTAGGCTTATATCTTGCAATCTATGAAGTCAAATTGAGTAAAGTATGGTTGAAAATTAAATGAAAATCTCTCTTTTCTTTTCTTTTCCTATTTTTCACTCAATTCACTAAAATGACAATTTTAGAACCATTAGTACAAATTTTAGTGTAAATTCATGACATTTTTAAATTTCTTTAAATTTTATTTCTTCTACTTGATTTAGAGATGGAAATATTTATTTTGAGCATTGGGATTTTGATTCTTTCAAAGAACAAGTTCTCAAAAAAAAGTTGAAATCTTGCTCATGTAGTTGCCTTTTTTTGGACATCCTCTTAGTGCACAAAATGATTTTGGGTATATTAGACACCTTCGTTATCTTTGAAAATTGGCATGTAACTGATGTAAGTAACTAACATAACTACCCACGCAATGGTGAGAATTTCTAAAGTTGAATAGTGCCTCCTCCTCCACAAAGTTCAGTCAAACTATGCTAACTTTAGTGAGCAAGGCCCAAAATTTCTTTTGTTCCAACTTCAAAAGTTACAACCTTGCGATCTACGCAATTAAATAGGCTGAAAAGTTTTCCACACATTTCTATAGTAGTGTAGTACAAATTTGTAGAATTGAAAGTTTGAAAAATGTTTTAATATTTCAATTATGCTCAATGCACTAGTGCAATTTTGCGCATGCACACACACACATAGCAACATCTTGACAATAAAGTTTAGAAAACCCACCAAATTGAATTTGGTAGTGTAATGTCAAACACTTACCTGTTCACATCGTTTTTGAAGGACCTGGAAGTCCCACTCTAATTGTTTGAATTGTTTTGTCTTTTCTTTTAGTCCTGAGTTTGCTTGGGCAAGTAAATGTTTGTCCTGCACGAAAATCTTTGAAAAGTGAATGCGGAATTGTGAAATCTTCAAAATTGAAATTGAGAGATAATTATGTTTCATGAAATGAAAAACCAAGCGCTGCCTATAATCAGGATCTATTTCTTCGTTTTGCTAACAGAAGATTATGACTTTTTTGTAGTTTGTGAGATCCTTTCGCAGTCCCTCCACTTCCTTGAGAGCTTTTGCTAATGGTTCAGTGAGCCTCTTGTTTTCTTGTGCAATCTCATATATGAGCTTTTCATTCGCAGCCTCCTTCTTCTTCATGTCTGTTACATCTTCCTACAGGGCTCATACCAACTAACTGAGTCAAATTCAGATGGTAGTTTAAGTAGGCATCAATGCATCAAGAATAAATAAATAAAAGACAAAAATAAAGACAAGACAAGAATATATATATAGAGAGAGAGAGATGAAGGTTTTAGATTGCATTGATCGACCTTCAAAGTTTTGATCAAATCAAGATTGTTGTGAGTGATATCGTTATAGTAGCATTTGATTTCAGTGAAAGCTTTCTCATGTTTCTTCATCAATTCACTAACGTGCACATTCTTTCGTTCTTCAATTTCCTGAATTTCTACTTTCCGACGCAAGTCCATTTCTTCTCTCAAAGTCTTGATCTATAGAAGAAGCCATTAGTCAAAGAATTAGATCAATTGCTATATTAACACAACTGTATTTGAACTAAATTAACGTTATCTGAAGAAAATTTATCAATTGCTGATGAGAAGTAGATGAAAACATGTTTGTATTATAAGGAAGGACTTACCTTCCGATCAGACTTCTGCTGAAGTTCTTTAGCATTCTGATCAAACTCTTGGCGCATCTTTGTGGCTTCCTTTGCATGTTCCTGAAGCATAAATTTATTTTTAAGCAAGGTTGATACAAGTTGAGTGGAAAAATAATTACTTCTTATCATCAGCAAAATTGATTTGTGTGATATTGTACTCTATATCACTAGCAGAAAAGTTTGCTCAAATCAAGCTTTGCGAAGCAACAGTGGACACATTTGAATTAATTAAAGGAAATTAAACACCGAATCAAGCCGATTGAACCAGCAAAATGGGTTGATTCGGACGTTGTTCTCTACAATCAATAGAATTATAGGCTTATAAAATAGGCACATGAGCAAACAAATAAAATAAGTCAATCCGTTAGATACAACATTAATTTATCTCATACTAGTTTAAAAGCGCGAATTGTGTCTTCATAGGACAATTCCATCTCTTTCACTCGATCTTTAAGAGCACGCTTATCATTCCTGCAATTTGTGCCCAGAACTTAACTGCTTCAGAACAACAAAGAAACAAACCATGGATTAGCTTCAATCTCTTTCAAAATCTTCAATCTGTTACAAGCTAAGCTACCTCACACAATTGGCGTGACGTGCCTATCTAGCATATGAGAATAACGTAGAATAAAATAGTCAACAAATAACTAGTATGAATCCAAAGAGCCTGTAGAGTGATCAATTAAAGTTTACTACAATCTTACAAAACTCAAGTATGCTTTGATCATAAACTTAAGGAGAAATAAATATGGTATTGAGTGATATGACATGAGTAACTGAGTGAATGCAAAGACTTTTGATAGAGCACCAACTTACACAAGTTCTCCTTCGCGCTTGCTAAATTGTTCCCGTTGTAATTTCAGAGCCTGTTCATTGTCCGCTTTTATAGTAGCAATCATATTTTGTTGTTCATACAACAAATGTTTCATCTTCTGATTGTACACCTGATAAAATTTCACCACAGAATAACAAGAATTGGGTTGAAATCTGAATTGAAATGAGAGCTATTTGAAAACTGAATCAGTAATCCATGTCCGAATCTCATTCAAACAAAACGAAGAATTCAATCGAGGATGCATCTAAGGTATTGATTTCAGTATTTCTACCTTACAAGTTGCGAAACAAAGTATCTGAGTTCCTAGTGAAACTCCCCCTGACATTCAATCAGGAAGAACAAATTAAACCTTGAGCTCAAGCTGATGTGCTTCTTCAAGTTCCTCCATGGCTCGGTCTTTGTTACGAAATTCAGCGAGGAGCTTGTCATATTCCTCTTTCTTGACTTCCCAAAAGGATGAAATCTTGTCCTGAATAATGTTTGAGATTCATGGCCATTAGTGGAAATCTATTTTCCTGTCAAGCAATCCCTCCACATATGTGGAATCTAATCTATATTCACAACATAAAAGTCAACATGATAGTAATTATAGATATAGGTGCATTGTCATTTGTCAAAAGTTGTAATTTAAGTGAGATGACCATTTTTGAATATTTCTAGCCTTTATTTGGAACCCCTCCCTTAGTTTAGTGCAATATAAGAATAGAAAAAGATGTTTCACACTACAAATGTTTTAAACTTGATTATTCTTTCTAAATTACTTCATCAACAATATCAATCACAATTTCATATTCTTTGAGTTACTAAGTGCATCTGGAAGCACTTACACTAGATTACAACAATTTACTACGTGCGAGCATGCAACCTCACTTTTCAAATTAATTATTTATTGCCAACGAATTATTCATGCCTCTCTATCAATTTTGTTGAGAACATACTTAAAATTTATTATGAATTGATCAATTGGAAATACATTTCTAATCAACAATCAAAATAATTAAAATCCATTGTAAACTACAATATTTTGACAATCGTTGTTTTAACAATTAAAGGAAGGTTGAATAAAGAAAAGAAAACTTCCTACTCGTTCAAGCATCATAAGATTGCGCTCTTGTGTCTCTTTATCTTTAGCAACATTGAGCGTTGCAATTTGTGCCAACAATTCTTCAGGTGTGGGACCTGAAGGTCCTTCATCCTTGTTCTTTCCCTTTCCTTTTCCCTTTTTGCCTCCCTTCTTTGGTCCCATGATGTAGCTTTTATTTCCCGACAACTTACTTCTTTAAATTGTCTTTTTCAACAAGACTTCCAATTTTGCTTTGTACAATCAAAGTACATCTTATTGTTGGAGACTTTTTTGTAATTCTTTTTTTCTTTGATTAAAAAGTCCCTTGGTTCTATAATTGTATTTGTCACACATAGGGAAGTAAAAAAATACATATAATAGACTATAATTGATTGAATTATTGACCTATGGAATACAACAAAATCAAATGCCACTTAGACTATGAATTAGACTTTTTAAAATTTGCCAAACAATTTTCACAATCTATTCTCAATAAAAGAGCATAATTCTTGGATCAAAATCCCTTCGATTTTTGAAATTTTATCATCTACAAAGAGACAATTCAATGACTGTACATTTGAGTCAATGATTGATTTCATTGACTAATGGACCTTTGTTAATTCAAATGGTGTTGTGAAAATGAATTAGAAACTTGAAAACTAGCCCATGAAGAAATGTATATAGGAAGAATCTATTTTCAACAAGCACCACAAATTTATAAATACTTTAAAACAATTTCAAAGTTGATTAAGAAGACTAACTAAGATTCTTAACTATATAGATGCCTCTTTGCATGTGCTTTGAGGATACGTGCAATTTCTAAGATTCACCAACATCAACTTGCATGCAATTTCAAATAACAAATTATGAGATCAATTTTTAGGTTTATCTATTTGTCCAAAGTTTCATGTAAAATAAAAAGTTCAAAATTTGCCATGCCCTAGAAGAAATGTCTCTTTGTCTTTTTCATTAGCAATAACTCTTACCATATCATCCTTAAATCATACACAAAATTAGCATTCATCCATGATTTGAATGAATGGATATTGAATCTTAAGAGTGCAGTTTTATTATTGTATTGCACATTTTGAACAAAGCTTGAGGTATCATTTTGAATTCTTCTAAAAGATTGATAAAGGGAAAAGTACCATCAAAGAGAATTTGAAGGTTGTAAGGAGTTTCTTCAAGAGGAGAGTGGTAGCTTTCAAAACCATAAATGTGCATGTTGCATCTTCAACTCAAAAGCAAAATGAAATAGCAAGTTTCCATATGTTTTGCATGGATAAAGAGTTTGTGTTGTCTCTATAAAAAAAATGCATCAAAATCATACAAGTTAATCAACTTGTATACTATATGTGGCAATAATTAGGTAATATTTTTTCAAGAGCAAATTGAAGTAAATTTTGAGAACACGACTATACTCAAAAAATACATTTCAATTTGAATTTTAAAGAAAATTAAATGTTATCACTCATTTTTGTGTACCTAATTCTTATGATTTTAATTTTTGTGTCCTTGATCTAAATATGGTGTATGTTAGGAAAAAATGATGTTTAGGAGTCATTTTTGTTTATTTTTTCATATACATTTGGGCCTTGAAGAGTCACTTGTACCATAGAGAATTGCTTTAAGTTTTTAAGAGGTAACCAATGAAAGTTCAAGAATTTTGTGAGGCACATGTTTAAAAAATAATAATAATAAATCTCAAACATTGAAAATTAAATATAATTTTAAAAAATTAGAAACTAAAAACCTAAAGTTTGAAAATGTAATGAAATTTGTACTTTCATTATAGGAGAGTGCATGACTTATCTTTTTAAAATCCAAAGTATTTGGAAATGGCGCTTGCCAATGTGGCTACATCAAAGGCCTTTAAAGACATAAGCATTGGTAAACTTGCAAAGACAATGAAATGGTGAAGAATGGAGTACAAATTTTGTAGGGTCAACCTTTGAAGTTTGGAGTAAGAAAGAAATATCCTTCAATTCTTCCAAATTAAATAATGCTCAGCAAGTCTCTCCGCACCTAAAATTTTGCTCAACATAACATTCACCTTAATCCCTAAAGTCCCATTGTCCCCTTGAGGGACAAAATGGATTTGGGGTAGCTCCTATGGTTTCAATTTTCATCACAATTTTTTGAATTTAAAAAAAAAAAATAGGAAAACATTTCAACATTTTGGAAATATAATATTTAGTTCAATCAATGCTTGAAAGCTAGCAAAAGTTATGCCACCCTAAGCCCCAAATAGGGTCAATGGCAGCACAAAAGAAATCACACCTAAGTACTTTACTATACCTTTTCATCTATATACGTGTGTCAAAACATTTTTACTATGGAGACTATTTAGCTATTATTGCATAATAGATATGTCCTATTTTTTTCTACTTCTACTTTTTGTCCATTTTTCTATCCCCTATGGTAGTTAAAATTGAAATTTGAGGCACTTAAATATGTCCATATTATAATTCAAAAATGTATACATCGTCTTAGGATTGATTAGTATAACATGTACTATTAAATACAACTATTGTTGAATACAATCCATACAAACATCACTTATGCAAACATCATATATAAAAAAATTCATTCAAATGAATCATACATATATAATAGGAGAAAAATCCATAGAAATTGGATATCCTACAAGTATTGTATTAGCTAAACTTGACTTATGCATTTACAAATGCAATGGTTTAGTGCACTTACAAATTGTACTAGCAAATAGATTGGTTTAGAGTTCAGGAAAAAAATTGACTATACACATATGCAGTCCAAAATGAAATGTTCATTATTTTGTCTATTTGCAAATAGAAAAGGGAAATTCGTCAATATGCTCTTTCCCTCCTTTTTAGACTAGGTACCCTTGAATAGATTTTCAAATTATACATTGTGGATCATTTTAATATATTGTATAGTAGTTGTACTATAGTATGCTTCAAATAAGTTATGTTATAGTAACTTGAATATATATTTTTAATTATTAATTCCAAACATTTAAAATGTACCCTATAGTAGGTTTTACTTTGTTTTTAAAGTAACTACTAGTGGAGTACCTGGGTCACATGGTCTTCAGACTAATGTTATTATTATTATTAATTAATCAATTAATTTCTTACTATTTGAAAGGAAAGTCAAGGACTCAACTAGAACAATGAAAATGTGTTGTAATTTAACCTTGAAATGCTTGAGAAGACATCTTATGTCCTATAGATGATTTAAAGGAGGTCTCATATTATAGATTAAAAAGCCCATTTTTCATTCAATCTTTTTTGGAAGTTGCTTGAATCCAATTTCAATGAAAGATGATGTATACTCTCTCCTTGTGATATTTTTTAACTTTCCCACACAAGAAAAAAGGAAATCTATGGATTACTATGATATTTTTTGACTTTCCTACACAAGAATAAAGCAAATCCATGGATTACTGTGATATTTTTTGACCTTCCTACACAAGTAAAAGGCAAATTCATGAATTATTGTGTAGTGTATTTTAGCAGCTTTTGCTCTTTATCTGAATTTATATCATAAAAATGATCTTTTTTGAATTTGAGACCAACAATGAAATGAAGTTTATGAAGTCTAGTTTGTACTTGAAGTTGAAAATTTGAAAATTTTGTAAAATTCAACTTTTTATTGCAATTTGAACTTTGGACCATCTATTTACTGGTTTATTAATTTTAATAGATATGACACGGTAAATTTTCTTTACCATGTTGTTACACACTATAGTACATACCTATGGAGAAATTTTCAAAAAATTTGAGCATCATTTGTATTTGTTATGAATTTTTTTCACTATTAAATAAAAAATTGACAAAACTTTCAAATCTTCATGGAAACAATTGAATTTTTTCAAGACTTCTAGAAGATATGTAATTACATCTTTGCATAATTATATATAAGGTATAACTACCATCCACCTAATTGAACTGTCACCTACAAGATCCTCCCAATTGTCTTAGTGGCCCATCTATTACCACAATCTTTATAACCCTTTATCATGATGGCAATGCACTTGCGGAGCAAACACATCAACCTACGCTTTAACAAGGAATCTACTCATAGTTTAACATTTCAACTTTGGAAAATCACAGAAAATTCACTTCTTGTCGAAATGTCTTCATTCCTTTTGCAATTGACTTCTCTCAAACTTTAATTTCTATCTCTGGAAAATATGGTAGGTGACAAATAGCTTCTCCAAAATACCTAAATAGCAAATATGTGTGGTAATGGGTAGTTCTACCTTAAATAAAATTTCAAGCACAAATGGGAGCATACAAAGACATGAACTTTGAAGGGATTTTTTCTTTAAACAAATGAAATGGAATTTCGTTGCAAAGAAAACTTTGAAGTTTGAAATAGAGTCCTAGGGTTAATTTAGTTCTGCGTTTCTTCAGTTCTCATCGTAACTTACTGAGTCTTCTCCTGGACCGCGGTGTTTACCTATCGCCGCGCTCACCGAGTACCCGTGCCAGCGATGGCCACTTCAGCTCTTGCGGTGAATAGATCAACTCACTCTGAAGTGCGCTGATGCTGGCTGGGACAAACAAGTATTTGTATTAAGTCCGTTTTGTTCCTTTTACAGAAATTGGTCAGTGAAGACAAGGTCCTGTTTTTGCAGTAAAAGGATCTGCACTGCCATCTGGTTTTGTTGGATCTTCTCTTTTAGATTTTTGAAAGTAAAAGTGGAATCTCCAGTTGCTTCAGGCGATCGGTTTAGGTTCCTGGAGGGTCTTTCGGTGGTGGTTCGCTGGATTCCTTCGTTCGCTAGCTCGAGAACTCGATTTCTGTCTGGGACTGCGGGTTGTGTTTGAGAATCCTTGAAGTTCAGAGTTGGATCAGATGCAGTCACGAAATTGGTAGCGTTGAGCGCTATTCCTGCGGACGGGCTCTTTTGGCTTGAGCCATCTTAGTTTATTATTGGTTTCACAAACCTTTTTTTGCAAGGTCCCTTGAAGCTCCTTTGTGAGAGGATCTTGGTCATATTGGAGGTCTTGGTGAGTTTCCTAGGGTAGGGCGATGTTTTCATTGAAGTGTGCGATCCTCTGCTAGGGATGATTTTATGTTCTCTTTTTTGGGTCATGAGAGTTTGCCTGATTGAGGTTTCTAGGGTTCAGTGTAGGGTTTCTGAATTGCAATGTTTCTATTTGCCTTCCGTCTTTCATCTTCGCTTACATTTCGTGGTGACGCGCAGGTCATCGAATGCTGCGATGCTTTTACGTTGATGGAAGCAGGGCGAGCTTGTGATTGGAGCGAGTGTTTTAGTCAGCATGTGATCTTCAGATGATACCGTCTGTTTTGTATCGATTCCGTGCTGCGCATAGGAGGAACAGGTGGCCATCAGTTATTTAGGGTTCGGGGAAATTGGGATGGCTATGGCGGCGTCGGCAATGATGGAGTCCTTGTTTCAAAGGACATTGGACGATCTGGTGAAAGGCTTGCGGCTGCAAATGATAGGCGAGTCGCGATACTTGGCGAAAGCGTTGGAGGAGGTTCGGAAGGAGATGAAGTCCACGGACCCTGTCATTAAGGTGACTGCTCTTCAGAAACTTACATACTTGCACATGGCCTGTGGAGCTGACATGTCGTGGGCATCGTTTCACATAGTGGAGGTTATGACCATGCCCAAATTTGCGCACAAAAAAGTGGGCTACCTCGCGGCGGCACAGAGCTTTCATGAAGGAACTGATGTTCTGGTCCTCACTACAAACTTACTTAGAAAGGACATGGGAAGTAAGAACGAGTATGAGACAAGCATGGCCATCGAATGCCTGTCGCGGATTTTGAATGCGGATCTGGCGGCTGCTCTGACCCCGGAAGTATTCACCTTGATGGCCAGTAGCCGGAGTTTCCTACGTAAGAAGGCTACCCTAGTGTTATTGAGGGTTTTTGTGAGGTTCCCTGATGCCATCAGGGTCGCTTTTAAACGGCTTGTGGAGAAGATGGAGGACGCGGATCCACAGGTAGTGTGTGCTGCAGTAAGCGTTTTGTGTGAACTTACTTTAAGAGATCCTCGGGCGTATCTTCCTCTTGCACCCGAGTTTTATAGACTGTTCGAAAACTCCATCAACAATTGGCTCTCAATTAAGCTGGTGAAAATCTTTGGCGCTTTGACTCCCCTGGAACCCCGCTTGGGACGCAAAATAGCAGGGCCTTTGTGTGATCACATGAGAAAGACGCATGCAAAATCACTGCTGTTTGAATGCATCCGCACGGTGACGCTTGGGTTGATTGAGCATGAGGGAGCTGTTAAGCTATGCGTGGAGAAACTGAGGGAAAACATGGCGCTTGGGGATCCGAATTTGAAGTACTTGGGCTTGAAAGCGCTTGCTGCCTTAATGGATTCACATCCATGGGCTCTGGAATCAAGTAAGGAAGTCATTATCAAGTGTCTGAACGACGGGGATTTAAGCATACAGAGGAGCGCTCTCGTTCTGATTATGGGAATGGTTTCTGAAAGCAATGTTGAGGAAACAGTGCAGGTGCGAATTAATAAAATAATTATCTGGATCAAAACTTGCATCGCTTTGGGGGGTTTGCATTATTGACCAGTGTTGTTATGCTGGTAGTATGTATAGTTTTGTTCGCAATGCGAATTGGGCGGCGAGGTCCACAGGCTCCAGATTCTCAAACGCCTCAAGTGTGTATTAACACCAATTTCGACTTTGCTTTGCAGGTTTTACTGCGCTATGCGCAGTCAGCAGACGCGGACTTCTGCAACGAACTAGTGTCGTCAATACTTCAGACATGTAGCCGGGTTCGGTATGAGCTCATTTCTGATTTTGGCTGGTACGTATCAGTTTTGGCGGACATCGCTCGCATCCCCCACAGTGAACATGGAGATGAAGTAGGTCGCCAGCTCGTGGACATTGCACTCCGGGTGGAATCTGTACGGACAGATGTGGTGAGAGTCTCACGTGGCCTTCTTGTCGACCCCGCCTTCCTTGGGAGACCTGCATTGCGAAGTGTGCTTTGTGCGGCAGCTTGGATAGTTGGAGAATACATTGAACGAGCACCTCTCGGACCTTATGAAATCTTGGAGGCTCTTCTCCAACCTCGCACTAGTCTTCTGCCTTTCTCTGTACATGCGGTCTATCTTCAAGGGGTCTTGAAGGTTTTTGTATCATATGCCAATAGCAAATCTCTTGGAAAGTCCCAAGTCCCTGAGCAAGAGGAATCTGGTGGGCCTGGTGATGGAGGGTCATTGCATGCGGCGGTGGAATTGATAAAAGAGAATGTGTCTCCTTTGGTGAGTAGCGTGGACATGGAAGTGCAGGAGAGGGCGTGTAATGTACTGGGATTGATTCAACCGTTTGAGGATCCCCAAAATGCGGGGAGAATGAAGGAAGGGTTTGAAACGTTAACTGCCCTGAGCGAGGTGTTTTCATTAGAATTGGGACCTGTTTCTGTGCATGCACAGGGGAGAGTTTCATTACCTAACGGTCTTTCAACCGAAGAGAATCTTGATGCTCTAGGTCCTGTTGACAGCAATGATGATGTGTTCCTGCACGCTGGAGAGGCAAGATCTAGCACAACTTATCGAGAATGGGAAGCTGAGTTCAACTTCCAACCACCAAGCAAAGAAAATTCTTCTGCTGTGGATTCAAGTGCTGCGTTGTTACAGCAGCATCGTCATAGACATGAGAGTTTTTATTTGCCAAGTGATGCACCCTCTGTGGATTATCCGCCCCCTCAGCTTACAGCATCCACGGAAGCAGCGTCTCACGCACCATCTGATTCATCTATTTTCAATGATAGTTCCCTGTTGCGGGCTAAGCCCCGACAAGGGAAGGCACGCAGGCCAGTAGTTGTTGCGTTGGATGACGAAGATGATTTGCCTGGAGTTTCAGTACCTGTGAGTAAAAAAGGGTTGAAGGATGAGTTGGTGTTTACTGCAATACGAGATGCACTTTCTGCAGACGGGAACAAGGGTCACAGTGCTGCTGACGGTTTAGAGAGTTCTCTTGCTGCGTCCTCTTCAAGGAAGTCTTGGCATAGCCATCGGTCTGTGAAGAACAGAGAGAAGACTGGTCCCAGGGAGGCTGATGAAGGGGGAGGTGATACGGGTGACTGTCTGGGTAACGAAGTTGGCAGGCAAGCATCAGATGTCGGTCATAAGGAGCACAGGAGGAGCAGACATAGACCCTCTAAACACGAGATACTGGTTTTACCGAATAAGGACGGGTCTAGTAGTGAAAATGACAAGGAAGGTACATTCCAACTCAGCGAAAAGACACACAAAAAGAAACACAAACATCGATCTTCTCATCGGCACAACCGACGTCAGGGCAAAAGTCCTGTTTCCGCGCCCCAAAATACAGGCCCGATTCCTGATTTTCTCCTCTAGAAAGTTGTTAGTCTTTGGTGAAAGTCCTCCAGCTCTCTCTGCCCCTGTAAATGCAGACTGCATTTTTCTGCATGTGCCCAGAGCCCATACTCTTGAAGCAGGTTCCAAGAGGGACTTACCGTAGTACCGGTAAGGGACTTAGCGTAGTACCGTAGAGAATACCTGGTATTGGCATGGACATGAAAATCGAAGAGTTGAATTGGAGCAGACTGCATTTTCTTCTCTTTTTTGCGGAGTAGCCTTGATCAGAAATTCAAGGGACGCTTGTGCAGAGGCAAGCATCTAGAGTGCCTCAACTGCAGCAATCGAGGGGAGTTTCTTCATCGAGGTATGCGTGCCTATCCATTAAAAGTATATACCTCTGGGTCAGTGTCTTATTGTTGCCCTGACCCACAAATTAGGCAGATGCAGCTGCTGCTTAGATTTAATTCGTTGCCAGCAGCGTCTAACTTACTGTAGCTGCTAATTCAATGTTTCAGTACCGCAATATAGTTCTGGTATTTTCTTTTTCTTTCTTGGTTCCATCTTTTTGCAGGTTTGCCTTCCATTGGCTATTAGGATCATAAATGAATGACGGTCTCTCCTCTTTTGCAGATTGCCGGAGACAGATCAACGCGAAGGGCGCTGTATCATGATGTAATAATTGGATGGGAATTATCGT
This sequence comes from Rhytidiadelphus loreus, assembly GCA_947034895.1. Classification (NCBI taxonomy): domain Eukaryota; kingdom Viridiplantae; phylum Streptophyta; class Bryopsida; order Hypnales; family Hylocomiaceae; genus Rhytidiadelphus; species Rhytidiadelphus loreus. The sequence goes on from OX344765.1 coordinate 50,151,516, forward strand.
AATGTTACTGCTGAGTGTGTATCCACCTAGGTAAAATTGAGCTATTGTTCTCTTTCTCTCTCCTCCCTCAGCATTTATACCAGAAATTAGATTTCCTTGCAAGTTGCCCTCGATGTGCATTGTTCTGTTTACTTGCTAAAGCGCTTGCCTGATTAATATGAATAAAGTGGTTCTCAACCCAGGGACGCTGGAAATTTTTGCAAGTAAAACGAGTGTTTTATGCCAGCCTCATTGGAATGCATGACTTACAAGTGTTCTCAAAAGTAGAGTGGAGACTTCAGTGCTGTTTAATACCCCAGATCCAGCTAGGGTGCTTGGTCTTATGCTGCAGCTCATGAAATGTATTGTTATTTTCAAGACAATGCTTTTTTTGCTGGCACTAGATCTTCCTAAACCTACCCCATTCTGTGAATTTAGTGAGTGGACGCCGCTTTTCTGATCCTTCCTCTCGCAATATTTTTCTCCAGATTGATCAGATTTATGCTTTACTTTTTCCAAGTCATGTCAGAATATTTTTGTCATGTTTGACACTATTGATTATTGAGTACTGAGTATTGAGGTTAATGTTTTTGTCACGTGAAAGGGGGAAAACGGGTCTGAAAAATGACGATTGAATGAATTGAATGAATGCAGCCATGGGGTTTATACACTTGAAAAATGACAATTGAATGAATTGAATGAATGCAGCCATGGGGTTTATACACTTGGCAAAGGTTTCACCCGTGCTGGGGTTATCATTGCGGAGGTGTAGGAAGTAAGTCACATCCAAGAGAGAAGAATAGGCCTCTTGTGGTAAGTTTGCAATGGGAAGCTACATGTCATTGTTTTGACCACCTAGTGCTACTCTTCATGAATTGGAAGCCATATATTTTTGGCTTGGACCACCTAATTCTTCACTTAGTTAAAAATTTATCCCATGTGGTTAGATTCTAACCATCTTACTTTGTGTGTACTTCACTTATGATTGAACTTAGTTGAAAATTTATCCCATGTGGTTAGATTCTAACCATCTTACTTCATGCACTTGGGAGTCATATTATAGATGAAATAGTTTGAATTTGAGACAAACATCCTATTTAATAAATTGAATTTGAGACAAGTGTCCTATAGACAATGATAGTGTATAGATATTCCAAAGGTTCAAATTAAAGAGGTTTAAGTATAGTATCCAAGTAAAACTTTGGCTCTTGAGAGATTCAAATATACTATTGCACTTTTATAAGAGGCTCCAAAATTGACACCTTTCTACTAGCTAGTATGCCTTGTGTTGTTACCACAATATAATAAAATAAAGTAAAAATAATTTTTTATTTTCTAAATCATAAAAACTTATAAATTCAATTTTTACCATGAATTGGAACGCCACAAAACAAAGTCTATGCACCTTTTTTCATAGAAAGCTTTCCAATGGTACCATGAACACGACTAGGAGACATACAATTCTAAAAAACAAAAACGCGATTTTTTTGTTTCAACGCGAAGAATAAAAAAACGCAAATTTTTTATTTCAGAAATTTGTTGATGATCGAAGCAACCAAATTTGTTGAGCCTGATTTTCTACTAGTGATTTTACCCCTGAACGTTTTTTGGCGATTGTTTGTTAACTGATTTTCTACTAGTGATTTTACCCCTGAATGTTTTTTGGTGATTTCATTGTAACAAACAAATAGCCTCATTTTACCCCTAAACGTTTTTTGGCAACATAGCGATTTGGGGCACCTTACTACAAACAGAATTTTTATTTATTTTCTTTGAAAATTTCACACAATGTATGCCTAGGAGTAGCTTTAAGGCTCAACAATTTTCATAACTTTTGACTTCATGGTTCAAAAGTTATTGCATGATATGTAATTTTCAATTTTTGGCACGCAACTCGGGCAGAAAAAAACTTCTTTGAAAATCACTTTTAAAAAATAAATAAAAATTGAAATTGGTATTCCAGATTTATATATACGTGGAAAACTTTGAATTATTCCATTTTCATTCCATTTTCATTGATGAAATGAAAGTTATGAGGAATTTTAGTTTGGGTTAGTTTGTGGGTAGTTGTGGAATCTCTAGTCTAAAATAAACTTTGAAGTCCTTTATTTAACTCAATTTTAAATATTTTTGAAAAAAAATAAAAATATTAGGTGTATATTGTTTATTACATTATTAAAACCATTGGGATTGGCATTTTTCAATTCTATAAATAAATTGTTTACAATTTAGTATTTTTAATCATTCTCTACTTTTTTCTACTTACTATTTTTTTCCTATATATTGTACAATTCCAAATTATCTAAAAAATTTCAAGCATGGAGCCAACTTGACTTGAAGAATTAATCCAAAGAGTAACCACCATTTTGGACATTTTTTCATATAGATGTGACCTTGTGAAGTGCAGTTGCCCATATTTTCACAGGGCCAAAAAAAGGATTTTTTCACTTCAAACATTAATATTTTGCAATCTACATGGTGGAAACTTCTGAAATTTTTTCCACATCTTTTAAAACTATATTACTACAAAATCCTATGGTTACATGCGCCCAGAAATGTTTTCCATCTAAAATTTAGTGCTTGTAAATGCAAGGGCAGTTTGGAGCAGTTTTGGTGAAAACATAGTCTCTAACGTTTAGGGGTTAAGTTATAAACTAGTATGCCCTATACCATTGCCACACCCAAAATAAGGGTGGATATAATTTTTTAATTTGTAAAAATTGTAAAACTCAATATATTTTATGCACAAAGGAGTGAAGGGCATTTCTAATTTTCTAGTTTGTAAAAACTTTGAAATTCAATATATTTTATGCACGAAGGAGTGAAGGGCTTTGTTGTGTATGTCAAGGTTGCATTCTTGATATAAATAGAGAGCTTTATGCACAAGAGGAGTGTAATGGCTTTGTTTTGTGGTGTTTGGACATGCAATGAAAAAATTATGATTTTTTCCAAAATAAAAGATAATTTAATTTAATTTTCAAATTCATAAAAACTTTGAAATTCAAGATCTTTCACATTGTAGGTCCAAATGTCTCAAAACAAAGCCCGTGCACCCTTCCTTGCCTCTGCACCCCTCCTTGCAAAGAGCTTTCAATGGTTTTGAGAATACAACTAGACACCTTACAGTTTCTTAGATCTCAGCATATCAAACAAACAGATTAAACAACCTAACTTAATGTATACATATTTTGTCCATGAATGATCACCTACTTTCATTTAAAATTACTAGAACTATCGCATTCTTGGTAACACTTGCACTAGTGCAATGTTAGGTTCCAATACTAATCATGGATTCCCCATTCCTCCATTATTCCCATCACTCAACTCCTACAAGACACTAGATATGCCATTTTATGGTATGGAATGGAACTTCCATTGATGTTCAAATGCTCAATGGTGACAATACTCACCATCAACGCTAATTTCCCTTAAATGGTACCCAACCCCCTACTAGGCCCAAGCAACCTCATTTTGAGACTCACCCAAGAATTCATTAACTAAGACTCAACGTTGCACTCTAGCATGAAGCGAGACACCATCCAATCTTTATCAAAGAATGTTCAAGAGTGCTCTACATTGTCATAAAGGCGCCAAAGACGCTCCATCACCAACCTCACCGCTATTAGGCACTTTAGCTCACTACAACACTTTTCAGGAGTGAAAGATGAGACCACCCCCTCTTCATAATACTCTTTGCATATTAGATAGACCCTTTGGTCCTATGATTTACTTAGCGTCTCCATCCTCTTTTGTTTGCCTATAACTTCTAGCTCATAACTAAGCTCTTCACAAGCCTTAACATTCTAGAATCCTCGTCTCTTTAGCTTTTCAATGGTATATGGCATACCCTATTTTGACAAGGGATTCCTTCCTACACCCCTATGTCCCACAACTTGGGCTCAAGACTAGAATACTACTACCAACTTTGAAGAGTTGTGTCTCTTGACTCACAACTTGAATCCTTGCATCCTTCAAACCCATAGGTGTGTGCTCTCACTAGATTTCCAAGCATGTATACCACCCACCCGTTTTGTTTTGACCAAAGCACTACGGCATCATATTTGCTCATGACTCTTCATTTCTTTTCATTTAGTCTCTTGCAAGGTTTGGAAGTCACCCCAAGGTCCCCATTGTTCACTAAAGTATCACATACATGCTTTGTAGTGAGGGTCATGACAAGAAGGTTTCAAGAGCAATCAACAAGAGTTGAAAAGTTCTTTAGATCTACTAATGGGAGCTCAACATTTTGTACTTATGAATGTGGCTTTAAAGGGAGTCTAGTGGGCATGAATAGGTACCCTCTACTTTCAACTTGAAAATTCATAAAATATTATGTGAGTATCAAAAAAATTCCAAACAACTTGGGTTGATTTTTACTGAGTAGTTTAACCCCCAAAGGTCCGAACACATTTTTTTGGCAACATAGTGATTTGGGGTAGCTCACTATAAATATTATTTTTATTTTTTTTCTTTGAAAATTTCACACAACATGTGTCCGAGGAGTAAATGTAAGGCGCAATAATTTTCATAATTTTTGACTACATGATAAAAAAAGTTATTGCATCGTATGTAATTTTCAAAGGACAATGGGCAATTTAGGCAACCCAAAAAACTTCTTTAAAAATCACTTTTTTAAGAATTAAAAATTTGAGATTGGTTCTTTAGATTTATATATACATGGAAAGCTTTGAATCATTCCATTTTGATTAATAAGATGAAAGTTATGAGGAATTTTAGTTTGCAAGGAAGACTTGTTGATTTTGCTACAATACTCATGAATTTTTTCTTGAGTACTTAAAAAATAAAATAATAATAATAATAATAATAATAATAATAATATAGCCCTTTGTAAGATGATTATAGCATAGGAAGATTATAGCGTAGAAATTATAGAATAATTCTTTAACTAAGAGAATAAAAAAACTAAAATATCTCAAAAAATAGATATTTTAATGTTTTATTTTGTAAAAAAAATCATGTTTTTTGGTATTTAGGCTCATAATTAAGTGGTTTTGATTGCTAGGAATGTTTGGGGAGTATTTTTCCACCTTCAACTAAGCTTGACTTTGACCATTAGAGTTCTACGTTTTGGCATATAATTCAAGATTACCTCGAACAAATCTCCTAATAAGAGATAATATAAGTGATCATTTTGGTGAATAACTTTGAAGACCAACTCAAAGCTTGTAAGAAAATCTTTTCTAATGATCAAAATATATACTATGGTTAGATGTTATCAAAAAATTGTCAATGGTTTTTTACATAAAAGGTTGTACAATCTTGAATTCTACTTAGCATGAAATTCAATACTTTATTTGACATTTTGGGAAAAAAAAATATAGTCACGATGAAACAATATCAGTTGCCATGACATTGTTTGTAATTTTTTGTATTTCACTCCACTACATCAAACACTTAATTTCAAGCACCAATTGATGAGATGCTCAATGGATTCAAAGTAGATGATTGAATGATTTTGATTTCAAACCTTCCTTTTCAGTCTCTAACAGGTTTTCAAATCTTGCAAATTTTTGCACTTAGATTTAGCAAGACCTAATTACAAAGGCTAAATCTAATCAAATTATCAATACATAAAAAAATAATCTATTGAAAAACTAGCTACCAACATTCACTTGACATTTGGCTTTGAGAGCTATGAGAGATTTTCACCACAAGTGCCAAAGAATTCACCCTAGAATTGGTCAGCGAGGAGTGTATGGGACTCTAACCTAGATTGCCTTTCAAATAATGGACTCTACAATGTTCTTGGTAATTTTTTTATTTAAACGACTTTGAATGAAAAAAGGGCAGCACATCTAAATCACTCTAAAATGTGTCCTACCCTCTTAAAATTACCCTAATGCATACCTTCAAAGGTTAGGGCAACCTATTAGGCCTGAATCTCAACAAAACCCTCCAATTTGGATCCAAAATAGGTCAAATGGGGTCTTAAAAACTAGTCACAGCACACAATCATCCACTCCAAACATCCAATTTTCTACATGCATTGACCTACATGCGTCTCACTAAATCACTGGATCCCATACTACTAAGGTAGAACAATCCATTGTAGTCAGATGATCCATTGTGGACACCTAGGGATTGACTCCATTATGGATTTTTTCAATATGTGGGATTTTGGCCACAATGCATGTCTCACATGACAATAATGGAGTGATTAGTGACTTCATTAGGAACTTCCAACTTTTCAATATGAATTCATTGTAAGAATTGACTTCTTAGGCCTTCCATGTTAGAAAATATTATAACTACTTTAGGCAAGTTAACATTTTTTTTCACTTTTGATCATTTACACTCCAACCTTAATTTTAGTCCAATTTGGGTAGGGCTTCTACACTTGCTCTAAAATCCAAAAAAATGTACTCACTCATTATGCATTCTTAATCATATAAAATATCTTAAAATCAAGAAGCATTGCACCTACAATATTCTCCATGACAATGTGCAATGAAAATTACAAGTACTCAATTACAATTGTAAAAAGAATACACAAAACCTCAAATTGTACTTCTTCCTAGGGACAACAAACCTTCTTCCACGAAATATTATATAGGATTCAGCCTTGGAGAGGTTCGTTTCAAGCTGGTTCTCGTTGCTGGGAACTAGCATGTGCTACCAGAAAAAAAAATATTAAAGTATATATATATATATATATTAATATTAATAAATATTTTTTTTATTTTATTTTTAATAATTGTTGATGTGGTTGTCTCTTGACCACATTAGAATCATGTGTGGCGGAGTTCCCAGTGTTTGGGAATGCATGGAAACTCACAGCCTTCTACTTCACCAAAATCCCATCTAATGATAGCCACCACCACCTTGTCCAAGATCCAAATGGGGCAAGCTTAGGATTGTTGAAAATTCAACTTCAAGGCACACCACCCCTCTAAAATTCAGCATATTCCAAGCTGTCGTTTTCTTGCTATCGCCTTGATGAAGTTGGTAGTCCCCAATTTGGGCAGCAATTGACCTCTTTGTACAAAATTGGTCGCCCTGACTTCGTCCTTGTTTTGAATTGGGCAAGCCATAGCTTTTTGGAAAGCTATATCTTTTCAAAATTTTAGATTTGTATGCCTTGCCATTCTTTTCTTGTTGTTTATCAAAATTGGAAGATCTTTCCAATCTCAAAAAACCCTAATTTTCTTGCATCATCTCCAAGCCAATTTCCAATCTAACCTATAAAATCCTCTATTTTTCACCTATTTTCTTCCATAAAATGGTGAAACCTACTCAACAAATTGTTGTTAATCTTTCTCTACCCTAATCTCCAATAATTCTTACTTAAAATGCCCATAAACTACAAAATTGCTTTCAAAACAGACATGCAAACAAAAGTTGGGAGAGAAAGAGAGAGAGCTCCAAACCCTAATTTTGCATATATGAAATTCTCAAACAGATTATTTTCTTCTAACTACTTTCACCCGACCTTAATTTACTTTTAATTTGCTAAATTAGTACAAGATGTGCCAACTTAGTGCAAATTGTGCTAAATTACTATAAATGCACTAATTTACAGCAAATCCCCCTCAATAATTGTAAAATCCTCTAAATTACTGAAAAATCTCCATTTTAGTGTTTCTATCACTATTTTAGTGTTCTATAGTAGTAATTTTAGTTTTATTAACTTCTTTTGTGTTTTTTCTTAACCCTTAAACGTCAAGGAGGACGTTTGACGTCTGATGGACAGGGAATCCTAGTAGTAGGACAAAAGTTTAACTATTCATCTTCCAAATTTTGTTGTGAAAATGGGAGGTCTTCTATAGTAGTTTGACTTCCAATGAGTGCTTTTGCTATTTCTAAAGCCCATGATTCACACGGTAATGGAAAGTGATGATTTCCAAGGTCACCCCTTTGTCCTTTGAAGGTTAATCATTATTTTAGTATTTTTCAATTACTTTTAGTTTCATTTCCTACTTTTTGTCTTTTGTTTTTCATTCACTTTGGTATTTTTATATTTTATATTTTTTTTGGTTTGCAATTTGATTCTAATCCCATTTCTACCTAAAATATTTGGTTTTCATTTTGGTTTTCTATTTTTGGATTTGTTATCTTTTGGATTTCTTATTTAATTCTACTTTCATTTTTTTCTATTTAGCAATATTTTGTTTTTTAATTTTATCATCATTCTACCGTTAGCCTAATTTGGTTACTCTACCAAATCTTTTTTAATGCATGATTTTACCATTCAGCCTAATTAGGTTACTTTACAAAATCTTGCTTAACATCTTTTTAGCTTAATTTTCCTATTTTTTCCTTATAATTTTTCCCTCGTTTTTTCCCAAATGCATTTTCTAATATTTTATTCTAACTTCCTAATATTCCTATCATTACATAATGAAAACCTCTCTAATGGATGATTGTAGGTTAATCATGAATACTAACACTTCTGGACTTGTACATTCATGCATATTATTTATATTTTCCACAATCTAAAAAGTGTACCAATTTGGTGGTTCACAAGAGCTCAAATAGAATGAGGGAAGGGATAAGTTATGCATAGCTGCACCCATCAATATTCAACTTGGTTATTTGTTTGTCAACATGCCCCAACAAGTGATGTTTCAATATAATAAGTTATAAATCAACAAGTGATATTTTGAAATTTTGACGAGAATATTGAAAATCCTAAGAAATAATGAAAACTAGTAAACCGTACTATGCATATGCCTATTGTTCCTTTTTCCACCTTAAAAAAAATGCAAGAACTTAATATATCACCGATGATGAACTTTAATTGAAAACTTTAATTTTTATTTGGCTAATTAAAATGAAATACCTTGAATTGGCTTATAGTAGTCAAGTAATACATAATTAACTAACCACAAAATAGGGTTCAAATTTTACATATATCCCTCATATATTTTGCTTATCTTTGTAGCCCCAATTGGCTTTGGGGGAAAGGTCCACCTCCAACTTCCTCACGTATAATTTGCGTCAATACTAAGCTTCCTTATCTTTGATCCCAAACCCTTTTGTTGTATTAGCTACAAACACAATGTCCCTACTCGATATTCCAATTTCATCCATTTGGATGGTCTCATGTTTAGAAGTAGTTTTAGGGTTACAATGAAAGTTTGTCAAACAGTGTAAACTATTAACTGAGCTACTAACTTAGATGTTGCAACTATTATATAATATTATAGGAGACCCTATTTGTATCACTATGTACCTATAGTGTACATTTTAAACTTTCATATGTGCTTCAATGATATCACTAGTAGCCATGAAGAGGCGCAAATAGTCATATGGTATACATAGGGACTCCTACCTTCAAAGCTAATACCTCTCATCTATCCTATGAGAAGCTTGGTTTTAACAACACAAACTCACTTTTCAAGTCACATAACTTTTATATATGTAGACATTATACTCACATCACTTATAAAATAAGAAACTAATATCCAAGCTAGGTTATTATAAACTAAATGTTATAAAGGTATTTATATAATTGACTAGGGATTATAAAATTTAATGAAAGTATTGGGTCATAGTAGATTGATGATCCAAAGTCCCAAATTGACAATGAAGACTTACAATAATTTTCTCAATCACATCAAACTTACTAACAAAAGCATTAGTATCACTACCTTGTTGCTTTAAGTATGACTAGATAGTTGTCAGGGTTGCACACACTAAACTATATGCAATTGAAGGCAAAGGCTATAATTCATCTTCTAGTACAAATTCATCATTTTTTTCTAGTAATTTGTTGAATGGGAGGCAAAGATTGTTCAACTTCAAGTACACTTTCTTCATTTTTTCTTCTAATTTCATGAATGTAGGTATTATAGTATCCCATCTTCAAGACCAACTTTAAGAATAACATTGAGGTCAAACTTAGTCTCAAATTCAATCTCAATAGTCATAGCAAAGCTATCATTGGTCACATTTTCATGCCAACTTGCTTATGCCAACTTGTAATAAACTTTGAATGATTACCTTTTGGGATTATGAATTGCATCACCTAACATCCCATGCCATGCTCATAACTAATATTGTCCATGTAACTAAAAGTGACATTAATAACTATTTCCAATCCCAAAGTGAAAATTAGTCATTATCCAACCCCTAAAGTCCCATTGTCCCCTCAAGGGACAATTTGGAATTCGGGCAAGCTCCTAGGGCCTGAAATTTTACCCTAATTTTTTTAAACTTTTTTTGAAGATAGAAAATCTGATAAGTTTTGTGGGAATATAATTTTTATTTCAATCGGTGCCCAGAAGCAAAAGTTATACTACAAAAAGCCCAGAATTGAACTTGGCGGGCAGTACAAAAAATATTGCAAAAATTCAAAATAAATTAAATTTTTTTTTTCTCAAAGATTATGTTTTTGTCTACATCTGAAGCTTTGATTCATTCCATTTTGATTAGTGATGTGAAAGTTATGAACAATCTTATTTTTTGGGCAATCTAAGCATCTTTTTGAAAAACAACTTATAGGATTCATTTTAGAATGCAATTTTCATATTTTTTCAAATTTAAAAAAAAAGAAGGTTAAGTTTGCTTGCTAGAACAATCTCACTGTTGGGATTATTGTATTTCGATCCCGTCTAAGAGCTATTAACAATTTAGTTTTTCTTTCAATCTTGGATCTACTTCTACTTGACAATTTTTTGAAGTATAAAAATCAAGTTTTTATCTTTTGAATATTTTATCCTAGACTCCCAACTCAATTCTTCAACACAATAAATTTTAAATTCAAATTCCACAAATAGCAATCAAAGTCATCTAAAATTGCAGTCTAGTGTTCAAAAAAACTTATTTTTTCAAATTTGAATGCTCATATCTCTCAATCTGTATGGTCAAACTTCATGAAATTTTTACCACATAATTTCAAACAAGTAAAGTTCCAGATCCTACGGTTCAGTTCCAAAAAAAGTATTTTTTTTTGTTTTTTTGGACAAACACAGTAGAAATGGCAATTTTGAGTGGTTTTTGATAGGAAAATGGCCTTGGGACTCTAGGGGTTAACATTAGAGGAGTGTTTTTCCACACAAAGACAAATGTGAGGATTGATGACATCAACTGAAATTGTATTTTTCCAATTAGCTCAAAATAGTTTGTAGACTACCTCAAATCAGGCAAAAGTTTTTCCATAATGGCCATCTTACCACCTAAATCAGTCATAACATTTTCTATCATGGATACCAAATCTCCCAACATGGCCATCTTACCACCTAAATTAGTCATAACATTTTCTATCATGGATACCAAATCTCCTAACATGGCCATCACATTGAAGAAATAAAAAAATAACTTTATTTAACAAGTTTACACTAAAAAGGTGTAAGGTTCCTATCACAGTCTCTAATAACTCCATGATCATCTCCATGATCATCAACTGAAATTGTAATTTTCCAATTAGCTCAAAATAGTCTGTAGACTACTTCAAATCAGGCAAAAGTTTTTCTTACCACCTAAATCAGTCATAACATTTTCTATCATGGATACCAAATCTCCCAACATGGCCATCACATTGAAGAAATAAAAAAATAACTTTATTTAACAAGTTAACACTAAAAAAGTGTAAGGTTCCTATGACAGTCTCTAATAATTCCATGATCATCTCCCAAGGCATTGATTTTGGCCACTAACCACCCTAATGAAGTTTTAATGTCATTTATTAGCTAAAATCTGAAATGGGTTGATGTAAGACAATAATGGGGGTGTTTTTAGATGTCTGTTTGTCTGTCATAAGCAGGTTTACCTTACATGACTTACACACTTTATGGAAATGGGTGGGAGAGTAGCACAATTGAGAGGGTCTAGTAGATGACGGAATTGGGTTTATGATGGCATTGGTCGGATTGACTCTTACTAGTGAGTTTCCCCATACAGTAAGTTATATCTCGGTAAGTTATTCCGGTAACCATTACCCAAGTTCGTCTGACCAGGGTGAACTGCCCCCCTCATTGCCCCGTCCAAGGATTACTGTGAAAAAAAGCCCCCTAATTTTTGCTGTAATTTTTCTAATCTCAACACCTTCCCTAGCTAATTTGGGGCCATTGATTGCAAATCTGAATTCTGAATTTGAAAATTTCATCATCTGATTGCAAATTCCACGGTATTTTCCCCAGGGGTAAAACGGGGCAATGAGGGGGCAGTTCACCCTGGCCAAGTTCGTCTGTAGCTCCGTCCTCCCCATCCTCCGGACGGAAGCCAAGCCTCCGTCCGTCGGTCACTGCAGCTCCTGGCGAGAATCCCGCCCGGACCGTTTCCTTGGGACTGACGGAAGTGGGAGCTTCATCCAAACGCCCAAGGAACTGAAGGCCCGGCTGGCTGGGCTTCTGCGGGGTCCGTGGCCTCCCTGCGGCCATTTGCTCCCGCGGGCCCCGCGCGCTCTCTGCCCTGCTGCTTGTGTGGCGCCGGTGGAGCGCCCCAGCAGTCTCCCCCCGATATTTAGCCCCGTCGCTCCTCTACCCTACTGCAACATCTCTGCCTCCCCTGGCATCTTCGGACGCTCTGGATGCTCCGCGTGCTGTCTCCCAGACGTTCATATCGTTAGGGTCTTCCTGTTGTGGCCTGGCGTGGCCCTGGGATGTGGCCTGGTTTAAATGCTGCCTGCCTGCCTGCCTGCAGGGGAGAACGAAAGATGCAAAAGCAGATGGGAAAGCCCGAACGTGCGTGTGTGTGATTGTGTGTTGGATCTCGGCGGGAGAGGGAGTGGCGGCGCTGGCGTTGCCCATCCCACACCACTGGCGCCGAACTGCCTGCCTGCCTGCTGCTTGGCCACACTCAAGGAACGGAACTTCGTGCTGCCGCTACCCCTTCGATTGCTCGCTCGCCCCTCGCTTCTTCGCCAGCTCCGGATTGTGGTTTCCATTGGAGCTTGGCGCGAAACTGCTCTTTCTTCGTGGGTGGGTTGTTCAAGGCCTCCTCTGAGCTTCCAGGTAAGAGCTGACGATTTGCGTGGTGCTTTTGTCGTTAGAGTACTTGTCCATTCAGAAAGGCTGGAAGCGGAGCTTCCCACCTGCCCATTTTCTGGGCTGGGATGGCGTCACGTTGGGGACTGGCTTGCGAATGAGGGTGAGTGTTGTGGGTCATGTAGTCATTGGATGGGAATCGAATGGGACTGACGAGGACGGGATCATTGGGAGGGCTGAATTGGAAGATTTTCGAAGGGCTGAATTTGAGCTAGCTGTGCTGATGGTAGCTGTGCTCTTCTTCGTCTTCTTCAGATGTGGACGTCTGAGTTGATTCGAATTCGAATTTGAGTTCGAAGAGGGGGTCGTCTTCCAAATAGCTGAGGCTATGGGCGGATTCGAATTCATGATACGACACTAGGTTTCTTCCTGTTTCTGGTTAAAAGATCTCCTCATACTTGCCTGGCCTTGCCCCAATTCGACCATGGCGACGGCATTGGCAAATACTGGAGTTCTCGGCACGGAGTTTCTGTCGTCTCGAGTCGGAGACCATCTGTCTTCCAAGCAGAAATCGGCTTTCGTGAGTTTGACCTCCCCGGGCATCACCATAGCCAGCCGCTCCGCCGCGTTCCTGTGTGTCGTTGCTTTTGCGGGGCGTCAAGGAAAGGGGCAGAGTTCCAGTGAGGGGACGAAGAAGAAACCTTATTTCAAGAGAAGACGGAGTGGAAAGAGTAAAAAGAATGGGGCCGTAGTCGAAGAGGTGAAGAGCGACCTTCGAGCTCTCATCTCCAACTCAGCTGTTCCTGTGTTCTCTGAAGGGACTGAGTTGTCGGAGGTGGCGAATATGTTGGTGGAGGACGACGACGACGAGTCGGGTACGTTTGCTGTGTGATAAGGGATTTAGATGAAATCTGTTCACCAATCATATCGGAAGTCATAACGGCAGCTTGTAGTCGAAGGACACACAAGGACCCCTAAGCGGCCCAAATCGAGTCAATTGACTTCTCTTAGCGAGTTATATGAGGACCTTTTTTTTGTTAGATTGCACGCACCTTTAGACCGAAACTTGCACTGATTTTGGGGATACAAATTTGGCTCTGTCTGAATATTATTGTTCGTAATTCGATTAAATCGATCATTTTGAATCTTGGTTCTTCAGGGGTTAATGACTTTACAAGAATTCTTATAGTTAAACTCAGGGATTTTACATTGCAGAGCTGGAGCCAACAAGAGAGAGTTTGAATCAACAAGAGCTGAACCAGTAGCATTTGCAGCTAGGGATGGGATAACAATGGTTAATAATCCGTTCGTTACTCTTATCATCTTTTGTATCATTTGAGATTAAAAGTTTCCAACCTGCCTCGAAGAGGTAGCTTGAAATTTTGCACTTTAGCATGTCACGGAGGAGCCACATAAGTGCAACCTCGTCATGCCCATTCTTTTTATTTGGACTAGTGTATAGTTGACATTGACACACATGAGAGAATAGACACACACGAAATAATTATGATTTGCACCAATCTTGTGATGTAATCATGATTTGGTGGCGAGACTGACAAGTGTAGCTCACAATTGTGAGCTTCGTTCTCTTTTTTCTTGTTTTTCGTCTTTGCAATGTAAAGTGGACCTTCGCGATGAATATGAATTGTGAAAGTCTTCCTTCGTTTTTGACATCCGAGGACCTGCATCACTAACTCCTTCCTGGTCTTCAGTGCCTTCTCCAATGCCTGTCCTGTCCTGGGCATCCATCATCGTATGCTTCTACTGTGCAAGAATCCTGATCGGCTGACGGTGTGGTTGCAGATGACGGGGGTCCTGGCAATCCACTGGGGAAGCGAGTTCTGGGCAAGGCCGTGGTGAGCTGGATTAAGGACGGCATTGCGGCCATGGTGAGAGAGGTGGCCTGCGCGCAGGAGAGAGGGGAGGTCAAGGAAGCGGAAGAGCTTATGGGAACGGGCCACAACCTGGTGGCGCTCGCGCAGCCGTTCCTGCTGGCCAGACCCATGCCTCAGGGCCTGGAATCGCTCTGCCTGCGAGCGAGCCTGCATTACCCCACGCTCTTTGATCATTACCAGCGGGAGTTGCGTGTCGCTCTGCAAGACTCCCAGGTGGGTACAGACAGGGATGGATGGCTCTCCTCTCGGGAGCAGGAATCAGGGATCGGCCTGCCAGCCATGGGGTTGGTCGGTCAGTCGGTCGGTTTAGGGTTCCACCCTGTCCAGTTTCTGTCTGTCTGCAGTGTCCTTTAGCTTCTCTGCTAATCGATTCCTAACTGCAGATGGTCATGGGATGCACGAAACGTTCTTTGGTTGGTTTAAAATAAGCCATTTAGGAAGCGTCCATGCTGGTAGTAACATGTTCTAATAGAACGAAGAAATTATATCCGATAATTTTGAATGATAAGAATATGTTCTGAAAGTTACTTTCATTGACTCTTGGCTTCCATAGGGGACTTTCGACTTTTTAGTTTATCTTGGGCCCGAGGGTTGATATCTGTTAACTTTTGCAGTTGTATTTATTCAACTCACGGGAGGGAGTGTTTTGGATGTTGTCACTGCAGGCGAAAGGAAAGGTGGAAAACTGGCAGGTCACCGAGGCCTGGAAGCTGCTGAAGAAGTTCGCGAAATCTGGTGTGGTGTTTCCAACTTTCAAGAGTTCTTGCCTTATGACGAATGTATGAAGGGTATTTAATTCGAAGGTGGCTCTAGAGTTGAGAGTTGACATTGGATGTCTTGTTTACACAGGCGGACACCGTGCGGTTGCTAGGAGGGCGAAAGAGCCCAAGCAGGTTCATGACGTACTAGGATTATCTCGAGAACGGATTGCTGAGATCCAGTCACAGGTGAACACGTTCGTGACCAGAGGTCTGCAACTTTTGCAAATTGAGAGAGACGCTGAACTGGAAGCCACGCATCAGTCCCTTGAGGGGGCTGCATCTGCCATCGGCAACCCTCCGATGCCTTCTTCCACAGTGCCGAAAGACAATAAAGACGAGCAGGCTCTTGAGAATTGCGATTCCATCACCCATTTGATTGCCACTGGTTCCACCACAGGTATGCCGTGGCATTGAATTTAACGTCAAATTCGTTAAAAGTGCACATCACTTTGGAAATGTTCAAATTGAGCGTAAGAAATTAAGCAGTTTTTTCACAGAAATGGTCATCAAATATATTGGGAAATGGATGACTGGCTGGCTGGCCCCTCGAGCTTTAACTTCGTGTAGCAATGGTTGTGTTGGTGGATGACAAAGTATCCAATATTTTTGATTGATTTCATGTCAATATTAGAAATGGAACTTATTTCAGTGGACATGAATCATGATCTTGCCACAGGTTTGGGAGGAATGCACTTGGTCACTCTATCAGTAGAAGGGGGAGGCCATCTGCCTCCTACAACGATATCCCCGGGTGACATGGTCTGTGTTCGCATATCTGACAAGAAGCGAGGAGGGTCAACTATGGAATGTATGCGAGGCTCAGTTTACAGTTTGGCTGAAGACAATAATAGCATCGCCGTTGCCATTGAGGCTCGATACGGCGATCCCACGTTCTCTCGCCTGTTTGGAAAGTCATTGCGCCTGGACCGCATCAGCGCACTTGCTGATGCGACCACATATCAGGTTTTCTCTTTTTTCACTTGCACTTGACAGGATGTATATCATGTTGGAATCGTTGACCAGCTTCGTGGTACAGTTTTGAAATCACACCAGCAGTCAAGTCGCTAGTAGAAAATTCCCTCCAGAGGAGCTCTAAAAACTCTAGTCACGTTAACTCAGCCAATTTGAAATGCTATTTGAGACTCGGCCCATTATAAGTCGGCTACGTTTTCTTGAATACCTCTTTCGGTATTTTTTCTACCAGTGTAAACTATGGAGAAGTGTGTTTTCGCTAGCCTTGGAAGGATCTTCGCACTGAAGTGCTGTCTCAGGAAACATGTTGCCACGTGGTGTTAAATGTCTGCAAGTGGACTTGCATTGTAGGGAATCTCAGAGAGTAGCTTGTAAGGGATTGAATTTGACCCTTCGAATCAGATTTTTTGAGAAGCTGTCATTTTATTCTTGATCACTCACGTCGCTGCTTGCTTGTTATTGTTGCGAGCATCATGCTTTCTTCTGACTATGGACTTCGCAATTTTGTCAGCGTGACTGTGAAGCGCTAGTGCGACTTCGAAAGCATGGGCTACAGAAGAAGAATCCGGCATCCTCCGTTGTGGCCACTCTCTTCGGGCAAGGCCCAGACATCTGTTGGCTAGCGCAGAATGGACCCCTGTTGCCAATTCCCAAGTTCGAAAAGTCCTCTTTGACAGAGATTCGATTTGATGATTTTCAGAAGCAAGCCATTCAAATGGGGTTAGACAGGAAAAGGCCCGTGGTGGTGATCCAAGGGCCTCCTGGAACTGGGAAGACGAGCGTCGTCACAGAGCTCATAGAGAGGGCAGTGCTACGCGGGGAGCGGGTGCTTGCAACTGCACCCACCAACGCAGCCGTGGACAACATGGTGGAAAGGCTGGCAAACGCAGGTCTGAACGTAGTCCGGGTCGGGAACCCCGCCAGGGTAGCCCCCGCCGTTTCTGCGAGGTCGCTAAGTTTCATCGTCGACAAGGGGCTGACAGCTTTTCGAAGAGACTTGGCGAGGAGGCGGGCCGACTTACGTAGTGATCTGCGCCAATGTCTGGACGACGACTCAGTAGCTGCTGGCATTAGGCAGGTGTTGAAGCAGCTGGGCAAGACTTTAAAACAACGAGAAAAGGAGACGATCAATGATGCTTTGACATCGGCACAGGTGCGTTTCTTGTAGCCAACCAACTGGGTTGCTGCTTCGTGTTTTTTGGCTAGGATGTTGCTGCAAAGTCTTGGAATTTGTCCTGAATAGATAGATGTGCACCATGTAGATCCAACGCACTTTTATGATTGTTTGGTCGCCAGTCTGCCTGCATTATATAGATAGACATGGTAAGCTTTCGACTCATTGAAGGATTATAAGTACAAGTGATTAATTGCGAGCGTCTACCCCAAATAGAAATGTGTCTTTCCATAGATTCCTCCGTATTGATAGTACAATCCTCCGTATCAATCTCATTGATTGAAAATTGAAATTTCATATTTGACGATCTTAGATTGCCAGTTGTTCTTTTGCCACATGTTGCAATTATTCTAGACACAAGGAATCCATCCCTTGGAATGTTGGACCTTAGTCTGCGCCAAACTGGGCTACTATTACTTAGAACCCTTGCCTCGTTTTGGTCACCATTACTTCCTAGATTTTTGGATCTTGGCTTCGTCCCTCTCCGTTGTGTAACGACAAGAAACGGATGTTCGTCTGTGTTCCTGTACTTGACCGTTGGAAGATTATTTATACGAACTTCTGGATCCAGGTGATCCTCTGCACCAACACGGGAGCGGGTGACCCACTGATTCGCAAATTGGAGGCGTTTGATCTGGTGGTGGTGGATGAAGCGGCACAGGCAATAGAACCGTCCTGCTGGATTCCTCTGTTGCAGGGCAGACGCTGTGTCTTGGCTGGGGATGCCTGTCAACTGGCTCCCACAATTATGTCGCGAGAGGCCCTCGACGGTGGCCTCGGCGTCTCTCTCATGGAGCGAGCAGGAGCCTTGCATGACGGTCTCCTGAGTACCATGTTGAGCATCCAGTACCGTATGCATCATGCCATCGCACTGTGGGCATCATACGAAATGTACGGAGGTCGATTGCGTTCGGCTCCTGCTGTAGCATCGCACCTTCTCCGTGACTCCCCCAGCGTTACGGTAGGGTCCTTGTTGTATGGATTTAATTCAATACTCTGGTCTATCAATTGTGCTCCAGTGTTGGTTGGTTTTGTGTTTCTCATCTTGTGGTCCTGACGTCTTCTGGTTTTCCTACTGGTTACCAAAAGCAAGAGTCACCTGCTTATTATGTAGGTGACCCCTGCTTGTGGTAGTGAGGGGGAAAGAAAACACGATTGTGAAGAATCATGTGATACTTGAATGCGAAGTACCATATGTTTTCGTTTATTGAACTCAAATTTGTGAAAGATGGTCAGGGCCGGATACTCACTAACCTATGTCTGTTTGAATGTCTGTTTGTAGAACTCTCCGATCACGAAGGTACCTATGTTGCTATTAGATACGCGACTACCATTTGGAAGTCTGATACCCGGTTGCGAAGAGCGTTTGGACCCAGCAGGAACTGGATCCTTCTACAACGAAGGCGAAGCAGACATCGTGGTCGACCACATCCGTGCCCTCCTTGCGACAGGTAACACTAAGCCCAGAACCGCACAATTTAGGGTCACAGCCTAAAGCAAGTCTCTTTTAGCAGGAGTTGTATTTTCACCTACTGACGTTACAGTATTTCTAGTCATGTTGTTGTGCTACGACATACTTATCTCATAGAAAACTGTGCTCCAGTCAATAGTTATAGCGAAAGTCACTTGTTTAATCTGTGACCCAAAGAATTTAGTGGAATCCATGCTTGGTCCATTTCAGATTGGACTACGAGTTGAAGTTTCTCCCATGTGCAGACTTATTTTTGTGCCAATATGGATGTGCTTTAAGAAATTCTCTGAGGTGGGTTGTGATGCACAGGTGTTCCTCCCTCTTCAATTGCAGTGCAATCACCGTACATGGCCCAGGTGCAATTGCTTTGTGACCGTATCGAGGAAATTCCAGGTGCTGAAGGTGTCCAGGTTGCCAGTGTGGACAGTTTTCAAGGACGGGAAGCTGATGCAGTTGTTATCTCTATGGTACTCCTCCATGAACACTAGTGTGGATTTATCTAGCACATTCATGTGGTCTTGCTGTTGGGGACTTTGGGGTTATACATTTTCGTACCGTTTTCAAGCCTTATCACTGATATCACTGTCCCATTCGCTAGTCTAAGAGGACTATAACGAATAATTCTTTTTACCCAAGCCCTTGGATTAACTGAAAAGTACAGACCTGGACGTTCTGGAGTGAGTAAAACGACCTATGATTAATTATGTCTATTATCGAGCACCTGTCTAGGTCTTATTACTAGGTCTTATTACTTTTGGTTGGCCACGTATTTTTCTGACTCGGTGCATGGTTGTTGCTGCTTCTTGTAGGTGAGGTCAAACAATATTGGAGTGGTGGGCTTTCTAGGGGACAACAGGAGAATGAATGTGGCAGTCACCAGAGCCCGAAAGCATGTCACTATAGTCTGCGACAGTACGACCGTCAGTCGGAATATGTATCTGCAGCGTCTTCTTCAGCACATCCGTCGCTTTGGCGAGGTTCGCTGCGCTCGTTCTGCGGACACGCCAACCATGCCCCAAAAGAGTTCCAGCATTCCTTCTCGGGCTGCATAGCCGGCCAGGCAGCATCCCGTTCAATCTCTTTCTTCTCAACCTTCAGCCTCCCATTTGTACAATGTAAAGAACATGATTGTGATTAAGATATTCTTTGCGTTGGGAACATTCTCAACTGATGAAATGTCGTACTGTAAACTATGTAGCTGGTGAGAAAACTTGTTCTATTACCGTCTTCAGGAACAGAAAGATGGTACTCGTGTATCCTAAATTGAATTTATTAGGCACTGAGAAAATTATGAGGTGCCTCATTGGCATATGGTACGTCTAGAGGCAATTCTTCAAACATTCCTGTATGCAATGCATTCACTGTACCATATTTTATTTGATATTTTACGCAAGCCTCAAATCTCAAATCTACATGTTATTTATACTGTATTATCCGCTAGGACCCTAAGAACTTGCAAAGACCTCCGGGAATCCCTTCACCTTAAATGTGGTCAGTTATTTGTGCACATTTTTTTATGCATCCAAACACCAATTAGATAATGGGACAGTAGACCTGCCTTCTCACGTTCTCTGTTGCAACCTGAAGTATTCAACGTACACTGTCAACCGTCACCAAAGTTCGTCTCTGAGGATCAATACTGCTGAAAAAATCATTTTCTCTAGTTTCTCGATAATTCCAGAGATCGGAAGTCTATTATGCCTAGCTATAAATACACTGATTTTGACCTTTCCATGGAGATATGGAGTCAGAAGGGTATGATTGAGGTAAACCTGCCTATGACAGGCAGAATGAGTGATTTGTCCTGTTGCCATTAGCAAAAAAATTCATTTTTTTTTTTCATACAAAGACAAATGTGAAAAATGAAGAAAATAATTGGAATTTTGTTTTTGGACAAAGTATGAATTTTTGAAGTATGTTGTCTAGTTGGTTCAAAAGAGTTTGTAGACTTAGTGATAGGGAATGTTGGTGGTGGAGTTTTCTTCCCTATCCATTTCGATAGAGATAGAAAAACCATTGGTGGAGATGTTCTAAGATAGTATGCTCTAAAAGCAACCATTTAAGAATTCGTCTGCCTTTTTCATAGATTTCCATAGACAGAATTATTTTTTGATCATTTTTCAAAGAAAGAAAAATAGATGTGGAACCTAGTGCAAGTGTTTTTGTATTTTTCCGAGCATTTTTGAATTAGTTACAAATTTTTAGAGATTTTGGACGATAGGTCCCTTAAAATGTGTCCATTTGCAATTTGTAAAGAGATGTGCGGAAATCAAAGACAATGATTGGCTCTTGCAATAGAAAAACAATTTTTTGTTGATGCATTCAATTGCTACAATGATCCATTTAAGGATCACCCCATCTCCATTCTCTGCTTAAAAATAGGGACGGTTTGAAGAAGATGGGCACTTTTAGAGCATACTACCTTACCCCAAATCAACAAAAAAGTGTTTCCATGATGGTCATCTTACCACCTGAAGCAATCACAACATTTTCTAACATGGCTATAAGATTTTTGAATATAAACATGATATGAAGGAATAAAAAAATAACTTTTTATGACGAGTTTATACTATAAAGGTGTAAGTGTCCTATGACAGTCACTAATAACTCCATGACCATCTCCCAAGGCATTGATTATTGCCACAAATTAGCCTAATGTAGTCCTAGTCCCATTTATTAGAAAAAATCTCCCATGGGTTGATGTGAGACTCTAATGCATGGTTTTCTAGGTGACTACATTAGGTAGTTTGTCTGTCATAGGTTGATTTACCTTACTTATGCCTCCAAACGCCTTCACAAGGCTTTTTGATGTTTACGTGTAATGAGTTTTTTGAGCTATGCAGCCTAGGTTATAGGAAGACTACTTAGAGCATCCCCACCAATGGCTTTCCTATCCCTATTTCCATTGGGATGAAGGGGAGCAAAGATGGAGATAGGGAAGGCAAGTGCCCACTAGTTCTTCCCTAAATTTTCAACTTATTGCTAAATAGAGGTAGAGAGAAATAAAAAAGAAACTATAGAAATTATAACAAGGCAAAATGAATAATACTCCCACAAATCAATGAAGCACAACTCATGTTGGAAAGGTGAAAAGTGGTTTAGGAATTATTCCATATGAATTCCCTATTCATCATCCCATATAGGGAATTGGGACCCTCCCTCCTTAAATTTTTTTGGGCTAGGGAATGTTGGTAGGGTTTTTTGTTCCCTATTTGGATGAAACTTATCCACATATAGATAGGGGAGTTCTTTGGTGGGGATGCTCTTAACTTCAGTTTTTGAGGCATATAGCTGACAAGCATCCGCATCGATCGTGGTCTTAGAAGGTTGGATACCCAACAAACTTAGATGATAAGTGCTCCAAGCCCCTCAAAATATCATGAGAAGCAATAGCCTGTCAAATTGAGTGTGCACAATACAAATACTCTAAGGTATAGGAAAAACACTTATCTTGCCTTTGAATGTCTATTTTCTTACAAAAATTCTTTGTCACCTCCACTAGCTCTCAAGAAAGTGTAGAGTATTACTCCCTTATTTCTAAATTGTATTGATGTTTGCTTTGTAAAATAGAAAAGAAATACTAGTATTCTTCAAAAATAGAAGGGGTACTTATTATGATTCTAAGGGTTTACAAGCTCTCTTGAAAGTGTAGTACTCTGTATATTACTTATCATAATTCTAAGCGTCTAAGAATTTAGTTTCATGGACAAATCCTTCGTCACCTCCACCAACTCTCAATAAAGGAGTGTATTCTTTATCATGAATCAAAAAGTCTAGTTTCTTGGACAAATCCTTCACCACTTCTATTAGTTCTCAATAAAGTGAAGTATATTAAAACTAACTTGCTTTAAAGCATTCTCTACCACAAGAATAGATATTGGAATTATGATCCCCTAAAGCATTTTTGGTGTTTTGAACAAAATTGATGCAAATTAATACATTTTGAGAAAGTGGAGTAGATAGATTCATCTTTTGACTATAGGATCTTGCACCAAAATTATATGTCTACTTTTACACCAATTTCAAGTGCGTACTTATATATTTGTTAAATTATATTTTTCAAAATCATGCAACAAATTTTTTTTAAATCTCAATGTTTCAAAATCCCAAGCTGATTTAACTCTCTAAAACTTTTTGAGAAAAAATTTGCATCTTCCATAACTTGAGAAATTTGATGTGGTGATGGAAAATATAAATCATACTCTATTGCAAGAATCAAATATTATTTAATCAAATACTCATCCTCTTAAAGAGTCATTATCATGCGGCTAGATGTGCAAGATGATAGAAAAAATTAAATGCTAATAAATTTAATACAAACTTGAAATATGCCAATCCCAATGATGGAAATGTTTTAACAAACCATTTAATTTCTAAACACTATTTAGTTTAAAAAATAATTGTTTAAAAAATTTGAGGAAATTTGAGTTGAAAAATGAACCTTTTATGATATTTTTTCCTAAAGATTCCATGATTGCATACAAAACAAAAGCCCTCCCATGCATGTAATCCCCTTGTTGTTTGAAACTTGTTAAAGAAAGCCCACATTACAAGAAATTTTAGGCCAAAATTAGGCCACGAGAGTGACGAGACAACCAGTAGCTGGTACAAATAGACTCTAAAATTTATTAAAATAAAAAAATAGTTTCTCTTTTCCAGAAACTCAAGTGTTACTAATAGTGCCATGTCCGTTTGGCGATTTCAAAAATAATTTTTTAATTTTTTAATTTTCTCTGTACTTATGCCAGGGTTTGAAAGTTAAACGGCCTTGTTTTGTCTTGAATTTTTTTTAATGCTAGGGCATATTAGGCCAAACACTACAAGCTTGAGGTCGAAGTTGAAGAATCTTGTATTGAGGTGGAATTGTGTTACACCCCTTAGTGATACTTACCACCTTAAGCTCACCTCCAAGTGCTTTTTGTAGCACTTAATTCCTAAGTCCTAATGACACAAAGGGTCACAATCTCTTAACATTGCACATGCCACATACATACAACATTAGGTTCCAACTATAGTCACAAGGTTCCCCATTCCTCCATGACTCTTCACTATCCACTTCCAACAACTTAACTCCCACAAGACACCGGACATGTTATTTGATGACATGGGGCGGAACTTCAATTGATGTCCAATCACTCAGTGGTGGCACTACTCTCTATTGGTACTAACCGTCCTTGAATGGTACCCAACTCCCCCACTAGGCCCAACTTACTTTACTTCGAAACTCACCTCATGACTCACCAAGCGGGATTCACACCATAGCCTACTGTAGAATGGGACACATCCAACTAGTATCAAAGAGTGCACAAGCACTCTGTAGTAACACACAAGTGGTGGTGAGGCTCCAACACCAACCTCACCATCCATGGCCACTATAGCTCACCATAGCACCATTTGGGAGGGAGGAAAGAGACCACCCTTCATAGTGTTCTCTACGGGATTTGGCAAACCCTCCATCCTAAGGATCTCCGGGAATACCAAAGACACTCTCCATCTTGGAAGGCCACCCATTTCCAAATTGTCTCTTTGAAATTGGGCCCCAAAAGACTTCTGATCTTTCCATTGGGATAACTTTCAGCTTTGAATTCCAAATCTAGAGTGCAAGCCCATTTTTGTGAATATTCTTTCTTTAGATCAAATAATTAATTTTTAAAATAATAAATATATTAAATAATAATATTTGACGTGGTTGTCTCCTGTCCAGGTCAGATCAACGTTCCCTAAATTTCCACAATCTGGGAACTCACAGTCTCTTAAAACACAAAAATCTCTTCTAATAAATGAAATTGTCTCATATCAAGCTCTTGTTTGGGGTCATCTCCAACAAAGATTGATGAAGGTTAACTTTGATTCAATTATGGGTTGCTCAAAGGACTCTTAAGATTCCTGAGGGACATTATCAATTGGATGAATTCCTCAATAGCAATATCTTGCTTTGGTGTCTTCTCCTTTGCTTCATGAAGATGGCTGTAAAAATCAATGCATACTTGGCTCATTCCAGCATGATCCTTGATAATACTACAATTCAAGGCTTTGAGGTTGGTTGTAGATGTTGATGAAGGTTTTTCTCGAACAACTTTGAAGAACTTGGTAGTAACCATATAAATGTTTGGTTATATGTCCAAAGTTCAAATTCAGCAATAAAATCTTCAATTTTAGGAGTATTGAAAAAAATTGGAAATTGGAGTAAAAACTAGCCTTCATTATCTCCATTCATTGGTTGAATGCAAATTAAATTAAAATAAAATTGTATATCTAAAATTTAAATTTATAGCAAAGAGGTATAGGTTCCCAAAATACACTCTAAGAAAACAATTATTGTGATCTTTCTTTTAGAGAAGGCCTTTTACTCTAAAAATCAAATTGTCAAATTGGATTAAAATCACCTAACTAATGTTCATTTGAAATCAATATAGAGTCCTTTTTTGGCTCTTGTGAGCTTAAAGGTTTGAATGTACTCCCTCCGTCCCATAATGATCTTCCTGTTGGCCTTCTTTTTTTGTCCCAAAATGATCTTCCTATTGCACTTTGTGATGTTGAAATTAGTCAAATTCGGCTTATGATTGTTATTTGAGACTAGCAAAACAACTCTAAGTGGTTGTTTTTGCTCCATCCATGCAAACATCAAGCAAAAGACAAATAAAATGATTGAAAGCTTCAATCCGCACTTATAGTTTTTATTTTTTGCATCTCTTTGAGTATTTCCCAATTGAAGTAGATTAAGCTTTGGAAGCCGAAACAAAGGTCTATACATGGTCTTAGGCATATGTTAAATGCCCAAAAAATGGCTACTTCACATTCAACAATTAAATGCTCACTGGTGTTCTTTAAAAATACCCCAAAATATTCACTTTTCAATATTATAAAACTACACTTTGAAAAGGGCTTCAAAACTCAAACTTTTTAGGATGCAAAGAGAACACCAAACTCTACATACTATACAAATTGAGTTTTTAAAAAGTTATTTTTATCCTTAATCCATAAGATTTAGTCTAACAGGAAGATCATTTTGGGACGGAGGTAGTAATGTCTAGTGTCCTATTGTTTTTGAGAAAAAAAGGATAGCAATTTTGTAGAGACAACATTGAGTAGAGTCCTTCCAACTAAAGTAGAAGCATGTAAAACCAACAAGGTTTTGTAAATGATTCAAATGTATACAAGGTGATCATTCAATATCATAAATGCATATCTATGATCCATGTCTTATGTCACTTAAATTTTTTTTTAATCATGTACAATCAATATGCATTTAGATCCTAAAATAATGATAGTGGGCACATTTGACTAGTTTCCTTAAAGGAGGGACCGGTAATAGTGGAAATCATCCATTTGGGTATCGTGTGAATCATTAGTTTAAAATAAAATAAAAATACTCATTGGAAGTTAAACTATTATAGAAGACTTTCCCTTTTCACACAAGATTTGGAAGATGAATAGTTGCACTTTTATCCCACATAGAAAGATCATTCTTTGTCATTCATCAACTGAAAAACGACTGCAGCATCGTTTATAGATTAAAACTTGAACACTAGTCCAATCTCCGTGGAAATCATCTGTTTTGTCACTGTGTGAATTGTTGGCTTAAAAAAATAAAAAAAAGTACTCATTAGAAGACAAACTACTGAAAATGATCTTCCCTTTCCACATAAATTTTGGAGGATGAATAGTTGCATTTCTGTCCTACACAGAGACAGAGAGATTCTTTGTCATTCATCAGCCAAAAAACATCCTCCGCGTCGTTTATGGGTTAAGGAACCCCATATTGATTTTTCCTGCCTCTACCTTGGGTTGGGATGAACTGACCCCCTTGCTCATCCCCCCAAGTCAGTCCAGGGGGTGCAAGTAAAAAAAAAGACCCCCTATTTTGTGCCCAGGAAATGTATGCTCTGCATCTCCCCCAACTAATTTGGGGCCTCTGATTGCAAATATAAATTCAAAATTTGCAAATTTTATCATGTGTGGGAAATAAAAAAATTCAGGGTTTTCCTTCGGGGACGAGCGAGGGGGCCCTACCTTGGGGTGATTTTTTTCTTCCGCCCCGGCCCTTTCCCATACAAGGGGGAGACAGACTTTGGGGCAGTCGGGCTCTGCCTGGAGTGCTGTGAGTCCCGCCTGTCCAGTCAGCTCTTCGTTCATCAAACATATCCACTTGGAATCCCACTTGCGCACCAAGAGAGGCTGCCACGTGTCGAGACGCGTGTGGATGTCCTGACGATGCGCAGTCCTGACGGACGTCGATGATTGCGGATATGCCGCCCCCGCATATACTCGGAGCTCTAGCAGACGTCGTCGATCGACGGATCCTCCCGCTCTTCCAGGTTTCGAGAACGCACGTCTCTATCTGTTCAACTCCATCCGGATTGCACTCCAGCAGCAGCTCCTCATCACCTGCATTCCCATCGGCTACTTTTCGACCGATCGACCGATCCGATCTGTCGATCGAACCAGGGATATTGCCTTTGGCACCTTTTCACGATCCCTAGCCTATGGGTAGCCTGTCACTCCACAATAAAAAGAAATGGATGAATAGCTAACTGATCTTCATCCCTAGCTAGCGAGGTTGCGCGCTGGCGTGGCTGACCTTCGCGAGGTACCCCTCCCAAGGATTAGGGGCTGGGCTTTCAGGAACTGCGTCCCATCGCGCACTGATCGAGACACTTCCTGCAGATCGATGTGGTTTAAATGAATGTTGAACCCGAAATGGGCGAGCGAGTGGATGTCTGGAAGGAATATTGATCAATCGATCGAACTGTCGGGGTCCGTGCAAGCTCAGGACGCAGGAGAAATCCAGTGATGGTCAAACAGGATACACTAGGATACACTAGGAATGGAATTTGGACAAAAGGACATGAATTTGTCCAATTTCCGTACTGGATTTCTCCTCTGTGAATTGGATGGTACGTAGATTCTGGGATTTACAGTCTGTACGCACGAGGAAGCGAAGGCCGCTGGCGCAACATACAAATACAAACCAGCTCGAGACAATGCACCGACAGAGACCTGCTGAGATCAGCTCAACTGTTGGTAGGAAATATGGGAGCAATCGACAGGTTCCAAGTCTTGAAATCATAAGCAGGATTGCTGAACATGGATGCACGAACATGGATGAACAAGTGTAATCACTGCGAAATCGCTTTCAATTCAGGAATCGAAAATTTGTTCACGTACCAGTAGACAACGTCCACTCAGAAGTGGAGGTCAGCACTGGAAGACGAGGTTCACACAAAACCAGGAAGTATTAAGTTTTGCAAGACATTGATCGGTCAGTATATTGATTAAAGAACAGCACATATACACGCATGTGTAGTTAAGAACGATTAAGCATTCTTGGATGAACGTTTCAATTCACCAAATTAAGCTTGCGTCACAACCAGAGTTCACTAGAGCAGCCGGGAGAGCAGCCTAGTTGTGGAGATTTTGAAGCTAGCAAATCACTCTGATACTTACACTGGCCACAACTGAACTACTGGATCAGACGGTACGATACAGAACATTGATTTACATCAGTTAAACACGTGAACCTTGCAGACACAAGGCTGCCCTTGCAAGGAACTAAATGATTAATGCATTGATGGTTTAGAACCACGAGCTCTTCTTCTCAGGCTGATCTCCATCACCAGTCTGTTGGGTAGACTGACCGTCATCTCCCTTCTGGTCGTCGTCATCATTGCCAAAGTGCTTGTGAGCCTCGTACCCGGCGATTCCCAGCACTCCTGCGCCAACCACGCCTGCTGCCACCTCTTCCTCCAACTTCCTGCGACGATGCTGTCGCTCATCGTCATCAATGTCTGTGCGATCCTTCAAATTCTCGACCTGGACAATGATTACACATATCCGAAGGCTCAACACTCGACCCATCAATTGCCTTTCAACAAATGAACACCTAATTCCATCAAGTCATCGTATCGTACCAACATAAACATGACAGTAAAGTAAAAAAGATCCCACGAAATGAAGATGTGCATCATGCATCATGCACGTCGTTGTTATAACCGTGAACGTATTTTTCCAAGCCTTTGAAACGTACGATCACTGAAACAATATTCAGCAATCAGAATCAAGGCAAGTGGGAAGAAAGACGATCATAAAAGACTGATTCGAATGAGCCAGATATGTAAAAACTCACATCCTCCCTGTTGAACTGGCTGTTCTGGAATTCATCGGGAGTGCCATCGCCATCGGAGTCCTTCTGTTGCGATCCATAGTCGTTGGTGGATTTTTGACCATAGCCTGCGTCAGCCGTGTCGTCTCCATATCCAGTGCTAGTTTTCTGACCATAGCCTCCCTGACCAGCATCGTCTCCATATCCGGTGCTGGTTTTCTGACCATAGCCTCCCTGACCAGCATCGTCTCCGTAGCCGCCGGTTTGCTGACCGTAGCCTCCCTGAGTAGTGTCGTCTCCATAGCTGCTAGTCTTCTGGCCATATCCTCCCTCAGTGCTGTCTCCCAAGTTGGAGTCATCCCCGTAGCCCGATTGCTTGCGGCCACCGTAGCCGGAGTCGTCGCCGTAAGACATGATGGAATGTAAATGGATCGGAGACTGGCTCGCAAATTTGGTAAGAAACGGAAAGAACTGCCGGCAATTGTATCTGAATATTCAAGATTGATGAGGTGACTGATGTGAGAGGCAGAGAGGCAGTCGAACTTCATTTATACTGCGAGGGAGCGAGCGAGCGAGAAGATGATCGGCGGTAATAGGGTCCCGTCCGTGGGTGTAGGTAATTCCACTTGGGGAACCTTTCTGTCTTCGTTGGGAATGCAGGTCGGTGGGGAACTTCAGTTCGTTGCATGGAAAATGGATGTCCAGTAGTAACTTACCAGTGCCGTGGCTCAGTGGCTCCGTCCGTCCGTCCGTCCGTCGCTCAGATGATATCAATGTGGACGGTCGGGTTGTATCCCACTCAGTCACTGATCCATGGAAGTTCCGTCAGTCGTTCAGTTCGTGAATGACGGAGCAACCGACAATTTATTTTTTTTGGCACTGCGATGAAAGTTCCGCGACGAACTGAACTGAACGCCGATCGATCAGTCAGTCAGAGTCAGTCTGCCTGACGGAACTGAAGTCTTTCAGTTCCTTCGTTCCTCAGTTGGAGTCCGTTCGTCTGTGCGTCCGTCCGTGGGAGCCAAGCGAAAGGGCCCTGGTAGTAACTGCGGACGGATGTGGGACTTATTATTCCCAACACCACGGGCACTTTGTGAGGCACTTTCGATGCAGATTTGGATTTCCATTTGGGCTTGGCACGCACTTCTGCATCCGACCTGTCAGAAGGGAGATGCCATCCACGGCACTGCACTCAGTTCAGTTCCGTCAATTGTTGTCTGCCGTGAGCACGAAAAAGCTAAAAAGCTAAAAAAGCTTTACCTGAACTTACAGTTTCTAACTTTGGGAAGTACTGCATCTTCTCTGCTTTCTCACTACAGTAGAGTATGGTGTATCTTTGGGAGTGACGGAGCGACACCGAAAAAAGTCCCTGATCTTTCTTGCACGGTAAATGCAAGGCACAAAAGTGTCTTGCCCATGTGTCGTCACAGGGTGAGTTCAATTCTACATATTTTCTCCGGTAGGGCTGCACAAATCAAAGCTGGTAGTACTATCGATGCCCACAATTGAAAAGCATCCTCAGCACGCAACCAAAATTTGGGATAAATTTGATCGCATCTGGCTTCGATCTCTTGTCCTTGCACATAGATACGGCACTCATATTATTTGGACCACTAAGGGCCCCTTTCTTTGTGACTCTCTATAGTGTTTTGATCTTAGTTTGCTAGTGTCTCAGTGCCCTTTTTCTTCTAGTTTTTGTCCTTTTTCTTTGCTCATATCTCTTTAGTGACCAGCCTCTTGTGTCTTGGATGTTGTTTTGTTTTGTGATGGGTTCTCTTTTATAATGCAATGGTTCTTCCATTTGTTAAAAAAAAATCTATGTATCTTAAGGGATGCAATAAGTAGAATGATAGGAAGCACTACATTATTTATTTCAGCACAATTTGACCTAGTACGGGACCTAGTACTCCGTATCATATTCACTGAATTAATATGCAATTTTTTGCAGTAACAACTCTTCTTTGATCTAAATAATAAACACTTAAGTTATTATTTGACATACTTCAGTCACATGATTCAAGGACTGGGAGATAACAAAATGATATTTTAACCCCTAAAGGACCATTGTCCCTTCGGAGGACAAATGCGTTTTCAGGCAGGTACCTACGGGCTGAAATTTTCTTCTAATATTTTGAAATATTTTTTGGAGGTAGAAAAGTTGATTAGCTACGTTAGAATATAATTTTTTTCAAAATCAGTGCCCGGGAACAATAATTATGACCAAATAAGCTCAAACGAGGGGACGGCAAGCAGCTCGGGCAGCCCAAAAAAAATGGAAAAAAATTTGAATTTGAATTTGAATTTTATTTTTTCTCATAGATTATATTTTTTTTCTATTTGGAAAGCTTTGATTCATTTCATTTGGATATATTATGAGAAACTTATGGACATTCTTGTTTTTCAAGTAGTTAGAGCATCTTTTTGAAAAAAAAAATTTGTAGGATTCATTTTTTAATGCAATTTTTCAAATTTTTCAATTTTTTTTTGTACATGGTCTGATTTACTTGCTATAACAATCTCAGCATTGGGATTAGTGCATTTTAATTTCATCTAAAATATATGAGTATTTTAGATTTTCCTTCTATCTCGTACTTACTTCTACTTAACAATTATTTAAGAATGATAATTATTATTTTTTTGAATTTTTTTTTACCTAGACTCTCAACTCAATTCTCCACTATAAAGATTTAAAGCTCAAAACTCTGTAGTGTAAAAAAATTTAAGTTAAAAATGTCCAAAGGCAAAAAATCTAATCCTGCAATGTGCTGAAAAACTTGTTTTTTCCACTTTAAATGCAAATATCTTGCAATATGAGCGGTCAAAAATTCTGAATTTTTTTCCACACACTCTCATGCTAGTTATAGGTGTAAGATCCTACAGTTAGATATGAAAATAAAACAATTTTTAATTTTTTTTACTCTTTGCTATAAATAGGGCAGTTTTGAGTGTTTTCTGGCAGAAAAAAGGCTCGAGTGGTCCCTCGAGTGGTCCTTTAGGGATTAAGGGTTTAAGAGTAGGATGATAAGGCAGACTCATCCATTTCCCACCCATGTGCCCAATTCCATCATCATGTACCAATGGAGTACATTTTAGAAAGAAAATGTGCACTACTGGTACATTAGGGAGGAGTTATTAAAGAGACGGAAATGGGTGCGTGCATCTCCCTTATTTCATTTCTTCATAACTTCACTTCAATTGTTTGGGTCTGCAAATCTGACAGAACCCCCTCTTCTCTGCCCCCAAATATCCCATTTGGTGGCCTTATGAATAATTCCAAATGCATACTGGTAGTAAGCTTTAGTATCTTCACTGATGCCATAGAATGGGCTCCCATGGCGGGGATGTAGTGGGCTGACTTGTAAACTCCTCTGAGCTGAAATTCAATCCTATCCTATCAGCCTACGAGTGCATGTTTCTCACCTTCCACAAATTGCTCATCAATCACCACTGAGCGTCACGCGGTCATTAATTGGTCATTGGTATGATGTACACTACAGTACTGTAGTGCATTTGATTTGATTGGCAGCGGACCAAGGGGGAGGAGGCATTGCAGCTGACGATGAAAGTGTTGTGAGGAATTTTGAGGAGGATATTACTTCGAAAACAAGTCAATGCTGCTACATGAATAGAGAGCATCTCGTAGTAACTTAGGGCTGCTTGGCTTTGAAAGCAATACATTCCCAATTATGTAAATTATTGTATTTCAACACACACTACAGTGGCTTGACCAGTGATTCAAAATCCGATAGTAGAAGTGGTACCAATCATTTTTGTATAGGAGTAGCTTTTGCCTTGTTGTCAAACTAAAAAGAACACAGGAAATTTAAAGTCCAATATTAAAAATAGTTTTCTGGAAATTGGAAACTCATGCACCTCCCCTCCGCTCTTTTCACGAGTCGTGTCTGAAATGTCCACCCGAAATTAATTTCCAGTTCCAGTGTTCAGAATTTTTGCACTTCAATCTATGCAGAATTTCATAAATAATTGCTTGTCTCACGAGATTTGTCTGGCCGATTTCTGCACCATGAAAATTCACAAAGTTCATTTAACATTCAACATTTCATTATCACAAAGTAACAGAATTCCGTAAGATTATTACTTTCTCTTTCGCAGCACGACGTGTAGAGGCGCAAGCTGGGACGCGGGCACTGTGAACAGTGTTTTGTTTTTTTTCCATTTATTTTGGCACTGCAGAAAGCGCTGGAGTGATGCAGTAGTTTACATCTATGAATCGTGCAAAATGTGGATGTCACTTAAATTACTCATCCAAAAGAATGTACCCTCATCCAAAAACGAATGGTATGGTCCTTAGAATATGTAGCCAATCAACAATTTTATCCCTTAAAAATGGAAGAATATATCACCTAATATTCCCTCCAAACAAATTTGTATTGCGTTTGAGCAAAATATTGCTTCAACAAAATCCTGTTGTCTAAGAACCAAAGTTTGATCCTGGTCCAGTTGATTCAATATTGTAAAAGGAGGAAGAAGTTCTAGATCTTAGTTTCTGGGTTGAAGTGGTTTCCTTCCACTGTAGTGGGTTGAAGTGGTTTCCTTCCGTCTTTGAGACTCATTTCCTAAATTTGCGGTGATCCAGAATGCGAGTCATTGAATACTGAACCTCTAACAAGCAAGCAATTGCAAGCCAAGTGACGACTCCAACAAATCAGTTGACATAACTCATGGCAGCAGGTGGAGTGGCCTCAGTAAATTAGTACCGAGTACTCCGTAACTCTTGATTGACTCAATGTTCGATGAAATGGTCAAGATCTCTTTCTAGAAAAGTTGATATCTCCCGAATTTAGGTCTTCTTCATCAGCATTCCAGGCAGAATCAGGCCCAAAGCATGATCCACCGTGTGTTCTACTTTGGTAGGAATATTCTCTTTTCAGATGCTTTGCACCCCGCTCATCACGCCGGTGAGCAGCTGCGGAGGATGGGAACTTTGGGCTCCCAAATGGGAGCGTACGGAGAGCAAGGATGACGGTGGAGGACGTGGGAATCCGAGAACGATAACTGAACTGGTCAAAAAGACGAGGGCATGAGTCAGTGATCAGAGGGTGAGATTGGTCGGTGAGGGGTGAACTAACCGAAGAACTGCCGGGCCGCTTCCGTCGGTACCTGTAGCATCCCAGGGTCGGTCGGGCTCCGGCGTCCGCGGCTCAAGTGCTGGCTGCTCACCTGGCGGAACCACAGTACAGTACCAGTGAAGTCAGTGCGCGGAGTGGGTGGTTGATAAATTATGATGCGATAAGTTCGTTCGTCTGGCTGTGGCGCTGGTGGTTCCTCTTTTTCCCTGCACTGCAAATGAATCATTCTTCATTTGTGCCAAAAAAGAATAAACAAATAAATTATGGGATATGATTTCGAATAATACGAGAATACAACAACAAAAGCACTCGTATTCGATCATGATCGTGACTGGCAACGTCGGGATTGGATCATGGGTTCCGTCCACGTAATAAGTTATTCATTTCCCTATTTTTGACTGCAGGACTACAGTATTTGTGCGACATGTGGGTGAAATAAAGGAGGAAATCAGTCCTACTTTCAGTGTGGACGGAGCCCCAGTGGGTAATATGGCTCTGTGGGAATTTCGAATGTAGTAAATAAGACAACCTTTATCGTGCTTTTGCACGAGATGCAATGAACACGGTCATGTTCGGGGGGTAACCATCGAGCCAATATTGGACCACGTTCAGTGTTGCAGGAACATTCCATAGAACTTTGGATGAGACCTGAATCTCCGTTTATCTCCTAAAGTCCCATTGTCTCTATCGGAGGGACAAAATGGTTTTGGGGCAAACCCTCTAGAAATTTGTGTTCGTGTTTAAGATTTCGAGGGAAAGAATGTGAAATTCTGAAGAAATGGAATAACCTCGATGAAATCTGGAATTAAAAACACACAGGAATATCAACCATTGCAAATTATACCAGGGACTATGGTTGAGAGTTTGAATTTGAAATCTCAGTCCCCAGTGCTAACTTACATACCAAAAGAGATCACCGTTTATTCCTAATCTTGACGGCCCTCCTAACAATTTCTCTCTTTCCCGCCCGTTTCTACTTGCAAATTAAGTTTTCCTACGTTTTTCTTGCTTCACGATTTGATCACCCAAAAGTTGAATGTGATGTCCTCATGGAGATTAGGTTAGACATTCAAATCAAGAGCCCAGTGTGAAAATCTACTCTGGCGACCGCAGTCAAGAAATTGCAGGCCAGGGAGAGTTTTTGCAAGGGTATCCATAGCTTTTCCTTGTTTGCAATTTTATGAGTCGGGTTCCATCAATATTGCCACCACAGCTCTAGCTCGCTCGCTCAATAGAATACTAGTCTGAAATGAAACTAAAAGTGGTGTCATGGCACCAGTGACTTTGGCCTAAGCTTAGACGTGAGCCAGAAGGTGATTGCAATTGTGCCTTCGGCATGTACCGGTATGAGGGACTTAGAGCCCCTCTCCATTGCCTCCTGGACCTCCAGGATCGGAGGGGTCCAGGAGGGCTCCATTAAGAGCCCCTCTCCATTGGCAAATCGGACGTCTAGGAGCCGGACCACCCCGGACCTCCAGGTCGGAGGCGTTGGACCCCTCCGGGTGGTCTCCATTGCACCTGGAGGGAGGACAGAAAAAAAAAAAATTTAACTCCAGCGGACGTGGAGGCAAAAGTGAGGGCGCTACGCGTGACAATTGCGTGCACCTTTCGTATCAGTTACAAAATTAGGGGTCCAGGAGAGGGTTTGGCCCCTCCAGCCCTGCGTGGCTAGAATGCGCGGGCTGGAACCTGGACCTCCAACCCAGACCTCCAGGCCGGTGGGCTTCTGCAATGGAGAGGTCCTGGACCCTCCGATCTTGGAGGTCCAGGACCCCAATGGAGAGGCGCTCTAAAAACACCACCGGCCTGGAGGTCCAGGCTCCAACCCGCGCATTCCGGCTGTGCAGGGCTGGAGGGGCCAGACCCTCCCCCGGATCCCCTATTTTAAGTTTGAATCTTTGTTCATGCACCCTAGCTAGTAAACGTGGCGCGAGTTCATTGATTCAACTTCCGCGCCAGTTCATTTCTTGAGCTTCCGAGTCATTTCTGCTCATAAAAGGTCCCTCCAGGTCCTAGCCTCTAAGGCTCCAAAGGAACCATCCGGAGGGGGACTGGCCTCCAAAGGGGGGTCCTAGAGGGGATTAGCTCTTGGAGGTCCAGGCCCCCAATGGAGAGTGCCCCTTAGGCCCGGTTCACACCACTGGCCGGACAAACAGAGGTGAGGAACTTCAGGGCCAACAATTTATCCAGCTCTTTCCTTCCACATCGGATCCTGTCGCTAGTGCTGGCCAGTTTGGAGGATTTGGTTTTCAGACCACCGGCTGGACCTAACCCTTGAAAGTTTCGTAAGTCAGGTTCGCGAGGAGATCGTTGCGAGAAAAAAGGTGAATGTTGCGACGAAAGAGGAGTGCTTCTCCATTGGAGAAGTTTGAAGCCACTTCTCGAGGAAGACCCAAAACTCCTCCTTTTTGTTTGCTAAGGTGGCTAACTCAACTTGTGACCTAGCAACTTTAAATAGCGGACAAACTCTCAGTCTGAAATCTCCATTGGACAAGACCGTCATTTCATCCAATCAGATTTCTCCTCCGTTTGTCCGACTAGTGGTGTGAACCGGGCTTTAGAGGCAGACTCCATTGGCCTCCTAGACGTCCAAGCGCTAGAGGCTCTAGATGTCCAGGTCGGAGGGCAACCCAGGGTGCCATTGCGCCTAGAGAGCTGGCCCTGTAGCCCAATAAATTTCAAAACCAACAGATGGCAAATTCTCTACGGTTGCACTTAATCTTGGAAAAGTAAGAAAATTGTTTCATTCTAAAAAAAACCATCCAGCCTTTGGGTCCAACCCCTCCAGGTTTGCAATTGCGAACTTCGCGGCCTGGAGGCTGGAGGTCTAGCCTCCAAGCCGCGCATTCAAGGCACACAAGGTTGGAGGGGCAGGATCCTCCCCTGGACCCCCTAATTTTATAACTAATCCACTTGGTCCCCATTGTCTCGCGTGCAACGCCCTCACCTCCGCCTCCACGTCCGCTTGAGTGAAAAAAAATTGTTTTTTATGGTCCTCCAGGTCCCTACCTCCAAGTGCAATGGAGACCACCCAAAGGGTGCTTGGCTTCCGGCTTGGAGGTTCCGGAGGGGTCCAACACTTGGACATCCGATTGTGCAATGGAGACCGGCCCTTATTTTCTTGCCTCTAGGTACTAAGGTAGGAGGCTTGAATGTTGGAGGGTCATTTAAAATTGCTCATGTAGACTCACCTATAATGGACTTGAGGTGGTCTTCAAATGGACCTTCTACTGTCATTCAATGGATCAATAAAAAAATGTAATTTATTGTAAGAGCCAATCATTCGCTTTGCTTTCTCCATTTCTCTCTAAAAGTTGTAAGTGAACGATTTATGGAAGACCTATGGTCTGAAATAGGGACCTATGATTTATCTTGTTTGAAAATTCATAAGTAATTCAAAAATGCTTCAAAAAATACAAAATGACTGGGGTTACAATCAAAATCTATTTTTCTTTGTCTGAAAAATGAGCTAAAAATAATCTCATACAAGAAACGATATGAAAAAGGTGAAGCAGCCCTTAAGTGCACGCTTTAAGAGCCTCCTACTTTAGAGCATTGCCACCAATACTGTTTAACGTTCTCGGCAACGGTACTCCATCTTTGGCGTGCCTTTTTAACGGTAAACGGCTCCACACCAACAACACATTACGGTATAAATTTTGACGTCCATCACGTCACATTCACATTTCCACGGCAAGGGAGGGCCTTTGTAGAGGGTAGTATTACAACTCACGGTATTTTAGATTCTTAGTCAACGTAGACTATTCCCTCAATGGATGCCAACATGGAAGCAATGGAGGGGGAAGGGGGGCGGAGGGCATCCAAAAAAAGGGAAGAACTTTTGTGAGGCAGAGGAGAAGCAACTTTGTTTCTCTTTTTTACACATTTCAGAGGATCCGAAGTAAGGGACTGGACAGAAGAGTGGGAATTTTTGGAAACACGTCTTAGAGCAGTAAGAGCACTACAATGCAAACAAGACTTTTTCCCATGTGTACTCTCAAGAATGTGTGGACGCTTTGAAACCAAAACTTTTCAATGCACACATCACACTCTTGAGGGACTGGAAAAATAATAAAAGACTTTTTATATAAAAACATAACATTATATAAGATTTCATTCAAACTTAAAATTATAAGTTCTATAAATATTAACAAGTATATGTATATGTTAGGTAATGTAAGAGATAAATCTTCTATTTTTAATCCATCAGTATATGTTCATATGGAGTACAAGATAAAAAAAATTATTTTTAATCCATTAGTATGTGTTCAAACTTAAAATTATAAGTTCTACAAATATTAACAAGTACATGTATGTGTTATACATACCTTTAATGTAAAAGATAAACCTTCTATTTTTATTTCATTAGTATATGTTCATATGAGATACAAGATAAAAAGTTTTATTTTTAATCCATTACTATGTGTTCATGTGGGGTACAAGATAAAGTTTTTATTTTTAATCCATAGATCCATTACAATGTTCAACAAAAAACTCAATCTTAAAATTTTTAGCTCCAAAAATAAGCCACAGTGTCCGGTGCCTTGAAGTGTCCGGTGGCACTTCAAAACTTATACTCAATCCAATTTTAGAGGGTTGTTGGTGGGGATCACTATGTGATCACGGCACAACCACATCTCACGGGACTCCAAAGCCCTCGCCACTTTTGGGTACAGTACTCATTTGGCGTGCAACTGGTGGCGATGCTCTTACAGTACAATAAGTTAAGTTACCGTGTTTGAGTCATCGAGCTTATCCCACAGATCCACCGTCCGTCGCTCCTGGGGAGTGGGGGCGACTGAACGGAACTGAAGGACTGAGCAGGGAGCGTAATTGGCGCCCCGGATTTACTGCAGTTGACCGAGACGACGGATGATTGTGCTCCAGCATCGACGTGGCGAAGAACCGCGTCCGCTGCGCACTGGAGTGGCCTGGACGCCCGACCGACCGCGCTCCCAGGTGGGTAGCTCCCTCCCCTCCTTGCAGCGTCCTTTGATCGGCCATTGATCGTTAGCTGCAGGAAGAAGAACATATATATGTCTCCGTGGTTCCTGCGATATTCACAGTGCTTGAAGCTCTTCATCCTCTAGTTGAACTTGCAGTCCACTCCTTGCTTGCTCTGCTGAATTGGCATTCTACTTCTTGTCGAATTGGTGTCGATCATCACTATCCTTCACCATGTCTTACGGAGATGAGTCGGGGTACGGATCTAGGAAGGCCACCTATGGCGATGATGACAACGAAGGCGGATACAAGGCCACCGGCACTTACGGGGATGATACGGAGTCTGCCGGGTCGTACGGCCAGAAGAAATCTGGCTACGGCGGATACGGGGATGACACCACCGTGGAGGAGTCGGCGTACAAGAAGTCGGGTGCTGGCTACGGGGACAATGAAGAATATGGCGCCAAGAAGGCTTCCGGGTATGGATCGAGGAAGAACGACGAGGATGAAGGCTACGGGCAGAAGAAAAGCTCGGGGTACGGATCCAGGAATGAGGAGGAGGAGACTAGTGGCTACAGGCAGAAGGCGTCCTCCGACTATGGATCCAAGAAGAAGGATTCCGATGGCGATGGGATTCCTGATGAATTCGAGAAGAGTCAGTACAATAAGGAAGATGTGAGCTTTCTTATCCTACTTGGTTGCTCCCGTCTGACTCTATTTTCTTTTTTTTTTGACAAATTTAGAAATGTCGGTGACTGGTCGAGTTCAATTTGTTGCCTGGAGCTTTGTTGCGAACACATGGAGCACTGTTAGAGATCTGCATCGGTAGTTGCGAGCGGTTGGATGAATTGGTTTGATTCTAGATCCTGGTTATGACAATACTTTGGTTCATGCTGCAATGTGTAGGTCGAGGATTTGAAGAATCGCACTGACATTGACGACGACGAGAGGGAGCATCGCCGCAAGGTTTTGATGGGCGAAGTGGCAGCGGGTGTGGTCGGAGCTGGAGTGTTGGGAGTCGCCGGATACGCGGCATACAAGCACTTCAACAAGAATGACGACGAGGAGAACACCGGCGAAGAAGGTGAGGAGAAGACCGGTTTCTTTGGTCGCAAGAAGAAGAACAATGACGATGACGAGACTTCGGGATTGAAGAAGAGTGGCTACGGCCAGGACGAAGATGAGACCTCAGGTTTCAAGAAGAAGACCGGCTATGGCGAAGATGAAGAAGGCTACGGAAAGAAATCAAGCTATGGTCAGGGCGATGACGAGTCCTCAGGCTACAAGAAGAAAACAAGCTATGGTGAAGACGAAGATGAATCATCAGGCTATGGCAAGAAAAAGAGTAGCTATGGTGAGGACAATGACGAGTCGTCAGGCTACGGCAAGAAGAAGAGCGGCTACGGAGAGGACGAGGAAGAGAAGGAGAAGAAGAGCAGCTGGTTCTAGACAGTTTTGGGAGTTTCCCTTCCATCACGTTAGGATTCGAGAAGCGTCGTGCAAGGACTTTGTAATTTCTGTAAATTTCGATTGTGATTTGAACCCTCGCGTGGCTTAGTTGTGGAAGATCCGCGAGGTTGGATGATCGGTGCAAGAGCTCAGTCTTGTCATCACTGCTTTGTGAAATTTGGTTCCGACGCTTCAATGAAATTATAAATTGTTACTGCACCTCTCAAACTACGTTCTCATGGTGATGAATTTCTCTGGTCACTGGGATATATTTTCTTCTTTCCCATCTTGCAATGCTTTCGACGGATCTATTTTTTGATGGAATTTTTTGTTTGGCAAACAAACCGACACTCAGCCCTCTCCA
The DNA here is from genome assembly GCA_947034895.1 of Rhytidiadelphus loreus. Classification (NCBI taxonomy): domain Eukaryota; kingdom Viridiplantae; phylum Streptophyta; class Bryopsida; order Hypnales; family Hylocomiaceae; genus Rhytidiadelphus; species Rhytidiadelphus loreus. The sequence continues at coordinate 50,192,604 of OX344765.1, forward strand.
AACGTAAGAGTTTGCGTAGCTGTTTTCAGTTCTGAAAGAGGAACCAAAAGTTCTGAAAGAGCTTGCTCAGCAGAGATTTGCAAATGCCAATGCTCACCACGTGTAACATGGGTCGATCAAGTTTAACACGAAAGACAATTTTTTTTCGTGATTCATGCATGATTTCATGAACAACTAACTCTACTTCGAAAGCGTACAGTTTACCCGCGTTGGATTCTTCGTGAAATGGTTCGGGGTTGAAACATGACAGATCTCTTCTCCAGAGCAGGCAACCTTGCATTCAAGTTCTGCACTCATCAGTCCAGTTTTAAGTTGGCAGATACATGCTTGTACTGTACACCAGAAATGGAATATGGAGTACCGGTATATGAAAGCATGGGTGTACTCTATACTTGTGTAACCGTAGTACATTTGAGTACGAATGGACTGGACTGTATAGTACAACTGTTTCCCAAACTCCAAGCTCCTGCGCTTCAGCGAGCTTTTCCTGGCGGATGGAATTAGACACCACTATTCAGTGTCAAGCTGCAAGACCTCCTTTCTATTAGTAAAGTAGTCTACTTTTAAAGCCACTTAAGAGCTGATTACCTTTTCGGGGAAGTTAAACTTCTTAAAATAATTTTCAATAAATTTTTGCAGGAAGAGAAATGGAATTAGCATCTAACCCAAGTTGTTTCATATTTTTTAGACCTTCATGGAATTAGTTACGATTTTTTAAAATTGAAATGCAGGGATCACTAAAAGCGACCATCTCTTGAAATGTATACTATTGGTACATTGAAGAAAGAAAAATGTAACCCTTCGTCATGATTTCTTTTAGAGCATGGGCGCTTTTAGAGTAGATTACCTTATTAGGTACATACAGTGATTGAGTCTATATTGCATTCAATTTCAATCCATGCGCCATCTATTGAAAATGAGTGGACAAAATCCAAATGAGCAAACATGGATGTTGTAGTATCCTTTGTGTACTACAATCCTAAGAAAAACTTGAAGCAAAAAAACAATTATGGGTTGGAAGTAACTATGAATTCCAAACCTAACCATCCTATAGACTCAATTGTTGAGGCAGGTTTCATAATCACTCCAAAAATTGCCTATGCTTTCTTTTTAACCTTGATGACTTGAATATTTTATTGCATGTTGTTGTACATCATTTAAGACCCACCCCCATTGGTATTGTAAAAAATTTACATACATGTGTTTCAGAAAAATTATATATAGACAAAAATGTAGATAATATTAATTTGAATGGAATTTAAAGATTTTTAATGAATCAAAGGCTTGAGATTTCCTTTACAATCATAGATGATTTATAGGTTGCAATTTGAACCATTTTTACATCTACTTTGAATAGATTGAAGATATTTGTCCTAATACACAATTAATACAAATCATTTTAATTTGCATTTAGCAACCAAAACAATTGTTTTTATTGCAATATTAGTTTGTAAAGGTTGTATATAGTACATTTGTTTGGATTGCAAGTGATTTAATATGATTTGACAACAACAAAAAGATACCACAATTGTATTTGTTTAGGTAAAATAACTCTATCTCTAAGATTTGGAATTTACCCTTGGAAAAAAGTTAAAACTTCACCCTTAAAAAAATTCTAATAAATTATTTTCTATAAGTACATTTTGACCGTTAACCGGTTCATCAAAATTTACCTTTCTTTCCTTTCACCTTTTGACTTTTGAAATTATTTTAATTTTTAACTTTTGCCCTTTGTATTGATTAAGGTGAAATTCTCTTGGCCTTCTACTTTGTAATTAATTCATACATGGTCAATTTCGTTAAAATGGCGGTGTTCCACACACTATTTTAATAGAATATCTTCTACGAAAGAGAATAAGTGTATTGCGATAGGGTCATACATGTGCCAATTTTATGCCTAGCACATTCAAATCACTCCTAGTTCACGCATTTCCACTCCCCTCGAACAATCTTTCCATTGTTTTCATTCTTTCAGTGGTTTCATTTTGTGCCATTTTAATGGAATACTACCATTTTAATGAAATTGACCATTAAACGTAAATTCGGACCGCTAATCGTTCATCCAAATTTATTCCTTGGTTTGTTTTACCTTTGAGTTATTTGATTTTTCACTATCCCAAATTTATCCTACTCTAAATTCTACGATTCCTCTTCAAATTCTCTTTTGACAAAATCCTAACTTTTCATCCAAAAATAATACCAAACTTCATCTAGGCATAACTTCTAAAGTTTTTGCCAAATTTCAACGTTTGATATGTTTTGAGAGAGCTAACAAAATATCTATCTGATTCTAACTCCAAATCCTAGTTTCCTAATGATTCTAATGATTTACTGCCACTCCTACTTATGGCCCTAATACTAAACTAATTTCAATTTCAAGCAAAATTCAGGCAACAATTTTTATTAGATTTCATAGTGAGGTTGAAAGACTTCTTGGTAGATACTATACTATGGAATTTTTTTAATAAATTTAATCATTCACAATTTGGTGTTTTTTAAACTCAGTAGACTTTGGCGGCCATTTTGGCATAATAAAGTAATTTTTCTCAAAAAAAGTTGATAAAAAAAAGTTGTATAGTCAAGCTAATTTTCATCAAAAGTTATGAGCAAAGTTCAAAGAGAGGTTGAAAAGGACATTTTTTTGACATTTTCAAACATCCTCTCTGAATTTTGTCCATAACTTTTGCTCGGAGTCTCAAAATCTCAAACATATTTTTGGAAATGAAAGCTAGCTTGATTTCAAAACTTTTCTTAGTTCAAAGGGGATTTTTTTAAATGTTTTACTATGCCTATATGTCCTCCAAATTTTGTAGATTCTATAAAGCAAACGTAAACAATTAGAAAAACTAGATAAATAAAAACCTACTCTCATCTGTTGCATGCAAAGCTATGCATGATGTAGTGGTTGAACCCTTGGACGTCAACCAGGAGGTTTAAGGTTCAAACCTTGAGGGTGATGTCTGTCGACATAGTGGGAGTGTGGGACTACATAAGTGGCCACTCATAAAAAAAATTACTTTCATACAAAATCCACAAAAGAATCCGAGTAGTGGAGGGGGGGGATAGAATCAAAGAATTTTATCTACTAGTGCACCCAAACCCGTCCTTACATTGCATCCAATGTCTAAATTAAATTAATCAAATTTGTTGGAAAATCTGTGCTCTCTCTTCTAGTTTGTGTCATAAAATGTTCAGGTCAATCCAAGATGGACTGATTTCAATAAAATTTCATGAGTATATTCCCCTTAAAGTCTAGTTATTGTAGTAAGGTTTTCAATCCAAGTTGTTTTGTATTGGAGCAATGGAAAAGCTAGGTCATGATGTTAAGTCTTGACTAGTGAGTCTTGATGTAAGTCACTAGGTAAGATTGCTCGAGTCTAGTGGGGAATTAGGTACCATTCAAAGGCGTTTAGCATTGGGGTGAGTTGTGCCCCCACTAAGTACTTGGTCATTAATTAACGGAAGTTTTGCCTAAGTTATAAAATGACATACTGGGTGTCTTTGAGGAGTTAAATGATAGGAGCACAAGGAATGGAGAACCGTCACTAGTGTTGCAACCTAATGCCATGGGTGCATAGCATGTGTAGTGTTAGAAGATTGTGACTTGGTTGTCACTAGAAGTGAAGTGCTACTTAAGGCTAGCCAATGAGTTGGAAAAGATATGTGTTACTAGAAGATGCCACATTTGGGTGATTGCAAAAAGGACCGGTCACATTTAGAGTGACAGAGAATGATGGAGTTGTTTTCTACAAGAACTTTTGATAGTAGGACTCGATGAACTTGAAATTTTTATTGGAAATGGTTAACTCGACTATAATCATATTCCTTATTCTTTTAGAAATTAAAAAAATCATTATATATTTAAAAGTCGATTTTGCTAATTTGTGACACTTTGAGGTTTAGGATTTTTTAGTACCAGGGAGTACCCTAAATTAATGATCTATAGCTAAAATTCTTGTGGTCTACTCCTATAGTAGAGAAACATGTGCCTTCCAAAAGAAATCTATAAATACATTATTTTATGGCCTCCCTTACGCACGCACTTCTAAACATTGAAGATGGTTCTGACTTCCATTTTTTTGTGAAATGTGATCTCTATTAAGTCTTTACAATGAAAAAAATTTAGCTTTTTTTGTTCATGATTTTTTAATTATTATTAATTTTTACCTAGTTGTATCTATTTTCTGTGATAAATCATCTTTTTATTCAAATAGTATTTTTTCAGTACTTGCAAGTAGTCAAAAGAAATACTAGCCGTTGATTTTTCATATCAATAGTTGAGATTTTTTTTGTTTCATAATACTCATAGTATTAAGCGCAGAAATTGTAGATTTAGCAAAACACTATCAAGAATGTTTTGTTTTTTGTTGCAACCACCCACTTATGCTACCCCAAATGGATACTATTGTGATTGGGAGGGCAATGTATATGGTTGAAAATGCACCATATGTTGTAAAAGAAACTATCCTAATGGTCATAGGGCAGATAGTGTCCACTTCCCTCTACAGTTGTGTGTAAACATGAAGTGAAATTATCAATTTGATAAATGATCAAGCTCTGTGAAGAAGTCTCACAAAAGTGATCAACTTCAAATGGATTGATGTAAAAACAAAACTTTTATGATAGATCTAGAATATGAAGTATCCAAATCTAGATCAAGTATATCTTCTTTTAAGTACCAATATTAAACCAAATGGTATGTATATGTCAAATCAAAATACTCACAGCAAAAACTATTCAACTTCTAATGTCTTAGAGAAGTTGAAACATTTCCAAATACACCTTAAGTCATTTAATCCAATCACTCCTTTTAATCCATTAAGAAAGTGCAAGAATAAAAAATAAAACATTGTTGGTCTCCTTTAATTCCTACAGGACTAAGACTTTTTTTCTACAAAAAAACACTCAAAACTAACATTTCAATATTAAAGAGGGTAACAATGAAAGCCAGGGTGTATGGTCAAAGTTACTATTTCAAAAATTGGAGGTAGATGCATCAAAAAATTGCATAATTACAACCCTCCACGAACTTAAGCCAATTATAGATTAAGTAGGGTATTTAAGGCATTCTTTGTGATTGGTAACTATTTGATTTGGGATCTTTAAGAGATATCCACACATAATCAACAATACACTAAACTTTTAACCAATAGTCATTTAGTCTTTAAATCAATGTCAATTGGCAATGAAACTCCGGTTCCATTTGTTTCAAATAAATAAATAAATGTCAAGCTAAAGCTATAATTTGGTGAAAACATAGTAAAAAATCTTTAGGGGTTAATTTTTAGTGTAAATTACATTTGACTTCTATTCAAATAAGTTTTTTTGGAATGACACCAGAAAATGATTTCATGCAAACCAATTTCATGAAGTTGGTTGTTTGTTAGCTACAAAAGAGATTTTTTTTTCCAACACCATTTGAGTTGCAAATTTTTTTTTGACTCCTCTCTTTGACTTGGAGTTGCAAGAATGAAACCAAAAATTCAATTTAAATTTTTTAAAAGACAACCCATTCTCTCACATGTTTTGAATTTTAAATCTAAATACAAATTGTCATGATCAACAAAAGAAAAACTATTTAGACACATTGTATAGATACCACATGTTGTTTTATAGAATATACTAAATTTGTAATTATATACGTCTAGTGAACTTCACTTCAAGACTCACAGCTTTTGACTGAAATATATAATGTACATCACAAAATGCTTTTCTGTAGTAAAAGAAAATTTGAATATATTAAGAACAATTTGTAATATGTTGTCACACATTAAAAAGAGCACAAGATTGTTTTAATAGACTGACAAGATTCAACTACCAATAGCCCCAATCCCTCAATCCACGGTGCACCTCAATATGCAAACAAATGCATTTATGGATTTCCTTCCTTCCAAACCACTCACGAAGACAAAGACAAGCCTATTAGAGCATCGCCACCGTGGGGCGGCCAATCACCCATGGTAAACCTACGGTGTTGTTCCAAAAAATTATCCCAGCCATTGAGCAATGAGACCGCCCCACTGTGTAGATAGCTAGAGCGTCCCAAATCTCGGGAATGCTTCTGCCACGACTCACGCTCCTAGCATGGAACGGATAAAAAAAGACCCCAAATCTCTTCGGAAGTTGCTACTACAGTAATCTCCAGCTTGTTCTCGACAACAAGCTCTGTCGCTTTACATCACAAAACATGGACAATCTTGAAACTCCGGGCATGGTTCAATTTCCCCGTACATAATGTACAGAGGAGAAATTATAGATTTTCAACGCGCCCAACTGCCAACCAGGCTCTGCCAGGGTCACGGTGGGGGATGGTTTGGAGGCCGGCTAGCGTTTTGGCCGTCCCAGCCCATATATTGCGCAAGGGTGGCAATGCTCTAACCATGCAAATTAGCAATCTGAATATCTTCGAGTCAACTCCAAGAGGGGCACACATTTTTAGAGGTGTGCGCTTGTCAAACCCAAGTAGGATTATAATTTTCCTATTAAAATTGTAATTTTTGTAAATTTCTGAAGTAGTATGTCTTGAAATTACAAAACCATTTATAGAGTGCAATTATGAACATCCTCTAAACAAACCATAACCCTTGTACCGCATATCTAATGGTACTTAAGTGTTAACTATAAAACTTAAGGAAGCAAATGAGCATGCATCCCAAATCAAAATGCAATGTTGTCATTTACCCCAAATCTAGCATATCTAAAACAACTACCTAAATTTCTAATACCCCTTCTTGTAAGTGTGAAAATATTTTGCCATTATCCTATCTAAGTCTTTTAGTCACCAGATTGATTTTTTAAGAAAATGAATAGATTTTAATGATTTTTTGAATGATATTGTGGTCAAAAATAGAATATTAGGCAACAAATGGAAATGGACCTATCCATCTACATTATTTCTAACTAAATTGGATAGACCAAAACCTCATACTTTGTCATCCTTGTACGTACAAAGTAAAAAATAATATAATCAAAACACTATATGATCACACTATGACTATGATATGGTTGCATTATCATCTAAAAGGGACATGTACAAATTTTATCAAGTAGTTAACCACTTTTGAAATAAAAAATAAATAAATAAAACACGTGATTCACCTCATAAACCAAAACTACATATAAAAATCTAATCTAGTAGTTAATCACCTCTAAAATTAAAATTAAAAATTAAATAAAACACATGAGTCACTCCGAAAACCAAAACTACATATACTAATCATATCAAGTAGTCAACCACCTTCGAAATAATAAATAAATAAATGAAACACATGAGTCACTCCAAAAACCAAAACTACATATACTAATCATATCAAGTAGTCAACCACCTTCAAAATAATAAATAAATGAAACACATGATTCATCTCCAAAATCAAAACCAATAAAACTTGATATGGATACAATATATGGAATTGCAAATCCAATATATATAGTATACTCTTGGACATAATATCAGTATATAGAATTTGGATGTTCTATGGAACATTGATATAGTATATACATGTACAGATATGGGATATAGTTGTTAATCCCATATTGATTGTAATCTAGAACATTCATGAAATACATAGATAGAGGGGTAATGAAATATAGACATGGTTGCACAATATATCATTTATTGTTTAAACTATATCAAAAAGAGCATTGCAACAACACAATGGCAAAGTTTCATGAGTAGATGAGTCATTTTGACTAAACATCTTTGGAATTGAGAATTAATTTTTTAATGAATTTATAGAAGCACGTTATAGGGGTTGTTACACCTTCTTCTCCCCATTCTCAATCTTCAAAAGAATTAAGATGTGTCACTCTCTTGTAGAATTGTTAAAGGTTCATTTTATGAAGATTGAAATGTTTCTTTCTTCTTCTCTAAAGGTGAAGAATGGGATCGAAGATTGAGAAGTTATGGAGAAGATTGACAAGCAGTGTCCATTCTCATTCTTCACTTGGTGAAAAGGGAAGTCACACCTTCTTCATTGAGAAGGGCTCTTGTTGGCTCCCCTTTTCACTCCACACCTTCTCATGCTTCACAGAAGTTTCATTTTTGGAGAAGTGTGACAACCCCTATTGTCACAGCAAACATCAACTATAAATTTCAAGGGAGAACTGAAGGTCTTGACTGAACTAAGAAGTAATGAATGATCCCCAATCAACGGTTGGATGAAACAATAGATTACTCCTAATGAGTTTTATAGTACAGTCAAGTCCAACTCATTTACAAATTGCCCATTTCTACTGTGTGCATTTTCTTGCATAGCATGGAAGAGAATTGGAATTTTTCTTTTTGAATTGTTTACACTCAATTCTCAGACAATCCCACTCAAGCCTACCAAATTTCAGCTCAAAAAAATAAAATTTTCATTTTTGGTGAATTTTTGAAGTCATTTTTCATGGTTTTATATAATATTTTATAGAATACAATTGGTGATGAATTTCTTAAATTGCATGGATATGTAGTTAACATCCATACGCACATCTTTCATATTAAAAAACACCCCATTACGTAACAAAAATATAAACTCCCAATAAGGGCTCAATTGAGGCATCATATGACCAAACTTTGTGAAATAGATATCTCTATATTTTGAATTAGGTTTTGGCAAACAAATTGTACCACCATGCTCAAATGTACCAAATTAGTTACCACATGACTAACAAATAAAAAAATCTAATTATAATAAAGAAATATCTATTTTACAACATTTGGACATTGTCATCCTAACACTTAAAACTCTATAGAAAGAATTGTCAAACTTCTTTGAAGAAACTTGCCTAGGAAAAGTTGTGCATATGGATGTTCTCTACATATACCCATATTAATCAAACTTAAAAAATTCAACACCAATTGCTTGCATCAAAATATCTTGTAAAACCATGAAAATTGAATATAAAAATCCACCAAAAATGATCTCTTGGTTTGTTGAAGCTGAAATTTGGTGGACTTGAGTGCAATTGCATAAGGATGCAATGATAATTATATCTACCAAAATCTACCAATTACACTACACATCGAACACAAAAATTTGAAAGCCTCCAATGGGCAATTCGTAAATGAGATGGACCTGACTGTACAGTACAGGAGGCACTGAACTGTGGCTTAGTAGAGGTTAAGCTGAATTATCAGCTGTTTAACTGTATTTCAGTTTGACGACTCCATTGATACAACATGCTCCGAACAGAAAGGTTCTCTATCTGAATAACAGTTGGGTACAGAAAGTGGAACGTATTAATTGCTCTGTCTCATTTTCGTAATGTCAGAAATTCAGCAACTGCTACCAAATCAATGTGTGCAGGATTATCAATCTCGTTCAGTAGGTCTTCCACGCGCTCCACAAGTACTGTACCGCCACGAATTGATCAGTCATACACTGCATTTGAAATCTGCGACCTAAAAGCATAGGCATTTGGGGGACATGACTTCAGTCTACAATTAAGGCAAAACAGCTCCTTCCGAACTCCACCAAATGCCTACGAGTTTTAGCCGAGGCGAAGGGAGCGATCATGGTTTGGAAGCAGTTTATGGTAATTTAGTAAAATAGAGTTCAGACGAAACTTACGACGAAAAGATGGATTCAAAAGACAATCCTGCGTTTCCAATTCCCAGTATTAGTGCAATGCACTGCCAAATTTTCAGAAAACGAACAGGTTCCATTTTACTTGCATTTTGCTTATTCAAATCTAGTATTTGAACTTTTGAGCAGTATTGCCCATTCTAAGCAGAAGTTTTTTACCTAGATTTAAATCCAATGTTCCTTGGTAATGAATACAGTTGTCACGTGGTGATTATTATGTGCGGAGTGATGATTCAGAGAGCTGTGAGCTGGTGGCATTGTGTTTGCACCTCAAGGAGCAACTTTCTGTTCCTCGGGCACAAATGATTCCACTTTGAATTTCGGAAGGACCATCACTATCTTCACCCTATTTCTTGGCCTAGGCACATCCATTTTTAAGAAGATAGGCACCAACCTGAAATGCCCATCATGATCGGTACCATAATTGAATATACAAATGAATCATGACAAAGCTCTAAGTTAAGCAGTCCCATGTATCCCAATTATCTAAGACTACAGAGTCGCCACAACCTCTTGCATTTGATATCTCCGCTCTTTGGGAGAAAATATGAAATCCAAAACAGTGCAGCAGCTACAGTGTAGAGCCAGTTAAAATGGCTTGAAGATACTCTCTGATATTTTCAGCCGCAGCCATCTTGTATTCCATCTCTCGGTCTTTGATTGCACTGTTAATCCCAGCACAAGCGACCATTCAGAATTCATTCTACTTTCAAACTCATGCAACAATTCACTACTGAAAACATTGTCCTGGAGCACCAGGGGAGGCCATCAAAGCTCTGGTCGAAGTGAATAAAAGGGAACGTGAGAAACAACAGTAGAACACAGGAATACCTGTGACTTCAGCTCAAAAATCTGTACATGCTTGAGAACACTAACATGTGGAGGCCAATGGAGTAGAAGAAAATAAACGTCTGGGCATACCTGTATAAAGGTCCACAGTTGCATAAGTCTTTCCCGCCTCGCAATGCTAAACTTCTGCAGACAAGCTCAAAGTCAGACAAATTCAAACATTTGCAGGGACCATAGCAACAGTCAGATTCATCACTTATTCCCGAGAAGGAAGCGGCCACTTGTCAAAGTAATTTTGTCAGGAATTCCAATTGCCGTGTATCTCCGATCGTTCTCCTGTGAGATCATGTATAAGCGCACATATGAGAACTTAAAATTTGAAAATAGTGCATGTCAAAATAGTGCATCGAAACACTATCAAGACTTGGCGCCAACCTCCGTGCAAACTCATCAATAGCATGTTGGCCCATCGAACAGCAACTCCATAGCCACGCAAGGATCCATCGAAGATCTGCACACCCCTTGATCACACCCCTCGATAAGCTGGCTGCATGACTTCATTTCCAGGCCCTCTTCCGGATCTGAAATCAAGTATAGGATATCATTCCTAATCGTACAGATTCTGAATCAAAATTTAAGAGTAAGCACAAACCCACATGCTATTGCATGCCTACACAGTGAACTTACATTGACTCCAGTCCGGTTTCCCTGGTTGGCAGCATACACGGGTAACATTCGGACAGTGAGACCCCAAACACTCCATCAAGGATAGTAGGCTCATTCTTGTGCGTCCTAAGTCCATTTCAACGGTAGTTACACAGTTTCACACTAACAATATATTCAAGCATTTGTTAACACTTCTAGCAATCGGATACATTCCCTCTTATACCACACAAGAGGTACATACAATGCAGCTGTCATTTGACACGAATGAAAAGAATGCTCCAAGCTCCAAACCCTAAACGCTCCTTTAGATGATTTTCCACCAACACTGCACACATGACAGAAGCATCTTGAGAGTAGGTGTGCAACTCTTGCATGTCGCCGCTCCCACCAATGCAGCATAGATTCGCACAAGGTATGTTTTAGTATGCACCAGCTTCACCGTTCGTGCCAATTCCCGTATGATGTCAATGTCAGGGGACAAGGGAGCTCAAGATGCACCTTTTTGGCACACATAGCAAATTCCCACGGCCCAAGATCCTTTTAAGCATGTTAGCCGCAAGACTTAATTTACTATGGTTCCAAAAATGGGGATCTGGAGAGGTCGCAACTAATAGCTCAATCAGCTTTCCCCAAAGCCCACAGAACAAGTCAAAATACCATCACAACACAATGCTGAACAAAGTTGTGTTGAAACAGCAGAATCGACGCATCTCATCTCACGACCTAAAATTGAAGAAACACGAACAAAAGAAACAAAACAGGCTGGAGCTATAACCGATTCAAGAAGACTTCACCAACACCAATCTCCATCAAAGGCTATCAATTACGGCAATGCAGAACAAAAATCAACATTTGGCACCAGTGCTGCGCAGAACTTACAACCGGTTTGTGTAAACTTACAGCGACCTACAGAGTTGTGTACAGAACCGGACAGAGCATGGGAGCGGGCCCGGCGGCAACGGGTTGGGAATTACGGCACACCATCACTGGGGTTTCCGGCGATTTGTCGTCAAATTGCACCAAGCTTTTAGAACATAAACAGTAAAATTTTGGATGAAATTGCCAAAATTCTTCAAATCATAAAAAACTATTGGATGAAATTTTCATAGAATGGATGAAAACCAAATTATGGATATGTGATATGTGCTAATGTGGTATTTTCTATTCAATATGTGGATGAATGTTGAAATTTCAAGCACCACTATAACATTTAATATCGCCAATTTGGCACTTCATAAAAAATGAAAAAAAAAAACTTGTCCTCCATTGAAACACCATGCACACAACACCATGATCAAAAGGGTTGAGGACTCCTATGCTATGCATAGCAGTGCCAGTTAACATTGAACATTCAAAGAGTGACTTTGGGGGAGTTTTAACCCTTCAATCATTGCTTTCGAAGTGTTAAAGGTCTATAAAGGCCACTTCTCACTATGGCTATCCTAGTCGAGAGGCCGTGGGATTGAATAGCCAAACTTTGTTAAGAGTCCAAAGAAATAGTGCTAATAAATAATTATTTTGTGAAAAAAATTCAATAGCTTCTCAACCATAGTTTGGATTTCTATTCTTGTCTGATCCAAACCTCCTTTGAAAGTCCATCGCCTTGGTCAAAAATGGGTCTAAAAGTGTTTCCATGTAGGCAAGTTAGGAGTTGATGGACTGTGGACTTTGCCATCTAGTGTGAAGACTCAAGAGGCCAAACACTTGGTTTCTTACAAATAATTGGTGGAAAGTGAATGGCCTCTCAACCTTTGGCTTTAGTGTGAAGTGCCCCTAAATGTCACTAAAGTACAAAAATCTCAAATGTACTAGCAATGGACATGTTGTCGATGACATAAATCAAATTTGGTGTCATTTGGCTAGGTAGACTGCAAGATTATAATGTTTTAGTGTTGAAAATGTTTGTTCAAATTTTCTTAGCAATACACTTAGAGGTAAAATTTAATTTTTGAACCTACTCAAATGAAACAAACTTAAACTATAAAGTGATTCAAAATCAGCATTCAAACACATTGGTGAAAGAAAATATTCTATTATTCAAATGACTTATTGTGTTTGCAGTATGGCTTTGAAATGTAAAAAAAATAGGAAAAATTGTTGCAAAAAACACATGTAAGGTTGAACCTCCTACTAAAATGCTTCTCAAACACCCATAATTTTTTGGATTGATATGAAATTTTATCCCCACAAACTAGACTGGAATTAGCAACTCTCTAGAAAAACTATTGAAAATGAATACCATATGAAGAAGAAACAAGCTGCCAAAGTTCCTTGTAATCCAAAAATGTCTATATTCAAAACTTCAAATTGTTCCCAAGTAGTCAAAACAACTTGGATTGACATGAAAATTTTACCACAATAACTAAACTTCAAGGTTAATATAACACAACAAATTTTACTAAAAACAAACATTGGATAAAGGAGATACAAGCCCCCAAAGTTGTAGCCATCAAAATGCAATTTGGTGAACTCAAATTGAATCTGTGAATTTTGAATGGCTTTCAAAAAATTGATACATCTTGAATTGATCTAAAAATTTTACCACACAAACTAGAATAAGGAGTGAAGATTTTCCAACAGCTCTTATTAAATTTGGATGCAAAAGTTACAAGACTTCAAATTAGACTTCTAGACTATGTGGGGACACTTTAACATCATATTCATTCAATTGGGAGATAGGGAACCTCCCAAAATAAAATTGTCCATTTCTAGACTCAACAATTGAAGTAGAGTTGAAGTAAATTTAAGTTGAGGGTGTGAGTGTTTTTATCTCCACCCGTGAGACAAGACATGCACAATTAGGTTCTAAACTAAATAAATAAATACTATGGATGATTGGTCTCTAGTCCACAAGCTACCTTCTAAGCAATGGAACTCTATCTGAATTCTACCCCTAATCCCTCAAAATGCAAATAATGGGCTAATTTCATTTATCACTAGCAATTTCAAGTTTGAGGGGATTTCATCAAGAGAAGAAATGTGTTTAGCCTTATTTGTAAAGTTTTTTGTGCTAAATCTAGAATGGTGAAGATCTCTCAATTTGACCTTGATTCCTAAAAGATACTTGTGAATGAAGTTTGGTTCCTATTTCTAACTTAAAACTTCATCCGTCATTTTCTCCTATACTAACTATCAAAATTGACTTTGTATTTTTAAATAAATTTTTGTTCTATTTTTACTTTTCAAATTCTAAGTTTCAAATGGTTTGGTCAATCTTGGATTGACTTTCATCCAAATTCACCTCTTTATAAGCTAAAAATTACATCCTACCCTAACTCCTTCACTCTAATCCCAATTTTTGAAGTAAAAATAGCTATAAGGATGAAAAATATGGATGAAAAAAATTCTTTGAGAGTTTCTATTTTAATTTGTTCCAAAAGATTTTTGAAAAGATTCCTTGCTAATTTCCTAATGATTAATTGTCTTTTTTTATTATTCTTTTTTTTCAATTTTTCCTAACTTTTTAAACAAAGTTCAAATATCCTATATGTATGACAATGGTTTTGTACAAGGGTGTGGGAGGTTTTATGGTCACCTCAACAATACATTGATTTGATCTCACTTGTTTGAAACAAAAAATATTGAAAGGGGTCACTACAATAGTTAAGGTGTACATTAGGATAGAGATAATTTAACCATTTGACACACTTGCATCCACTATGTAGAAGCAAAACAAATTTCAAGCATTCTCATTACTATGTACAATGACATCTTTCATCCATCCAAATTTCTCTTGGTTCTTGTGCTAGTTGACTACCATCATTTAGGCATTTGTACAAACTATTTGCAACTTCTACATTTTTTTTCCATTCTTTCACGTACAAATTTTATGAATTTAGAATTGAGGGTCTTAAAATACCTTATTCAATTTTGTTTTGATTTTTAGATTGATTACCAAAAAATTAGCACAATTAGCACATGAATTGAAAGTCTTTGGACTATTTTCAATTTCTACATTTTTCTTTTTCATTCTTTCATGTACAAATTTTATAAGTTTAGGATTTGGGTGCATTAAATTATTTTATTCAATTTCTTTCAATTCTTAGATAGATTTCCAAAAAATAGCACAATTGAAAGATTTTCATGAATTGAAAGTCTTTAGACTATTTGCAACTTCTATACTTTTTTCCCCGAATCTTCCATGTACAAATTTCAGATTTCTTTTCGATGATTTTGAATTTAATATGAATTTTCTTCACTTTTGAAAAAACACAATAATTTCAAATTTTTACAAAAAATTATGAATAATTTTTTGGTATGTAGTATGCCCAAGCCTTCATCTATGAAAATTATAATATTAAATTATAATATCATTTAAGGTACCAAAACAAATTGTTGAATGCAATTCTAATTCCATGGAAATTCCATGGTAATAGGCCCGTTCTTTAGGGGTTAAGGGTTAACCCCTAAATGCCATCAAAGCTAAAAAGTGGTCAATGGACAGTTCAACACTTCATGCACTTCTTGGCAGCTAGATAGTTTTCATCTAAGGTTTTTTTGGAGCCTTCCTTGAGTGTGTGTGCAACAAATGGTGGCAGAAATACCCTCATCAAGGTAATATTAATTTTACTATACAAGGAGATGTGTTACAAATGGATCACCAAGAATGCTTTCTTAAGTCATTTTGGTACTTCCTAGCTCCTTGTTTTTTATTTGAAATTTAGCCATAAAAATATTTATCTTAAAAATTGAATTCAACTAATGAAATGAGTCTAGCTTCTACTTCAATTTGAAAATTTCCTAAAATTGAAAATTCTATTACAATTTGAAGTGTGCACATATAATCTTAGTTTACTCGCTTAGTTTACTAATTTTCTAATTATAGAATGAATAGTCAACTAGAAATTTGAAAATTATGGTTAATTGTCTCTTATGGTGTAGAAGTAGACTAGTTGTCGGCCCATTTTCATTTTGTAGTGTTAGTTGAGTCAAATTGTCTTTGCAAGACGATTTAGATGTAAAACTCCATGAGGAACATGGATTTGAAGAGTGGCAATTTGTCTTGTCCAAGTCTTTTTTTAAATGAATAGTTTTCCTTTGATTTGAGATATAGACCCAACAATTTGATTTGTCTTTGTCTCACTTTCTCACTTTTTCTTTTGGAGTTAAGTTGTTTTTTGTTTTTCCTTAAAGCTTATAGTGATTACTTGTCTCCATTGTAATTTTTGTATTTTGCTCTCTTTCAAATAAGAAAATTTATTTTTAATACTTGTCTATATTTTTATATAAGTTGAAGTAGCTAATGATTAGCTTTAGTCCTTCTAAATTCAACAATTAGCAAAAGATTGGCTTTATAATTTATATTTTATTCATTATCTATTTTATTCCATTACAAAATTCCTTGTGAACAAACCTTTGCTACTATATTATAATAAAATTGACAATTTCATTTGGGGTGTTACTTTTTGGTTTGACAGAATGACATGGATGTTTGGTTAGCATCATGATGTTCTACAATATAACATATGCGTGTGACAAAAATTTCAGAGTTTTTAAGCTTATTTTGAATTTGATATTAATTTTCTTCACTTTTCTTTCAAAAAAACACAATAATTTCAATTTTTCACAAAAATTGTGAATATTTTTTTGATATGCATATGCTTTCATTTATGAAAATTATTCTATTGAAATTCAATATCATTTATAGTGTCAAAATAGATTGTGGGATGTAATTCTAATTCTTTGGAAATTCCATGGTAATAGGCCTGACGTTGAAGGGCTAACCTCCACATGCTTTAGCCCTAGAGGGCACATTATGTCCTATTAATGAATGAAAACAACCAAAAAGTGCTTTGGGAACCATTTTTCATCCAATTTTCAAATGATATGTTGAATATGTGTCTATACTGACAGTTTGTGCATGTCTAATGTATAGATGGGTCTCCATTGCCATTTATTGTCAATTGAAGAATGAAAATGCACCGTAGTGTAGTGTATTTTCAGTTTTGAGGATCTTTTTTTACCAAAACTCAATTTACACCATTAAAATGATGTGTTTTGAATTTGAGCATGACTACAATATAAAGCTTATCAAGTCTAGTGTATCCTACACTTTGAGTTTCTGGAAAATTTTAAGTTTTTTTTTTTTATTATCTATTACCATGGGATGGTTATTTTTGGCAATTTTACTATCATCGTAAAAAAAAATTCTACCATACTGATCTCCATCGTGACTTACACCCATGGTTGGAATTTTGGTGTAATTGAATACATATCGTGATTGATATGAATTTCCTTAACATTAACATCCAAAAATTATAACAATTTTGAATTTCACCAAAATGTATGGATAAGTTTTTGACATGCAGTATATACATGAGTAGAATTCGTTGTTTTCTATTTTTAGGTTAATTATAAATTAACTTCCTAGTGAGGGTGAAAGTGTCCAGGGAAGAGCTTGCGTTGTCAAGTGCATGTGAATTCCAGGGTTGAGGATTTTGATTTTGAGCAGCATCTTTGTGTCCACTCGCAACAGCCAGTGCTAGCTTAGGGCGGGTATATACACGGCCTGGGGCCAGATGGAAGGCCGGCCCGATTTGCCTCCAATCCGGCCCACAATCCGGCCCCAAATCACCACTCTGGCCCCAGATAATGTAAAGGGGTTGAGGTCGAATTCTGAGGCCGAATTCCAATTCATCACTCCGGCCCTAGGTAATGTAAAGTGTTGAGGTCCAATTCTAAGGCCGAATTCTTGATTAATGTGCTCTTGAAATTTTGGAATGCTTAATTAAAAAAATCTAAGACATGCATCTTTTTATTTTTTATACTTTAGGAAAAAATAGTTTATTTTTTCTATTTATTCAATTTCAAATATAGGAAAAAAAAATTAGAATTCTTTAGACTTTTCCTTTTTATTCCTACTTTACGTATTTCAAAATGAAAGAGAGATTTTAAATTTTTTTTTAACCTTTTCCATTCTCTTCCTATTTTTTCTATTTGGAAAAAAAGGAAGTTCTTTGACTTCTTTTGAACCTTTTTTTTTTGACACTAAAACTAGAGTTGACATTGAAAAAAGATTTGTAGCCCCATAATAGTTGTCATTTATTAAACATACAATTCAAGAAAACATGTAATTTTTTTTAATCTCTTTTTCAAATCTATATTTTTAGTTTATTTTAAAGAAAAGCATGAAATTTTTTATTATGAAAACTTGAATGAATCCAATGATAAATGTAAATCAGGTTTTATTATACATGTTATTTCTAGTAGCATAAATTTTCCTTACCATATTCTTTTTTCAAGTATTTGTCATCAAAATTGATAAAAACACACATTATCTTGTAGATGTCAAATTTTTTGGCATAACTTCAACAATGACTTTCATTTACAGATTTGTGTCTGTATAAAAAATTTACTTATTAAGCATGTAATTTATCAAAATTAGTGTCTATAACAAAGTATGTAATTTGTGTCTACACCAAAAAAAATTAATTATTAATATCTCATGCTAAATCAATTGCAAAGATATTATTGTTACAATTGCAATGGTTAATAATAATAAAATTCAGTATTAACAATAAAATTCAGTATTAACAATAAAATTCAGTATTAACAATAAAATTCAGTATTAACAATAAAGTTCAGTATTAACAATAAAGTTCAGTATTAACAATAAAGTTCAGTATTAACTACTTGTAACACAACATTTGTATCACAACATGACTCAACCAGATGGGATTGAGCTCACAGTTAATAAAAAATGTAATAAAAAAGAAATGAAAAGCCCTTGCATGGTAGACGGTGGAGATTTGTACGATCCAACAGAGGAGACAAATGTGACACCAATCCGGCCCTAGATGGGAAATCGGGGCACCAAAAACCTTGTCCCAATTGCTCCCTTGGGGCCAGATGGTTTGGCGCCAAAACCATGCCACCTAAGGCGACACGTAGGATGAGAGGTGGTTCCATCCGGCCCCAAGTATAAAGCCCTTGGGCCAGATTTGGAGAAATTGAGTAATTCCATTGGTTCAAACTTGGAGAGTTCCGACCGGCCTTCAATCCGGCCCCAAGTGTATACCGGCCCTTAGCTGTGGAGAACAATAATGCTCTGTGACTTTCACTTCACTCCGGAAGGCTTTCTAGCTAGGGTTTGTTAGTGTTCTATGTTTTGGCCAATTTTGAGGGCTTAGACCCTCACTAGCACATTTGTGTATTGGCATTCTCAAGGTCACGTTCTTTGTCTTGAACCTTCGGATTCCCTGATTTGGGTAAGGTCCTTCAGGTTTGTAGGTGATGAAATGTAATTCAGTCCTACAAACATGATGTAATGTATATCTTCAAGTATCCTTTTCTTTGTTTAGAATGATGATTGAAGCTTCAATAGCCAGACACCCATGGCGATCACATTACAAAGCATGACTTCATAGAGCTTATCGATCAATATATGTACATAGAATACATGAATCCCCACCTAATGATGGATATTCATTTGGTTGACCGATAGAATGTAAGCGAGGGTTAGAGGAAATTCATGATTGATGAACTCATTTGCCAGAGAGAGAGGCGAGGGGAGGGAATTGATGGCTGGCTGGCATAAGGGAGTGTGCAGTACTAGGAGTTCCACACTTTCTAGTTGGTTAAATTATTATGTAATTCTAACAAGGACGCCACTAGTTGCACTCCAAATGACCATTGTATCAATAAGGGGCAAGGCACTTACTGCCCCGTGAGATGTGGTTGTGCCATGGCTACCCAATGATCCCCACCACCAACTCATTAAAATTAGATTGGCCATCATTATTCAATTGCCACCAAGGCACCAAGTCAAGAGAAATGCCATTGTGGTGCTTTGCGAAGTCAACTTATAATCTTTGACTTACTTATACTTGATAATTTTTTAAAGAATGAAAATCAATAGCGTTTTTTTCCTTAAAAAATTCTAGACTTTCAACTCGATTCTTCAACACACAAAATTTTAAATTCAAGGCCCATGGTGCAAGTTTTTTCCACAAATGGCATTCAAAGTCATCTGAAATTGCAGGTCAGTGTTCAAAAAAAAATTCTTTTTTCAACTTTGAATGCTAATATCTTCCAATTTCTACGGTCAAAATCCATGAAATTTTTACCACATGATCCTCGACTAGTAAAGTACAAGATCCTATAGTTAGATTCTAAAAAAAGTAGTTTGTTTTGTTTTTTTAGATGAATGCAACAGAAATGGCAGTTTTGAGTAGTTTTTTTTATAGAAGAATGGCCCTGGTCCTTTAGGGGTTAACTGGGTGCCAACAAATGTCGTTGAAGGCGGCATCGTTACGTTGAATCCAAAGCACCCCTGGCTATGTAATATTCAAATGTAAGGTAGTATGCTCTTAAAGAGCCCATCTTCTTCAAACCACCCCTATTTTACGGTGGAGAATAGAGATGGGGTGATCCTTAACCCCAAAGTGACAAAGAGGACAGAAAGTGTCCTCACAGAGTTTCAAGTCCAATTCAAAGTGCTATAAATTTTGCATTCAAGGTCCAAATTCAATAAGACTTTTTGGTAAAGTTGCATCCTCCCTTCTAATTTGTATGGTAAAATTTTGAGATCAATCTAAGATGTATTGATTTTTTGGAAGCCAATCGAAGTTCACAACTTCAATTTGAGTTCACCAAACTGCATTTTAGGGCTGCAACTTCAGGGCCTTGTATCTTCTTCATCCATTACTCATTTTCAATCAAATTTGTTGTATTTTGTTCTCCTTGAAGTATACTTATTGTGGTAAAGTTTGCATGTCAATCCAAATTGTTTTGAATGTTTGGGTGCAATTCGAAGTTTAAAATCCTGCCATTTTTGGAGTGTAGTGAACTTTGGCGGCTTGTTTCTTCTTCATACAGAGTCCATTTTCAAATAATTCTTTTTGGAAAAGTTGTGCATACTAGTCTAGTTTTTGTGGCTTAAATTCATGTTAATCCAAGAATTCTAGTAGAAGGAGGTTCAACTTTAGATGTGTTTTTTGCAATTTTTCTTGCTGATTTTTGACATTTCAAAGCCGTTTTGTAGACACAGTGATTCAACTGAATGAATTTGTTTTTTTTCTAATGTGTTTGTATACTAGTTTTGAATCTTTTTGTAGTATAAAGTTTTTTTCGTTTGAGTAGGTTTAGAAATCAAACTTCACCTCCAAATGTGTTTTTGGAAAAATTTCAGCATCCATTTTCAACACTAAAACATTATGATCTTGCAATCTATGTGGCCAAATGACTTCAAATTTTGTACATGTCATCTACAACATGTACACTACAAGATTGTATGGTTGAGATTTGTATAACTTAAAAGACATTTAGATCCATAAAGCTTCAAAGCAATGATGTTTTTGAACCCCAGAAATTGAATGTCACTTTGGGGTTAAATGGATCACTTTAGCAATTGAATGTATCTAGGAAAAAATATTTTTCTATTCCAAGAGTCAATTATTGTCTTTGATTTCCACACATCCTTTTACAAGTTGCAAGTGGACAAATTTTGGGAGACCTATAGTCACAAATAGGTGCTTATGCCCTGAATCTTTAAAATTATACAAATAATTTTGTCCACAAAAGACAATGAAAAAGGTGGACCAGCCCTTAAATGGTTGCTTTTAGAGCATACTACCTTAAGGCCCGTCCGCACTTGGTGTTATGGAAGACCGGTTTGCAAAAGGTAAGAACGGGGTGGGGTTCTACAGAAAATCTTAAAAAAAGAATGGGATGCGCAGGACCCATCGGCGGCAATTACGGCGTTGTCAGTCGGGATGGAAGTGACCGACCTGTTCAGACAAGAAGGGTTAGTGAGTGGAAATGACAGGTAAGGAACAATGTAGAACATACGAAAACATGGCCATTCAGACCAGCGCGGCAATGCTACAGTACAGAGGGTGGGACCCGGCGTCCGTTTCATTTGCCGTTGCCTCAGCCATGGCGGGTTCTTGTCTTGCTTCACTGACATGGGTGTCGCTTTTTGATTTGAATTGTTGAAGTTCTGAAGGCCGACGATTGCTGGTGCTGGCTTCCGTGTGTGTGTGTGTTGCGAATTGCGGGGTTCTGTGTGAGGAATTGTAGTGCTGGAAGTTAGAGAGGGCATGCGCGTGGAAAATAGTGTTGGTGCACAGAGAAATCGTATTGATCTGGAGTGCAGAAGGAGGTGCCCAAGACGTGCATCGTTTTCATGGTGGCATTTCTGGAGGAACATCACGCACTGCATAATCGTTGAAGGTATGTGTTTTGGCTTTTCCTGTGGTCTGTTTTGTAAGTGCCCAAATTTTTTTGGCAACTGTAGTGAATGCCAGATACTGTGCGTTAGGGTTTTAGGTACTCCAATTACGGTAGGCATTTCGCTTCTGTCAGAAGGGCTGCTTGGTGATGACGGCGGCACAATTACTGCATTTTTTGTGAAGCTGCGAAGCTATTGTGGGCATGCACTGGTAGGTTACCATCCGGAGGCAACAGGTTTTCTGAATTCATTTACAGTGTACTGCAAAATTCTGAGGACGCCGTGACTACATTGTAGGTATAGTTGCACTTCATCCGTCTTCCTTCATCGCCATTGCAGTTGCAGAATGTAGAGGTGGATCACCGTTACAGTAGTGGTTAGAATTCTTTTTGTATTTCTGGTTGCATTTGTATTTTTCAAAGTCCGTCTTCGGTGCGGGACAAAATCGTGCACTTCTCTCTTGTTATTGTCACTAACTGCTTCACTGTTGTGAACTACTTGTGTGCAAACAATGACGAAGTGCACGTAAAATGGATGTCCCAGGCCAACCAACGGAGTTCCTGTCAATTGCTTGTACAGTTTTGTTGATGCTTTTGTCGACGCATCGCACTCTGGACTTGGCATCGGTAGAAGATTGTGATGAAGGTGCCGACGAGAACTTCTATGCTCCTGTAGACAATGAACTTCTACGAACATCTGATTTCGATGCTGTCACACATGCTGCCTTGCAATCCTTTCGCTTGTTTACAAGTGTTCGTTTGATGGATGAGGAGTTGGGATTTTGGGTGAAGCCACGTTCAACGACGTGGTTCTCCCGCTTCCTCCTCGAACAGTATGACGAGGATCGTTGGCTCAAGATGTTCAGGATGTCGAAACCGGCAGTGTTTGCATTGGCTGAATTGTTGCGGCCTGCTGTTGCAAAAAAAGATACAAAATATCGCCTTGCCATCCCTGTAGTTGTTCGTTTGGCTTGTACTCTTTTCAAATTGACGCATGGTGCCAGTTTGTTGATCTGTAGTGAACTCTTTGCCGTGGGTAGGAGCTCCGTGTCTATGATATTGCGCGAAGTTGTGTGCGCCATCAACGTGCACCTGCGCTCAGAAATCACGTGGCCGCGAGGCGCTGCTTTGCTACGAACGGAGGCTGAATTCGAGGAGCTCAGTGGCTTGCCAGGAGTTGCCGGAGCAATTGACGGAACGCATATAGCAATCTCCAAACCTAGAGTTGGACCAGCGGATTACTATTATTTTAAGTCCGGAGGGTATACCATTAACTGTCAGGCAGTTGTAGACAGTCGCAAACAATTTTTGGACTTGTTTCTGGGCATGCCTGGGTCAACAAATGACTCAAGAGTCCTTCGGCGCTCAAGCTTGTTCACAAAGGGTCAACAGAGTACATTGTGGGACGACAATGCGAGCTTTCATGGTTTCACGCCATACTTGGTGGGAGACGTTGGCTATCCTCTACTTCCTTGGCTGCTTGTGCCGCACAAGCATGGAGTCAACTTGGCCGTGGCGGAATCACTATTCAACAGGCGCTTGAGGAGAGCGCGTGGAGTGGTTGAAAACGCATTTGCGTTACTGAAGCAAACTTTCCGTGAACTATCTCGTAAAACTGAGCTGCACGTAACCTTCATTCCCGATGTAATAACCTGCTGTGCCTTACTGCACAACTTATTGCTTCGGCAATCTGACGACGACGTGCAATCTTTGCTCAATGTGCTACAATGTGAGGGCTTCCAGGAAGGCCATGCTCTGGAGAATAATGAAGCAGTTGATCCACAAGACGTATACGTTGGAGACCGTGGAGTGGAGGTCGCCACAACGAAGAGACAAGATCTCGGTATTCTACTAGCAATCAATCGAGCCATACCAATGTGAAAAGCATATGGTGTATACGGAAAAACACTGGAGTCCACATATAGGTATGTCTTCTTCTTTGTTCTATTACAATTTCCGAATTCTCATTTACATACATGTGCTATGGACATTGCGTGCTTTCTGTACATTACAAAATAGTGTTCAAGCATTGCATGCTCTACAGGTACATATGTCTATATTTCAAAACTGTACAGTCTCAAAATTTTAGAAGTACACGTTCAAATTCCAAAATGGTACTGTCTTGAAGAAGTTCAATGCCGCAGGAAGTAGGAACTGAAATTTGGCGTTGCTGTTTTGCACAGGTGGACACGTTCAACTCTCCCTACTTGTCTCCAGGATTCTGTTCGGAGGAGTTTGTCTGCGGAGGTACTGGAGCAGGACTTGTGCATCGCAGTTCTTGTACATATTGTGCAGTAGCCGCTGCTGATGCTACCTCCCCTGTTGTAGACTTCCGGAACAGCATCCCAGCAGATAGGGCAGCAGCTAGGTTTGAGAGGCAATGAACAACTTCACCCTGCTTGTTAATTGCGAGTTTAGCATTGTCGTTTGCTTGACGTGCGTTTTCTTGAAGTCGACGATCTCGTTCACGTTGGTAGTCCATCTGCTCAGTGAAAAGCTTCAACTGTACCTCTATTTTTGTTCTTTCCATTTCACGTGTTGACTCCGCCATGTTCTTCATCTCCGTGGCCATGACATCTCCAGTAGCACGCGTCGCCTCAGCTACTACCGCGTGGCCGGAGACGTGTTTCCGCCGCTGACCTGTATTGCTTGGGCGCCGGTGAATGATTTTGTCGAGGTTCTCGCTGGAGCTGAGCAGAACTGGTGTCACACCTACAGGAAGAGACGTGAAACGTCGTGTAGGTGCTGCATCGCTATCGGTGGTGTCCGCATTCATGGCCGACGTCTTCATTGGCGCTTGTGTGCCCTGCGGTATCGGAGAGTACGCACTGGAGCTGTGATCGAGACTGTCTTGTGTCGCAAAAGCGACATCCATGGCGTCCTCCACGGGGGCCTCACTTGTGAATTCGTCGTGGTCCTCCTACTTGTCAGCATGCGCAAATTCGAAGTTGCTATCATCTTTGGAGAGTAAATCTCTGGTGTGTGGTGGCAACATGCTGGGACGTGCACCATACCATGCATGAATACTATAGAAGACTTCTCGTGCAAAGGACCGTGGTAGGCCCTCAGCCTTTCTGTCGGCTACGGTCATGTCCCAGTAGTCCGCACTGTTGGTGCCAGAGCGAGCAAAATAATCCGCCAATCGCTTGTATTCAGGAAGTAACTGGTTCCACTTGCTTTTACAAGCAAGACCGTCACGAAGCACTGTTGAGAATCCAGCTTCCATCACTTGAATACTGATTCGTACCCATTTACTGGCATCGGGATTCATTAAATCACGATTGTCCATGGTGTCGAGCTCCTCTTCAAATAAGTCACGCTTGGCTTGAATTAAAGCAGCCACTTCTTGTGGTTGCCAATTAGGGCCTCGCTCTTTTCTCATTCGCTTTGCAGGATTTGACGTAGCTGCAGCGTGCGTAGGACCGGCAGCTAGTACATGTCCATTCTGTGGACTGGGACTTCCTGCAGTCCCTGTGGAGACGCTGTTTCGGCTGGGGCAAGGCATCCGTAAATCACCGCTAGAACCTGCACATGGGGCGTCACGACAATGCTGTTAGGGCTTCTGAAGGTGTAAATATAATTTATTCAAATGTCTTTAGAATTACAGCAGAAATGCACTACATCGGTATGTTGACATGGATTGAATGCTTATACAGGATTGAAGCATGCAGAAACAGCATTAGTGAAAGAACGGGAAGCTGAACTCACCTTGAGCGGGAAGAGGTGCTGTTGGTGAAGGTCCTCTCGCATTTCCGGCGCTGAGGTAACGTAGATCTGCACATCGAAACAAAGAAAATTCGTCTATTTCACTAAATCGTCGGACTATGTGTGTTTTGCAGGTCAATGTACACGTGCAACAGGGAACAGAGTACATGGATGCAATGCTTTTGCACGATTAATGCATGCACAAATAGCATCACTGAAGAATGGGGAAGCTGAATTGACCTTGAGCGGCAAGCGCTGCTGCTGAAGAAGGTCCTCTCACATTTCCGCCACTCAGGTAACGTAAATCTGCACTCAAAAAAAATTGTGAATTCGTGATTCTCACTAGATCGTCGGAGTGTGTGTGTGTATTTTGCAGGTTCGCTTGTAGGTACAACTTGGAATGGAGTACAAGGGGATAAAATGGGGAAGTCACCTTCAGCAGCGGTAGTGACTGCTGCATTTCCGCCCCCAAAAGTGCTCTGAAACTGTCGATTGTCCATATCGATAACACCCTACAATGAAACGGCATGGTATGACTTCAGGAATTCAAGCACTTCAGAAAATCAAGCACTTCAGGTAATTCACACACTACCTTCCAAGACATTCATTTTATGATTACATGCAGCGCGTACAATTATTGAAGGAAAATTACAAGCGCTCACCTGATGATCGAAAAGTACACAATCGCTGAATTCTGAAGCAATTGTGAAGCAAGTGTACAATCGCTGAATTGTGAAGCAAGTGTACAGCATACAATGTTCGCAGATACGAAGTCCATGCCTTTCCAAGACGATTTATAAGTGAAATTCAGCTTGCGATGCCCCATGCACAATGAATTGAAAGTGCGTACGTAGCCGCCGCAGTCACAAGCTTGTCCGGCTGGCGGCAACGTCGTTTAATCGCGCCGCAAACAGTTGTCCTAAACCCTCCTTAACTTAATTGGGCCCTCCACGTCCCTTAAACTAAAACCGCCCCTAAAATCCCAGAATCTACGTTTTCTCAAGATTATACTCCTACATAAAAGCGTCCACAATTGTCAGCATTATAAAATTCAGCCACTAGCTGCCTGCTTTACCACCGCTTTTTTCCCATGCCAGCCAGGCAGACACGTTGGTTCGGAAGTTGCAAAAGCACGCTGGTCTGACGACCTCCGCACTTCTCTCCATATGAGCGACTGTAACTGCGGCCCCTAACGCCAAGTGCGGACGGGCCTTTATTGCATTTCACTGCCACTTCAAATTCTGGTAATTTGTCCCTCATAGTCACAGTGGTAAACTACTAGGAGTTTTTTATTCCCTGGCGTGCCCTCCACCTCCCCTGATACAAGACGAGCAATACCATGCCAGTATTAACTTTTGGTTTGAGTTATACTTGATGATGGAAAATTGTAGGTTGTTGTGTACATGCAATTCATTGAAAGGATTGCCTTAACCCCTCAAGGTCCAAGGCCTTTTTGGATTTAAAAACATTGTAGCTTTTGAAGTGCTATAAATCTAAATGTCACTAAGTTATATAGATCTTAACCGTACAATCTTGTAGTGCATATGTTGTAGATGGCATGGATCAAATTTGAAGTCATTTGACCGTGTAGATTGAAAGATTAAATGTTTTAGTGTTGAAAAAGGATGCTGAATTTTTTCTAAAAACACATTTGGAGGTGAAATTTGAATTCTGAACCTTCTCAAATGAAAAAAATTTAAACTACAAAGTCCTTGAAAATCAGCATACAAATACAAGTCATTGGTGAAAGAAAATATCATTCAATTGACTTATTGTGTCTACAAAATGGCTTTGAAATGTCAAGAAAAGTTGCCAAAAATTACATCCAAGGCTAAACCTCCCTCTACTAAACATGTCTCTCAGTCACTCATTATTTTTTGGATTGATATGAAATTTTATTGACACAAACTAGACCAGTATGTGCAACTTTTTCAAAAAGAATAATTGAAAACGGGCATTGTATGAAGAAGAAATAGGCCCTCAAAGTTCACTGTAATGAAAAGCTATTAGGGTTTTGAACTTTGAATTGCTCCCAAACATTCAAAACAACCTAGATTGATATGAAAATTTTACCACAAGAACTAGACTTCAATGGAAACATAATCCAACAAATTTTATTGAAAAAAAACATTGTATGAAGGAGATACAAGTCCCCAAAGTTGCAGCCATCAAGTGCAGTTTTGTGAACTCAAATTATACTTGTGAAAGTCGATTGGATTTCAAGAATTAATACATCTTGTATTGATCTAAATTTTTTATTACATAAACTAGGAAAGTATGCGCAACTTCTCCAACAAGTTTTATTGAATTTGGACATTAGATGCTAAAGTTACATTACTTTGAATTGAACTCAAACTATGTGAGACTACTTTTGAGCCCCTTGGGCGTTGAGGGGTTAAGCTTTTGTTAGCCACAACTCTCCAAGGTCCCTTTCTATTACTTGGAGGTGTTGGTTTGCTTCTTCAAATCGATGCTTTTGGATTTGTGAATCCTACATTTGGTCTTAGCTTCACCTTAAGCTTGCAGCAACCGTCTTTTTCGAGGACCCGCCTTGCTTGTATTTGAGTCCACAACACTCCCCTGACCAATTTATTACGAGTGGCATTTTTGAACACGTTTGGCTTTGTGAGGACTGCCTCACTCCCAATTTGCGATGCAGACTTCCATACGGGTGTTTCCTAACAAAGCATCCACATGTTGGCTAACACTCACGAGTGTTTTGGGCATACCATACTAATTCCATCTATGTTAATGCAGTAAACTGCATCTTTTGAGCTCATTGTCATTGTGTCATTGTGTGACAATGAGCTCATTAATTAATTTCATTCCTTGATTAATTATCAACCACCCCCAGCCCCCCCAAAATTCAGAAATTCAGAATTATTTTTAATTAAATTTTTACAGAACCTCCCCCCTCCCCTTCCCCCCCTCTTTTGTAATTTTTAGAAACAAATGTTCTTACAATCAATATGGGATAAGTCAATGTTTTCCAAGTACGTATCTGTATGCATATTAGTATGAATCCGTATCCATATATATATATATATATATGTAAGTATCTACATCCGTATTTGTATCAACGTATTATATTTGTATTCGTATCAACGTAATGTATACGTATCAACGTATCTGTATCAGCGTATGCGTATATATATCAGAGTTTTTTTGAGATTAACGGTTGTGAGGGTGGTTTGTAATTTTTTTTGGTAAAATCAACAGCTGTCATTTTTTAGGAGGGGAGGGGGGGCAACTAATGGCAGTGATTGCATCTTTTGGACTCATTGTCATTGTAACAAGCTCTTGACCTCCAGCAAGCTCAGAAGCAACAATCTTTGGTATTTTACACTTTAGCTCTTCCTAGTGTGGAATTTTTGCTTGTAAATTGGAGTGTGTATAGTCTTTTGCATTTTTAATATACTTTTGAATAGTGTTGTACTGAGCGAGGCTTAAATAATAGTATAACACCACACAGTGCATTTTTGGAGACATCTTGCTAGGGTTTGTCACTATGCCACTCTACCTACAGGTCATGTGGTTATTTTCATGAATAATATTTGTGAATGTTGTACATACAACATTTAAAGTGATTCAGTTTACCGTCCCTTGTCTATACACCTTTTAAATTTTCAGTAGCCTAGTTTTCTCTTCTTAATCTCTCTACCTCAAACTAATTGTGCACTCCTTTGTTTTGGCATGATGTTAACCCATAAACGTGGGAGATTATGTTTTCACCAAAACTGCCCTTGCATTTATAGCACCAAGTTTTAGATTTAAAAATTTTCTGGACAAATGTAACCGTAGGATCTTGTAGTAAAATAGTTAGAGAAGATGTGGAAAAAATTTCAGAATTTTCCACCGTGTACACTAAATAGTGAAATTAGGTTGCCCCAGACTATAGTTGACCATGTCTGAAAGTGTTAGATATGAGAAATTAGTGTGGGGCAACCTAATTTCACTATTCAGTGTAGATTGCAAGATATTAACGATTGAAGTGACAAAAATCCTTTTTTTTACCCTGTGAAAATACGGGCAGCTGCACTTCACAAGATCACATTTGTATGAAAAAATGTCCAAAATGGTGGTTACTCTTTGGATTCATTCCTCAAGTCAAGTTGGCTACATGCTTGAAAAGTTTTAGATCATTTGGATATAGGAAAAAAATAGTAAGTAGAAAGAAGTAGAGAATGATTAAAAATACTAAATTCTAAAGAATTTATTTATAGAATTGAAAAATGCCAATCCCAATGATCATAATGTTGTAATAAACAATATACACCTAATGCTTTTATTTTTTTCCAAAAATATTTGAAATTGAGATAAATAAAGGACTTCAAAGTTTATTTTAGAGTATAGATTCTATAACTACCTACAAACTAATCCAAACTAAAATTCCTCATAACTTTCATCTCATTAATCAAAATGGAATGATTCAAAGCTTACCACATATATAAAAATCTAGAGAATAAATTTCAAATTTTTATTTTTTTTAAAAGTGATTTTCAAAGAAGTTTTTTTTTTGCCCGGGCTGCCTACTGCCCACTGAAAATTACATATCATGCAATAACTTTTGAACTATGTAGTCGAAAGTTATAGAAAATTTTGGATCTTCAAGCTACTCCTCGTCTCCATATTGTGTGAAATTTTTAAAGAAGAAGAAGAAAAACTCCGTCTGTAGTGAGCTGTCCAAAATTGCTATCTTGCCAAAAAAACGTTGTTTGGACATTTAGGAGTTAATTTCCACAATGTGGATCAAGTGAATCAAGATAATTTAGGATTCATAAAATTGGAAAGCACTTAGATCCATTAGGGTCTTAAAGTACTATGAGCCTACAACTTATAATCTTGACCTTTCTTCTATTCTTGAATCTTGACTATTTGAGTCAGAGTTTTCTGAATCTTGATAGATCTTGTGAATTGCTTGATTAAACTAGATGAATCATGTTCATGCAATTTCGTCATGTCACCCTTTGGCCCAACTTCGTTATGGCAATTGTGAGCCACCATATTGGCTCACAAATTAGATTTAGGAAAATTTAGACAATTTAGATGAAATTGCGAGTTAAGAGGTAGTAGTTGGAAAGATTTAATTTATAATCATGAACTAAGTAATTTTTCAATAGGTAGAATTGGAAATGCAATGACAATGGTGTGAAGTGTAGGAAATGCAACTATGCAAGAATGAGTAGAAAATCCTTAAGAAATGAAAGATTAATTAAATTAGGCAAATGGTTAAATGAGAAGAAATTCGAAACAAAATACTACATGTAGAAAATTGCATTAGAAAAAAATTGAAAATAAAAATGCAAATAAAAAAAATGCAAAACTATTTAGTAGAATTAGAACAACTATTAGAACAGTAACATTGTAGTTGGCACTCTCAAATAGAGGAAAAACAATAAACTAGTGAGATTTACAGTAAAGTAGTGCGGTTTCCTGCAATTTAGTGCATTTTTAAGTAAATTAGAAGCTCTCTCTTCTTCTCTTCTCTTCTCTCTCGTGTGTGTGAGTGCTTGAGGTGGTGCTTAAAAAAATGGTACTAGTAAGAGATTTAGAGTAGGTTAAGTAGGAACATTTGTTGAGTAGGTTTGGTTGAAGTTAAAGTTAGGAAATGAATCATAGACTAAAGCAACAACTTTGAAGGGCAAGATCAAAATAGTACAATGAATTTAAGGATGAAACTTCATAGATTGGAGCGCATTTGAGTTGACTTTTCAACAAGCCTAGTTTCGCCTTGTCTGGAGCATGTATGAAGATTTGGTAGCCGGTTTAGTACAAGGGTGTCTGCTGCCAACATCAAGCAAGGTGGTCAACTTTGACAGGCGAGATCAAGACACTAGTGCAAAAGAGGCTGAGTTTTTGAGAGGTGGTAGATAGGCAAGTTAGCTTTCTAAGAAGCTTAGTTTTGCCTTGTTTGGAGCAAGTATGAAGATTTGGTAGCCGTTTTAGTTCAAGGGTGTCTTCTGCCAACGTTAAGCAAGATGGTCAACTTTGATGGGCGAAATCAAGAGGGAACTAGTGAAAAAGAAGTTGAGTTTTTGAGAGATGATATATTGTCAAGTCAGCTTTCTAAAAAGCTTAGTTTTGCCTTGTTTGGAGCAATAATGAAGATTTGGCGGTTGTTTTAGTTCAAAGGTGTCTTCTACCAACGTTAAGCAAGATGGTCAACTTTGATGGGCGAGATCAAGAGGACACTAGTGTAAAAGAGGCTTAGTTTTTGAGAAATGATAGATTGTCAAATCAAATTTCTAAAAAGCTTAGTTTCGCCTTGTTTGGAGCAAGGATGAAGATTTGGCGGTTGTTTTAGTGTAAGAAGGTCTGCTGCCCTAGATTCAACAACGACTATGAGGTTTTGTAATCTCTAGACATTTGATGAACAAACTTGTTTAGAGTTAGTTGTGTTACTTTTGATTTTTCATGGTTATCAAAATATTTGTAAGTGAATTAGTCACTAAACCAATTCTAAGGTGAAGGATGATCCTTCAATTCATACAAGATCAAGGTGCATTAATGGATCCTTGATACATGTACAATTTGCAATTGAATGAGTGTGGTGCAATGGTTTGTGTGCTTAGGAGTCTTAGGGCAACATTTAAATATAATAATCTATAGGTTTATGAGAAAATTCCATTGTTTGAAAGGCTAGTTAGTACACACTTCTCCTCAGACTTTTCTAGAGGTGTTTTTTGCCACGCTGGTGAAAAACACTCATAGCAATCTCAATGGAGTAGATGCACAAGCCTGAACTATTGGTTAAAGCTCTCTTCTACCCTCTTGAACATTTGTACATGATATCTTGCTTAATAACAAGATTCTTCCAATCCTTCTCTGAATGTTAATGTGACTACACGACTCATCCTTCTTTTGAATCTTGATGAGGCAATTTGACTCATCCCTCTTTAAATCCTATTACGGCCACTTGTCTCATCCTTCATGTGCTTAATCTAGTGAATAACACATACTAGTTGCTTAATTTATATTAATGCAATGACATGTTCCCACTTTACCATCCCATTTAAACTTTCCCATGTAAGATTCTTCATTAACTATTGTAATCTCTTCATGTGTAGCTAAGGTAGGTGGTCGCAATGCTCTCTTGAGTGTACATATGGCCAACGGTTAGATCATGAGACGCTTCCACTTGATTGGTAGCTTTCCCAAATTGGTGAATGATTTCATTTAAGGGGCTCTAGTTTCTTGCTTTATTTCTTAAAGAATATTATAAACTCTTGTGTCATATTCTAGTATTCTGATAGGTTTATTGTGCATTTTCAGGGGTCTCATGGCTCTATTATGCACTAATCCTCTATCAAAGCTCTATCCTCCGGTGTTTTTGTCTGATTTAGCATCTCGGTGATTTATCTGGGAACTGTACCTTCTTCCCCGATGGAATAAGGGTAAGGTTTCTAAATTATTATTTCTTGCCTTACTCCTCAAATGATATTGTGTACTCTTGTGTTTCAAATGTCATAAGTATTTTGATAATTTTTTCATGCAATCTTAGTGTCCTCATAGCTTTGTTGAGCATTGATTCTCTTAATTGTATGGATTTGTCCCTAGAAGAACCTCCGAGTTTTTTTTATCTAGTTGGTTCAATATCTTGTTGATGCATTTGTGAATTGTATCCACCCTCTTTTCTAGTGGAAAAAGGATGAAGTCTTGGAATTCTTGAGGCCCTTACAACATTTGAATTCTTAAAGCCCTTGCTTATTTGACATATTTTGCTACTTCAATAGTCATTTCATTATGAATCTTTTAGTATTAAAAAGACTCTAACTCTTACACTAGATTGAACCGTATAGGTGATTATGGCCAATGAAGAGAACCCGACACTCGTTCTTTCAAAGCCAACATGATAGGAAAGAATGGAGAGGATAGAGAAGCGTATGGCAAAAATAGAGAAAGAACTCAAGACCCATAAGGGATTGCACAAGACCCAAATGGAGTTACTCTTTGGATTTTGTGAAAGAAATGTGATTATTCTTGCAGGTGAATTTCTAAAATGTTCTATAAAGAAGCATGGAGAGAATCATGGAGAGGGACACCAATTCTTTGACTCAAACCCATATGTGAAGTGCATGGTATTAGTAAGTTGTCTTCTTTGATTATGAACAACAATCAATCATGAAATAAGTGCATGAGCACTGTAGAAACTAATGCATAAAAAAATATAAAAGTCCCAATTGTAGGTCTTTGCATTCACACAATTGATATCCACATGTATGGATGATCATTTTTTCACTTTAGTGCTTCCACCTAAATAGCAAGACATATCAACCCCAATGTCCATCAACATATATATATTAAAATGGGAGAATTAGAACCTCTCAAAATAACCTTCCCAATCTCGACCTAAATCACCAATTTCCATTAAAATGAGAGTTTTCAACTCAAATTGAGCTGAATAGACACAAAACCTTTCAATTTTAGGTCAATTCTCAAAGGTTTTATGTCAAATTAGCTCAAATCAAGCTAAATTGACACAAAACCTTTCAATTTCAGGTCAATTTTGAATTTGAATTTTAGGTCAATTTTGAAAGGATTTATATCAATTTAGCTTGAATCGAGCTAAATTGACACAAAACCTTTCAATTTTAGGTCGATTTTGAAAGGTTTTATGTCAATTTAGCTTGAATCGAGCTAAATTGACATAAAACCTTTCATCAAATTGACTTAAAACTTTTTTATTTCAAGTTGTTTTTCTTTTAAATTACATCGGAAAACTCTCATTTCGCTGGAAAACTCTCATTTTAATGAATATGGTGTTATATATATATATGTGATGTCATGTCCATCCAAGTTGACGGACAAGTTGTTCAATCTGTCAAAATAATAATAATAATTTTTGGACAACCTTGATGGCTTGTCAAGAGCTTATTTGTCCAAATTGACGGACATGAAAAAATGATCTGTAAAGAAGCATGGGGAGAGGGATGGAAAGGGATGCCAACTCTTTGACACAAATCCGAATGTGAAGCATATAGTATTGGTAAGTTGTCTTCTTTGGTTTAAAATTATATTTAGCATCTATGCTTTGATTACATATTTTGCTTTCTAATAATTTTACTTCATTTATATTTATTTTGCAGCTTGGTTACCATGCATTTGGAGAGTTTGGACCAAATCCAACTTGAAGAGATTTGATTGCTTTCAAAAACATGTCCCAGGTGGTAATCAAGGCACGAAACAACACGGCTCACTTCCAAGATTTGGATACATTGGAGAGGATGGCAACAACTTGCAAACTTGCAATTGTAGAATGGTCGGAGCTTGCAACGAAGTATCTGGCATAAGTGGCAGTAATTCCAAAAACATGTTCCAGGTGGTGATCAAAGCATGAAACAACATGGTTCACTAAATTATTCTTTCTTGCCTTACTCCTGAAATATATTGCGTACTCTTGTATTTTGTCATAATTATTTGATAATTTTTTCATGCAATCTTAGTATCCTCATGGCTTTGTTAAGCATTGATTCTCTTGGTTGTATGGATTTGTCCCTACAAGAACCTCCGGGTTTTTTTTTGTCTAGTTAATTTAGTATCATATTGATACATTTGTGAATTGTATCCACCTATAAGGGGTTGCACAAGACCCAAGTAGAGTTGCTCTTTGGATTTTGTGAAAGAAATGTGATTATTCTTGCAAGTGCATATATATATATGACGACATGTCCATCTAAGTTGATAGAGAAGTTGTTCAATTTGTCAAAAAAATAATAATAATTTTTGGACAACCTTGATGGCTTGTCAAGAGCTTATTTGTCCAAATTGATGGACATGAAAAATTTGTGAAGAAGGGTGGAAGCAGGAAAAAAATTGAACACTTAAATTTTATATGTAAGATAGTCCCACTTAAAAACCCGCATGAATGAATTTATAAAAACCATAGGGTATTGAAAATTTGGCGTTTTCATAGAATTTGGGCTTGAAAGGATTGATACTCGGTGTAACAACTCATTTTTGGTGTTTCAAACAGATAGGGTTTGAAATTATTTATGATATGTATTACTGCTCATTTTTGGTGTTTTCAAATAGGATTTGAAATGAATGATGCTAGATATGACTGCTCATTTTTTTGGTAATTTGGTGGTTTTGTACAGATAGGGTTTGAAGTGATTGATGCTATTGCGGAATCAAAGGGCATTCCACTTCAAACTATTTAATACAAAGTACTTCTTGGGAAGTGTACTAGTTTATGTAGAGCCCTGATCTGTTTATTCTTCTGAATTAGAAAGGGTGGTTCCGGGGTGGATTTTGTTATAGGATGCCAATTTGTGGTAGATTGAAGTGCTTGATATTGTTGTTGGGAGTTTTGGATTTAAGAGCGACACTTGCTAGCATTGTAGTTGGTTAGTGTTTTGTTATTGTAGACAATTTTTTTTTACCATTCTTGGAGGGCACCAAATTGTAACTATATATGGCTGGGTTTTTTCAACAACATTGAGAAGTTTCATGAATGTGTAGGGAATTTCTACAATACTTGTACATGTTCCACTTTCGAAATTTTTTGCCTTTCACTACGTTCATGGTGGCCAACTTTGGCACTACCAATTTT
The DNA here is from genome assembly GCA_947034895.1 of Rhytidiadelphus loreus. Classification (NCBI taxonomy): domain Eukaryota; kingdom Viridiplantae; phylum Streptophyta; class Bryopsida; order Hypnales; family Hylocomiaceae; genus Rhytidiadelphus; species Rhytidiadelphus loreus. Next base: position 50,229,054 of record OX344765.1, read on the forward strand.
CTCTAAATCTCACTTTTAAATTTACAGGAGCCTAGTCTTAGGGTTTTCTATTTCTTTATGACAACACAATTGCACCTACTCACTGTAGTCCTTAGTGATCCCTGTCCGCCTTGGCCTAGCTCTTTAGGGTCTTTCATACTGATCTCGCAAACACCGTTGTATGTGTCCATAGTTTTATTTTTGTGGTAAAGGTTGCAGCTGCACAATAGTTGTGAACCACAATAATAGTCATTAGTAGATGATGATTCTTATAAGTAACTCTCAAAACACAATTTCTAATACATATAAGTAGTCTCATCTGACCTAAAAAATCCCAACTAAAACATTTAAAAACACAACACTCTATGCAACCAATTGACCTGTATCTTAGTACGACAGTCTATATTAGACTTCAGCTTTCTAAAATCTTCTTTTTTCCTTTGCAGAACAATTACTTATAGCATACTAAAAACTACTCCTAGTTCTCAAAAGAAACAAAGACTGGTATTCAAAAGACTCTAACTCTTACATTGGATTGTGTAGGAGGTTATGGCCAATGAAGACTACTCGACACTTGTTCCTTCAGAGCTAATGTGGGAGGAGAGGATGGAGAGGATGGAGAAGTGTATGGCAAAATTAGATAAGGAATTCAAGACACAAAAGGAGTTGCTCTTTGGATTTTGTGAGAGAGATGTGATTATTCTTACACGTGAAATTCTAAAATAGTATGTTATGAAGCATGGGGAGAGTGATGGAGATGGATGCCAACTCTTGATGTAGATCCAAATGTGAAGCACATGGTGTTGGTACGTTGTCTTCTTTGCTTTAAAATTATATTTAGCATCTATGCTTTGATTACATATTTTGCTTTTTAATAATTTTGTTTCATTTAAATTTATTTTGCAGCTTGGTTGCAGTGCATTTAGGGATTTTGGACTAGACCCAACTTGAACAGATTTGACAGCTTTCAAAATCATGCCACAGGTGGTGATCAAGGCACAAAACAACACGGCTCACTTCCAAAATTTGGATACTTTGTAGAGGATGACAACAACCTGCAAACTTGCAATTGTAGAATGGCTGGAGTTTGTAGCGAAGTATCCAGCACAAGTCAAGATCATTTCCTAGTACAACATGTTCAAACAACATTTGCCAGAATCTTTTCAGTGAACTCCATCAATGAATATCTATTTGGTGCTTGCTAATTCTAAACACATATGTTGAGTTGTTTTTTCTATGCATTCCCCTTATGGTTACTTTATTCTCTGTGTTGGCTGTTTGATTTGTATTCCTCATTACTCCCATTAACTTACTGGTTTCTCAGTATATTGGATGGTTACCTTGCATGATTTGGACAGTGTTTCTGCGAACACTGGTCATTTTGGGTGTCATCTTTTCTGGGAACTCACCCTGTCTATTGTCCTGCATTGTTTGAAAGGGGACTGCTGATGATGTTAGAAGGCAAGTGAATGAAGTAATGTCTTCTCGGGATGTAAGCAACCTCACTCCATGACGATTCTCTCTGCTGTGGGCTTGAAAATTCAATGTAAGGATGTTATAAGCCAACGGTCCTGTATCATTATAGACAGCCCTGTTTGATTGATGACCACTTTTTCCCTTCCTGCACGCGACACATAACACATCCGCTTTGTTTTGGAACCCGACCTGCATAGAATCAAGTCTGCAATTTCTTTGACAATTCCTCGTTCATACCCCTTGTAAGTACTGCTTCTGGAGATATGAAAAGTACTTCTCGTAAACGAAATGTGTGCAGAAAATAGACCAGATGTATTCCATATTTTGCAATCAACCTTTGGAAAGAGTTCGAAAATTCACAGGGCGAGATTATTTCTTCTCTGCAGCTGAGGTATCGAATCTCAACTCTTACGATTCAGACTTCAAACAACTCTTTTCCCTTCAGAAGAATGTGTGCACTTCACCTGATATTTGGGATGTTTGGATTGCATATCTTTTGCAATTCAAAGAACGAACTGATTTATTTGTGCTTCTCTGATGAATGCAGGCAATGGATTTTGGGTTAATTGATGGTTTGCTAGAGACAGAGTTCTGAGATTCAGCTACGACTCTTGCGCAGCTCCCATATTTTAGAGGGTCTATCACTATTTTGGGTGGCCCACTGAAGACTGTGAGTGTCCTCTATATCAAACTAAGTAGAGTTAGGATCCAATATTGAAGCCTCAATCTCTGCCTAAAGCTTTGTAATTGTCTCCGATACGAACATCTTGGCACAAGAACTTTATCAAAAGCATTAGTTGGCCTTTGAGGAGTCAATGAAAGGGCCGTGTTCACAAGTTTTCATTGTGCAGAATCAAAGGTTACTTGAATTAATTCGCTTTTATGGTACCTTATGCAGTTCATTGCCTTCCTTCATCTGGTTAGTCTTACAATGTTATCTCTGTAATACGAGGAATCTGACCGACTTCCACGAGGGAAGTTGAAGTCGTCCAATATGATAGCAGCGAAACCAAGTGTCTAACTTTGTAGCCTACTTCTGGTCATTTGAAATCTTTGAGGAAATGTCAGAAAGCTTCCTAACCCTCTGGAACTGGCTTGGATTGTCAGCGGCCCCTGTTGTCCAGACAGTCCACTTGAGGGGTAGAAAAACATCCTGTTGAAAACACGTAAGTTAGATCCCTTTGCGAATGTCTCTGTCTCTGTATCATTGGCTCCATTTTCCAGAGTGGGCCTTCCTCCTCCTTCCTCCCATGCACTGGAACATTCACTGTCGATGTCGCTTGTGTTGATGGAAAGCCTCCTCCCGAGCCAATCCATCTCGTGGTGCTTACATTTCTTTGTGCTTTCTTTGAAAGGTATTTGAACCTGAGTCCAAGTCCCCAGTTTGGGGAGGTAATTATTCTTTGGATGGTGATATCGTCTTTTCCATTTTCATCAGCTACCTCCGTGAGAAAAATACAATCATAGTGCATCGGTGAAGCTCATAATTTACAGAGTACAGAGTACAGTTGATTGCTTTGTTGACGATTTGTCAGTCAAGATAGAAGTGTGGGAGGCAGGCTGACCAGGTGGAGATGCAGCATCTCCAGCCGCTAGAAACTGCCTCACAAAGAAACCCGGACAAAAGCTCTGAAATCTGATGAGAAGTTCAACAATAATTCCGGGTGTTTCCAAATGTCTGGATGAGGCTGTCTTTTGCGGAAAATTTTGCATCGTGTTGTTGTGGTAGCTACGGGACAATTTTCGGTGATTTTCATCAGTTCATTTGTACGCTTTTGTTGCACATGTATTGTGTGTCCAGTTTGGCCATTTCCATGCAGTTTTCACGTAAGGTATTATGCTCTAAAAGCGACCATTTAAGGGCCGGACCACCTTTTTCATAGAAAATATTTTTTGATCATTTATCAGAGAAAGAAAACTAGATGTGGAACCGAACAAAGTGGTTTTTTAATTTTTTACAAGCATTTTTTAATTCCTTATAGATTTTCAAAGATTTGGTTCATAGGCACCTATTTGTGACCTTAGGTCTCTCCAAATCCATCCACTTGCAACTTGTAAAGAGATGTGTGGAAATCAAAGACAATGATTGGTTCTTGCAATGGAAAATGAGTTTTTCCTTGATTCATTCAATTGCTAAAGTAGTCCATACAAGGATCACGGCACCTCCATTCTCCACCTAATAGTAGGGTCCATTTGAAGGAGATGGGTGCATTTAGAGCAAATTATGTCAAAGGTTTACGAAACAAATTCTTCTACTCAAGGAGGACATTTTAAGCATGATGCCATTTGTTACATTGGAAAACTTTTTTGGTCTTCTGGGTAGTTAGAAGGGGATTCTAGATTCTTTTAGAATGCATTTTTTGAACATTGTATGAATAAATTATAAATTTTGAAAGTCCTAAAAATAGGGGTTTCTAAAACCAATAGATAGCAGGAGTACACTTTAGGCCAGAATCTAGAGTGTGTAGTTTTATAAAGTGGTTGAAATTAGGCACAATTACCTTAACTCCGAAACGACAAGCTAGTCATTGTGGAAATCAATTGTTTTAGAACTATGTAAATTGTTGGCTCAAAAAAAATGCAAAAGCAGTCATTGAAAGTCAAACTACTGTAGAAGACATTCCCTTTTCACACAAAATGTAGAAGATGAATAGTTGCACTTCTATCCCACGTGGAGAGAATCTTTCTCATTCATCAGCTGAAAAACGTCCCCAACATCGTTGATGGGTTTAAAGTCCCTAGGCCAATTTTTTGTCAAAAATCACTCAAAATTGTCATTTTCAATACAAACAACAAAAGTTTAAAACATTTTTTTCTTTTGTATATCCAACCCTATGATCCTATACTAGACTAGTATGAGAATGTTTGGAAGAAATTTTAGAAACTTTGACCATATCAAATACAAGATATAAATGTTTGAATCCTCGTAATTTAAAAATTTTGTATTGTAGATTTTGATTAAATTTTTTTATATTCAAGAATAGAATTAATATTTTGGTATTTATATGCATATATATATATATATATATATATATATATATATATAACTCTCTTTCTTAAGAAAACTGTTAAGTCAAAATATGTATTAAGGTTGCTAGCATGTGAGCCTATGAGCTTGTGAGCCTATCTTTTTTTTCCCGATACATATGATAAGGTACCTACGACTGTGGATTAAGGGAATTTTAATTTTGCAAAAATGTGAGTTCATTTAAAAAAATTTTAAGTCAATGAAAACTTTTTGCTACGAGACTTCATTGCAATAAATAGTAGTGATCAATTTTGTATGAAATCACGCAATGGAAAAAAACAAGGGAAAAAAATGGCATCCTAGATATAGCCATGAAACAAACAAATCCAATTATAAATAAAATCCAAACATAATAGATTGATTCATAAAATATATGTATTCCATGAATCTAGTTTAACTACAACAACGGCAGTGTTTTATGACTGCAAAAATATGACTAAGGATGATTGGCGACTGCTCGCAGTCATATTCTTGGATGTCAATACCTTGGGGAGAAAAATGACTACAAAATATGACTACCAGTCGTTTATGGGTCTTGTACTTCACGGGCGTATATTATACGTCCATTGGGAACACCAAAGTATTTCATAGGGAACGATAGGGAACTCGTTTGAGAACATTGAGTTATATTATTGGTCATATTTTCATAGTAGTGACATTTTTTTGTTTTGGGGCAACCTAAAAAAAACATGGGCAATCAAAAAAAATATAGACAAGCCATTGTTTAAAATTTTGAAACCTAATTACCACTTTTTAAAGGTTTTGAAATCCTAGCCACTACTTCTTAGGGTTTTAAAACCCTAGCCGTCATTTTTTTAGGATTTTGAAATCCTAGCTACCACTTTTTAGGGTTTTGAAACCCTAGCCACTACTTCTTTTGACTCTTCTTCTTTACCTTTTGTTGTCTCTTGTCTCTTGTCTCTTTGAATTCATTCTTGTTTCTTAATTGTTGTGTTTTGTTGCATCTTGAGTTCACTCTTGTTTCTTAATTGTTGTGTTTTGTTGCATCTTGAGTTCACTCTTGTTTCTTAGTTGTTGTCTTTTGTTGCCTCTTGAATTCACTCTTGCTTCTTAGTTGTTGTCTTTTGTTGCATCTTGAGTTACTCTTACTTCTTAGAGTTGTTGTCTTTTGTTCCATCTTCACTCTTGTTTCTTGTTTTTTTCTTCTTGCATCTTAATTCTTTCTTCTTCTTCTTTCTTCTTTTTTACTTTTTGTTCTCTCTTTTTGTTTCTTATTTTTTTTTGTTGCATCTTAACTCTTTTTTGTTGTTTCTTGTTACCTCTTAGGAGTTGCTCCTTATTGTTTCTTGTGCATCTTAACTTGTATTTGTTGTTATCTTTTAGCACTTGTTGCCTTTTTTTTTTCTTATTTCTTGCATCACCATTGTTTTTCTTCTTACCCTAAATTTGTATTACATATTTTCTATTGTTGTAAACTTTTGAAGATAGAGCTTTGTTGTATGTTCATTAAAAATTAACCTTCTATTTTTTTAATTGTATATGCAGGCAACAAAATTGGAACAAAGACGTTGGAGGCTACTTTCAACTCACTTCATATTATTGTAAGAAATATAGTCTCTATTGACTTGTGTAGATAATTCATTGTGATACACATATTTTGTATTTGTGACTAATAAATTATAAATGTCATTGAAAGGAGTCACATTCCTTCTTATATATTCCCTCTTCAATATAATTGTTTCTTGTATATCTTTAAAATCATATGTATTTGTTTTTAACTACCTGAAATTTTTTATTCAATTGTTAAATCATTTTAATGTATGATTGCAAATATGCTTTGGTATCCTACAACCGTTGTATGATTTGTTCAATTCATAGTTCAAAATACATATCAATAAAAAAATGACTACTTGGAGTCACAAAATGATTACAATATTTTCCAAAAAATGACTAGGTGCTCTCAATATGACTGAAAAATATGACTAAGAAGAGTCGTTTTACAAATCATCAAAAAATATGACTCATCGTAGTCATATTCCACATGACTGCAAAATATGACTCACCGAAGTCATATTCCACGTGACTGCAAAATATGATTGACCATAGTCATATTTCACGTCATCAAAAAATATGACTCAACGTAGTCATATTCCACAAAATATGACTCAATGCAGTCATATTCCACAAAATATGACTAACTACACTCATATTCCACGTCATCAAAAAATATGATTCAACGCAGTCATATTCCACAAAATATGACTGACCAGTCATATTCCACGTCATCAAAAAATATGACTCAACGCAGTCATATTCCACGTAGGATTTTTTCATTTACCCGGGCAGCTCAATAAAAAGTCAAAGAAAGTCAAAATATACGCCTTGTTGGCATACTATGGCTAATTATGGGTATTTATACCCCTCAACTTATATGACTGCCAATATGACTGATGTCTGAAGCGACTGCTTCTAAACGACTGTTGCAGTCATATTCCGAGTCATCTACAGTGATTTCCGCGCCAGTCATATTTTTTGATTTTACGACTAACTGCAGTCGTTTTTTGCAGTCATAAAACACTGATTTTGTTGTAGTGTTTGCTGTGGATTCTGTCGCTGAATCTTCATTAGTAGACGATTCTGAAGTCTCTCTACCCTCCGATGCTGATCCATCTATAAATTGTAAAACATTTAAAGCATATTTTTCTTTCCGGCATTTTGGTTTATGGCAACCAAAATCCACAAAGGCTGTGGCCATGTGCTCTACATAGAGTAGAAGATCAAAACTCTTCTCCGGACTGTAGAAAACACTTTGTTTCTTTATCATGCCATCTGACGACATCAATCCTCAATGGTTGCAAACAAATATGACACGATATTAGAAAATTTTAGACACAAATATTTCTATATAAAGAAAGAGTTTATAAAATGCAAACTTACTTACTGAATTTTCCCCTTCGAGCAAATTTCCAAGCGACCATGGGCATTTCATCTGAATCATGTGAGTCTTAAAGTGTTGGTGGTTTAGGTGGGGCCTTCACCACGACTAGAGTAGATTTCCTCCTTGGTTTGAGGAGGGCATCAAAATGTCAATGTTCTCCTCCAAAGCCACTATGTGGTGGCTTGTGCCACGACAAGCTGTAATAGATGCACCTGATGTTAAGTGAATATAAAATATTAGTGAAAGAGATGATTTACAAAATTCCAACTTGAATAGAAAATAATGAAATACATTATTCACCTGTTGATGCTGTACAATCAAGAACCAAATCTCCTTCAACAGTTGTAGCTTCGATGAAGAGTTGATAAAATCGGGGATCCTTTTCACAAGCCCCTCGCCATGGCTTTCCGTCTTTCATTGCCATGTCATCCTCCTTCGTGTAGTTCATCAACATGTCGTCTCGACCAATGTCCACACCAGCCTTCTTCATCATCGAGGTGCATTTGAAAGTGAAATTGGATTTTCCTTTTTCGCCAAAGCCTTTCACAAGGAGGCTAATTCCAAACCTCTGCGTCTGCAATTATAAAAACAAAATTTATATGAGAAGTAAATATAACATTATCCATTACGAAAGGACACTCACAACTTCAAGAACTTGAGGGTTGAAATTACTGTAGAACTAGTGTCCAATGTCAAGGTCAAGTGCAGACGATTCATGCCCCACTACTCTTTTTTCTTTACCATACGGTAAGTCTCAAACAATCCCGCAATATCGCCTCGAACATCGGCACTCCATGAGTAAAATACTATCATGCAACCATGGTCCTGCAAATGTTTGAATGCAAATTGAAATGCCGCTTGAAGACCCTCATTCTCCAAGTCTACGTTCCAGATTGGCACCTTCATTGATGGAGAAGATAGTCCCAGAACAAGCAAGTTTTCTGGGCAATCAAATAATATTAGGTCCACTCCAGGCCTAGCATTCGGCACTCCGTAGAACATGCGAGGCTTCCCCGCCGACAATTGCAAACATAAGATACTTTGTAATATCATGTACACAATGTTGAATTTGTAAACTTCATACAGGACTTCGTAGAAGACTTTGCAATTTCAAATTCATCGAAAACATACCTTCTTCCAAAAGGCCATGACCTCAATATACCAAGTTGGCGCCTTGGTCTCCATGTCCTCTACAAGGTCCTCAATTGAAATATTGAAGATTAAGTCCTTAGTCTTGTCCAATTCATCATCTCCAAGGACAATCACTTGTATCCCTTGAGTGATGACGTCTTCCGTTAGTTGCATGAGTGTTGCCTTCCTCTTCACCCCGCTTTGAGTGCCACCTTCCATTTGAGAGCCTTGGTCTACCGTCGATGCTACTGGGACGACCACAACACCGTCGTCCTTCTTTTTGCCTTTGGACAGGAGCTTTTCCTCTTTCTCCTTCTCCTTTTCCGCCAACTTGGCCTTCAATTTTTCCTCTTTCTCCTTTTCCTTCTTCTCCTTTGATTCCAAAAGAACTTGGAGCCGAGCCGCTTTCTTCCTATCGTTGGCTTCCCTCTTTGAAATGACCTTGTTTCTCTGTCTATCAGTGAGTCCTGCAAACTCATCCACTTCCATGTCAATAGCACCGATGCCCTCCAGTGAATTCCGGAAATGAACTTCCGACGGATGAGTGTAGGAGACATGACAGTCAATGTACTAGCCTCCACCACTAAGATGAGCCGTTGTATAAGTGCGGAGTTGGTTTGCAATGTACATGCAATCCGCAGAACTACGGTCCAACCATGTGAAAAGGAATGGAGGAAGATCGCTCCGCACAATGGCTCCTTTTGCTTCGAGCTCATGCTTGAAGTAACTACAAAATGAACAAAAGAAGTCATTCAACAAGACATTTCAATTCAAGAAGGGGGGTACAAGGATTACAATAATATCATGTAGAACTAAGGAAAACAAACTCAAGTACCAATATAATTAATTGAATGATGAACAATGGTTTTGGATTAATTTATCATAAGCTTCAACAACAAATCACTCATTAGAATCTGAAGGCATTGCACATGTTTGAAATTAGAGTAATGGTAGAGTAATACCGAAAAAGAACTCTTCGAACTGCTTATTTCGATCCATCATAAATCATGAAGGAGTCACTTTTTTTGAAATAGTTGGCTCCCCTGAGAACCGCGAGAAATCCTTAATCCCAAATCTTCCTCCTCCATCCTTTTATGTAATCCGCTAAGAACTCAGGCTGCTGTGGAACTTTCATGTTTACCGTGATGTTGTCTTGCCTAACGACGTCCTCAAAGTACTCCACAGTTGCATCTTCGATCTATAGAAATGCAAGATCAATTAGAATTTCAGTGTATTACAGCCTAGTGCTAGAATTTGAATAATTTGAAATGCCATTAAATAAAAACACTTCCATTATGAAATGATAGAGTCTGTGCATGTGAGCACTTACCCCTGCGTACCAGACGCATCTATTCAAAAAGGGCCCCAACAATGTCTCAGATATGGGTCGCGATAGGAATCGCCTAGCCTCTCGTGATGGCAGTGAAGAATTCCACCACTTCAAAAATTTGATCTTGTGAAACGAAGTTGTATTGCAAGTGGCCACCATTTGGAGTTTTTCTAGGGTCATCTCCGGAACCTCATTACTGCTCCAATGTTTTTCCACCTACACAAGATCATTGTAAGGTTGAAATATGAATAAGAACTTCAGCAAAAATTAATGCCATAAGTCATTTTGAGGATACAAAACTTACTTCAGCTAGGAATTCAGGTCCGTGAGCGGGATTGGCTACGGTTACCAACTTGATCATTTTCACATAAAGCTTGGTATTTTTTGCTCCGACTCTCATTGCATTTGCGACACCTTTGTGACTCTTCTCTTCAGATGGGGTGACCTCATTGTACCTTCTCACTGCAACATCAATTGCTTGGGCAATTTCTTGCTGTGCAAATTCACGTAATGTGATTAAAAAAATCTTTAATGTTAGTAAAAAATATAAACTAGAAATTGAAAAAGGGTTCAGTGCACAATCTAGTTCTCACCCAAAAAACAAAGGATGTGAACACCTCCACTGGCATTGAGTATCAAGTTTTCTTCACTTTCAGGGCTCCACATCTTTTGACCTCTGAAGGTCTCAACATCTCGTTGAACCTTTCCATAGGTAGAAGACTATACTTTTGAACTTGATACAACGTGTGTACAAGATTAGTCTTTACATGGGAGTCTTCCGTAGACTTGCAATTCATTTGAGGACACTTCCTCAATGTTAACAAAAACAAATGAAATTTAAAAAAAAATATGAAGAGAGAAAAAAAAATTAAGAGAAAAACAAAAAACAAGAAAAAAATATAGAGAGGAAAAAAAATTGTAAAAATATTACTCACTTGTTTATGTCATGCATGACATGCATGACCAACTCGATCTTCCCCTTCGTATCCAACACTATGGAGTCAACTGAACAATGCCAATCTCGCTTGGTAGAATGAAGTCTGGAAATGTGGTTCATCCATGCCAGGCGACGATGATTCCCATCACAAACATAGAATTTCAAGTTCTTCAAGAATTGAAGCTCGGGCACAGACTCTACATACTCGTTGAAGATATCATTTTTCTCCTTCTACAGCGGCCCCCACTCCTCCATTTCTATCACCGAGAACTCCGCGCTTTCTCCAGCCTCATTTGTGGTTGTCACATAGAATATTGCAACTCCATCTCAGTACCCATTTACAAATTCCTGCTCAAGCTTTACTAGGTCACAAGAGAAGGTTGGACGCACCATAGGCATTGCCACAAGCCTGCAGAGCCGGATTTGCAACCGAAACAACTAATCTGGCTTCATTCTTAGAGATGAGATTGTAGCCACTGAATCAACCTTCTGCAGTCTTCGAAGCTCATCCTTGAGCAACTCGTTCTCTTCGTCCCACTATAAGAAAACTGTGTTTTTTTGGATGTCGAACCCAAAACGTAGCATGTCTTTGGCTAGACATACTATGTCCACATGAACATTGAGATGTTTACTAGACAGATGCAATGAAAGTGTACGTTTGTGTGGATGTTGTAGAAAATAGAGGAAAATTATGGTCATAGCATTAGGTGCTAGCAAAAACAACTATGCCATTAAAGACATGATTGCAGACATAATGATGTTTCAAAGATTGTCTGAGGAAACAATCATTGCCACGTCAGCATCCCTAGTTCATTTTAACAGTGGATAAATTAGTAGAAATTATTGTAGTCTAGAAGAAAATAACTGCCCAAGGTGAAAAAAAAAGATGATGGGCAGGTAGTTTGGAAAAAAAAAGCTAATGTGGCATGTGACGTGGTATATGACATGAAAATTCAATGACGTGAACATGAAAAATGTTGACATGGCATCTGACGTGGAAATTCAGTGACATGGACATAAAAAATGTTGACGTGGCATCTGACGTGACATTGTTTGAGAAGATTAATGTTGTTTTGAATAACATCAACTTAGACGTCAATAAAAAATTTGATATTGTTTTTGGCGACATCTATTCAGATGTCTTTTGACACATTTTCTGAGAATCTGAGATGTCAGCTTTGACATTGAAACATTTTGCAACATCAACTTTGACATATACCATAAAAAATAGCCCATACAAAATACATTGTACATTGTACAAAATACACAATACATTATACACAATACGCTATACACAATATTTGGTATATATGTCACATGACTTAAAAGCCAATTATTGTGTGTAAATAGACATGAAAAGACATACTATTTATACAAGTAGGGCTGTAGGAGGCATGACAAACTATATGGGATATGTAATTTTTCAAAATTATACAAAGCTGTCAAATTTGACATCTTAGTTGATATTGCAAAAAACATCTAGACATCTCAATTGATGTCTCAGTTGATGTCAAAAAAAACACTGTTAAACTTTTTGAATGATGTCTAGGTGTGCTGATGTGGCATGCCACTTCATCTTTGCTAGATGCCATATTTTTTGATATTTTTCGAATTTGAGTCTATTTAAGTGAAGTGAAGTTTACCAAGTTTAGTTTATACTATGATTTATTTTTTATTATTATGGAGTTGGGATGCACCCAAGCCAAATGAAAATAAAAAATAAAAAATAAAAAGTAAATCAAATGCCACATCACTTGGTACTTTTTAAATTTTTTAAATTTTTTTAAATTTAAAAAAAAAACTTGTCTAATGGCTGACCTAGTAACCTTCCCCTGCATTTTATATTTGGTCAGGGTTTTACCTCAATCCATAGTAACTTTCTCTAATTTAACCAAAGTTAAACCAAAAGCTCTTGCCAACGTGGCATTTCTGTGTTTTCTTGGACGTTGTACAAAACACAACTATATTTTTCTTGATGTCTTTTAGAACATTACCGTTGCACAAGACATCAATTTGTTCCACCTATGACATGCAAACTTTTTTTGAAACATCGAACTCAATTCTACCTCCTATGGCTGCAATCCCATCTTTGTGCTCTTGTTTTGAAAAACATCCTTGTTTGTTGCTAACGTTCAAAAAAATGCGGGTTTCTTATAGTGAACCTTCCCTATTCAGATGATGTCACATACACATTACACCCAACATTCACAATCATTACTTTTGTCACCCGATGAATGTTTTCAAGACAACAATTTCTTGTAGAAGACATAGAAGTAGACAAGTTGCCCTATCCTTTAGATGTTCTACATGACATTTGCAAGCTATCACACATATATACAAAGAACATGGACGTATTAACCCTTAAAGGACCATTGTCCCCTCAGGGGACAAATGTGTTTTTGGGCAGGTACCTACGAGCAGAAATTTTCTTGTGATTTTTTTAAACTTCTTTTGGAGATGGAAAAATTGATAAGCTTTGTGAGAATATAATTTTTTTCACAATTGGTGCCCGGGAACAAAAGTTATGACCAAATAAGCTCAAACGAGGGGATGGGTAGTCCGGGCAGCAAAAAAAAAATAGACAAAAATTTGAATTTTAAAAAAAAAAAATTTTCTCATAGATTATATTTTTGTCTATCTGGAAAGATTTGATTCATTTCATTTGGATTTGTTATGAGCAAGTCATGGACATTCTTGTTTTTCAGGCAGTTAGAGCATCTTCTTGAAAAAAATAACTTGTAGGATTCATTTTTTAATGCAATTTTTTTTTTTCAATTTTTTCTTACATGGTCTAATTTACTTTCTAGAACAATCCCACCATTGAGATTAGTGAATTTTAATTCCATCTAAAATATATTAATATTTTAGATTTTCCTTCTATCTTGTACCTATTTCTATTTAACAATTTTCTTAAGAATGATACTTAAGTTTTTTTGAATTTTTTTCCCCTAGACTCTCAACTCAATTCTCCACCATAAAGATTTAAATCTCAAAACTCTGTAGTGCAAAAGTTTTAAGTTAAAAATGTTCAAAGTAAGAAAATCTAGTCCTACAAGGTGCTGAAAACTTATTTTTTTCACTTTAAACTCAGATATCTTGCAATCTATGCGGTCAAAAATTCTAAATTTTTTTCCACACACTCTCATACTAGTTAGATGTAAGATCCTACGGTTAGATATGAAAAAAAAAATACAATTTTTATCTTTTTTCACTCTTTGCTATAGATATGGCAGTTTTGACTGTTTTTTGGCAGGAAAAAGACCTTGGTCCTTCAGGGGTTAAGCTTCAACCTCAGGAATTGCATTGTCACCCACAATGACAAAGTAGGTTCTTTTTTCATCTATGGGATGCTACATTGAGTCAACTTCTTGCATTGGTTGTAGTCCATCAAAGTCCCTATCATTTTGCAATTGAACCATGTTCAGGATGGATTGGGTAGAGTACGTATAGTGCCTTCCATTACTCCTAACCTCTGTTCGGCACACAACTTTCCAAAATGTTCAATTTTCTTTCTCACAAATGTCAACCACTCCGCAAAAGGTAAGAATTTTATTTAGGGTGGATAACAAACAACTCTTTGTGATTGCAAGAGCCTTGACATTTGTCAAGGCTCTTGACAAATGTCTACACTGATGTTTTTTGATCGGTGTCTAAGTTTGTAAAGAAAACTACCTACGACATCTACTTATATATTAGTGTTGATACCAACATCATAGGAGACATCAACATGTACTTTTGATGTTTTCCATGACGTCTCAGAAAATGTCTAGACGTTTAAATGCAGTCTGCATTTCTACTTGTAACAATTCTTGTGTTTTCTATATCCCATATTGTTTGTCTAACTTTCCACCATCCCTCTTGTATAAAGAGGTTGTCTTCTCCTCTCTATATAATCACATCAAGTGGCTTTTTAAGTCATGTACTATAATATCCAAATATGGTGTATTTTGTTTGGTGTATTTTGTTTGGTGTATTTTATATTGTATATGGTGTACTATGTATGACATGTTGTATTGGACATTTTTGAAATACATTTGGAGTCATATGACATAATTCTTAATACAGTGTATTTTGTATGGCATATTATGTATTGTATATGGTATATTATGTATGGTATATTATATATATTATATGGTGTATTATATATGAAATGTTGTATTGTATATTATGAAATTTGGATGTGCATTATGTAGGACTTGTGTAATTGTCCATATTGACATTATGCCAAATAGCACATTTGACCACATAAATGTCAAAAGTGACATCATTTTATTCTTCTAAATCATATTGGACGTTGCAAGAAATATTTATGGTGAAATTAGGACATCTACAATGACATCCCACAACATCTAGATGTTTAAGTTAACGTCTCAATAAATGTCTAGACATCTACAATGACGTCTTAGAAACGTCTAGACGTCTTAGAAACGTCTAGACGTCTAAGGTGATGTCTTAGAAAACGTCTAGATGTCTAAGTTGATGTCTTTCAAAACGTCTAGATGTCTAAATTGATGTCTTTCAAAATGTCTAGATGTCTAAGTTGATGTCTTTCAAAACGTCTAGATGTCTAAATTGATGTCTTTCAAAATGTCTAGATGTCTAAGTTGATGTCTTCAAAAACAATATTAAATTTCTTAAACAACAGGAAAATGCGTTGACGTGGCAAAGAAATGTACTGATGTGGCATGCCACATCATCCTTACTAAATGCAATGTTAGATGCCACCTCAGATGCCACGTCATGGATGGGCATGGATGAAAAAAAATCCTACATGGCTTCCCGCGCATGTGTGGCACTTAGGTGGCAGCCACATGGTGACCTTTCAGGACCCCGTTGACCCATGTTTTTTGTGATGTTTGGCGAAAAATTTGTGATGTCCGGCTAGATTTTCGATGTTTTTAGCATGACTGCGCGGGACGCAAGTTTCAAGACGTCCTTGCAGACGTAGAAAAACGTCAGCACAGATGTGCGGATGTCTAAATCTTGAAATCTCAAAAAACATAGTTTTCTTATAGTGTCCTCCACAAAGTCTTCATCACCTTCACAATCATCTCCAATCTCCGACTGAGCTGTGTCATCGGTCCCTAGAGTCTTGATTATTTTCTCCACTTGTGATAAGTTGACGGGGGATACATCCATCTGATAAAACAAAAACATAATGGTTCACAATTATTGGAAAAGCAAAAAATGCATGAAACTAAAAATACAAAAAATAGAGTTGCAAATAAGACCCATAAATTGACCATGAGTGGAAACTTAAGAAGTGCAACAAAATTGAGAAATCAAGAGACTCATGATATAGATGGTCATTACCATAAAAAAGTATATTAGACATGCTTGGGTCTATTGGTATATGCCCCAAAAGAAGTCCAACAAAATGGACTCAATCTATCTCTACATCTTCATCATCATCTGAACTAAGAAGAATAAGCACTACTTCATGCGCCCCCTGATTAGTGCTAGAAACACACTAGCAAGTGTCTACAAACATTGGACCATCAATCGAGCAAGACATCTCACTATCCGAGCTATACTGAGTTTCAGAACTCTCCAGAGAGAATACAGGCATCCTACGTTTCCGTAGGATGGGCTTACTGACACTACTAGGACGTCTGGATGCATCTTGGTCACTGACCCAATTGAGCATAGAATGCTCCAGAGTGTCTACAGCATGGTCAGCAACATCCATAACATCATCAAAGCTTACCAAGTCTTCAACTGCATTCTCTTCTTCCTTTGAGTCGCTGGAGACCTCCATGTGGGTGTTTGCTGGCGTAAAAGGATGTGAAGGGCCTGGCGCTTGAGATACCAGCACAATGGTAGGCAATATCATAGAGGAAGATGCATGTCTTTGATCAGCACCCTGTTAGTAAAGCAAAAAATGTTTTTAGTCAAAAAAATAGACAATACAAAGAATTGAAGACCCAATGATGTATTTCAAAATATGGTCATAAAATAAGCTTCTAATTCGAAACTACACTTCTTATTGTAAGTCATTAACCCTAAAGATGTAATTGGAGGTTCACCATAGATTTTGAACCAAGATCTTCAATTCTAAGGCACTATATTGGAAAATCACCACACTCTGGGGGTCCAGTAGAAAGCCATATGACATCAGTTGGATCCGACTGATCTCAATAGACCTTCTGCTTGACCTCCAAAATGTGGTACTTGAACATATAATCTACGTAAATCCAATGAAGCGTAGGGAAAGATCTGAATTTTTGACTATGTAGATGAGAAACATATTTGAAGAGTCATAAAAGATAGTTTGAGTGAAGGACATGACATTTTGAAAAACCATTGAAAAATTTGACACTCATTAATACCTGAAATACCTACTGCTACTATAAATTTGAAGTTCACATTTCCAATCTAAAAAACATCCTCTAAACCCTTAATGGTTGTTACATGAACTTAAATGGTCCAAATAGGGTACCTCTTTTCAGGGGTCAAGGTAAACCACGAAATGGATCAGTCGGATTTGACTGATCATTGATTAGAGTTACGTGGACCCCTTGGAATTGGGCCACATTATCCCAAAAATCAATTTTATAACACGTCATATTAATGTCACAACTAACTAAAACAATTTCAGACTAATTTGGCTACTCACTCATGGTTATATGAAAACCAAGAATGTAAGACGTCCGTCCAAGATTGGATGAAAACTAAGGATTGGATCCAGATTGGATGAAAACTAAGAATGAAAAACGTCCGTCCAAGATTGGATGAAAACCAAGATTGGACTAAGATCGGATGAAAACTAAGAATGAAAGACATCCGTCCAAGATTGGATGAAAACTAGGATTGGACTAAGATTGGATGAAAACTAAAAATGAAAGACGTCTGTCCAAGATTGGATGAAAACTAGGATTGGACTAAGATTGGATGAAAACTAAGAACGAAAGACGTCTGTCCAAGATTGGATGAAAACCAGGATTGGACTAAGATTGGATGAAAACTAAGAATGAAAGACGTCCGTCTAAGATTGGATGAAAACTAAGAATGAAAGACGTCCGTCTAAGATTGGATGAAAACCAAGATTGGATGAAAACCAAGAATATACGACGACAGTCCTAGACCCAGGACGAGTAACTCCGGGCCAAAGCACCTGAACTTCAGAGTTTCGATAAGATCTGGTGCTGTAGCTTTTGTATGACCGCATCAAGCCTAGATTTGGATCCGAGAATAATATAAAAAACAAACCCGATGGGATTCCCGGTAAGCAAGTTGGATGCATCCGTAGGTTGACACCACGCCGTCATTGCCAGTCCCGATGTAAAATAAACCAAGTCCTGAGGACTGATTCCCAACGCCACCAAACTCAGTTCCGAAAGACGACACCACGATGCAGAGTTCCGAGTCCCGACCCTAAATACGGAGTTTGATTTTGTGGCGTACAGGCTAGGGTCCTATCATTTCTGGGTTACCAATTTCTGAGGGTCAGGAAGATCCAACTTCAGCATCAGGCGGATCTGACTAACCTCCCGCGAGATTCAATCCCCCCCCATTTTAGTACCCCCATTGTTTTGCTTGATACATTTGTGCTTGTCTAGATTTTTGCACACTAAATAAGCGCCGTATTTCTGACCAGCCTTTATAACTCGCCCAACCTTGAACAACAGGTTTGAATACCGAAATCGACACTCTGCGTCTAGCAAACGGAAACTCGATGATTTCAAGCCATGTACACAAGCCAGACTTCTTGGTTGGGAAGATGATGGCTTACATCTCTAAGGTGAGTGAAGGATTGGGTCACGCATCCTGAGGACAAGGTGACGCATCCATACGTGAGTGAACTCAGTGAAGGAAGACGGAAATCTCTTGAACGAGTATCCATTTTCTGGGGTCCAACAGACCCTCTCCTGGGATCAGTCGGATTCGACTGAACCTCGGGGAGGGCCAGTCTGACCCCCGAGAACGGGTACTCATCAAAATTTTTTTTTTTACGGTGGTCTGCAGGGTTGTTTGACGATGGTCGACAGGGTTGTTTGAGTTGCTAACTGGGGAAGGTAATGGGATTGAACCTGCTACGTGAAGGTTTTAACTAGATTGCGAGACCAGGCAGGATAGAAATGAGGATGTCGACATCGAAAAATAACTGACAAGCCTGAATTCACAACCCGACTACAAGTGATTCTTTGTCCAAACTTCAAACCGTAATAACATCCAACTCAGGATGGTCTCAATCCTCGTCTAGGCAAGGGTTTACGTCGGGCAGCCAGACTGTAGTGACTATCTCAGATCTTTGGAGGAAGTTCGGCTGACCAGGAACCACTTGCAACTTACTCGGCATCACATAAAGTCTCTACGAATGACAGGAGGAGGATCTGCGAAGCATACCTGTGCGTTCCCCTGACTTGGGATATGCCTTCCGCGAACTGACAGGGAAGTAAAATTGTCATGGCCCGAGCGACTCCGAGTGTTGCGCGTCATCCTTCCCTGCTGCACGCTCGGTAGCAAGAATTCAAAATCAAGTTGTACAGTTCAAGCTCGCCCGCAAGAAATGGAAATCAAGTTCTACAGTTCACGCTCAGCAGCAAGAAATGAAACTGAAGTTCTATAGTTCAGCCTTCGACATTAACAAAATGCAATGAAGGACTGGAGGCAGCCAAGCTCGCGTATTGTACAGGGGAGACTCGCTTGAAATAATCGCCAAATGCAGCATACAAATAATGGAGACTTCATTTGATCAACTTTGGAAATTTCTAATTTTGACCCCAGTTGCTGAGGAATGACAAGGAAATCTCCAGAAGATATGCTGCCCTACGACCTGCCATACCGTTTCTAGCGTATTTTGTGGCATTTGCACCACCTGGAGCTCATCCCAGCAGCTTCGGGCAGCCGACCCTGCCCCGGAGCCAACGTCGGTCCCGAACTAACTTGGCACCCGATTCGATCTAAGTCAACTGCATTTGACCCTAAATCCTAATTTATTTAATAAGTTTCGAGCTTTACTGAAGTTCTTTTACGAATTTGATGAGTAACTAGCATAAGGTTCTAATATGGCTCACCTACATTGAGCACTATCTATACATTACTGAACGCTATAGAAAAAGTGTATTTCAAAATAATTTATATCTGGGATGGTATGTTATTGTAGAGCGAGCTCTATACGAAATACCCTTACCTTGGTGCACAGATTAGCTCTATTGCTAAGGTGACAAGAAGAAGGAAACGTGGGATGAATACAAACTGAACCCTTATCCCAATATCCAAAATATTATAGTCATTAGATGAATATCAAGAAAGGATTGTTTCAAATAATAGTTAGGAGGCAAAGGAGTCTTACGTTTACTACGTCCACATCTCTTGATCTTGGTTGCTCACTATTGTCTTCCTCAGACATTTCTTGAACTGCATCCACATTGTTAACTTCCACATCTTCATGGCCGCCAACTTGTCCACCTCCAAATGTGAGAGCTTTTCGAGAATCTCCACCTGTGCCCTGCGCTGTCCTACAAACCACTCTCTTACCTCTCGTCATCCTAGATCTCTTCAATGCTTTTGTAGATGAGAAATAAAACGAACTATGCCTCTTCCGTTGCTTGGGACTAAAGATATGAGCTACTTGGGCCTCTCCAAGCATGTGGTAAAATGTGACTACATAGAATTACAAATCTTGAACTACAAATGATTGCAAGAACTGAACCCAATAGACCTTCTAATATATAGAACAATATCTTCCTATTTTGTAGTTCAAAAATATCAAGTGTAATAGGTGGGAGCGGATGCCAATCGCGTGTTAGGGAATTGACGGGTCCTGGTCAGGTACTAGTTGTTCCTTTCAAATTTAAATCGTGGAATCGCCGCAAAACAATGTTGGGTGCCATATATGATGAGATCCTGACGGCACAAAGTATGTCCAAGAATAATGACATCATTGTATCCTTTGAAAGGACTATAGGCTCATAAAGATTATAAAAGACATGTGTACATCGCCGTCCACTTCATCGCAATTCCCAAGTACTAATGAAACCTAGTCCTTTTTTGTTTACTTTGTCAGTGTGACATTAAATTGGTCCAACTGAATTGCAAGGTCTTCGGGCAGATTTCACACGAGGGATAATAAAAATCGGCCGGTGCAAGAGGTTCGTTAAATAGGCGGCCTCTTGAATTGCACCTATAAAGGAATCCGACTGTGTCATAGATTTGTGGGTCCAAAATCCAAGGAAATATTATTTGATAAGATTTTGTAGTTGTATGACATTTTTCTGACAAAATAATATCATCTATGACATGGGATATTAGGAAGTTCCATGAATTAAACCTTCCTCATTATGGACTGAGGCGGATTACTGATGGTTATGAAAAAATTATTACTATGTACATTGTGTGGATGCATTTAAATTTTCATGGTACCCCTCTTATGTAATTCAAGCAGATTACTATTGTAATTCATTTATTGTTATTACACTTGGGATCTATTTGTGATGCATGCATAGTCTTACCCTAAACATGTTGTGTTCATCAAGTGTCTCTAGACATATGTAGACTTACGATTATGATAATAGGCTTGTGTACTTTAGAAATGGATTTACTGTAGGTTTTGTGCATAATTGTCCTTGTCCAGACACCTATGTCGATATTGATATAATCCTACATAATTGTCAATCAAGGAACTTAATTATCGTGAAATGAATAAGGAAGATATTCCTCTTGCAGCATTACATGAGAGAACAAGAAAGAGGCTAAGACAAGGCGGCACAATTAAATGGCTTAATCACACTACAAGAAAAGCTGTCCAAAATGACAGAATCTGGTCCGAATCAACAAGTCCTAATTGACAAAAAATTGATAAATTTTTGTCGATTTGGACAAAAAATTAACCGAATTGATAGAAATTTGTCCAAATCGACAAAAATCTGTCAATTTTTTGTCAATTAGGACTTGTTGATTCGGACCAATTTCTATCATTTTGGACAATTTTTCTTGTAGTGTCACCATAAAGAATAACTAAAAATATAAAGTGAAGAGGGGGAACAAATTACTATAGAAGTTCTTTGTACTTGATGTTCCATGTAGAGTTCATTGCCCGTTTTTTGTAGTACTCCTTCTCCGGATTCACATGATGGTTTGCATTCGAGTAGATGGATATGAGGTCCTGTGAGTGTTTCTAACTCCACCCTTAAGTCAGAAAGTTGCACACAGGTTCTAGCGGCATAAGTTAGCAAATTGTAAGGGTGAAATGTAAACGTAGTGTTCTTTAGCCTTCCAAGCAATGGACACTTTGTTATGTTGATTTTTACCTAATTTAAGTACTTCAAAACACTCTAATAGTTAAGAAATAAAGGTTGTTGAGGGTTAGTTAATTGTAATGTAAACTTCTAGCTAAACTAAAATTCTACCTAAACTAAATCAAAGAATACAACTTTTCCTTTCCAAAATGGTAAAGCAAGTTGGATTCTGATATTCCTAATGAAAGTTATGTGTGGATGAAATTTGTACCTAATTCTATCCTAAAAACTTCATCCGTCAACTAAAAATAGCAAAATAATGTAAAATGAATCTAAATTTCAGGGTTGAAAGGTTAATTAAGTTATCTAATGGAATTTTTAGAGAAAACCTAATTTTGACCTATTTTAGGATTTTTCATCCAAAATTAGGTCAAATCTTCATCCACCCTTTTATCCTTCCAAATTAAAGTAATTTAAAAAGTAAAAGGTGGATTTAGAATCTTCAAAAGATTCTCTAAAAGATTATGGTTTCAAAAGATTCCCTAGTCGTGCCTTGAGAATATTCCTAATTGTTCTTTATTTAATCCTAATTCTAAATTATTATTTTAATTTTAGTGATTCTTTAAGGTTTTTATGGTTTTTATGGGTAAAATGATAAATTATCTTCCTATTAAGGTTAAAAGTAAGAATTTAGGACTTTTAGATGAAAACTTTTAAATGGATGAAAATTCTTCTTAGTTGGATGGAATTCGTTCCTTTAATAATTTTCAAGAGAATAAGTAGATAAATTAGGTTTTGACTTCCCCTAATTATTCTAATATTCCCTAAGTTCCTAAATTAAATTAGATTCCTTTTGAGATTCTTTTGGATGAGATTACTATTTCGTTTTCCAAATTAATTCAAATTTAATCTAATTATTACCTTTACGATTTTTAGTTAAGTTTTCAAAGGTTTTCTAACAATTTAAATTCTACTAGCTATTGGATTTTTAATTTTTAATTTTGTTAGTTTAAGATTTCTAATCTAATTTTTTAAAAGAATGAAAGCAAAAGAAAAGACAAAAGACAAGTTTTGAAATTCATACCTCAGTATCGAGAATGTCGATCGTCCCATCATCGCAAAACACCATCATAATCGTCTCCTCGAAATTCTCCATTGTCTTTCATGAATTTGGAAGAAATCTTAGTATTATTGTTTCTAAACCTATCTAAAAAGTCCAAGTTTGTTAGTTTTGGCAATTTAAAACTAATCCTTTGATTTTGGGAAATTAAATTAAATGATAAATTTAATTCAATTTTTCCTAGGTTTTCAATGAATAGTAGTTTTATTCGATTGCCAATTGTTTAATAGTTATTTTGTTAAATATTCCAAGATATTGGTTGTTGTTTGTTTTTATTGTTTTGGCTTATTAGGCCTAATAAAACAAATCCCCAAACTACAAACAAACAACTAATTTGGATTTGGAATCCTAATTAATAACTAAAACCAAATGAATGAATAGTATTCTAATAAAATAATAAAAAACAATAAAAAACAAATCTATCAATGAATAGTAGAAAGAATAAACTAAATAAACAATACCAAAACAATTAATTGATGAATAGTTAGATTCTTACCTTAATAGTTTTTTAGTCTTCTAATTCCTTCACGTGTTTTAATGCATTCTATTCCATTCTCTATTAGTTCTCCTCTTCCCCTAAGTTTCTTATTATTTGGTTTCGCAAGAGTTGAGAGAGGTATGGTGTCAATTTGTAAGAGTAGATGTGAGGATTTCAATTCGAAATTTAGTGTTGAAAATTTGGTTGAAAACTTAAAACGTTGGTTGTGGCTAAGCAACGGCCAACCATGAATGATTTTGATATTCCAAGTTTTGTAATCCAATGTGAGATGCACTTACTAATTTCAAGTAGGGCTTGATATGTCGTTGTTGTTGCTTGTGAATTGCTAGATTGATGAACTGCTGAATGCTGCTCCTCCGTTCCTTAGATAGTGGCCGGCTGAATTTTTCCCCCTTCCCCGTCTGCCACGTCTCGATAGCTGGTTGGTCGACCTCCAACTCCGTCCGTCCTCAGCGCTCCGTTCGTCCCCAGTTTTCTGTCCTCGTTCCAGCGTTCCCGTCGGCGTTCCCGTCGTTCCCAGCTGTCGTGAACCCCAGCGTTCCCCCATCGTCGTTCCCAGTTGTCCGGTCAACCCAGCCTTTCCCGGTTTGTCTTCACGGGCTAGCTGAATGCCGTTGGGCTAGTTTGGCTTTCTCCTGGCTGGCCTAAATTCTGATTTTTCTGGGTTAATTTTTAACAGAACAAACACACATTTTCTTAGAGATAATAACCAAACAAAACCAAGCAAAAAGAAAGTAACAATATGGAAAATAATTATTTTGGCAAGAATTATGTTAACTAATTTTAAAGAGCTTCAAAATAAAGGTAAAACAATCTAACAAATAACAACCATGAGTTTGGAAGGACCAATACCCCCACAACTCACACAAGTAAAAGAGAAACAATTTCAAGGCTCTTGGACTTTAAATAAGTTTCAAAAGAACTTTATTCCGTTGATTCCTTTGGTTCAAAGCTTTGCCATGCAGTTTAAATTTACGATTAGATGGTCAGTTTAAAAGTAAATTTTAACCTTTTAGAATCAAAGCTCTGCCGTGCGGGAGCAACCCCAGGAATTAACAGTTAAATCAAAGTTTTAAGTACCCGTTTCCAGGTTTCAAAGTCAAAGCTCCGCCGTGCGAGGGCAACCCCAGGAAATAACAAACAAATTAAAGTTTCAAGTACCCGTTTCCAGGTTTCACAGTCAAAGCTCCGCCGTGTGGGAGCAGCCCCAGGAATAACGAGTATCCAAGGACCCAAACTAATATTTTTAAACTTAATTCTTAAAGGAGGTACACATGACAGTGTTTAACCGAACATTAAAAACTAATTTCCAAAATTCGAAGCAAAGTTTTAAGTTTAATCACTAAAGGAGGTACACATGACAGTGTTTAACCAAACATTAGCAATTATTCAAACCAAACACCCGTTATACAACAAGTTTTGGCACGTGGTGATGCTTAAAACCTTTTGGCAAGATCTAGCCTTGCCGCTTTAAAGTTTTAAGTTCACAATTTAGTATCAATTCGCACAAATGGTTGGTTAGTATCCAAAAGAACAATAAAATTCAAGTACAATTTGGGAACTACTCCTACAACTTTCAAAATATCAAAGTTTTGGGGCTTGAAGCCTCCAAATTCAAACAAGAAAATAAAAGAAAGCTTTGAAGGGGCCCTCCGGACCTTCAAAGTACAAGAGAGAACAAGAAAATAGAAGAAAATAGCCAAAATTTGGCTTAAAAAGTGCTCCAACAAGTGTCGGTAGCACGACAAGAGCAACAACAAGAATGAAACAAGAGAATGAGGGCCACGAACAACCTCGAGGAAGGGCCTTATATACTCGCTCCCGGCCCCCCCCGGTAAGTTGTTCGTAATATTATCTTTACTTTCAATCTAGATATTTTGCTAAACTACCTAAACGTGTTTTCTAAATAATCTTTGTTTAATGGGAAGGAAGGTTCTCAAGCAAGTTCCTTCTAGGCCCTAAATGGCCTTAGAATCTTTTCCCAAATCAAATATATGATTTTTTCAAAGATATTTTGAAAACCTACCTAATTAACCAGGATATTTTGCATTTTAATCTAGGGTTAGTTCTAAATTGGCTTTCTTTAGTCCAAAAGATGGCTTCTTGCGCAAGACAAGTATCTTGGGCAAATCTTCGATTTTACAAGAGATATTTGCAAAATCAACCCAGATTAATCCATAATTACCTTTTAAAAGTCAAACTAAGGGCTGACCCTCTCTATCTTTTGAGGGACAACTCAAAACTGAAAACAAACTGCGCCATCGCATTTAGAAGACCCCAATTAGCCTAAGGGACCCCTTACCCCTACCTCTCCAGCTGTTTTAAAGCGCAATTTTGAGTCACGGTAACTCAGAACAAAAGTTAAAAACCTAACTTTTGGAGTTTGCGTTTTTTGATGAAACTGTTGGTCCTGGTTGGTTTAGAATATCCGTGGGAGTAAGAATTGACCCTTGAAACGCTCCGTTCGGACACCGCTAGCTCCTGGTACGCCGGTCAACCCGCCGCCAAGTTGTAAATTCTTGTAAAATTCGTTGTCGGTCCTAGTTCTGGTACTTGGGAATGTCGGAATGTCTTCAAACTTGATAGGGCTCTTTATTGGCATACAAAACACTATCTTAATTTTTAGTGAGATTTTACCGCAACATTGGTAATTTCTAGGAATTTATGAATGCAGTTTTAAGCGGTTGACTTTCCATGGAGTCATCGTGGAGTTTTGTAAAATCCTGAAACTTTTGGGCAATCTTGTACAAGATGTCCATCAACTAAGGGCAAAACCAAATCTCCAATAAGAATGCTATTTTTAGCAATTCTTTAATAATTTCCACCCAGGGGGGAAATTATTTTTGATACCGGGGGAATCTTGGATGATCGAGCTTCTATTTGACCTCCTGGCATGCTTTGACCTAGAAAAGCACCTCTCTGTATGTTCCAATCATCATTTCCTCCATCTTGGTCTGTGAATGACTGTATTTCTCAAAATTACCTGCAAACAATAAATCTAACTTTTTCGAGTTGGACTTGGACTGACTCGGACTAGACTCTAACTTTTAACCATATTGTTACATGTATACTTATAGCTGTTGTATTACATGAACAAGACACTAGGACTGGTTAACTCTCAAATTCTCACTTCGCTCGGAATTACTAACTTAACTACTTATTTCTACTAATAAGACCTAAAATTAGTGAAAATGTAACGTTTTACATGTTTCACGCATTTAAGGCCATTACACACTTCTTTGGTAGGGACTTCTACCAAAACCCACAATAATTGTATTTTTATATGTTTTTTCCTATTTTTCACTTAAAAATTAACTAAAAATCGCGAAAAATAAGTTTAGAGTTCCAAGTGCCAACTTGAGGGCTCACAGGTCCCTCTTGTATTTCCATTATAGGATGCAGGATGTGCAAGAGTTCTATCACACCTTCTCCATGTCCGTTTTAGATTTGTAGAAGACTCCATCTACGTCGAAGAGGAAAAGAGGTCGGAATCAAGTCAGTTACAAGAGTCTGTTCCTGTTTTGAGGACTGTAGAAGATGGAATGCAGTGCTAGTACCTTGGTCCCGGGAACTATAGAGCGTACGGGCTTCCTCTTTCTATTCTAGGTGCCTCTACCAAGATTCTTAGTCGCCATTCCGATAATTCAACAGTAGACATGCCTTATGTTGCACACGCCATTTCACCTAGTCCACCTCGTGATGTTCAATCAGTCTTTCCAAAACACGTAGTACTTAGGAAGGTGAAACTTGAGAAATTAGATCCAATCATAGAATTATCTAGTGAATCAGAAGGAGAGTCTCCTAAGTTCATTCTTCAGAAGAAAACAAGTTCTACCCACACTTCCTCAGTGGATATGGCTCTTATGAAGTCAATCTATAGTACCCCTACACAAAATCAGTCACCGTCCTCATTCTCACGTCCTCCGTTGCATCCATCTCCAACCGAGAGAGTAAGCATCATGGAGTGTTTAAAGAGACTAGCCACAATGCATCGATCTCGCAATGAGTTGTCTATGATGGACCTAAATGTTGTGGAACACCATCATATGCAATTCCTTCCACCAGTATTCAATGGTGATGTTATCTTCGAGTTGCCTCCGTGCCGATCATCTTCCTCTTCCTCTACAGCCAAGAACTTAAAAGGGATGGACAAGCGCTATGATGGGCATCCTTGGTACAAAATTCTGACCACGAACATCTACAACTGTGATAACCTAAAGTTCCGTAAGTCATATTGTGTTGGACATCTTGCTTGTGTGAATCCGAAGTGCGATTACTTGACCAGGGCTAGAAAATGCAATGAAACAGAGTGGACCGGATATACGACCTTTCCCTTTGCGGTAGGAGATATTGCTCCCAAAGATTGCATGTTAGTTTGTAAGCTCTGCAAAGTGACACCTACGTGTCTGAGCACATATAGTGCTAGAATTTACTACTGTTGTAGTGAGAATCCAAAAATGAGTAGGCCAGCTATTCATATTGGAGATCATTCTCATCCGGTAGCAAAAGGCATGTATAGAGACTCTGCAGAGAAGATTTGTGGACTCATTGCGGAGCAGGTGGCTAGAACACCTCTAGCCACCAACTCCGCAATTGCTCTCTCTGCTAGCAAAGATTTCCTAACAACCTATTTGTTTCACAATGAAGAGGGAGAGAAGAAGATGTTGAAAGGACAGGAACTAGAAGAGGTAATGGACCGCTTTGAGTACTTAAGCAGTCCCAACATTCGCAACGTCATATCTTCATTCCGCTCAAACAACCGTGGAGGAGTCATCGACAACATTATGACCATGAAGAAGGAGGCAAAGTTCAAATTCATTCACAACAGCGTTTTTCCTGGACAAGGGAAGGAGAAGGTGTACATTTTCAAGATGCTTACGGAAGGGTCCGGGAGTGGAGTGGATCTAGTGAAGCGCATGCAACCCGGAGGGAATCTCCAAAATGCGTGGATGATGTTTGACCACGTGAAGCGTGTGAAGGACTGAAGCACGATGGCTTGCCACGTGTATGATCCTGAGTACAAAAATGTGATGACCATTTCCACATGTGATATGCAATCGGAAGATATTGAGATTCAAGTGATTTTTTGGAAATGTTTGAATGTTGTCATGTCACGATACGGAATAGAACACCCAAACTTCAAGGGGTTCATAGCCGATAGTGCTATGGCCAATTGGAATGCGGTTCGTATCATCTATAAGAGTGGCTTTGCCAATCAGAAAATGGAAAATTGGGAGCGGACTTGCTTGTTGCATTGGAGTTCTTCACTCCAAAAACACACGCAAAAGTATATCAAGGAAGCATTCCAACAGTAGCATACTTTATTATGTAAACAATACAAAGATGCAAAGAATATGGAGGACGCGGAGACCAAATACCTAGCAATTCGGTCATGGTGGTTATCTTCTAGAGCTACCACAGAAGATGCACTTCATCACTTGGACCATTGGCTTGCATTTTGGCATTTCCGTTATAGGCAGTGGAGAGGCTTCATGCAAATGGTAAGGTCCATGCACTACTGTAATTGTTTTTTATTTTTTGCATTGGAAAATAACTGTTATATTTTGTTGTTTTTATGTGTTCTATGGTATGTAACTATGAATTTATTCGAATTAGTTATTGAAGCCTAGGATTACAAATCTAATTTTTTATGTCATTTTATTTACGTGTCCTTCATCTCATGTTCCCCGTACATGAACTCGGTGGTTTTCAAATACCACTGGTACTTACTTGTACTCTTTTCCATTGAATGTGAATTTTTTTTTTGGGAGGGGGCATTTCTAGGGATTGAGTTTGGAGGAGATGGCTGACATGCCTTCATGCAACTTATCAGAAATAGTGCATAACAAGTGGCTTCAAATGTAGTTCAAATGTCTGGAAATCGATGTAACAATTTGTTTGATGCCACTTGCGACGATAGTATCCGTGCATGGATGTAGATGAAAAATTATCGCGCTTACTTGAAGGGATATGCATGTGGCTCTAGTCCATCAAAAGGGGAGTTAAAATTGAGAGCAGCAAGACAGAGCGGAGATCCCAAGAAAATAGCAGAGGCGCTGAATACACTACCCGGATCTGAAGGTGTTGGAAGTCGCATACCCCATTTGGAAGGAGAAGAAATATTTGGAAGCACGAAGAGGAAGTTAGATGTACCCATTGGTGATGTCTGATACTCGCATAGGCTAGATAAAGTAAATTTCTCTCAACCTCGTGTTCGAACAAGGTCTACAACCGCGTTTGTAAACTCTGTTGAGGAAAAGTATACAGACGCTCAAGTGAACACTTCACCGCATGTATCCATTGCGTTTGAAAGTAATTGCGACACATCGAAGTGGCACATTGCGAGGATCTGCCACAAATCAAATGCAAAATATCATACTCAGCAACGGAGGTCAGATATTAGGTGCACTGCAAGAATTTCAAAAGGACGGAAGGGAACCCCTACTCCCACCTATCGTGGGAGAAAAAAAGATTACGGGAGTAAGTGTAAAGTGCTAGCAGACTTTTGGTTCTGTGCAGATGACATTGAACGATGTGTGAAGGGGACCAAGCGAAAGTGGGTAATAGACTAGCCGGAGGTGCCAAAAGTATGGCGTGTTCTCACGGGGACCAACTTGAGCCGAGAGGAGACATTACTCCTACAATATGTTGGATTTCAACTCCAAGAGCGTCCTATGTTGTCTCCTTGTCGTCTATTCAATATGTCGAACGTTTACAAAAGTGTATTTTATGATCAGCAACCTCCACATGATGCACATATATATCCAACGGTTCGAAACAATCAAACCATACGGCGAATCTCAACAATACCCAGTACAGAACATCAAAACAAATGGGAGAGTGCTAGCAATGTCAAAGGACTAATACTTGGAGTAACATTGTTGCCTTTTCCAGGACTAGGTGCAATTGTGACTCTAGAGACCGACAGTGATCATAACCGAAATGTGTATCGCATTACAGTGGGTATGTACCCCTCGTACACATGCCCGGACTTTACCAACATGTGTGTTTCAACTGTTGGAGGTCGCCAACAATATGTGAATTGCAAGCACTTGTACTACCTGTTTCGGTATTTCTGCAAGATGGACATCCATGAGGACAAATTCATTCATGCACCAAGTTTTAGCTTCAATGAATTGAAGCTTCTCTTTGTAAAAGTAGGGATCATCACAGTCCTAGAGTAGTATTGGCTGCAGTAGGAACAAGTATTACATTCTTATTATATAAACTACCATTTGGTACAATTTATATGGTCAATTTCGTTAAAATGGTGATATTCCACACGCCATTTTAATGAAATATCTTCTACAAAAGAGAATAAGTGTGTCGTGATAGGGTCATACATGTGTCAATTTTATACCTAGCAGATTCAAATCACTCCTAGTTCACGTATTTCCACTCCCCTCGGACAATCTTTCCATTGTTTTCATTCTTTTAGTGGTTTCATTTTGTGCCATTTTAATGGAATACCGCCATTTTAACGAAATTGACCATTTATATGATTTGAAGCTTATGAATTAGAAAATGTCCATGCATTTTACCCAATTTGGGAATATGTCCTACAAACCAAAAAAATTGCAAATGAAATTATGAATGGCTGAACCATGAACCCAAACCAATCATCCAAAAGTATTCATATGAATATGAAAATATTTTTAGCCATGTTTATGTCAGTCTCTTTTTTATTTTTGATCAATTTTTTTTGGCTTCCCAATTTTTTTGGGCTTCACCGCTCTTTTTTTTGGCTTCATTTCATTTTTTTGGCTTTCCTTTACCTTTCCTTCCATGTATTGTTCATTTTGTTGTCGTTGTTAACCCTACATTTTTTTTTTAAGTATTCTTTGCCTAATACCTAATATTAAAATCTCCAGCAAAATTTGAAAGTGGATAAATATGTGAACAATGTTAGGGGGAAATGAATGCTTCATTATACACAAAGGTTTAAGGATTTTTTCCAACATGAAATGGACCTTCGTAGGTCGTAGTCAGAATTCTTAGAAACCACGGTAATAGGGGTAGCGGTCATAGGTCCTCTACATTGCTTGATATAACCAAAAATTTGTCAAGTTTTGATTTTTTTTTAAAACAATATGTGTTTTCAGTATAAAAGTCTCAAAAACCTAACTCCAAGGCTCCACGCTCACAAGTTCACCGCTCCGAGCTCACAAGCTAGCGTCGTTGAAATACGTACGAGATAGAAAGAAAAACAAAATTGTTGATACTTCTAAGATGGAATTGAAATACACGAGTTCCAATGTTGAAATTGTTCTTGAAAGAAAACAGAACCATGTGCAATTTTTCTATTAGAAAAATTCTTTAAGCTAAGTTTAAAAACGGATTCAATACATTATTTTCTAAAGAATTTGATACAATTGCTTGCAAGACAAGAAGCTTCATAATCTCCACATTACTTATCCAAATGGAATGAATCAAATCTTTTTATATAAGTAAAAATATGATCTATAAGAAATTATTTGTATTGAAAAATTATTTCAAGTTGTCTTTGATAATTCACAACACATATAACGCTCAAAAATAAATGTTTCTTTTGTATGTAATTTTCATAAGTACACAAGTAAAAAATATTTGTAATCATCATTTTGGCTCTATCAATGCACATTAGCTTAAGGCAAATGGTTTTAGGTCCTATATGACAAATGCATTAACCCTTGAACTCCCAAGGCCTTTATTTCATCAAAAATCACTCAAAACTGCCATTTCTATTGCAAAGTGGAAAAAAACTTCAGAAAATCGTGTTTTTTGCATATCTAACCGTAGGATCTTGCACCAGACTAGTATGAGAATGTATAGAAGAAATTTTAGAAACTTTGATTGAGTGGATCATAAGATATTTGCATTTGAAGTAGAGAAATCTAGTTTCTTGGCACCGTGCTTGACTAGATTTTAAGGATTTGAATCTTCCTAGCTTAACATTTTTACACTACTCATTTTTGAATTTTCAATCTTTTATATTGAAGAATTGATTTGGAAATCTACAATATTTTTTCAAAAAGCACACACTTCATTCTCATTCTTTCAAAAATTGTTAAATAGAACTAGGTACGAGATTGAAGGAAGAACTAAATTGTGAATAGCTCTAAGATGGAATTGAAATCACAAATCCCAAGGATGAGATTGTCTTAGAAAGCTAATAAGCCCTCGTTAAACTCCTTTTTTTGAAAAATTACAACTATTTTGTTCCAAAATGAAAACTACAAGTTTATTTTTCAAGAAGATGCTTAGATTGCCTCCAAAACAATTGTTTGTCCATAACCTCTCACCACTAATCCAAATAGAATGAATCAAAATGTTTCCTTGTAGACAAAAATATTTTCTATGAGAAAACAAAATCTTGAAAATTGACATTTTGTGATTTTATTTGTGTTGCCTGGCAAACTCCATTTTGGACTAAGGGTTACCTCATTTTTGCTCTCTGTTACCCATTAAAATAAAAACTACATTCCCATAAAGGTAGCATGTTTTCCTATCGTTCAAAGAAGTTTCAAAAAATCACAACAAAAATTGGGACTATAGGAGCCTAACCGAACTTCACTTTGTCTCCACCTAAGTAGACAATCGAGTGGATGGGGGCGTTAAAACACTACAAGAAAATGGGCACAAATGTGACTGCAGAGAATGACTCCCGGGGAGGACACTCCCTATGTTTTAGCAACCTACGTGCGGCGGAAAAAGTAAAACAAGTAATTCACCTTAAAATTTAATTTCTTTTTCAAAAAAAAAATTATGGATAGATTTTACTACTTTAGAAGTTTATGTTTTGAATTATTGGTATTTTTTTGTGCTAATAGTAATTAGTTATAAATTTTTGAAGAAAAAAGATACACTGTAAAGCTGAAAATAACTTTCACACCTCTATATTATATAAGAAAAAAAATTTGAAAAATGAAAAAAAAATTATATAGAATAGCTTTCTATTGAAAGTTTATTTTGGTTGAATATTGATGCAATAGTCATCTTCATGTGAGCTCTATAAATATTTTAGTTGGAGAACATGCCATTTTAGTTCATTTTTCAACCCTTTCTAGACAATATATCTTATGTTATTTGGAATTGAATTTTTTGTCAATAGAAACCTTTAGTCATTGTTAAACAAAGCTCAAAATTTTAGAATGAAATTATAGTTTATTCAAGGTGAATTACATGTTTTACTTTTTCCACCGCCACACGTGGGTACCCCAAATGTAGTGAGAGTGTCCTCCCCTAGGAATGACTGCTTGACCAAAACGACTTAAGAATGACATGGGTTCCCTAATTGCACCAGCGCTGTGAGAATTATAGTAGCGGAGTCATTCTGCAGTCGGACTGTAAGACAAAAAGTCTACGAGGGGAAAGTTTCATCCATTGTATTTCGTGCACAACGTCATTGACTTGTATAGACTCCAACACAGTCATATTATATGACTGCTCATCACTCCAATGCGACTAGAAAGTGACTTCAATGTGACTAGAAAGTGACTCCAAGAACCCCAACAGTTTAGTTCTGGGAAGTTACAACTTCATGTTGGAAAAAGAAAAAGAAAATGGGTAGAAAGAAAGACATGGCTAAAAGGCAAATTTCCTTCCAAAAAGAGTTTCACTATAGCGCGACTACAAAATGAGTGAATTGTCACTACACCTTTTTGAAATAGAAAACTCAACAAAACACAATTTGAAAGGGTATTGTCATGTGCTTCCTTGATTATTAATGGATGCAACTTAGAGATGATGTTGTATCATTTAAGAAAGTTGTTTAATCTTTTTCTTTCTTCCTATCTCTTTTCTTCTTTTACATCCTCTTCTTCTTTTTACTTCTCTTATCAATTTCATGAATTGTAATTTTCTTCAACTTACTTTAAAAAATAATAATAATTACTCTCTTTTCAATATTTTATTATTTTTTATGTTTTTATTATTATTTTCCATTCTAATTAAAATAATGCACTCTTGAAGACTTATTTCTCTTATTCGACTTATTTCTCTTTTGATTTTTTCTCTATTTACTAATGTTTTTTTTTAAAACAAACTGAAAAAATTAAGTTAGATTGACAAAGCAAAGGCCAAAAACTAAATTTTAGATGACACTTAGCACCTCTAAGTGATAGAAAAACAATTTTTCATTCCAATTTTTATGGAACTAGGTTAAAAACTTTTACAATGTCTATCTTTCATCCATTAGTTTTTGTTCACAACATTGTTAAACTTCCAATGTGGACTTAATCAATTCCATTGTGGAGGCCATAGTCAAAAGTGAGTAAACTATGCGACTGTATTTTAACTGCGATTTCCTCTAAGGCGACTGCAATTTCCTCTAAGGCGACTACGTAATGACTTTCGTGTCACTACTTTACTACTGCATTAGAATTTTACAAATCCCATATCGTTTGTCTTGCCTCCTACCACCCACTTGTATAAAAGGTTTGTCATTTGAGCTCTTTATATTCACATACTAAGTGGCTTAAGAAGCCATTTGACATATGCAAAATATTGTGTATTATATATTTGTATATTGTGTATTTATTATACTCATTTTGCACATTTCATCGGATCCTTAAAATAATCTTCAATTTTTTTAGATTTTAGAAAATAATATTCACAAAATTGCTAGATTTCAGAAGTTATTCAAAATACCTAGATTTTAGATTATAATCCTAGATTTCAAATTATAATATTCAAATTTTAGAGATTTTAGAATATAATCCTAGATTTTATAAAATAATATTCAAATTTTTTAGATTTGAGAATATAATTCTAAATTTTATAAAATAATAATCAAATTTCCTAGATTTTAGGATATAATCCTAGATTTCAGAAAATAATATTCAAATTTTAGAGATTTTAGAAAATAAATTGATTGTTGACGTGGATGTCCATGTCAGATTTAAAAGGGGTCCATTGCCACTACACAATGACTGCAGAATGACTTCAAAATTACTTCAATCCATTGTGTCCAGTCAACTTCCCTCTTTCTTTATTCCTTCTTTCTTTATTCCTTCTTTCTTTACTCCTTTTCTCTTTCTTTTTCATCTACTCCTACATCCAAGGTATACATGGATGGTGATAATACAAACGCAGTCGTTTACCTAAACGACTTGACCACAACAACTGTAGGGACCTCAAGTCGTTTTACAATCAAGGTGATCACAATGACTTCTTTGTAGTTGTTTATTGAAGTCATTCTGATCACCTGTTTCTTGTAGAGAAAGGATTGAAGAAATGAAGATTGCATAATTTCATTTCAGGAAGTTGATCATTTGGGTTAGCCTTGTCTTTGGCTCCAATTAGGTTTTGAAACTTTGAATCCTTAACTTACTATTTTTTCAAGTACAAGAGTCTTTACAGTTTAGTAAAATCTAGGAAGACCAATTCCAAATAAGACCATTTCATTTTCATTCTCTTAAATTTAGTGTAAAATAAAAGGATGGGAGGAGAAATGAACTCCTTACTATTTCTAAAATAGATTTCAAGCATGTCAATCCTAATGGTGAGGTTGTTTTAGCATAATTATAATGTATACCCCCAAGACCTTTTTGTTTTGTAAACTAGTGAAAATTTTGTTTCGAAATGAATCATGTAACTATGTTTTTTTTTTCTTCAGTAAATCTTGTGCCAAAACAAAACAAGAATTTGAGCTTCCTAACATGTGCATCACTGAGGTGACTTAGCCCACAATGGACACCTAGGGAATGGCCCCATCATGGGGTGGGTTTTTTCATCATGTGAGATTTTGGTAGCAATCCATGTCTTACATGACAGTAATGGAATGATTGGTGACTTTATTAGGAACATTCTAAGTTTTTAGTGAAAAATGAATTGTAAGAATTGACATTTTTGGCCTTCCATGTTAGAAAATATTATGATTTCTTTAGGCCAGCTAAATGAGCATCATGGATTCAGATTTTGTTGGTTCTAGGGGAGTCTACAGACTCTTGTGAGCCATGGTGCATTGAACAGGCACTTCAAAAATTCATAGCCAATTCATACTTTGTCAAAAAGAAAACAAAACTTAATTTCAATTGCTCTCACTGTTTCTCACACTTGTCTAAATGTGGGGAAATTAATTGAAAAATTTCAGCAACAACACGGGGTCAAACTCCTTATTAATCCAAATGGAATTCGTATACAGTACAGTGCCCACCGGGGTTGGGTGCACACAGCGTTCGAGGAGGCGGCCTTGGCTCCCACGGCGTCTCATTTCCCGCAGCGTCTCATTTCTTTCTCTCCCAACGTAAGTTACGTTACGTCATGTCCGAACCCATCGTTCCCAAGTCCCAACTGAAGCGAATTCCCTGTGCCGGGGACGGAGCTCAAGCATCATCATCCGGATGGATGCTGCCGTTCATCCTCTGGCAGCGTGCTTTCAGGGGCCAAAGCCAAAGCCAAAGAGAGAGAGAGAGACACACACACTCGCAGGCTCACAGAAGGAGACTGTCGTCAGGAGAACGTCGATGATGCAGCTGATGATGAGTGCGCATCCCATGCATCTGTCTGTTTTCTGCCCCTCGCCATCGTCGCCCGCGCTCGCTGGCCATAGCCATAGCCTTCGCCATCGCCCCTCGCCCCTCGCTCTGGCGCTGCTCCTCTTGGGGTAGCCCTTTTCGGGATGCGTTTTGGGTTTGAATTGCGCCTCGTGGCTTGATTGGGAGGGGTCGCTCGGCGCTTGTCGGGCCTGCTTGCTTCATGTTGGCCTTTGGGAGCGTTGGCGTGCGGCGGAGGATGTGGTGGGAGGTGGCGTGAATCAGCGGCAGTGGCCTGTCGACATCGGGATTCGGAATTGTGGGCAGGGAGACGCGCGCAGGGGTTAGGGTTAGGGGCGGGGCGGGGCGGGGCGGAGCCGGGTTCGATCGAGATGTGCTCTGCCCGGGTGGGAATTGGGATGTGTTTCGGTGGAGGAGTCGGCAATTGACGGCGTGAGGCATCGGACGGCATTGGGAAGGAGACCATCGATCGACACGGGTAAGCTGGCGTCGTCTCCCGAGTCTTCGGCGTCGCCGACGTCGCCGATGAGGGGGAAGTTGAGTCCGTTCGAGAAGCCGGCGCGGGGTCGTTCCGGTGCGATGTTTCGTGCGTCCCCGGACGAGGAAGACGACGTGGAGGAGGAGCCGACGCATTTGAACACGAATACTTGCAGCTTGTATCTGGTGGTGTCCACGGACAAGCTGACGGCGCGCTACACGGGCGACGGTCGCCACGGCAACGACGTGGGCGCCATTCAGGCGAACCGGCCTGCGCCTTGCCGGCGGCTGCTGTACTACTTCGAGATGACGGTGAAGGACCGCGGGCAGAAGGGGTACACCACCATAGGGTTCACGGATGAGTTTTTCAAGAATTCTCGGCAGCCGGGGTGGGAGGTGAACAGCTATGGCTACCACGGCGACGACGGCAAGCTGTACCATGGGCAGGGTCGGGGCGAGCCCTACGCGCAGGGTTTTACCACGGGCGACACGGTGGGCGCCGGCATCAATTACGCCGCGCAGGAGATCTTCTTCACGCGCAATGGCAAGATTCTGCCCGGCATCTACAAGGATGTGAAGGCGCTGCTGTATCCGACCATCGGTCTGCACAGCCCCAACGAGAAAGCGGAGGTCAATTTCGGACAGCGCAAGTTTATGTTCGATGTGGAGACGATGGTGTTAGAAGAGCGGGGTCGCAGGCAACGTGCGGTGGAGGATTTGCAGCTTCCCCCTGCGGCCAGCCATAGCATTGTGCGGGCCTTTCTGCTCCACTACGGGTACAATGATACTCTGACTGCATTCGATGCCGCGTGTGGGGCTGCCAATGCGGACGGCAGCGTGGATTCCGTCCAATTCCTTCCCAAGCAGGAAGCGAATGGCGCCATGGCGTCGTGCGACCATGATGACATGTACGCATTGGAGCAACGGAATCTGTTGCGGCGGTTGATCCGTGAGGGCAATGTGGATCGCGTGATCACCAGCCTTCAGGAATGGTATCCACAGGTGAAGGAGGACCCGTTCTCTACCGTCACGTTTCTCCTGCACTGCCAGAAATTCATCGAATTGGTGAGGACAGGGCAAGTGGAGGACGCGGTGACTCTCGCGCGCAAGAAGCTGGCATCGTTTTTCGGAAAGTGCCGAGATCAGGACCTTCTGCTCCACGATTGTTTAGCATTACTGGCCTACGAGCGACCGCAAGATTCTCCGATTGCTTATCTTCTGCAGTTTGCTCAGCGCGAGGTGGTGGCCGATGCAGTGAATGCTTTTGTGTTGGGCACCGATCCCTCCATTCCAGTCGCGAGTAAGAATGGCAAACCTCCTCAATCTGCTTTGGAGAAGCTCCTCCGACAGCTGACTGCTTGCCATGTGGAGAAGCGGTTCCTGAACGGGGGCCAAGGTGAGGTGTTCCGATTGCATCGCATATTGCAGGGAGGCAAAGACGGGGGTTGGTAACGTGGAGAACACTCAGATTGACTGTTGCCTGTGTCCGATTGTTTTCAGGTGTCCTCTGTGAAATCCACCGTGTCCAATTCATAGTGGGGCTGCAGAGGTGAGTGTAGCACGGCCTGTAGATAGCATCGAGGTGACCTAGACGGGGAGCACCATTTAATCTCTCAATTGATAAGATTCTCAGGTTGAATCCGTTGGAAGTCGGAACCGACTGTCCTCGGAACCCTAAATCACTACTCGCCGTATATCACTCGCAAGCGTGAAGTGAATACTGCGACGTTGGATTGAACCACACTCTATGCACTGGCATTGTCTCCTGAACCGCTTAAAACGGACTGCACACACTCCTAGTAGCGTGTTAACCTCCGCCGTGTCTCCGTCGAGTTATTAGGGTTAGCGGTCGTGGAGCTTACTCGCTCACGCCTCGTGTCTGTTTGACTGCGGACTTAGTTCAGGAACTCTGGACACTAAGATCTTAGTGCTTGTTACCCCTGAATGCATTGTTCGTTTGTCGTTCATCTTGACTCCAATTGAGCTGCAGAATTTTGGGTGGTGGTGGTTCTGTTTTTTGACACGGAAATCAGTAATCGGGATAAACTCTCCGCTGGATTAGAGGATTTGTTTTCGTTTTGGTGGACTGTTTTTAAACCTACAGTTCGTATTTTCCAATTGGATTCGAGGTCTTCCGAAATTAGTTTTTTTTTTTTTTTTGAGGGATTACCCCGGGCGTGACTTGTCTAAGCCGTTTAACATCAAGTATTGGGGTTTGTGTGGGTCTATGTTGAATGTCATAAGTGGGCATGAACCATTTAGGTGTTCCAGACTGTGCTCATAGCCTCCGTCTCTTTTCAGAGAGTTCATTACTGTTATATGTTTGTATGGCTTTGACTATGGCTG
This sequence comes from Rhytidiadelphus loreus, assembly GCA_947034895.1. Lineage (NCBI taxonomy): Eukaryota > Viridiplantae > Streptophyta > Bryopsida > Hypnales > Hylocomiaceae > Rhytidiadelphus > Rhytidiadelphus loreus. The sequence continues at coordinate 50,268,931 of OX344765.1, forward strand.
AGTACAGTTTCTACCTTAGAGCTTTACGTGGTTTTTTCTAGTATGGGCATGTTGAGACTGGTCATGCGGCGATTTATGTCTGTTAGTTTGGCGAAGTTGTGATTGGCGTCGGTAGAAGTTGAGGTTGATAGCTCTGTAGTTTCGTAGTTCTTTTGCATAGTAGCATGTAGTATGCAAGTTGCACTATTCCTGTAGGGCAGGTCGGGTGTATGATTGTGGGTGAAATAGATGTTAATGTTTGCTGACATTATTTTTTTGAAAATATTTTTTGTACAGAGAAATAGAGAATTATTTAAAAAATAATCCTAATTTGAGCATCTACAAACGTTATTTAAAAAAATCTAGTGGTGTTGCTACAGTATAATAAAATATAAATTAAAGTAGTAGCTTGATTTTTTAATTCTTTAGACTTTTAAATTCGATATCTTCTCTGCCATGAGTTGGAGTTCATGTAGAACCTCTCTTAAGGGGCTTTCGCACCTGGAGTTAAGGAGTTTTAACTATGTAAATAGAGAGGGGCCTCGATGAATTGACCTGTGACTGCCCAGCCCCATGGACGAGGACCTCTGACCCTCTGGCTTGCTTAGGGGCCCATGCCAGTTGCTGCGCTTTACTTGGAGTCTACTGTTTTTTTGCAAGGTCAAAATCTTTCAATTTACAAAAAAAACATGAAACCTGAAAGTGGCATTTTGGTCTCCACAGAATTGAGGTTCAATGTACAGTTGTACTTTGAATGCCCATACATATTTCAAGCATTGTTATTTAGCAAAATACTCCCATGTAGCTTTTATACAATTAATTTTAAACCCTATGCAAACAATCATTCAACATAGATCAACCTCTTTACAGATCCACACTTTCAGAAGGTGTATTTATTTTTTATAGCTTAGAAATTCAACATAATGAAATTCCAAAACAATAAAAGTAAACATGCAAGGATATAATTTTTTTAATATTAGGGACTTTCAATATTTCTGGTGTAATAAATCAAAATGGTTATAAATTAAGGCATTTACACTTACATATGAATTTGTTGTCTTTAAAGCATTAAATTACCACTTCTAAGCACTTACAAAAAGAAATCTTAATTACAAAATTTTAGATTTTTACATTTCAAAATAATTTCTAGTTGCTTGCATCCTCATGAAAATACATGTGCCAAATCCAAAAAGTTCCAATGATTGATTTAATTTGAATTCATTACAAAATATCCAAATGCCTTTTTTGAGACTTATTTCTTTAGAGCATTGTATTTCTAAATTGTGATACTAAATTATAGAAGATGAAATTTTTGGTGATATTTTTTTTTTTGAGAAGGTACTTAAAAATGTCAAAGAAGTTTTTTTTCGAATCCCTCTCTAAAATTTGTCCATAACTTTTGATTGGAGTATCGAAATCTCAAACGGATTTTTGGAGATGAAAGATACATTGATTTTCCAACTTTATTTAGTTAAAAGTTTAAAAAAAAGAAGATGTTTTGCTATGCCTAAATGGGGTCTGAAATCTCAGTTTTAACACAATTGCTACTTTAGACTTAACTACTAGTGGTGGAGCTCCTCCTCCTTCTAATTTACATATCCCACATGGGTTGCTCTACCTCCTACCACCTTTGTAAATATAAGAAGCTTCCCATTCCTATTAAAACACAAGGAACCTTGGAAATACTTGTTCATCAATTTGCATTGAACCTAGTAAAGTTAGCTTTACTTGTCAAAAAAAATTGGTGAATTAGCACTTCCAACTTTTCATGTTTCTTACAGAACTACACAAGACACGGTTTTTTTTCTTTCCAATTCATGTATGTAAGCAAAGCATTCTTAAAGAATGGACTGCTCTAATCAGATTTGACCTTGCAAAAAAACGGTAGACTCCAAGTAAAGCGCAGCAACTGGCTTCGGCCCCTAAGCAAGCCAGAGGGTCAGAGGTCCTCGTCCATGGAGCGGGGCAGTCACAGGTCAATTCATCGAGGCCCCTCTCTATTTGCATAGTTAAAACTCCTTAACTCCAGGTGCGAAAGTCCCTTTAGTGCATAGTGTTGGTAAGGTAGAAGGTCTATAATCCAACCATCTAAGCACTGGAACTGAATTTTAGGCAGTGAATTTTCAGTGAATTTTCCTTCATAGACAAGTAGAATTGGCACCTAATCCAAGTGGTTTCATATTTTTCAGAGCTTTGTGGAATTAGTTATGAATTTTCAAACGAAATCTGGCATAGGTCCCTATTTGTGATTCCTAGGCCTTGAAAAACCACACATGCTTGGTTTCGAAAAAATATGGTTTTGTTCAAAAACTAGCATTGCAACATGTAAAAAGTAACAGATATGTTTTATATGAGCAACCTTTTTTAAAACTGAAATGAATGCTTGAATCATTCATTATTTTAGATTTTTTAACCTTTGTAAGAAGGTAGTTGAACAACCAATTCTTATTTTGAATAAAACTAATAGACACCTATCCAATTAAGGTAAGAGGTTGAAAAAGTGACCATATCTAAGCACTGATCTGCCTTTTTCATATATCTCCTTAGATGGAAGTATTTTTAGTTTATTTTTCAGTCAAAGGAAAATAGATGAGGAATCTCACTCAAGTTGTTTCATATTTTTTGAAGCATTATTGCATTAGTTATGAATTTTTGAACACAATCTGCTATAGGTCCCTACTTGTGATCATAGGCCCTTAGAAACCCATCCATGCATAGTTTGAAAAAAAATCAAGCCTTGTTCGAAAACTAGCATTGCAACATGTATAAAGCAATTGAAATGGTTTCTAAAAGCATCCCTTTCTAAATCTGAAATGAATGCTTGATTTAATCATTATTTCAAATTTTTCAATGCTTGTAAGAAGGTAGTTGAACAACAAATTGTAATGTTGAATTAAATTAGTAGACATCTAACCACTTAGTTAGAAATGAACCCCATGTGGCTGTTAAACCATCCATTGAAGAAGTTAAAACAAATCTCATCAAGCTCCAGTGTATTTCACATTTCCATTTTCCACAATTCACATGTCCATTTCAGAGCCCTTATTGGATGGTTGATATAAAGTGAATCTGATAAGCACAACAAATTTTCTAAGTATTGGTTTTCTCCTCGTGATAAGCACAACAAATTTTCTAAGTATCGGTTTCCTCCTCGTGATAAGCACAACAAATTTTCTAAGTATTGGTTCCTCCTCCTGGGAATTTGCAGGTGTTATGCACCTTGCAATTAGGTTTCAATTTTTCAAGATTCATATCATTGATTTATTTTGTGCTTGCAGTGTACTAGTGAGAAGAATTTCATCCTTCATGTGAATTATGGATGAACGCTGACCTCTTCAAAGAATTTCATCCTTCATGTGAATTATGGATGAACGTTGACCTCTTCAAATGATGGACAGGTGCAAATGATGAGAATGCCAATTTTGTTGAATTGTTGGAATTCCACAACTCACGTACTTTGCCACCTTTTTAGGGCATTCTGCCTGAAATGTAAATCAATCTCAGTCCTAGTTTATAGACCTTTATATAGACAAATGTCACAGAAACATGCAAAAATAACACTAAGTGAGGTTAATGCTTGAACTTGGTACATCCTGACTGCATTCAAATTTTCATATAGTGGCGAGGAAGTTTGGGTATATTAAAAGGCTTAAAAGGCCCATCCTAGATCTTGATTTAATTCTGTGAAGGGACATGATTAGGGGAGTCCATGTCTCAATCTCTATCAAATTTAGAGAGGATTATTATAGGGGATTGATTTGAATGGTGTTGAAATACCTAATGTGAATGCTCACCATAATATGGTGAGTGACATGTGTCATAAGGATTAGGTATAATTCTTTTGACCAATAGGAGAAGACAACTATTCATTGTCTCTCTCCTTTCTCCCATTGTATATACTTCAAACTCCCTAATGAAATTGATTATTCTTTGAGTGTATTTTTGAGTTTCTTATAGCTTTGCGTTTTTGTTTCGTTTATTATACTCAACAAATGGTATATCAATTGTGCAATAACTGCAAAAAATTTATACGACTTACTCAACAAGTGTTGTCCAACTTTTATTGAATTATACTCCAGGAGACCATTTCGACTCCCATATTGTCTGCAAACCTGAAAACTTGTGGATATTGGGTATGCATTCTTAAAGAAATTGTTCATTCTAGCGGAATAGTGATTGCATGTCAAGCAAGTGAGGAGTGAGGACCTAAGGCTCCAAGCAGTGTCCACCAGAGGCATCTGGAGGGCTTGTTTACTCCAAACATGGCGTCTGCATAATTATGTAGGACTGGGTGGATCAGCCAGATGTTGAGGGGTGGTGGAGGGAACACGGGCCAAAATGCTCTTTGGTGAATCTTCCTTTCAAGGGCCACTATCCTTTTGTAAATTTCACACTTGAGACAAATTCAATGTAGATGAATATAAATTTGTGGAAGTCATTTTCAAATGAATTGGCATCAAAATGTCCAAGAAACTTGTTGAATTGGTAGCGCTGGAAGCTTCCATTTGAAATAGAGTTCTGCTGAATTCCAAGGATGCTAACCTTAATCACTTGTTTGTATGATGGATAAGAACATAAGTAGTATGCATACTGAGCACCTAAGCCATACTCCAACAAACATATTGGCACATTTATTTAGTGAAGTAACAACCACAAGTTTATTTCATCAAGGTTAAATTCAAAGTTGTGGCTTTTGAGCTCCCACTATTTGCAGTAATTCATTCACCCACTTCGAATTTGATTACAACAAATAAGTAACAGGTCAGATTTGAGCTAATTAGATGTAAGCTTTGACATGCAATGCTTGATCAAATTAGATGTAAGCTTTGACATGATAAATTGGGTGAAGCTTTCACCAACAAGGTGGGAGAAACAGTAGTCACTGCAGATGGCACATTCGGCTAGTAAGCTTGAGTTTTAACACTTGAATCTCTGCAATTAAGGTTTCAGTACTAAAGTAGTGTAATTTGAAATATCACATCTGACTTCCACGTGAGCAGCCTTGATAAAAGTGCTATAGTAGTCTTTTGAGATCGGACCATTAAAACTCCTATATGACTATCTGGTTTAACCCATTAAGGACCGTGGTTGATTTGGGGGGTGGGCAATCCTTTGTATGGCCAATTGGGAGCAATTTTAAAACTTTTGAATGCAAGTGCCTATCGGAGATCTAACCGTACGGATGGAAGTGTTGCACATGATATAGGGTTTAGCATTAAATTTTTTGGTGAAGGTGCATTGTGAAGTAAGAATTTTTAGCAAATCTTAGTGTAATTTCAGCCCCTGTTGTCTTGTTTTTTTCAACCCTTTGGCCACATGCCACCTCAGATTGGCCTAGTTATTGTCCTAAACTCTTCACTTCTCAATTCCCCAAACCCGTCCCCTTTGCCACGTCATCAAATTTGTTGACATGCTCTCTCTACAAACCAAAAAGGACCCAAATCGACCACAAAATGGTCGACCAGTCCTTAATGGGTTAACTTGGATGTGTTAACAAGCATGACTTCTTCAAAATTTTGAAATTTGCATCAAAAGAGAAGATTTTAGGCATGATTTTTCTAGATAATCCACACTAGCAAACTTCTAACACCTAGATTAATTGCAAGAAATAATGGCTTGTTTCCAAACGCACTACTGAAACCTCAACTTCCTTGTAACTTACACCAGTCTGACCTTTATCTGCTTGGATTTCACAAGTTTGGAACTTTGAAACACATCACCTACTCAGTATGTAAGGTAAACCAGCCCATGACAGGCAAACCACCCATGACAGACACCTACTGACCCCCCCATTACAGTCATTTATCAATCTATGAGAGACTTTTTCTGAAAAATGGGGTTAAGACTGCATTGGGCTGATTTGTAGTTGTTATCAAAGCCTTGGGGTACAGTCATGAAGTTATTAGTAACTGTCATGGACACTTATACCAATCTAGTCTAAATTGGTAGTAAAAAATAGTTTTTTTATTTCTTAATGTCATGTCCATGTTAGAAAGTCTTGTAGCCATCTTAGAAAATGCTATGACTGTTTTAGGAGGGAAGATGACCATCATGGAAACACTTTTTTTTGCTGATTTGGGGTAGTCTACAGGCTGTTTTTGGCTTACTGGACAGCACACTTCAAAAATTCACAAAAAATTCATATTTTGTCCAAAAATTAAAATTTCAGTTGCTTTCTTCATTTCTCAGATGTGTCTTTGTATGAAAAAAAATTTGATTATTCTTGCTAATGGCAACAGACCACATCAGGCAATCTGCCTGTCATAGGCTGGTTTACCTTAAATATGACGTGTCATCCTTGAACAAATCCCTGGTGGTGATATTCCATTTGCAAATATACCAACCATCCATTGAGAATTGCATGAATACTGAGGTTCTAGAGTTGTTTATGAAAATGTGCAAATCTAGAGAATGTTCAGTGTTGCTTTAATCGATTTAAAATAACATGGGGCAAACCAAATTTTGAACTAATTTGTTAGTATAGCTTTCATGGAGATCTAATTCTGTTGATTGTCAATCTAGTGAATTTCCACCACAGCAATGAATTTCATGTTCACAATGCATCATATGTGAGAAACCAACCTGAGCATCAGCTTTAATGGAAACTTGATCATTGATGTCATACTGCACCCTAGCTGACATTTTTCCATCTAAAAGAATACGCCCATCACCAGGACACTATCCATCTTGCCATGAAAGTTGGGAAGGAAACAAGGTAAGTTCAATACATTTTATGAGCAGGCATCAAGCAATTTTCCTGGGTTTTGTCATTGTTATATATTTATAAAGATTATACTATGCTTTTAGACAAAATATTATATGTAGTACTCCCTCTATCTCAAAATGATTGTCTATAATTTTGTTTAGAATTTTTTATGCCAATTTCATTGATCATACTGTGAAAAACAAAACAAAATTAAAAAAGGTTCCAAATTTTATATCACTAGAATCAATGAAATTTGTTTATCCCAATTAATTCCTAGCAATTGAATTTAGAACACCTTCTTTGACCTATACCCTCAACCAACTTTAAATATAGCCCTCAAAATTATGACAAATTGCTTTAGTTTTAGGAAATTTGACATGTAGACATAGATAGGTCTAAAGAACTTTATATACTACAAGTAGATGAAATAAAATTTTAGTATGTAGAGACAAAAATATTGAAGTGCTATTTCCAAATTTTTCTAAATCTATTATTAGCTTCTCAAGATTATAGACTAGATAATGGAAAAATAGGTCAACTAATGAAGTCATATCATGGAGAATAAATATATTGTGTCAAATGATAAGTGATGTACTGAACTAGGGTCATTTCTTTCAATTACAATTACTTACCTTTAAATCTATAATATAATGAACACTTCTCTACCAAATGTTCTAGTATCAATACCTTAAATGAGGCTATTTGTTCTATTATATTTGTTTGTTTTGTTTGTTATAGTGAAATCTCCAAAATCCAATGTCTTGATTGTTTTTTTGATATTGTCATAAAGCTCTTTGCAAGGAAAGGTGCAAAAGCTTTATTTCATGGTATAGGTCAAACCTCTTCATGCATCTTGTCTTATTGCATATTATGCAATAAGAGAATTTCCAAACAAGTGAGCTTGCACGTCATTCAAGATGCAAAGCTGAATAAAATGTTTACAGTATATGTGAACTCTCAGAATCATGAACCTCTCCTAGTACATAGTATAGGAGAGGGCCCTAAAATAGTGCGGGCATTTTCAACTGTCAAGTAGGATGTTGTAAAATGGATACCTGATTGTGGAAAAATGGCCTCTTGATTACATCAGAGCATGATAAGATTTGGTTTATACTTCTTCAATGGATGATTTAAGTGCCACAGTGGGTTCTTTCGTAACTATAGGAGAGGGCTCTAAAACCAACCGGGCATTTTCAACCATCCCTGATTGTGGAAAAATGGCCTCTTGATTACATCAGAGCATGATAAGATTTGGTTTATACTTCTTCAATGGATGATTTAAGAGCCACAGTGGGTTTTTTCCTAACTATAGGAGAGGGCTCTAAAACCAACCAGGCATTTTCAACCATCCAATAAGGGCTCTGAAATGGACATGTGAATTGTGGAAATTGGAAATGTGAAATACACTGGAGCTTGATGAGATTTGTTTTAACTTCTTCAATGGATGGTTTAACAGCCACATGGGGTTCATTTCTAACTAAGTGGTTAGATGTCTACTAATTTAATTCAACATTACAATTTGTTGTTCAACTATCTTCTTACAAGCATTGAAAAATTTGAAATAATGATTAAATCAAGCATTCATTTCAGATTTAGAAAGGGATGCTTTTAGAAACCATTTCAATTGCTTTATACATGTTGCAATGCTAGTTTTCGAACAAGGCTTGATTTTTTTTCAAACTATGCATGGATGGGTTTCTAAGGGCCTATGATCACAAGTAGGGACCTATAGCAGATTGTGTTCAAAAATTCATAACTAATGCAATAATGCTTCAAAAAATATGAAACAACTTGAGTGAGATTCCTCATCTATTTTCCTTTGACTGAAAAATAAACTAAAAATACTTCCATCTAAGGAGATATATGAAAAAGGCAGATCAGTGCTTAGATATGGTCACTTTTTCAACCTCTTACCTTAATTGGATAGGTGTCTATTAGTTTTATTCAAAATAAGAATTGGTTGTTCAACTACCTTCTTACAAAGGTTAAAAAATCTAAAATAATGAATGATTCAAGCATTCATTTCAGTTTTAAAAAAGGTTGCTCATATAAAACATATCTGTTACTTTTTACATGTTGCAATGCTAGTTTTTGAACAAAACCATATTTTTTCGAAACCAAGCATGTGTGGTTTTTCAAGGCCTAGGAATCACAAATAGGGACCTATGCCAGATTTCGTTTGAAAATTCATAACTAATTCCACAAAGCTCTGAAAAATATGAAACCACTTGAATTAGGTGCCAATTCTACTTGTCTATGAAGGAAAATTCACTGAAAATTCACTGCCTAAAATTCAGTTCCAGTGCTTAGATGGTTGGATTATAGACCTTCTACCTTACCAACACTATGCACTAAAGGGACTTTCGCACCTGGAGTTAAGGAGTTTTAACTATGCAAATAGAGAGGGGCCTCGATGAATTGACCTGTGACTGCCCCGCTCCATGGACGAGGACCTCTGACCCTCTGGCTTGCTTAGGGGCCGAAGCCAGTTGCTGCGCTTTACTTGGAGTCTACCGTTTTTTTGCAAGGTCAAATCTGATTAGAGCAGTCCATTCTTTAAGAATGCTTTGCTTACATACATGAATTGGAAAGAAAAAAAACCGTGTCTTGTGTAGTTCTGTAAGAAACATGAAAAGTTGGAAGTGCTAATTCACCAATTTTTTTTGACAAGTAAAGCTAACTTTACTAGGTTCAATGCAAATTGATGAACAAGTATTTCCAAGGTTCCTTGTGTTTTAATAGGAATGGGAAGCTTCTTATATTTACAAAGGTGGTAGGAGGTAGAGCAACCCATGTGGGATATGTAAATTAGAAGGAGGAGGAGCTCCACCACTAGTAGTTAAGTCTAAAGTAGCAATTGTGTTAAAACTGAGATTTCAGACCCCATTTAGGCATAGCAAAACATCTTCTTTTTTTTAAACTTTTAACTAAATAAAGTTGGAAAATCAATGTATCTTTCATCTCCAAAAATCCGTTTGAGATTTCGATACTCCAATCAAAAGTTATGGACAAATTTTAGAGAGGGATTCGAAAAAAAACTTCTTTGACATTTTTAAGTACCTTCTCAAAAAAAAAAATATCACCAAAAATTTCATCTTCTATAATTTAGTATCACAATTTAGAAATACAATGCTCTAAAGAAATAAGTCTCAAAAAAGGCATTTGGATATTTTGTAATGAATTCAAATTAAATCAATCATTGGAACTTTTTGGATTTGGCACATGTATTTTCATGAGGATGCAAGCAACTAGAAATTATTTTGAAATGTAAAAATCTAAAATTTTGTAATTAAGATTTCTTTTTGTAAGTGCTTAGAAGTGGTAATTTAATGCTTTAAAGACAACAAATTCATATGTAAGTGTAAATGCCTTAATTTATAACCATTTTGATTTATTACACCAGAAATATTGAAAGTCCCTAATATTAAAAAAATTATATCCTTGCATGTTTACTTTTATTGTTTTGGAATTTCATTATGTTGAATTTCTAAGCTATAAAAAATAAATACACCTTCTGAAAGTGTGGATCTGTAAAGAGGTTGATCTATGTTGAATGATTGTTTGCATAGGGTTTAAAATTAATTGTATAAAAGCTACATGGGAGTATTTTGCTAAATAACAATGCTTGAAATATGTATGGGCATTCAAAGTACAACTGTACATTGAACCTCAATTCTGTGGAGACCAAAATGCCACTTTCAGGTTTCATGTTTTTTTTGTAAATTGAAAGATTTTGACCTTGCAAAAAAACAGTAGACTCCAAGTAAAGCGCAGCAACTGGCATGGGCCCCTAAGCAAGCCAGAGGGTCAGAGGTCCTCGTCCATGGGGCTGGGCAGTCACAGGTCAATTCATCGAGGCCCCTCTCTATTTACATAGTTAAAACTCCTTAACTCCAGGTGCGAAAGCCCCTTAAGAGAGGTTCTACATGAACTCCAACTCATGGCAGAGAAGATATCGAATTTAAAAGTCTAAAGAATTAAAAAATCAAGCTACTACTTTAATTTATATTTTATTATACTGTAGCAACACCACTAGATTTTTTTAAATAACGTTTGTAGATGCTCAAATTAGGATTATTTTTTAAATAATTCTCTATTTCTCTGTACAAAAAATATTTTCAAAAAAATAATGTCAGCAAACATTAACATCTATTTCACCCACAATCATACACCCGACCTGCCCTACAGGAATAGTGCAACTTGCATACTACATGCTACTATGCAAAAGAACTACGAAACTACAGAGCTATCAACCTCAACTTCTACCGACGCCAATCACAACTTCGCCAAACTAACAGACATAAATCGCCGCATGACCAGTCTCAACATGCCCATACTAGAAAAAACCACGTAAAGCTCTAAGGTAGAAACTGTACTCAGCCATAGTCAAAGCCATACAAACATATAACAGTAATGAACTCTCTGAAAAGAGACGGAGGCTATGAGCACAGTCTGGAACACCTAAATGGTTCATGCCCACTTATGACATTCAACATAGACCCACACAAACCCCAATACTTGATGTTAAACGGCTTAGACAAGTCACGCCCGGGGTAATCCCTCAAAAAAAAAAAAAAAACTAATTTCGGAAGACCTCGAATCCAATTGGAAAATACGAACTGTAGGTTTAAAAACAGTCCACCAAAACGAAAACAAATCCTCTAATCCAGCGGAGAGTTTATCCCGATTACTGATTTCCGTGTCAAAAAACAGAACCACCACCACCCAAAATTCTGCAGCTCAATTGGAGTCAAGATGAACGACAAACGAACAATGCATTCAGGGGTAACAAGCACTAAGATCTTAGTGTCCAGAGTTCCTGAACTAAGTCCGCAGTCAAACAGACACGAGGCGTGAGCGAGTAAGCTCCACGACCGCTAACCCTAATAACTCGACGGAGACACGGCGGAGGTTAACACGCTACTAGGAGTGTGTGCAGTCCGTTTTAAGCGGTTCAGGAGACAATGCCAGTGCATAGAGTGTGGTTCAATCCAACGTCGCAGTATTCACTTCACGCTTGCGAGTGATATACGGCGAGTAGTGATTTAGGGTTCCGAGGACAGTCGGTTCCGACTTCCAACGGATTCAACCTGAGAATCTTATCAATTGAGAGATTAAATGGTGCTCCCCGTCTAGGTCACCTCGATGCTATCTACAGGCCGTGCTACACTCACCTCTGCAGCCCCACTATGAATTGGACACGGTGGATTTCACAGAGGACACCTGAAAACAATCGGACACAGGCAACAGTCAATCTGAGTGTTCTCCACGTTACCAACCCCCGTCTTTGCCTCCCTGCAATATGCGATGCAATCGGAACACCTCACCTTGGCCCCCGTTCAGGAACCGCTTCTCCACATGGCAAGCAGTCAGCTGTCGGAGGAGCTTCTCCAAAGCAGATTGAGGAGGTTTGCCATTCTTACTCGCGACTGGAATGGAGGGATCGGTGCCCAACACAAAAGCATTCACTGCATCGGCCACCACCTCGCGCTGAGCAAACTGCAGAAGATAAGCAATCGGAGAATCTTGCGGTCGCTCGTAGGCCAGTAATGCTAAACAATCGTGGAGCAGAAGGTCCTGATCTCGGCACTTTCCGAAAAACGATGCCAGCTTCTTGCGCGCGAGAGTCACCGCGTCCTCCACTTGCCCTGTCCTCACCAATTCGATGAATTTCTGGCAGTGCAGGAGAAACGTGACGGTAGAGAACGGGTCCTCCTTCACCTGTGGATACCATTCCTGAAGGCTGGTGATCACGCGATCCACATTGCCCTCACGGATCAACCGCCGCAACAGATTCCGTTGCTCCAATGCGTACATGTCATCATGGTCGCACGACGCCATGGCGCCATTCGCTTCCTGCTTGGGAAGGAATTGGACGGAATCCACGCTGCCGTCCGCATTGGCAGCCCCACACGCGGCATCGAATGCAGTCAGAGTATCATTGTACCCGTAGTGGAGCAGAAAGGCCCGCACAATGCTATGGCTGGCCGCAGGGGGAAGCTGCAAATCCTCCACCGCACGTTGCCTGCGACCCCGCTCTTCTAACACCATCGTCTCCACATCGAACATAAACTTGCGCTGTCCGAAATTGACCTCCGCTTTCTCGTTGGGGCTGTGCAGACCGATGGTCGGATACAGCAGCGCCTTCACATCCTTGTAGATGCCGGGCAGAATCTTGCCATTGCGCGTGAAGAAGATCTCCTGCGCGGCGTAATTGATGCCGGCGCCCACCGTGTCGCCCGTGGTAAAACCCTGCGCGTAGGGCTCGCCCCGACCCTGCCCATGGTACAGCTTGCCGTCGTCGCCGTGGTAGCCATAGCTGTTCACCTCCCACCCCGGCTGCCGAGAATTCTTGAAAAACTCATCCGTGAACCCTATGGTGGTGTACCCCTTCTGCCCGCGGTCCTTCACCGTCATCTCGAAGTAGTACAGCAGCCGCCGGCAAGGCGCAGGCCGGTTCGCCTGAATGGCGCCCACGTCGTTGCCGTGGCGACCGTCGCCCGTGTAGCGCGCCGTCAGCTTGTCCGTGGACACCACCAGATACAAGCTGCAAGTATTCGTGTTCAAATGCGTCGGCTCCTCCTCCACGTCGTCTTCCTCGTCCGGGGACGCACGAAACATCGCACCGGAACGACCCCGCGCCGGCTTCTCGAACGGACTCAACTTCCCCCTCATCGGCGACGTCGGCGACGCCGAAGACTCGGGAGACGACGCCAGCTTACCCGTGTCGATCGATGGTCTCCTTCCCAATGCCGTCCGATGCCTCACGCCGTCAATTGCCGACTCCTCCACCGAAACACATCCCAATTCCCACCCGGGCAGAGCACATCTCGATCGAACCCGGCTCCGCCCCGCCCCGCCCCGCCCCTAACCCTAACCCCTGCGCGCGTCTCCCTGCCCACAATTCCGAATCCCGATGTCGACAGGCCACTGCCGCTGATTCACGCCACCTCCCACCACATCCTCCGCCGCACGCCAACGCTCCCAAAGGCCAACATGAAGCAAGCAGGCCCGACAAGCGCCGAGCGACCCCTCCCAATCAAGCCACGAGGCGCAATTCAAACCCAAAACGCATCCCGAAAAGGGCTACCCCAAGAGGAGCAGCGCCAGAGCGAGGGGCGAGGGGCGATGGCGAAGGCTATGGCTATGGCCAGCGAGCGCGGGCGACGATGGCGAGGGGCAGAAAACAGACAGATGCATGGGATGCGCACTCATCATCAGCTGCATCATCGACGTTCTCCTGACGACAGTCTCCTTCTGTGAGCCTGCGAGTGTGTGTGTCTCTCTCTCTCTCTTTGGCTTTGGCTTTGGCCCCTGAAAGCACGCTGCCAGAGGATGAACGGCAGCATCCATCCGGATGATGATGCTTGAGCTCCGTCCCCGGCACAGGGAATTCGCTTCAGTTGGGACTTGGGAACGATGGGTTCGGACATGACGTAACGTAACTTACGTTGGGAGAGAAAGAAATGAGACGCTGCGGGAAATGAGACGCCGTGGGAGCCAAGGCCGCCTCCTCGAACGCTGTGTGCACCCAACCCCGGTGGGCACTGTACTGTATACGAATTCCATTTGGATTAATAAGGAGTTTGACCCCGTGTTGTTGCTGAAATTTTTCAATTAATTTCCCCACATTTAGACAAGTGTGAGAAACAGTGAGAGCAATTGAAATTAAGTTTTGTTTTCTTTTTGACAAAGTATGAATTGGCTATGAATTTTTGAAGTGCCTGTTCAATGCACCATGGCTCACAAGAGTCTGTAGACTCCCCTAGAACCAACAAAATCTGAATCCATGATGCTCATTTAGCTGGCCTAAAGAAATCATAATATTTTCTAACATGGAAGGCCAAAAATGTCAATTCTTACAATTCATTTTTCACTAAAAACTTAGAATGTTCCTAATAAAGTCACCAATCATTCCATTACTGTCATGTAAGACATGGATTGCTACCAAAATCTCACATGATGAAAAAACCCACCCCATGATGGGGCCATTCCCTAGGTGTCCATTGTGGGCTAAGTCACCTCAGTGATGCACATGTTAGGAAGCTCAAATTCTTGTTTTGTTTTGGCACAAGATTTACTGAAGAAAAAAAAAACATAGTTACATGATTCATTTCGAAACAAAATTTTCACTAGTTTACAAAACAAAAAGGTCTTGGGGGTATACATTATAATTATGCTAAAACAACCTCACCATTAGGATTGACATGCTTGAAATCTATTTTAGAAATAGTAAGGAGTTCATTTCTCCTCCCATCCTTTTATTTTACACTAAATTTAAGAGAATGAAAATGAAATGGTCTTATTTGGAATTGGTCTTCCTAGATTTTACTAAACTGTAAAGACTCTTGTACTTGAAAAAATAGTAAGTTAAGGATTCAAAGTTTCAAAACCTAATTGGAGCCAAAGACAAGGCTAACCCAAATGATCAACTTCCTGAAATGAAATTATGCAATCTTCATTTCTTCAATCCTTTCTCTACAAGAAACAGGTGATCAGAATGACTTCAATAAACAACTACAAAGAAGTCATTGTGATCACCTTGACTGTAAAACGACTTGAGGTCCCTACAGTTGTTGTGGTCAAGTCGTTTAGGTAAACGACTGCGTTTGTATTATCACCATCCATGTATACCTTGGATGTAGGAGTGGATGAAAAAGAAAGAGAAAAGGAGTAAAGAAAGAAGGAATAAAGAAAGAGGGAAGTTGACTGGACACAATGGATTGAAGTAATTTTGAAGTCATTCTGCAATCATTGTGTAGTGGCAATGGACCCCTTTTAAATCTGACATGGACATCCACGTCAACAATCAATTTATTTTCTAAAATCTCTAAAATTTGAATATTATTTTCTGAAATCTAGGATTATATCCTAAAATCTAGGAAATTTGATTATTATTTTATAAAATTTAGAATTATATTCTCAAATCTAAAAAATTTGAATATTATTTTATAAAATCTAGGATTATATTCTAAAATCTCTAAAATTTGAATATTATAATTTGAAATCTAGGATTATAATCTAAAATCTAGGTATTTTGAATAACTTCTGAAATCTAGCAATTTTGTGAATATTATTTTCTAAAATCTAAAAAAATTGAAGATTATTTTAAGAATCCGGTGAAATGTGCAAAATGAGTATAATAAATACACAATATACAAATATATAATACACAATATTTTGCATATGTCAAATGGCTTCTTAAGCCACTTAGTATGTGAATATAAAGAGCTCAAATGACAAACCTTTTATACAAGTGGGTGGTAGGAGGCAAGACAAACGATATGGGATTTGTAAAATTCTAATGCAGTAGTAAAGTAGTGACACGAAAGTCATTACGTAGTCGCCTTAGAGGAAATTGCAGTCGCCTTAGAGGAAATCGCAGTTAAAATACAGTCGCATAGTTTACTCACTTTTGACTATGGCCTCCACAATGGAATTGATTAAGTCCACATTGGAAGTTTAACAATGTTGTGAACAAAAACTAATGGATGAAAGATAGACATTGTAAAAGTTTTTAACCTAGTTCCATAAAAATTGGAATGAAAAATTGTTTTTCTATCACTTAGAGGTGCTAAGTGTCATCTAAAATTTAGTTTTTGGCCTTTGCTTTGTCAATCTAACTTAATTTTTTCGGTTTGTTTTAAAAAAAAACATTAGTAAATAGAGAAAAAATCAAAAGAGAAATAAGTCGAATAAGAGAAATAAGTCTTCAAGAGTGCATTATTTTAATTAGAATGGAAAATAATAATAAAAACATAAAAAATAATAAAATATTGAAAAGAGAGTAATTATTATTATTTTTTAAAGTAAGTTGAAGAAAATTACAATTCATGAAATTGATAAGAGAAGTAAAAAGAAGAAGAGGATGTAAAAGAAGAAAAGAGATAGGAAGAAAGAAAAAGATTAAACAACTTTCTTAAATGATACAACATCATCTCTAAGTTGCATCCATTAATAATCAAGGAAGCACATGACAATACCCTTTCAAATTGTGTTTTGTTGAGTTTTCTATTTCAAAAAGGTGTAGTGACAATTCACTCATTTTGTAGTCGCGCTATAGTGAAACTCTTTTTGGAAGGAAATTTGCCTTTTAGCCATGTCTTTCTTTCTACCCATTTTCTTTTTCTTTTTCCAACATGAAGTTGTAACTTCCCAGAACTAAACTGTTGGGGTTCTTGGAGTCACTTTCTAGTCACATTGAAGTCACTTTCTAGTCGCATTGGAGTGATGAGCAGTCATATAATATGACTGCGTTGGAGTCTATACAAGTCAATGACGTTGTGCACGAAATACAATGGATGAAACTTTCCCCTCGTAGACTTTTCGTCTTACAGTCCGACTGCAGAATGACTCCGCTACTATAATTCTCACAGCGCTGGTGCAATTAGGGAACCCATGTCATTCTTAAGTCGTTTTGGTCAAGCAGTCATTCTCTGCAGTCACATTTGTGCCCATTTTCTTGTAGTGTTTTAATGCCCCCATCCACTCGATTGTCTACTTAGGTGGAGACAAAGTGAAGTTCGGTTAGGCTCCTATAGTCCCAATTTTTGTTGTGATTTTTTGAAACTTCTTTGAACGATAGGAAAACATGCTACCTTTATGGGAATGTAGTTTTTATTTTAATGGGTAACAGAGAGCAAAAATGAGGTAACCCTTAGTCCAAAATGGAGTTTGCCAGGCAACACAAATAAAATCACAAAATGTCAATTTTCAAGATTTTGTTTTCTCATAGAAAATATTTTTGTCTACAAGGAAACATTTTGATTCATTCTATTTGGATTAGTGGTGAGAGGTTATGGACAAACAATTGTTTTGGAGGCAATCTAAGCATCTTCTTGAAAAATAAACTTGTAGTTTTCATTTTGGAACAAAATAGTTGTAATTTTTCAAAAAAAGGAGTTTAACGAGGGCTTATTAGCTTTCTAAGACAATCTCATCCTTGGGATTTGTGATTTCAATTCCATCTTAGAGCTATTCACAATTTAGTTCTTCCTTCAATCTCGTACCTAGTTCTATTTAACAATTTTTGAAAGAATGAGAATGAAGTGTGTGCTTTTTGAAAAAATATTGTAGATTTCCAAATCAATTCTTCAATATAAAAGATTGAAAATTCAAAAATGAGTAGTGTAAAAATGTTAAGCTAGGAAGATTCAAATCCTTAAAATCTAGTCAAGCACGGTGCCAAGAAACTAGATTTCTCTACTTCAAATGCAAATATCTTATGATCCACTCAATCAAAGTTTCTAAAATTTCTTCTATACATTCTCATACTAGTCTGGTGCAAGATCCTACGGTTAGATATGCAAAAAACACGATTTTCTGAAGTTTTTTTCCACTTTGCAATAGAAATGGCAGTTTTGAGTGATTTTTGATGAAATAAAGGCCTTGGGAGTTCAAGGGTTAATGCATTTGTCATATAGGACCTAAAACCATTTGCCTTAAGCTAATGTGCATTGATAGAGCCAAAATGATGATTACAAATATTTTTTACTTGTGTACTTATGAAAATTACATACAAAAGAAACATTTATTTTTGAGCGTTATATGTGTTGTGAATTATCAAAGACAACTTGAAATAATTTTTCAATACAAATAATTTCTTATAGATCATATTTTTACTTATATAAAAAGATTTGATTCATTCCATTTGGATAAGTAATGTGGAGATTATGAAGCTTCTTGTCTTGCAAGCAATTGTATCAAATTCTTTAGAAAATAATGTATTGAATCCGTTTTTAAACTTAGCTTAAAGAATTTTTCTAATAGAAAAATTGCACATGGTTCTGTTTTCTTTCAAGAACAATTTCAACATTGGAACTCGTGTATTTCAATTCCATCTTAGAAGTATCAACAATTTTGTTTTTCTTTCTATCTCGTACGTATTTTGACTTAACGGTTTTCTTAAGAATGAGAGTTATATATATATATGCATATAAATACCAAAATATAAATTCTATTCTTGATTATAAAAAAAGTTAATCAAAATCTACAATACAAAATTTTTAAATTACGAGGATTCAAACATTTATATCTTGTATTTGATATGGTCAAAGTTTCTAAAATTTCTTCCAAACATTCTCATACTAGTCTAGTATTGGATCATAGGGTTGGATATACAAAAGAAAAAAATGTTTTAAACTTTTGTTGTTTGTATTGAAAATGACAATTTTGAGTGATTTTTGACAAAAAATTGGCCTAGGGACTTTAAACCCATCAACAATGTTGAGGACATTTTTCAACTGATGAATGAGAAAGATTCTCTCCACATGGGATAGAAGTGCAACTATTTATCTTCTACATTTTGTGTGAAAAGGGAATGTCTTCTACAGTAGTTTGATTTTCAATGACTGCTTTTGCATTTTTTTTGAGCCAACAATTTACATAGTTCTAAAACAATTGATTTCCACAATGACTAGCTTGTCGTTTCGGAGTTAAGGTAATTGTGCCTAATTTCAACCACTTTATAAAACTACACACTCTAGATTCTGGCCTAATGTGTACTCCTGCTATCTATTGGTTTTAGAAATACCTATTTTTAGGACTTTCAAAATTTATAATTTATTCATACAATGTTCAAAAATTGCATTCTAAGAGAATCTAGAATCCCCTTCTAACTATCCAGAAGACCAAAAAAGTTTTCCAATGTAACAAATGGCATCATGCTTAAAATGTCCTCCTTGAGTAGAAGAATTTGTTTCGTAGACCTTTGACATAATTTGCTCTAAATGCACCCATCTCCTTCAAATGGACCCTACTATTAGGTGGAGAATGGAGGTGCCGTGATCCTTGTATGGACTACTTTAGCAATTGAATGAATCAAGGAAAAACTCATTTTCCATTGCAAGAACCAATCATTATCTTTGATTTCCACACATCTCTTTACAAGTTGCAAGTGGATAGATTTGGAGAGACCTAAGGTCACAAATAGGTACCTGTGAACCAAATCTTCGAAAATCTATAAGGAATTAAAAAATGCTTGTAAAAAATTAAAAAACCACTTTGTTCGGTTCCACATCTAAGGTAAACCAGCCTATGACAGGCAGATTGCCTGATGTGGTCTGTTGCCATTAGCAAGAATAATCAAATTTTTTTTCATACAAAGACACATGTGAAAAATGAAGAAAGCAACTGAAATTTTAATTTTTGGACAAAATATGAATTTTTTGTGAATTTTTGAAGTGTGCTGTCCAGTAAGCCAAAAACAGCCTGTAGACTACCCCAAATCAGCAAAAAAGTATTTCCATGATGGTCATCTTCCCTCCTAAAACAGTCATAGCATTTTCTAAGATGGCTACAAGACTTTCTAACATGGACATGACATTAAGAAATAAAAAAACTATTTTTTACTACCAATTTAGACTAGATTGGTATAAGTGTCCATGACAGTTACTAATAACTTCATGACTGTACCCCAAGGCTTTGATAACAACTACAAATCAGCCCAATGCAGTCTTAACCCCATTTTTCAGAAAAAGTCTCTCATAGATTGATAAATGACTGTAATGGGGGGGTCAGTAGGTGTCTGTCATGGGTGGTTTGCCTGTCATGGGCTGGTTTACCTTAGTTTTCTTTCTCTGATAAATGATCAAAAAATATTTTCTATGAAAAAGGTGGTCCGGCCCTTAAATGGTCGCTTTTAGAGCATAATACCTTACGTGAAAACTGCATGGAAATGGCCAAACTGGACACACAATACATGTGCAACAAAAGCGTACAAATGAACTGATGAAAATCACCGAAAATTGTCCCGTAGCTACCACAACAACA